>CM046450.1:48784314-49384314 GCA_025506515.1 Flaveria trinervia
GACATAGAAAAAATTTCAGAATGTTTTATGAACATGAACAGTGGTTCATGTGCCCAAACAATTGTCCATACACCAGCATGAGAGACCAGATGCCTGTGTTGGCCATGCGCCCAAGAGTGGGTCTTGCGCCTGAATAGTGGCCTTTACGCCAAGCATGTTGGCCATGCGGCTAAGTATTGGCATTCGCCCAGTGTGTCCATGCGCTAAATAGTGCCCATGCATCCCATTGAATGAAACGGCAAGTATTTGACCATGCGCCTAAATAGTACCCATGCGTCCTAGTGAATGAAACGGCTAAGTATTGGACCATGCGTCTAAACAGTGCCATGCGTCCCAGTGAATGAAATGGCTAAGTATTGGCCATGCGCCTAAACAGTGCACATGCGCCCAAGTGCTTGAAAGACTGTGTTGGTGATGCGCTAAACAGGGCAGAAATGCCCAAACAGTGCCCATGCGCCCAGACTGTTTATACTTAGAATTTTATGCTCATGGCCTAGAAGGACCCATGCACCCCCATTTGGACTTGAGGTTTCTAAGAGGATTTTAAGGGGTAACTAGGAAGATAAGCCTGGTTATGATGAGATGGCTTATGTTTGATGTGTGTTATGTATGTATGATGTTGCCTGTATGGTGATGGTGTATGTTTATGTTTATGTGTATGTTCCTTATTATATGTGTATGCCTTCCCTTGGCTTTACGTTGAACATTAATGAGTGTAATCGAATTATTATGTAACGTAAGTGGAAGATAATGAAAAGAGGAAAGTAATGAATGAATGCATGCATGAATGAATGAATAAAAGAGAAAGTATAGAAAGGCTTGCAAGCATATGTATGAGGTGTGCGACTCTATGTCGCAACAGACTCGAAAGTGGTCCTTGTCGCGTATCCCGGTACTGTGTCGGTCTTCAGACAAGAGTCGGGGGTTGTTTTGTCAGCCCGGCACAGTATCAGTCTTCGGACATGATTCGGGGGTATTGCATGAGACAGGATACAGATTGCGTTACTCCGGTACTATGTCAGTCTTCGGACATGAGTTGGGGGTTTGTTTGTCAGGCCTCGGCACAGTATTAGTCTTTGGACATAAGTGGTGTATTGCATATGACAAAAGTGACGAATGATGAGATCCGTGTCACGTTCTCGGTACTGTGTCAGTCTTCGGACATGAGTTGGGGGTTTGTTTGTCAGGCCCAGGCACAGTATCAGTCTTCGGACATGAGTCAGGGATATTGCATGAGAGGAGATAATGAGGTGAGTGACTTTGTGTTGCAACAGACTCAGTTAGAGTTCAATCCCTGTGATTGACTCATATGAGATCTTTGTCGCGTATCCTGGTGCTGTGTCAGTCTTCGGACATGTGTCAGGGGTTGGCGAGCAGGCCCCGGCATAGCATCAGCTTTCGAGCATGAGTCGGGGATATTGCATGAGACAAGATTCGAGTAACAAAGAGTAACGAACGAAAGATAATGTATGAAAGAATGAACGTATGAATGAACGTAAATGAATTATCATAATAATGTATAGAATAGGATCCTCATCATTCGACCCCAGTAATTGTGGCTGAGTGCCACGAAGAGGGTAAAGTCTGACCAGATCGAGAAAGAGAACTGAAATATAATCTAATACATTGAACTAACAAAGTTAATGAACGTAACGACGAAGATAATAATGATATTATCTGTATGTACGTATGATGCATGATCACGAGCGATTGTAAAATATAGTATGCTTTGAAAGAAAAGTAAAGAACGACTTTAACGATAGTAAAGTATTTTATTATTAAAAACTAGAACTCACTCAGCGTCGCTGACTTTTGTAGCATGATAGTTGGCAGGTATATGTTGTGCTGAGGAGTTGCAGGCATGGATGCATAAGCTACTGGGAGCTTTTGAGGTTGGCATCCGTATTTTGACATGTCGTGTATTTGGAGATGAAAACAAATGTTGTAATTGACATGTTTTTAATGTAAATGAAGGTTTTAAATTCCTCTACAAATAAATGTACGTTTAATAATGTTATATGTGCGATGAACCACCAGATGTAAGCGTCCGGGGAACGGGGCCTTACAAGTTGGTATCACACCAAAAGTTTAAGTGAATTGGGTAAATAATTTTGAAAAAAAAAACTAATCTTAAACAGAGAGAATGGGACTAAAAGGAAAAGGGATCCCAGTCCTAGTAGCTACGTGCCTGCAGGTAAAGGTTTTATGTAAACATTTTATGTAAGTTAACGTTAACCGGCATTATATGCGCATGTTATGTGGCTTGTGTGCTATTGTGTAGATTTAGTTACTGATGTAGTCAGGATAGGAAATGCTTGGGGTATGAAGAGTAAAGTAAGTGGCTAATCACACACTGGCCACTGTAATTAGGGACTACTATACTTGAAATAAACTGAGTTATTACCTTGAATGATCGCGTTAGTGTTTAAATCTTATAATGTGTTAGAAGATGGGTGGTGGTAGATCTTCGAAAGCTTCATGAGGTGGAGGTGGTGATGGATGTGGTGCTGAACCACAGGTCACAAGAGGAAGTCTAGGGCTGAAAGAACAGCCCATGAGGAACCCGAGACCCCTCATCAGGAGGGCGGTGATGAGAATGCTAATCAGAGAGCCTCGATGAGAGAGGCGGTCAGGGAGGACGTGCATCAGGTTATGCAGACGATCCTACCGTCTATGGTGACCGAAGTTATGAAGGCTGGAAGAAACAAGGAGAAAAGGTAAGGGGTAGACCTTCGGGCGAAAGGAGACGACCCGAGACTGAAACGTTTTCTTCGATGATGAAGAGGACGAAGAGGAAGAGCCTGCGCCGGAGGCGGCACGAGGTTGTAACTATGGGGTGTTTCAACAATGCAAGCCCCCAACTTTTGATGGAAACAGCACTGGCTACTGCTCACCGATGGGTGAGAGATTTGGAGGCGGTATTGAATATCAGCGAGTGTTGGGAGGATCAGAAAGTAAAGTTTGCTGCCCATTCTTTTGTGGACTCGGATCTGTGCTGGTGGGATAATATAGTCCAAGCCAATGGTAGTAGAGCTATTGGAAGGATGAAATTGTCGGAGTTGAAGAAGCTGGTGATTGAAGAATTATGTCTCATCGTGAGATGGATAAAGTTGAAAGGGAATTCCTGCAACTGAGGCGGGAACCCTGACACATCAACAGTACACCATGAAGTTCAAAGAGATGGCATGACTGGTTCTGGATCAGGTGGCGCCTCTTTCGCGAAAGATCAAGAGGTATATTCAGGGCTTGCTGGCGGACATCCGTAGGAAAATGATCGTCGCCCGACCGAGCACATTTAGGTCGGCAGTTGACCTGGCGGGAAGATTGTACGATGAGCGGGGGGCGGGGGGCGATGGTGTGACAGACGAAGGGGAGGAGCGAGCCTATTTTAAGAAGGGGAAAGGAAGGCGAGACAATGATGGCGGATTTTGGTATGGAGGTACGACGTCGAGGGACGATGATCGGAAGAGAATGCAAAGAAAAGGAGAGATTTGCAACAAGTGTAGCAAAGGCCATGAGGGGCAGTGCAAGTGGGGACTGAACATTTGTTTTCAGTGTGGAAAGGAGGGCCATAGAGTGAGGGACTGTCAAATGGCTAAATGCTACGACTGTGGCACACAGACACGAGCAGAGACTGCAAGAAGTCGAGGGTAGGAAGTTCTGGTATGAGGAAGGAGAACAGACGGTGAAGGCTAGAGCCTTCGCTATGACCGGGAGGAGGCTGGGTAAACTCCGACGGTAACGTTAGGTACGTTCTTGCAAGTTTAGATTATGCATCTATGCTCTAATTGTGACGCTAGTAGTAGTTTTGTTGCGCTATTTCGGTGATTTTGCACATTAGGGTTAGGAGATCGATGAGCCATTCGATGTAAAAATTGCTATATGTAAGTCTATCAGGTTACCTAATGCCTAGAGGATTGTGCAACAGAATTGAGAGAGAGCGCTCGTTCTTGCTAGGCTGTCAAGATAGACTAGGTAGGTAGATGCACGATCGGTGTTTGTCACTTAAACACAATGTTTTCTCTCAAACTCGCCTAGAATCACACTCGGGTAAGAGTCAATAAGAGTTGATCACAATATGAAAAGTAATTAAGAACACAGAAAGATAATTTCAAGATACCTTATATATTGATTCTCAACTCAAGATACAAAGACTCTTACAAGCAGATTGTCTGTTGTATGTATGAATTACAAGGAGACTATTATAATACTACATCTACAGCCGGATATACTTTGATACCAGCTGGGATCCTATAGCTAAAGTCTATACTATAAGACTAAGATTAAGGTATCTCGGATAAAGTCTTATGTGAGATTTGGTAGTCAGGACATGTCCCTGACTTACCTTTTGTCACCAACTAAAGATTGCGTAGTACTATCATGAAAAGGTAAATAGTGGAATAAAGTATGGTCAATAGCATGGTTCTTTAAGAAGAAGCCATGCTGTATCAGACGTGCAGCGGAGTGTCAGAGACCATACTTGTGTCCACTGGTTATAGCAGTGTCTTCTAAAGGTTAAATGGCTTCGGAAGAGTAAGTACTTTCGAAGCCACTTTATACTTCGGAAGAGGCTGCTTCTTGCAAGACTTGGAGAATTCTTCATCATACTTCGAAAGTGGTCTTCAGTTTATTCTTCTAAGTTTTGAACTTCGCAAGTATGCATTTGTCTTCGGAAGTAGAGTTCTGTCTCGGAAGCTGGACTTTTTCTTTGTCTTCAGAAGAACTCTACAACCTTCGGAAGTTCCATGAAGAGCTTTGGAAGCCTTTGCATGTAGCATCAAAATAACTTAAGTGATCTAGTTTTGGTTGCATTAGCCTTCTTCTTGATCCAACAAACTCCTCCTAGGCTGATGCTACCAAAACTTCACTTACCTCGACTTCTCAAAACTTTCAGCACCAAGGAGAGCAAATATTTGTCTGTCTCCTTGTTCTTTCCTAATGTGGTGCTGAGAAGTTGTACAGATCCTTGGTAGACAGGAAATCCAGTCTGTCACCTTGGATAACATATACCCTTTGTTGTTGCCCTCTGAAAAGAGTTAGTTGATGGGATTGTAATCATATTCCCATCGAACTATAGGTTCCAATTCAGGACCTTCCACCATCTATAGAAAGGTAGCACCTTTGGTGGGAGATCTTTCCTTGTCTTCCTATCTTCTCAACTTCTACTCTTCTTCAATCTTTGCTTTTGCAGTTAGCTCAGCCAAATGAAGACTGCTGAGATGATTTCTGACGAGTGCAGCAGTTTTAGAGTTGGAGGGGGTGGAGAATGGTTTCTCTGCTAACTCAGCAATGTCAAATCTGATGGAGTGTAACATAGAGGTTGCATTGAGTCTGTTGACTTCACCATTCTCTCTTTCCACAACAAAGTTGTGAGAAGGTTCATCGAACCTCCACTGAATTATCTTCCTTCTAGGCAGAAGAGGCAGACTAGGAATCTTGTCCTCTTTTCTTGTATCCAGCAGAGTCACCAGTTTCCTTCTGAGCTTCTTTTCTTCCACATTTAAAGAGTCTGAATTAAGGCCCAAAAGTCTTGCAGCCTGGTCCAAAGTTCCTCTAGGCAAATCAAGGAATCTGTCTCTTGCGAGGGAACTTGTGATCCGTCTACATAGGTAATGTTCACGGAGTCTTCTACACAGGAAACTTCGCTCAAAGTGGTGCAATTAGTGAGCTTCGTCTTGATTGCCTTAAACTCCTCAAGGGAGAGATGTTGAGAAGGCTGAAGGGATGGTTTGGATGGTAATTGGGTAGGTTCAGGTTCAGAGGTTCTAGCTAGTGTTTTGGGTTGGATGATGGGAAGTTTAGGAGGTTGAGGTGAGGGAGTAGTAGTGGGTAGTGATGTGGGTTCAGGGGTGAAGGGTTCAGCTTTAATGGTGAATGGTGAGGATGAGGGTTCAAGTTGTGGTTTGGTGGATGCAGTGAACGTTATCCCTTTTACCCTTCTATACATCTCTTTCCTTGTTCCCAACCGGATGTCAACCTTAATTTCACTAACAATCCGTTGGAGTGTCCTTTCAGACATAGGACCCACCTACCTACCGGAGAAGCCATGAGCCTGAAGATAGTCCTTCATCCAGGCTTTCTCGGTATGCTTCTTGGAGGCAGTGACCCTAGCCTCTTCTTCTTTCTTCTTCTTCTCTCTGGCCTTTTCTTTTGCAGCCTTCATCCTTTCTTTCTCCATTAGATCCTGCTCTTTGTTGAAGAGCCAGAGGATCATGTCATCATTGTGTGGAGAGAGTTCTTGAAGATCAAAGCCTTTAGAGAGTAGGAAGTTTATCCTGTCTCTCCTCAGCTGCAATTCATCCTTCTTCTGTTTCTTTTCCTTTTCCTCTAAGGCCAACCTTGCTTCTTCTTCAAGTTTTAGCCTGGTTGCCTTCTCCAGATCCATCAACTCCTCTAATGGTAGCAGGAGTGTTTCTTTATTGGCAACTCTCATTTCAATAAGGTGGTCAATGATCTGCTCTCTTCTTTTATTGATGACAACTTCCTGATTGGAAGCAACTACTTTTGTGCTAGCAGGTAGCAACTTCTCAGTCTGAAGTCTTCCTTTCTTCTTAAGTTTTTCAATCTTCTCCTCTTCCTGAATCGCTTCCGCAGTCATCTTCCTTTTACTTTATCATTTGAAGATCCTGACTGTGGTGGTTCTTGGAGAGAGGTTTCTCATTGTGAGAGAGTCGGAGATGGAGTCTGAGATGGAGGTGCAATTGAAAAGTCCTCGCTGCGCATTTCAGATGCCATTTCTATGATAGGATCTCTGTTGACCAGTTCCTCGGACATTTTAAACAGTCCTTTCGCAGCTTCCATTTCAGCTTCGGAAGATTCAGGTTGTTCTTCCGAGGGTTTAACTTCAGCTACGAAAGTTAAAGGAGATGCAGATTCTGTCCCAACTATTTCAGTTGCTAGGCCATCAGTTCCCATTTCCCCTTCGAATTGAATCTTAGGTTCCATGAGGACCTTAGGTTGACTAAATTCATCCACGGTGGTAGAAGGTGCAGTCAGCCTTTGAAGTTCTTCTGCTCCAAAGTAGATCATTGCTGCTCATGACTTGGCTGCTCAAAGGAGGATCTTAATAGAAACTTGGTGAAGAGTCTGTAGAGATCATTGAGCATCCTTGGATCAATGTAAAGAGTGACCTGAGATGTTTCAGGCGCAGAGATGATGGGAGAGGAAGATGTTGAAGTGGACGGCCGGCTCTGTGGTTCCTTGTGTGTTTGTCTTTGAACCTTCTCCCCCTTTTTGGTAGCATCATCTTGAGAGCTAGATTAGCTGGAGGAGGAAGTTAGGGAGACCTGAATAGGTACATTCCTAACAGACCTCTCTGTCTGTTTCCCAGCTAGTTGAGCCTTGAGATTGTCAATCTCAAGTTGCTGAGTGGCAGATCTTGCCTCTAAAGTCCTAACCTGAGATTCCAGGTTTGAGACTTTGAAAATAAGATCTTGAATGAGGAGTTGCATGCTTCCCTCATCTTCTTTCGAAGAATCACAGGGAGATGAGCTAACATACCTAGTATGTTCAGCCTTACCACCAGATGTGGGTTCTTGGCACCTTGGTTTTCCATGCTCAATGATGTCTCTTTCATAGTCATCAAAGGGCTCGGTTGCCGTTTATTCAGTCTGAGAAATGTTACCAATGTCCAGAAGATCCATTGAGGCACCTTCTGTAGTGGCAGCTAAATCTATATGAGTCCCCCATATCCGTGGGACTCACCTCAGTTGGTTGCTGATGGGGGCTAGAGATAAGAGATTTCTTCGGGCTCTGTTGATCTTGGAGAGGGTGTTGTAGATCAACTTCATTTCCATAGAGAGATGTTATCTCTTCATCAGTTTTAAATAAAAGGTCAGTGAAAGATAGGATGGTTAAACCTACTAACCCGGGACTTTGGTCAATGTCTACAGGCATTGAGCCTCTGGTGGGGCTGTCCTTTGTTGGCTGCTCAAGGGAGTATAGAGACTCTCCCTGAGGGCTTTCAGCTTCGGTTGTGGGCTCATGGGTCTGAGACAGAGGAGACTCAGGACCCATATTGAGGTCAATTGTGAAGGATGGTTGGACCTCAGGCTTAGTGGGAGCCCTTTGTTCCACTCTAGCCTTTTTGGATTGAACTTGAGGAGCTTGTTCAATCAGAGTAGATTGAACAAGGGTTCGTTTGGAACCTCTTTGATAAGTGATGGTTATGGATGGAGGCATAGTGGGGGTAGTTGCTGGTGTGGGTTCATCGTCTGTGGGGTTAACAGGGATGTCACAAGGAGTCGTTGGCTCAGTCATACCTGGAAGAAGTGCAGTATATCTTCCTGTGAAGTTGGTGGACACTCTCTTCAAAGTCTTGAAGATGGTCGGCCTCATCTGGGGAGCAGTCAGAGCAGCTGCACAGACAAGCATGCTCTGGTCTAGCTCACAGTTGGTTATATGCTGGAGAAACCTGTGATACATGAAGAATGTGTCCTGAAGATTTCCCATGAGGTTAGTCAGCACAAATCTTGAATAGTTGAAGCGGAAGCGTTTTACCAACCCATGAACAAGGCACCCAAGTTCAAATGGGATTTGATCCCATCCGCCGGATTTATTTGACAAGCAGTGAAACGTGTAGCAGGAACTTCCATTTGTACGAGAAGTTAAATTTGTAGATAGTTGACCTGCTAACATCTCCTCCATATCCCATTTGGAGATAAGAATGGTCCAAGTCTGCTTTGGGGAATTCCGTTGGAGCGCCCTCGTCATGAAGCTCTAAATGCTCCCTATGAGTTGTTCAGAAATCACCAACTCCTGGCCACAGATGCTCGATCGAATGACACGGTTCCCGTTTACGGTTTCGATCTGACCGTTTGCCCAAAATTTAAACATATGGTTTGAGTAAATTGCGGGGTTAAGAGTCAGAGCAGTGTAGTAGGAAGATTGGGTCAGGAAGGAGATGATGTCTGAGAAGTTAGCATCTCTTGATGAATCAAGAAGTGCAACTTGGTTCTACTGAGGGTTGAAGGCCATTTAGAAGGTGAATGGGAGTGATTTGAGCTGGGTAAAGATGAGTAGGAGAATTTCTAGGGCTGTAAAGTTTGCAAGTAAGAGTGTGAAAGTGAATAGTCGAGATTATTTAAAAGATTGTGGAGAGGCGGTAATGGGGGTTAGGATAAGGTGATGTGATGGTTTAGTGGATGAAATGACAGCGGCGGTAAGGTTAAAAATCAGTTAAATAATCCGACACCATTAACAAAATCTTTGCTTTTTACAGTGTGGGGCCCAAGAAATTTACGCTACACAGTGACATCTCTCTTCCAAGTGTAAAACATTTCCGAAGGTAACTTGTCTTCCTAATGCAATTCTTACTTCCGAAGCCAATTCTATGCTTCTGAAGGTTAGAGTTGGTTCCGAATGGAGAATTTGTAAGTTTCGGAAGTAGATCTGATATGTAATCAATCGCTTCTTCCGAGACCAAAAATTCTTCCAAGAAAGTTATCCTTTGAGAAATTATGCTTCGGAAGATATAATAATGTCTTCCCAAGGTTAATTTCTCTTTGGAAGGAATTTACTCTTAGAAAACTTTAGAGATAATTCCTTGTAACAGGGCTTAAATTGTATTGACACAGGACTTACATATTAAAAAGGTTTTCAAAAGAGATCAGATTAATCAATGTTTATCATCCCAATAGCTGCTATGAGATACTTAAACCTTTGTTCATTAAAAGCTTTGGTAAACAGATCAGCATATTGTTAATTTGAATCAACTTTGATTAACCTGACTAGATTTTTCTCATGAATGTCTCTAATGAAATGATACCTGATGTCAATGTGCTTAGTCTTGGAGTGCTTCACGGATTTTTAGTAATGGAGATAGCACTGTTGTTGTCTATATGGATAGGAGTACTCATAAAGTTGAATCCATAGTCTAACATCTTATTTTGAATCCATAGCAGTTGAGCACAACAGCTAGCAGCAGCAATGTATTCAGCTTCAGCAGTTGATGAATGAATGATTGTTGTGAATCCAAAGACGAGGAATCACTTCCAATTACAGAGATAGATCTAGGTTGGACATATTCTGCTCAGGAACTAGAACACTCTGTCCAGCTGTTGTTTCAAAGTCATTCAATGAGGACTGATTGAATGAATGAGAAACATCCTCGATAGTTGGCTGTGAGGTAGTATTAACAGTTGCCTGTTCCTTCAAAATACTACCTCCTTCTGCCTGGTGTTGTGGTGGATCACCTGATAAGCTTTGAGGCTCAGTAGGTGACTCACTTGTTGAAGCTTCACTATTCCTTGATATAGATAAATTATCGGATCTGTGAATAGTGGAAGTTTGATGTATTGCAGCACTTGGAGAATTTGGTCTAGGCCTAGGAAGCTCAAACAGTTGATCATGAGTAGCAGCGTCAACATCAGTTTGAGCACCTATTCCAACTGAAACATTCTCACAAGAGGGTTTAGAATAGTTTGGAAACATTCTAAATCAAAGATGTGATCAGGTCCATTCCCCCTATCACAAGGAGTGTGCTCATTAACAACTATATTGGATGACTTCTCAAGTTGTTGATTCTTAATGTTGTATACTCTGTAAGCTTTGGAACTAGAAGAGTATCCAACAAAGATAGCATCATCTGACTTTTCAGCAAATTTTGCTAAATTGTCGTTTGTGTTAATTATGGTACACCTACTGGCAAAGGACCTTAGAAAGCCAATGAACGGTGGCCTCTTGTTCCATAGCTAATAAGGGGTTTTTCCATGGGGCTTAACTACAAGAACTCTATTCTGCACATAGCATGCAGTGCTGACTGCCTCTACCCAGAATGTTAGAGGTAGCTTTGAATCAGCTAACATAGTTCGAGCAGCATCAATAAGTGTCCTATTCCTCCTCTCAGCAACACCGTTTTGTTGAGGAGTTCTGGGAGCACTTTATTGTCTGGCAATCCCTTTTGACTTACAGAATGAGTCGAGAACGAAGTTCTTAAACTCAGTCCCTTGATCACATCTAATTATTTTAACCTTGTGATCATTTGATTTTCTATTTTAAGAATAAAAGATTTTATGTTTCAGCAGTTTCATCTTTAGTTCTTAAAAAGAATACCCATGTGAATCTTGTAAAGTCATCAACTATCACAAGGCAATATGATTTCCTTCCAATGCTCATTATACTTGTGGGACCAAAAAGATCCATGTGCAGTAAATGTAATGGAGTAGTGAAGAGTTAACACATTTGGATTTATGAGATGTCCTGTGTTGTTTCCCTTTCAGGCATGTAACATAGTTATCTTTGTAGAAAAACTCCTTTTTAGGCAAACCGTGTACCAAGTTATTTTTAGCCAATTTATTCATTGTCTTAAAATTTACATGACACATATGTTTATGCCACAGTGTTGACTCATCACTATCAGCTTTGGAAAGAAAGCATGATACTTCATCCATTGGGGAAGCATTGTTCATAACAAGCTTGTACATATCCCCTTTCCTGGGAGATCTAAGAAGCACCGATTCCGGAGGAATTGTCATCCCTGGTTTGAGGATAATGCACTCATGTTCTGTGAAAAGCATTTGGTGCTTTTGATCACAGAATTGAGAAACACTTAACACATTGTGTTCAAGCTATTTGACAAAGTTAACTTTGTCAACGCTTAACATACCATTGGATATACTCCCTCTACCAGAAATATATCCTCCGGCCTCACCTCCAAACTGGACAGGACCTCCATCATATTGTTGAAATTGTTGAAGGAGATGTATGTTCCCTGTCATGTGCCTGGAGCATCCACTATCTACAATCCATACATTGTTGTTCTTGTCAAATGGATGTTCCTGCACATAAGATGAGAATTCAGTTTTGTTTGGAAACCCAAGCTTTATTGGTCTTGAGTTCTTCCAAAGATAATGACATGAGTGAACCAAATGATATGCATGGGGGTTGATTAGAGGTCTTTGGGGAAGAGGTTTGCGCTGCAACATCTTCCTTGATCTTCCAGTCCACCCTTTGGCTGATCTTGGAGGATGAGCTTGTTGAAGCTTTTGCAGCACGGTCTTTTTCCGAAGCTTCTTTCTTTTTGGAAGAAGTCCTCACCACCTTTTCTTCCGAAGCAGTCTTCTTCTCCGATGGTTTCAAGGGAGCTTTCTTGTTCTTTCGAACCTTAGTAGCTTTTGCTTCCGAAGCCATTTTCCCTTCGGAAGAAGGAGTTTCTTCCGAAAGCAACTTGGCTTTGGAAACTAGCTTTCCCTTCTTCAACTATTGAACCGTATGGAAAGGTCCAAATGTGAAACCTTCCCTGACTCCTTCTTTCCTAACATTATTTGCATAATGTGTGCTTGCAGGATTGTAATAACAATCTTTTGCCATATGATTTTGCAGGCCACACATGATGCATGCAATGTTAGTCTTTTGGGAAGTGAGGATTGCTGTTTCTTGTTTTCTTTTCTTCGCCAGCAGCTTTTCCCTTTAACTTTTGATCCTTTGGTAGGACAGTATTACATTCCTTTCCTGAATCAGATGTACCCAACACTTGGAAACCAGTTGAAACAAAGACACCCATTTTTACTTCAGATTTGTTGAGCGCCATTTGAGGGAGTGGGTGGTACGGAGTAGTGAAAACAGGTTGATTTGGATGGTTAGATCATGTAATCAAGAGCCTGAGAAGCTCTGATACCAATTGCAAGATCGGTGTTTGTCACTTAAACACAAATGTTCTCTCTCAAACTCGCCTAGAATCAAACTCGGGTAAGAGTCAATAACAGTTGATCACAATATGAAAAGTAATTAAGAACACAGAAAGATAATTTTCAAGATACTTTTATATATTGATTCTCAACTCAAGATACAAAGACTCTTACAAGCAGATTGTTTGTTGTATGTATGAATTACAAGGAGAACCTATATATAATACTATCTACAGCCAGATATACTTTGATACCAGCTGGGATCCTATAGCTAAAGTCTATACTACAAGACTAAAGATTAAGGTATCTCGAATAAAGTCTTATCTAAGATTTGGTAGTCAGGACATGTACTTGACTTACCTTTTGTCACCAACTAAAGATGGCAAATATACTATCATGAAAAGGTAAATAGTGGAATAAACTATGGTCAACAACATGGTTCTTTTAAGAAGAAGCCATGCTGTATCAGAGGTCTATAGCGGAGTGTCAGAGACCATACTTGTGTCCACTGGTTATAGCATTGTCTTCCGAAGGTTAAATGGCTTTGGAAGAATAAGTACTTCCGAAGCCACTTTATACTTTGGAAGAGGCTGCTTCTTCCAAGACTTGGAGACTTCTTCATCATACCTCGGAAGTGGTCTTCACTTTATTCTTCTAAGTCTTGAACTTCGGAAGTATGCATTTGTCTTTGGAAGTAGAGTTCTGTCTTCGGAAGCTGGACTTTTCCTTTGTCTTCAGAAGAACTCTACAACCTTCAAAAGTTCCATGAAGAGCTTCGGAAGCCTTTGCATTCAGCATCAAAATAACTTCAGTGATCTAGTTTTGGTCGCATTAGCCTTCTTCTTGATCCAACAATAGACATGCATCTCCGGGTGAGTTGATTAGTAATCTACGACTTAAATGAGTCGGGGGTTTTTTTGTCTGCCCCGGCACAATAGACTCGAAAGAGGTCCTTGTCGTGTATCCCGGTACTGTGTCAGTCTTCAGAAATGAGTCTGGGGTTTTTTTGTCTGCCCCGGCACAGTATCAGTCTTCGGACATGATTCGGGGGTATTGCATGAGACAGGATACAGATTGCGTACTCCGGTACTATGTCAGTCTTCGGACATGAGTTGGGGGTTTGTTTGTCAGGCCTCGGCACACTATCAGTCTTTGGACATAAGTCGGGTGTATTGCATATGACAAAAGTGACGAATGATGAGATCCGTGTCACGTATCTCGGTACTGTGTCAGTCTTCGGACATGAGTTGGCAGTTTGTTTGTCAGGCCCTAGCACAGTATCAGTCTTTGGACATGAGTCGGAAGTATTGCATATGACAAAAGTGACGGATGATGAGATACGTGTCGCGTATCCCGGTACTGTGTCAGTCTTTGGACATGAGTCGGGGGTTTGTTTATCAGGCCCCGGCACAGTATCAGTCTTCGGACATGAGTCAGGGATATTGCATGAGAGGATATAATAAGGTGAGTGACTTTGTGTTGCAACAGACTCGGTTAGAGTTCAATCCCTGTGATTGACTCATATGGGATCTTTGTTGTGTATCCTGGTGCTGTGTCAGTCTTCGGACATGATTCGGGGGTTGGCAAGCAGGCCCCGGCACAGCATCAGCTCTCGAGCATGAGTCGAGGATATTGCATGAGACATGATTCGAGTAACAAAGAGTAATGAACGAAAGATAATGTATGAAAGAATGAACGTAAATGAATTATCATAATAATGTACAGAATAGGATCCTCGTCATTCGACCTCAGTAATCGTGGCTGAGTGCCACGAAGAGGGTAAAGTCTGACCGGATCGAGAAAGAGAAGTGAACGATAATCTAAAACATTGAACAAACAAAGTTAATGAACGTAAGGACGTAGATAATAATGATAATATCTGTATGTACGTATGATGCATGATCACGAGCGATTGTAAAAGTATAGTATGCTTTTGAAAGAAAAGTAAATAACGGCTTTAAGGAAAGTAAAGTATTTTATTATTAAAACTAGAACTCACTCAGCGTCGCTAACTTTTGTATGCATGATAGTTGGCAGGTATATGTTGATGCTGAGGAGTTGCAGGCATGGATGCATAAGCTACTGGGAGCTTTTTGAGGCTGGCATCCGTATTTTGACATGTCTTGTATTTTGAGATGAAAACACGTGTTGTAATTGACATGTTTTTAATTGTAAATGAAAGTTTTAAATTCCGCTGCAAAATAAATGTGCGTTTTATAATGTTATATGTGCGATGAACCTCCAGCTGTAAGCGTCCCGGGAACGGAGCCTTACAAGTGGTATCAGACCAAAACTTTAAGTGAATTGGGTAAATATTTTGAAAAAAACCTAATCTTAAACTGAGAATGGGACTAAAAGGAAAAGGGGTGCCAGTCCCAGTAGCTACGTGCCTGCAGGTAAAGTTTTATGTAAACGTTTTATGTAAGTTAACGTCAACTGACATTATGTGCGCATGTTATGTGGCTTGTGTGCTATTATGTAGATATAGATACTGATGTAGTCAGGATAGAAATTGCTTGGGGTATGAAGAGTAAAGTAAGTGGCTAATCAAAATTGGCCACTGTAATTAGGGACTTACTATACTTGACATAAACTAAG
Organism: Flaveria trinervia; assembly: GCA_025506515.1. Lineage (NCBI taxonomy): Eukaryota > Viridiplantae > Streptophyta > Magnoliopsida > Asterales > Asteraceae > Flaveria > Flaveria trinervia. The sequence goes on from CM046450.1 coordinate 48,799,539, forward strand.
TTATTACCTTGAATGACCATGTTAGTGTTTGAATCTTATAGTGTGTTAGAAGATGGTTGGCTGTAGATCTTCGAAAGCTCACGAGGTGGACGTGGTGGTGGACTTGGTGCTGAACCACGGGACACAAGAGGAAGGTCTAGGGCTGAAACAACAGCCCATGAGGAACCCGAGACCCCGCATCAGGAGGGCGGTGATGAGAATGCTAATCAGAGAGCCTCGATGAGAGACGTGGTCAGGGAGGAAGTGCATCCGGTTATGCAGATGATCCTACCGTCTGTGCTGACCAAAGTTATGAAGGCTGTAAGAGACGAGGAGAGACAGGAAAGGGGTAGACCTTCGGGCGAAAGGAGACGACCCGAGATAAAAACGGTTTTCTTCGATGACGAAGAGGACGAAGAGGAAGAGCCTGCGCCGGAGGCGGCACGAGGTTGTAACTATGGGGCGTTTCAACGATGCAATCACCCAACTTTTGATGGAAACGGCACTGCTGCTACTGCTCATCGATGGGTGGGAGAGATGGAGGCGGTATTGAATATTAGCGAGTGCCGGGAGGATCAGAAAGTAAAGTTTGCTGCCCATTCTTTTGTGGACTCGGCTCTGTGCTGGTGGGATAATATAGTCCAAGCCGAGGGTAGCAGAGCTATTGGAAGGATGTAATGGTCGGAGTTGTAGAAGCTGGTGATTGAAGAATTATGTCCTCATCGTGAGATGGATAAATTTGAAAGAGAATTCCTGCAACTGGGGGCATGAACCCTGACACATCAACAGTACACCTCGAAGTTCAACGAGATGGCACGACTGGTGCCGGATCAGGTGACACCTCTTTCTCGAAAGATCAAGAGGTATATTCAGGGCTTGCCGGCGGACATCCGTAGGCACATGATCGCCGCCCGACCGAGCACGTTAAGGTTGGCAGTTGACCTGGCGGGAAGATTGTACGATGAGCGGGGGCGATGGTGATGACAGACGAAGGGGAGGAGCGAGCCCTGTTAAGAAGGGGAAAGGAAGGCGAGACAATGATGGTGGATTGGGTATGGAGGTACGGCGTCGAGGGACGATGATCAGAAGAGAATGGAAAGGAAAGGAGTGATTTGCAATAAGTGTAGCAGAGGCCATGAGGGGGAGTGCAAGTGGGGACTGAATGTTTGTTTTCAGTGTGGAAAGGAGGGCCACAGAGTGAGGGACTGTCAAATGGCTAAATGCTATGACTGGGGCAAGACATGACACATGAGCAGAGACTGCAAGAAGTCGAGGGTAGGAAGTTCCGGTATGTAGGAGAACAGAGGGTGAAGGCTAGAGCCTTTGCTATGACCGGGAGGAGGCTGGGTCAGACTCTGAGGTAACGTCAGGTACGTTCTTGCAAGTTTAGATTTATGCATCTATGCTTTAGTTGTGACGCTAGTAGTAGTTTGTTCTCGCTATTTTTTGTGATATTGCACGTTAGGGGTAGGAAGATCGATGAGCCATTCGATGTAAGAATTGCTATTGGTAAGTCTATCAGGTTACCTAATTCCCTAAAGGATTGCATGATAGAATTGAGAGAGAGCGCTCGAACCTGCTAGGCTTTTCAAGATAGACCTAGGTAGGTAGTCATGCATCTCCGGGTGAGTTGATCAATAATCTACAACTTAAACCCCAAGAGTTGCAAGAAGACGGATTGATCAACTGTGCACGACTAGAGTTCGGTGAAGACCTATCACAATAAAGTATGAGGAAGGCTTCGACCAGGAAAGCAGATTGCTTGATTTGAAATTGAGTAAAGCTAACATTAAAGTGTGGAGGGTGATTCTCAGTTGTTGCTCAGGTAGGAGAAGTGACACATCGACTGGAGCTACCTGATGAGTTAAGTGGAGTTCATCCGATATTCCATGCATCTCGTCCAAGAAAGAGCTCAACCGATGAGGATATGATCATGCTACTAGAGAATACTGAGATGGACAGAGTATCCAACCACGAGGAGCAACTGGTGACCATTACTAATAAGAAGAAGAGAATAGGCTAAGGAGGATAGGTTTCATTTGTGCGAGTGCAGTGAAGCCTAAAGGGATGTATGTTTAAGTGCAAGATCAAAGAAGAGGTGAGACAGTGTTGCCCGTAACTGTTCGAGAAGCGGCAGGTTTCAGGGACGAAACCTCTTTAAGGGGGGTAGACTTGTAACACCCCGAAATTTGTATTTAAACGAAAAGAAAAGAAAAGTAAATAGAAAGAATAGAAATTATGCACAAGTGGAGGGGGGATAAAGTGTACAATGTATAAATCTTATTATTTTAAGATATTAAAGGGCATGGTTGCCCATATCAAAGTATAAAGCTGCTTTGCTCTCGGAGGAAGAAGAAGAGAGAGAGAGAGCCCGGTTCTAGAGAGAGAAAGAGGAAGAAGAAGCTATAAAAGGTAAGTCTTCTCTTGTTTGAGCTCGGTTTTAGCTGGGTTTTAAGTTCTTCATCCAAGTTTTGGTTGTATAGAGTTTGATTACGGGATTCAAGAACTGGATCAAAGTAAGTCTTGAACTGGAAGAGTGTTGTTCAAAAGCTGCTCAAGGTGAGTTTCTAGAACCCCTATTTTACGGATTTTCAACTGATTTGGGGCAATTATTCATACTAAGTAACGTTTTGAAAGAAACTATGGGTTTACAGCTTTATGTTCAAATGTTGTATGTATGTATGCATGTTATAGTGTTGATTATGGGTTAAAGATGTTGTATAGCATGCTTAGAGAGCCTTAGTATCTTAGATCTGCGTTTGGGTATGGTTAGAATGATAATCGGGTGATGTGGATGACATAGAAAATATTTCAGAATGTTTGATGAACATGAACAGTGGTTCATGCGCCCAAACAATTCTCCATGCGTCCAGCATGAGAGACCAGACGCCTGTGTTGGCCATGCGCCCAAGAGTGGGTCATGCGCCTGCACAGTGGCCCTAGCGCCCAACATGTTGGCCATGCGGCTAAGTATTGGCCATACGCCCAAGTGTGGCCATGCGCCTAAATAGTGCCCATGCATCCCAGTGAATGAACGGCTAAGTATTTGACCATGCACCTAAATAGTGCCCATACGTCCCGGTGAATAAAACGGCTAAGTATTTCACATTGCGCCTAAACAGTGCCCATGCGTCCCAGTGAATGAAACGGCTTAGTATTGGCCATGTGCCTAAACAGTGCCCATGCGCCCAAGTGCTTGAAACAGCTGTGTTGGTGATGCGCCTGAATAGGGCAGAACGCCCAAACAGTGCCCATGCGCCGGATTGTTTATACTTAGAATTTTTATGCTCATGCGCCTGGAAGGACCCATGCGCCTAATTTGGACTTGAGGTTTTCTAAGTGGATTTTAAGGGGTAAATGGGAAGATAAGCCTAGTTATAATGAGATGGCATATGTTTGATGTGTGTTATGTATGTATGATGTTGCATGTATGATGATGGTGTATTTTTATGTTTATGTGTATGTTCCTAATTATATATGTATGTCTTCCCTTGGCTTTGCGTTGAACGTTAATGAATGTAATGGAAGTATTATGTAACGTAAAGTGGAAGATAATGAAAAGAGGAACGTAATGAATGAATGCATGCTTGAATGAATGAATAAAAGAGAAAGTATAGAAAGGCTTGCAAGCATATATATGAGGTGAGCGACTCTGTGTCGCAACAGACTCGAAAGAGGTCCTTGTCGCGTATCCCGGTACTGTGTCAGTCTTCAGACATGAGTCGGGGGTTTGTTTTTCAGGCCCCGGCAAAGTATCAATCTTCGGACATGAGTCGGGGGTATTGCATGAGACAGGATACAGATTGCGTACTCTGGTACTGTGTCAGTCTTCGAACATGAGTCGGGGGTTTGTTTGTCAGGCCGCGACACAGTATCAGTCTTTGGACATGAGTCGGGAGCATTGCATATGACGAAAGTGACGGATGATGAGATCTGTGTCGCATATCCTGGTACTGCATCAATCTTCGGACATGAGTCGGGGGTTTGTTTGTCAGGCCCCAGCACAGTATTAGTCTTTGGACATGAGTCGGGGATATTGCATGAGACGAGATAATGAGGTGAGCGACTTTGTGTTGCAATAGACTCGGTTAGAGTTCAATCCCTGTGATTGACTCATATGGGATCTTTGTCGCGTATCTCGGTGCTGTGTCAGTCTTCGGACATGAGTCGGGGGTTTGCGAGCAGGCCCTGGCAGAGCATCAGCTTTCGAGCATGAGGCGGGGATATTGCATGAGACAAGATTCGAGTAACAAATAGTAATGAACGAAAGATAATGTATGAAAGAATGAACGTATGAATGAATGTAAATGAATTATTGTAATAATGTACAGAATAGGATCCTCGTCATTCGACCTCAGTAATCGTGGCTGAGTGCCACGAAGAGGGTAATGTCTGACCGGATCGAGAAAGAGAAGTGAACGATAATCTAATACGTTGAACGAACAAAGTTAATGAACGTAATGACGAAAATAATAATGATATTATCTGTATGTACGTATGATTCATGATCACGAGCGATTGTAAAAGTATAGTATGCTTTTGAAAGAAAGTAAAGAATGACTTTAAAGAATGTAAATTATTTTATTATTAAAACTAGAACTCACTAAGCATCGCTGACTTTTGTATGCATGATAGTTGGCAGGTATATGTTGATGCTGAGGAGTTGCAAGCATGGATGCATAAGCTACTGGGAGCTTTTTGAGGCTGGCATCCGTATTTTGGCATGTCTTGTATTTTGAGATGAAAACAAATGTTGTAATTGACATGTTTTTAATTGTAAATGAAATTTTTATATTCCGCTGCAAAATAAATATACGTTTTATAATGTTATATGTGCGATGAACCACCAGCTGTAAGCGTCCCGGGAACGGGGCCTTTCAAAACCCGACACGTTCGAGACGAGGAACCGAAACGAGACGTTGAAGATTTAGATGACTAGAAGTTATATTGTAATAAATATATTTTGTGTGAACAAAATATATTTTATCTTGTTTTTAGTCATTTTTATGCTTAATATGTAATTTTGTATTAAATATCCTAAGTCTAGGGGGTTAAGTGCAATTAGTGAATATTAGTCTAGACTATAAAGAGATTAATTATCATTAGGTTTTGGTTAATGGTTGAATGACCAATTGATTGGGGTTTCCACTTTGTACAAATCATATGCAATCAATATAGATCAAATGGGTTAATTGTGATTATCATTGTTTGATCTTACAAATCTTCTTAATATTTGATTCAAGTGTTCATCCTGGAGTTACAATTTGGTATGAGAGCCATTTTGGATCAAATTCAGTGATGCTTTAATGATTTTCAGAAAGAGAAGGTGAGGTTTTGTTGTTTTTGTTCAATATCAAGCTTTCATCAATTTTAGATCAAATTCATGTGTATTTGGTATGGAATTTGCTTGAATTTTGTTGCCTGTTGGTTAGGGAAGCTTTGTTAATCATTAGATCTCAAATCCATTGAGTTTTTGATGATTTCAAACTGATGTCGTGTTGAAAAAGCTTTTCAGCTTCTTTCAGCAAAATTATCAGTTCATCCAGCGAAACTATGAGTTCTTCCGTTGAAACTACATGGGTTATCCTCATTGAAGTTGTTTTCTGCTGTTCTTGTGGGTGGTTTAGAAGCAAAGTTGTTGCCGAAAGTATCATTGAACGAAAGTTCAAGCTTGCTTCGTGCGAACTTGTCGGTGAAACTAAGTTGTTTTTGGCATTTGCCTAGCGAAACTGCTGCTGAAATTTCCGATGAAACTACTCTCGGCTCAGTGAAACTAGAGTTCACAGCAAAACTAGCTTTGCGAAAATGTTAAAGATAACTTTTTCTCCCTAGTTAGGATTAGTTGAGTCCATCCCGATAATGAAATTTTCATTGATATTAAAAGATTTATAAAAAAAACAAGCTGACCTATTTAAATTCATGCTTGACCCTAGTTGCTAAGATTGTCTAACGTGACATTTAAATATAGTATTTTTTCTCAGGGGAGATTTATTTTACAAATTTTGGGAAAAATATTTGCAAATGAAAATGGCTTTTGCAGAACTGTTTAAATCCTTCAAATTTGATAATCTAACAATTGCATAATGTCGGTTTGATAATTTTGCAGCTTTAAAGAATGAAAGGATGTCAGATTTTCTTAATCATTTTATGTGGGTGGCAAACAATCTGAAGAAGTTTGGTGCCCAATTAAGAAATCATGAACAAGTTCTAAGATTGCTTGATTCTCTCCCATCAAAATGGAGCTCACATGGCAAGTCGATTAAATAAGATAGAGGTTTTCGGGAATACAAAATAATGGAGGTGATCAACACACTGAAAGAAATGGAGTTGGATATTAAACGTCATGAGTACTATGAGGCGACATATCTAACTCCAAAGATCACTTCAAACTCCACAGACAAACCAGAAGAGAGATCAGATTCTTGAACCAATTTTGACGATTTACCGAAACCTAGAATTAAATAGGTACAAGAGGAGCTTAAGCAACATCAACGGGTAAAGGTGGAGCTGAGTTGAATGATAAAGTTTTTGATGTTGAGAAGGAAGAGGAATGGAAGCAAAATACCAGAGTTTGCAACTACGAGAAGTCTCTTACTACTGAAAGAGTCATCATGGATCTTCCATATGAGACAGTTCAGGATATGTGTTCTTCTGCATGCAAATTAGACAATTTGGTGTGTATAAAGCTAATAGGTTACATTTAGATAACCAAAGGAATTAATTACCATAAACGCATAACTTAAAAGGAATGAAGCCAAGTATTTCATAAAATTAAATGAAGCTTTTAAAAGAAATTGATTATTTAAAACGAACTCTTCTTGAAAGAAATGATTAAAGTCCGTATCAATTTTAACAACATCGATTAAATTCTTCTCAAAATGATCACGTATAAAGTGATATTTAATTCCGATGTGTTTGGTCTTAGGATGTTGGACCGGATTTTTAGTTACGGCTATAGCAGCCAAATTATCAACAAATATAGGAGTGTTAGAAAATTTCAAATTATAGTCCCACATTTGCTGTTGATTCCAGATGATTTGTGAACAACATCTTGCAGCAGCAACATATTCAGCTTCACAAGTTGACAGACCAACCGATATCTGTTACACTGCCACGTGACTAATCGTCTCCCAAAGAATTGACATCCTGCTGAAGTTGATTTTTAGTTCATTTTGCAGCCGCCATAATCTGAATTGCTATACGTTGTAAGCTCAAAGTCGTCGTCATGAGGATTCCACAACCCAAGTGTTGGAGTACCCTTCAGATAACAAAATATCCTTTTGACTCTGATGAGATGGTTAACTTTAGGTTTTGCCTGATATCTGGAGTAGAGCCATGTCGCGTACATGATATCAGGTCATGAGGCAGTAAGGTACATGAGTGATCCGATCATTCCTCTGTACATGGTGGCGTCCACCAGATCACCAGTTTCGTCGGGTGTCACATCGTTGTTTGTAACAAGTGGAGTTCCGACAGCCAAAGCATTCTCCATATCAAATTGACTGAGAATATCTCCTACATATTTAGTCTGATGTAGTAATATCCCTTTTGGTGTTTGATCCACCTATAACCCGAGAAAGAACTTCATATGTCCCATGGCCCTCATTTCAAATTCAGCTTTTATTACTACTTCAAATTCTTTACATAATGCTTCGTTTTTGGAAACGAAGATTATGTCATCAACATAGATTTGAACTAGCAGTAAGTCACCATCCTTTTCTTTGATGAACAGTCTACCGTCAATCACTCCTCTGTAAAACCGTGTTTCACAAGATAAGTCGAGAGCTTTTCATACCAAGCTCTTGGGGCTTGGTGGAGCCCGTAAAGAGCCTTATCAAGCTTGTAAACTCTATCCCGATGATATGGATCCTCAAATCCTTCGGGTTGACTGACATACACTGTCTCCCAGATTTCACCATGAAGAAATGCACTCTTTACATCCAGTTGATAAACTTGGATCTTCATGTAAGATGCATAGGCTAGGAAAATATGGATAGCTTCCAATCTTGCCACTGGTGCAAAGACTTCATTGTAATCAATACCCTCGACTTGTCGAAATCCTTAAACTACAAGTCAAGCCTTGTTTCTTATAATGAATCCTTGGTTATCTTTCTTGCATTTCAAAACCCATTTGGTGCCAATATCCTTAGCACCTTTAGGTCTATCCACCAGAGTCCATACTCCTAAATTCATGAATTAAAGAAGTTCTTCTTGCATGGCACTCACCCATGCCTCGTTTTTTAGGGCTTCACTAACATATTTTGGCTCAAATTGAGACATAAAACATCGATATGCACCATCGTGAAGATATCCCATTTCCATTACTGAGGCATAATCAGCTGAGTATAGCTAATTTCTTGTCTGTACTCCAGATCAAACATCACCAATGACATTATCCATGGGATGATAAACATTTAGTCGAGATCTAGGGGTGGTGGGTACAACTACCTCATTATCCAGATTGTGAAGAGCAGGTTTAGTATCTGAGGAAGTGGGAGTGTAGGGTTCCGAAGTGTCAGAGGCATCAATATCTAATGCTTGTGTACTTGTAGTAGTAGGAACCTATTCCTCCTGATCCACCTGATCATTTGCCATAGCTTCATCATCAGAGGAGGGGTCACTTACCTCAACTGCTCCCCCTCAAGAAGTAGAAGACTCACCTTGTGACGCTGAGGTTGTCGGGTCTAGTGATGGTGTATTTAACACTACGTACATCATTCTGGTTGATAACTCATCCTTAGGAGGAGAGAGAGGGATCTTGAAGGACATATAGAATCCGTCATATTCGAAAAAGAATTAGGGTCCTTTTCCAGCAAGGGGGTGGTGTATCTTTGTACATCAACGTTGCACCAACTTCTACTTGACCCGTTGAGTTGTTGTAAACTCTCTTATTTAGTATGTTGTATCCTAAGAAGATTCCTTCATCGGCCTTCTCGCTAAACTTCCATGACCTGTGTACACGATGCGCCAAATGGCTTGAGGTACTCCAGATTTGGTTTATGTCGTTGGAGCAACTCGTAACATGTTTTACCGTGACGTTTGACCACTGAGACTCGATTGAGAGTGTAACAAGCATTAGCTACCGCCTAATTCAAAAATTGGATAGTCAGTTTCGAGTCTACGAGCATCGTCCGAGCTGTCGCTATCAAGCTTCTATTCTTTCTCTCAGCAACCCCGTTAATTTGAGGAGTGTAGGCAGATGTGAACCGGTGAACTATTGCTTTTTATTTGTAGAATGCCTCCATCCACGTGTTCTTGAACTCAGTGCCATTGACTGAGCGAACTTGTCTTACCTTTAGCTTGTATAGTGACTCCAATGTAGTTACCAACTCTTTAAACGATTCAAATGTCTCTGATTTGGATTTCAGAAACAACACCCAAGAAAATCTCGAGTAATCAACTGTAACTACATAGCAGTACAAATCACCGGCAATGCTCTTTATACTGACTAGGCCAAACAGATCCATGTGAAGGAGCTTAAAACATTGGTCAATTGAGCGGACTTTCTTTTCCTTATGAGACTTCTTCGTCTGTTTGCCTTTCTTACATGCAACACAAAATCCGGTAACTGGAAGTTCTTGACATTTACGCCACGCACTAGATCATTCTGGATTAAGTGATTCATCTTTCATGGATTAATGTGTCCCATTCTCTTATGCCAGGAGATGGAGTCCTTTTCTGTTGCCTTTGACAAGAAGCATTGTACTTGATGATTAGTTGTGGAGGCCTTTGATAGGTCCAAGACATATAAATCATTATATGTTGAAGCTGACATTAAGAGTTGATCCTTCAGTATCACATACTCCTCCAACACATAGCACTTCTTGTTGTCAAAGGAGACCTCGAATCCTTTGTCACTAATCTGGAATAGAGAAAGTAAATTATTTTGAAGTTGTTGAACATAGTTTACCTTATCAAATTTCACTTTGTAGTTTCCCACTTCCCCTTCTGCAGTGATATAACCTCCTTTATTTCAAGCAAATGATACGTGTCCTCCTTTAATTTGTTTGACATTTGACAAGAGAGACAGGTTTCTAGTCATTTTTGTTGAAGCTCCGCTATCAATAATCCAGGTATTTGTAGAAGCACTATAGCGGACACCTGCACATCAAAAGGAAGTGATTAGTTGAGGTTAAGGACCCAAGCCTTAACTGGCTTGGGTGACCCAGAGATCTCACACATCATGAATTCTACCCACTGTCCATTTGAGGGAGAGGGTAGATCATTCTCCTTCCTATGCTCATTATCAGACATTGGACTTGATTTTTCTTTTCATAATCCAGTTTTGTGTAAGGCCTGTTTGTGATAAACAGACGACTGGCTTATGATTTGTGCAGGACCGTTTAAGGGCTTTAACACAATTACAACACAACGACACAAAAAGAGGAGATTAACTAAAATTTAATCAAACAGTGAACTGGGTTAACCAAAGTGATACAAAGAGCACAAGTAAAGTAAGAGACAGAACAAGAGAGTATGGTTTTCAAGAATGCAGTATATTGCTTTCTCTATGTTCTATTACAAGTGTTTCAAAGCATAAGATAAAAGATACAAGAACATGAGATACTTATACTACATCCTATAGCTGGCTATACTTTGAAAGCCAACTGGATACAATTGACTAGACACACAACAAAATCAATTGTAGAGTCAAAAGGCAGATTGCCTTTTGACTTGTGACTTTGACATGCCATAGCTCACATCCTTATCTATTACAAAAAGGATAAAGTACATAAGTAGAAAGTATACAGACTCAAGACCTCAATGTACAGTTACCAAAAGCATGGACCTTTTCACCAACTCATGTAAGTTGGTGACTTGTAGAGGTATAGCGGAAAGGTGTCCAGCTTTACAGAAAAGTACATCAGAAAAAGCATGTCTTAAAAGTCTTCGGAAGAAATCTGTCTTCATAACTTGAAGCTTCGGAAGACTTTGTCTCTGAGGCTTCGGAAGACTTCATCTTTGGCTTCGGAAGATATTGGTCTTGGCTTCGGAAGTTTTTACACTTAGAGTATTTTCTAATGCATTGTGTAAAACTTCCGAAGCATTCTTCACTTCAGTACTTAGTGCATGTTGCTCAAACACTTTGGATGTTTTGGGTTGCATCAGACTTAAGGAATCCTTACAATTTGAACTTTTTGTTCACTAATTCTTCTTGGTGGAGTGATAGAACACCTTTTAGAAGAACTTGGTTTAGGATCATGAAGTTCAATTTTTTTCTTAGTGTCTAATCATAGGGATAGTTAGAAGCAATGTGTCCATACTTTCCACAATTGTAGTATGATCTACTTTCGACATGTTTGAGGAACTATTTCTATGGGGAAGTGTATGACACAAGTGTAACTTTAGTCTGTTTGGGTATTAACACTTCTTGTTTAGATGTTTTATCTTCTTTAACAAAATTAATTGTTTGAACCTTTTTAACATCTTTACCTTTTTGTTTATTAGGACTTAGACATGGTGCACGTGATTGATTAACCTGTTTGATCATTTTTGATTCAGAATTAGACGTGATTGAACTTGACTTTACCTTAACCTTTTCAATTTGTTCCTCCAAATTAACAATAGGCATTTTACCTTTTGAGTTTAAAGTGGTCTCGTTTTGTTTAGTTATAGATTCAATAGGTTTACTTGTGGAATCTACATCACTTAGTAGAGGAGTGGACACCACATGCTCCTTGATTGGGTTGTTATTAATTGGTTTACATTTAGCATTTAACAAGGACACATATGGTGGTGGAACCACTTTGTAACCCAAACCCTCCCCATTGTTGCGTTCTTTCACTAAGTGCTGAACTATGTGAGAAGAATTGGTCCAGCTATGCAATTTTTGTTTTAAAGAGTTTACTTCAACTTCCAGTAGCAGAGGGGGTGCTGGGTATGAAAGGTCCATTTACAACAGATTCCCACATTCTTAACTCAAGAGACCTGATGAAGCCTTCCATCCTCACGCACCAAGTGTCAAAATCATCAAGAGTGATCAGTGGGGATTTGTTCATGGTTCCAGTCTCCATATCATCTTTGAGATGGAAGCCATTTGAAAAGTTTAGTTTTTGTGTGTGTGAGGGATCTTAAGATGGTTAGATCTTATATAAGAACCTGGAAAGCTCTGATACCAATTGCAGGACCGTTTAAGGGCTTTAACACAAGTACAACACAACGACACAAAAAGAGGAGATTAACTAAACTTTAATCAAACAGTGAACTGGGTTAACCAAGTGATACAAAGAGCACAAGTAAAGTAAGAGACAGAACAAGAGAGTATGGTTTTCAAGAATGCAGTATATTGCTTTCTCTATGTTCTATTACAAGTGTTTCAAAGCATAATATAAAAGATACAAGAACATGAGATACTTATACTACATCCTACAGCTGGCTATACTTTGAAAGCCAGCTGGATACAATTGACTAGACACACAAACAAAATCAATTGTAGAGTCAATAGGCAGATTGCCTTTTGACTTGTGACTATGACATGCCATAGCTCACATCCTTATCTATTACAAAAAGGATAAAGTACATAAAGTAGAAAGTATACAGACTCAAGACCTCAATGTACAGTTACCAAAAGCATGGACCTTTTCACCAACTCATGTAAGTTGGTGAGTTGCAGAGGTACAGCGGAAAGGTGTCCAGCTTTACAGAAAAGTACATTAGAAAAAGCATGTCTTAAAAGTCTTCGGAAGAAATCTGTCTTCATAACTTGAAGCTTCGGAAGACTTCATCTTTGGCTTCGGAAGATATTGGTCCTGGCTTCGGAAGTTTTTACACTTAGAGTATTTTCTAATGCATTGTGTAAAACTTCCAAAGCATTCTTCACTTCAGTACTTAGTGCATGTTGCTGAGATACTTTGGATGTTTTGGGTTGCATCAAACTTAAGGAATCCTTACAAACTCCCCCTAGGCTGATGCTACCAAAACACTTAGAAGATCTTCAGATGTTGGTAGTCTTCAGTACAATCAAGACCATTCCTTTCTTCATTAGATGGTCAGGATCATCAAGATTCTCATAGTATCTTCTCATCTCAAAGAGATCATGCAAAGGTAAGTTGATTATGTCTTGCCAGGAGTAGACATTCTCAACACCTTGATCTCTAATAACATGCCATCTTTCTGGATTGGTAGAATAAGTCCAGGACAAGATGGGTGTCTCAGTTGTTAGAGGAGCCACTTGTATAGGAGTTGATTGGGCTGCCTCATCATGCACTTCCTCAGGTTGATCTGATTCAGCCTGAGGTGTAGAGGTAGATGACTTTGGCTTCTTCTTCTTAGTCATTGGTTTAGAAGCCATCTTCTTCTTCCTCTTAGATTTCTTTAACTGAGACGACTGGTCTGCAGCACCATGTTGATCATCAGTGTCTTTCTCAGTTGGGTGTTCATCCCTCACAGGTTCAGAAGGAGAGGGAGTTTGACCCTGTCTTGGATCAGAAGATGAAGTTTGCTGAGGCTTAGCTGGAGGTTCTGGTTAAGGTGTCTCAGGTTGTTCAAACTTGACCTCCACTTCAGGTGGGACTTGACTTGGAAGAGAGTGCAAGTCAGTCAGTTCTCCATTTTTAATCTTCTGCTTGATCACCCTTATCTGCTCATCCATTGTAGATAGAGACATGGGGCCAAGTCTCCTTCCGGAGAATCCATATAGCTTCAAGAAGCTCATCATTCTTTGTCTGTCAGCAGACTTCTTTGCATTCTTTTGAACGATGGCTCTTGACTTTGCAGCTTCTTCCCTAGCTTCCTTTTGGTTGTTTTTCTTTCTTTGACTAGCTCAAGCTCAAGTTGCTTTAGGTACTCGAACGCAATGAAGTCATAGGATAGGGGAAGAAGTGCATTTGCCTGATAGAAGCCTGTGGCACTCAGGTAGTTGATCATCCTGATCCTATCTTCTTCTTTATCTACCTGAGGTTCTTGTGGAGCCACATCTTCCTGTGCAGGACTTTCTTGAACTGGAGAGAGAGTGGGAGCATGCTTGTAAAGCCTTTTCTGTCTCTTCTCCTCTTTGAACTGGAGAAGTAACCTTGCATCCTCTTTCTCATTCATCTCTCTGACACTTCCATGTCAGCCAGTTCATTAACTCTTCTAAGGGGAGGGAGATGATTTCATCAATATCATAGTTACTGGTTTGTAAATAGGTAATCCTGACTCCCCTTAACTCATCATCTTGAGTATTTGGTCTAGGGGCAGCCCTGATTGCAGCTTGCATGAAGGTAGATGACCCAGAAGAACTTTCTCCCCTTAGCCTCCTTTTCCTCTCTCTCTCTTCCTCCTCAATTTCCTCAGGAGTCATTTTCCTTTTCCCTTTGTCACCAACAGACCTTTATGACTCAGGGTGGATTGAGGCTTGGCCTTCATTGCTTGGTGTAGCTTCCATTCTCTAGCCAGAGAGAGGCTGAGAAACACCTTCACCAGCAGGTGTTTCAGATGGAGTTTGGACCTCTGCAGCAGTTGTTGATGATGAGACAGGGGTCTCAGGTTCTGCCACTGGGCCTTCAGTCAAGGTTTCCCCTATGAAACTAATCTTAGGGTCCACCTCAACATCCAGTTGACCGATGACATTGCCTGATTGCCTATGTCTCCCTCTTAGAGTAAATTCTGCAAGGATCCTTTCTTGGATTCTTTGAGCCAGCCTGTCAGGTTTTCTTGAATTGCTTGGATTGACAAGTGGCATGTTGACTAAATCCAATCTTTCATAGAAGCTCAGGCTTTGGAACTGAAAAACTTCTTATTGGCCTTGAACTCTGTGAAGTATAAGGGCTCTTCTATCCTCATCATACCTCCACCTTATGATGTAGTTGCCAGTTCCTTGTGGTGGAGATGAGATAGCCCTTGGTATACCTTCCTCAAAGAGACTCCTGATGATTGAGTCTATAGAGTCCACATTAATGTGAACTTGAGGAAGTTTCTGAGAATGCACAACAGCAAGTGAGGATGGTGAGTCCTCTATGTCCATTCTCTTTGAAGAACTCCCAGGTTCTGTGGTTGTAACAACTTTCTCCCCCTTTTTGGTAGCAGCACCCACTTGCATAGGTGAGCTGGAGGATAAGTCAATTACTTCCACAGGTTCTTGTGTTCGTGGTTGAGTTTTCCTTAAAGGTCTCTCAGCTAGTTTTTCCTGCAGATATGAAATCTGAAGTTGCTAATCATTGACCTGGTTTTGTAAGGTAGTCACCTGAGATTCCAAGTGACTAACCTTAGAGACTAAATAGGTGCATGTTTTTGACAATTTCTACACCTTAGTCTCAAATTCCCCTCATCTTCATCAGAAGAATCAGTGGGGGATGAGATGATTGGACCAAAGTCCTCTCGCTCACCACCAGCTTGAGTTTCTTGGCTGCTGGTTTTCCTCTGCTCACTGGCAGCCTTAGTTGAGATGCCAGGGAGCTGAGTTGCCATGGTGGAGGTCTTAATGATGTAATCACTTTCAAAAGTGAGAGCCTCTTCCATATGGACATCCTGAACAAGTTCAGAAGTGTCCACCTCAGTAATAGGTGACTGATATGGGATAGACTGAGGAGAGTCAGAGGTACTCATCTCTCTTTGAGTAGGGGATGGGAAGAGAGACTCATGGTACTCATTGAATCCTAAGTCTTCATCAGTATAGAAGGATAGGTTGGGAATTGGTTGGTTGAGATCCAAAGGCTGGGGATGGTAGCTGTCCCCTGAAGGTTGTTCACTTGAGTGATGAGACTCAGAGTGAAGGATTAAGGCTGTTGGGCTAGTGAGCTCATCAGGCTGAGCATGAGGAACCTCAGCACTGATTCGTGGAAAAATGGGAGTGGTCTGCTCCTCAAGAGAAGTGAGAGCTCCAGTATCCACTTCTTCCTGTATGAGTGAGTATATGGGTGCCTCCTCAGACTGAATAGTCTGAGCAGGGGTTCGTTTGTATTTTCTTTGTTAGGTGATGGATATTTGGGGCTGTGTAGGTGGTTGGAAAGCAGCAGGTGTGGGTTCAACACTAGCTTGTGTTGCTAGGTTGTCACCTTGAGCAATGAGCTCTAACATTTTTGGGACTAGGGCTATTTCTACCCCTGAGAAGCCTATAGTGGGCTTCTTCATTATTTTAAAGATGTCGGGCTTCATCTGTCCCAATTTAAGAATATTACTTGTTTCCCTCAACTGTAGCCCAATTCCCAGTTGAGAATGTGTTGAACATATCTAGGAAACATGTAATACTCTAAGGAGTCTTATTTTGCAAGTAGATTAGTATAAAAAAATTGTGAATACCTGAACTTGACCCCCTGAACCATTCCATGAACTATAAAGGAGAGATCCTCAGGAATCTGGTCCCATCCACCATGCTTGTTGGATAAGCTGTGGATAACCACATGGAGCAGGTATTTCCACTGGGATGAGACCTTCCCTTTCCTGAAGGTCTTTACAGAGAAATCTCCTTCGTAGCCCATCTGCTCAAAGGAATGATTTACAGCTTCCTTGGGAAGAACACCTCACCTTCTTCATCATCCAGCTGAAGATGTCGGTTGATGATGGCCGGAGTGATGAAGATTGTTCTCCCTTGCACTGTGGCAGACAGTGCCTTCTCCCCGTCCATAATGACCTCTTGGCATGTCTTCCAGAATTCAAGCAACTGATCCTCATAGAGTGGAGGATCAAGGGTTAGGGAGGTGAAGTAGTGAGACAGAGACAAGAAATGGAAAACCTCTGAGAAATGAGGATCTTTCTCAGAGCATAACAGAGCAACTTGATTATGTTGTCTGTGTAGCTGCATGGTAAAGTTGGGATCATTTCTGTGAGCAAGGTTAGCCATTGTGAGGTAGCTTAAAGATGAAGAAGAAATTTAAGAGAGAAGATTTTGGGTTTTAGGTTTGGATGAAAAGCAGATGAGAGAAGAGGGGGAAACCGTTGGGTTTATATGAGAGAGAGGGATTTCAGATAAAGTTTAATGAAAGAGGATAAACTTTGAAATCCGAACGTCGGTCCCACCTCTGAAAAAGTAGTTTTCTTTTGCTCAAAAAGTAGTTTTCTTGGAACTCGAAAAGCTTCCGAAGGTAAATTATCTTCGGAAGTTTTAATGAAAAAGCTTCCGAAGCTAAAATGACTTCGGAAGAATTTCCTGAGAGTATTTGATGATTTTGCTTCGGAAGAAAAATTTAAGACTTGAAAGCTTTGTATAGGGATCAATATAGCTTCCGAGAGTTAATTATTGCTTCGGAAGGAAATAGTCCTTGAAAATAAGTAAGTGTCTAAGATAACTATTTAAGCTTCGGAAGATAAAATTGAAATTTCTTCCGAAGATAAATTTCATAGATAGTTAAATATTTTGAAGATGTGATTTTCTTCTGAAGTTAAAATGAATAACTTCCGAAGTATAAAATCATCAATTAATCTAAAGAAAATCTTCCAATCCAAGGAAAAACATGAGCTTATGAAAGTGATAAACTAGACAACTTAGAACACACATTTTTAAGAAATAATAAGAATTAGTTTTAAGAAAAATTAACTCAAGGTTGATCATCCCAATAGCTGATATTAGATATTTAAATCTTTGTTCATCAAAAGCTTTTGTAAACAAATCAGCGTATTGGTCATCTGTGTGAACCTTGACAAGTTTAATTAATCCCTTTTCATAATTATCTCTTATTCAATGATACCTGATGTTGATGTGTTTGGTCCTTGAGTGCTGCACAGGGTTCTCAGTGATAGAGATAACACTATTGTTGTCTATGTGGATAGGAGTCTCTTTGAAGTTAAATCCATAGTCCAGCATCTGATTTTGAATCCAAAGCACTTGAGCACAGCAGCTTGCAGCACCAATGTATTCAGCCTCAGCAGTTGATGCAGACACACAGGATTGTTTCTTGCATTGCCATGAGACAATCCTTCCACCAAGGAACTGACATCCCCCAGATGTAGACTTTGCAGTCATGTGGCAACAACCATAATCACAGTCTATATAGGCATACAGATTGAAATTAGGATTCTTTGGATACCATAACCAAGTGTTGAAGCACCTTTGAGGTATCTTAAAATTCTTTTCACAGTGATTAAGTGAGACATCTTAGGGTTGGCTTGATATCTTGCACAAATACATGTAGCAAACATGATATCAGGCCTGCTAGCTGTAAGATACATAAGAGACCCAATCATAGCCCTGTATAAGTGTTCATCTCCACACTGCCCCTCAAGATCTGGACCAAGGGAGTGGTTTCTGGCTATGGGTGTCTTAACAATCTTACAATCAGTCATGTTGAACCTCTTGAGTATGTCTTGAACATACTTTGACTGACTTATGAAGATGCCATCCTCAACCCGCTTCACTTGAATTCCCAGAAAGAAGTTGAGTTCTCTCATTGAACTCATTTCAAATCTGTCTTTCATCAGCTTCTGAAGTCTTTACATAGCTTTGGATTGGTTGAACCAAAGATGATGTCATCTACATATACTTGAACCAGCAATAAGTCATTTCCCTGTCCTTAATGAATAAAGTTCCATCTATAACACCTCTCCTGTAACCATGTTTACAGAGATACTCAGAAAGTGTCTCATACCACTTCCTGGGTGCCTGATGCAGCCCATATAGAGCTTTGTTAAGCTTGCAGACATAATCAGGATGATCAGGGTCTACAAAACCAGGTGGTTGTTTGACATAAACCTCCTCATCAATCACTCCATATAAGAAAGCACACTTTACATCAAGTTGATAGACTTTGAAGTTCTTGGATGCAGCAAATGCTAGGAATATCCTAACAGCTTCTAGTCTTGCTACAGGAGCAAAGACATCAGTGTAGTCAATCCCTTCTTCTTGTCTGTATCCTTGAACAACTAGTCTTGCCTTGTTCTTAATGATGATTCCTCTATCATCCTTCTTATTCCTAAAAACCCATTTGGTTCCAATGGTACTCCTCCCATGAGGAAGTGGACAAAGGTTCTAAACTTTCTGCCTTTTGAATTGAAGCAGCTCTTGTTGCATAGCTTCGACCCAACTTCCATCCTTTAGAGCTTCATCAACTTTCTTTGGCTCTATCTGAGATAAGAAACAAGAGTGAAGACAAATATTTGCTTCATGAGTTTGTCCTCTTGTTCTTACCCCTTAGTCAACATCTCCAATGATGTTTGTGGTGGGGTGAGACCTGTGGATCCTTAGCTGAGGGATCACAGCAAGTTGCTGAGAGAGATCCAAATTTGAGAAATTTAGATATGGGCTTAAAGATTTACCCTCCACATTATCACACTTATCAAAATTAACTTGATCCAATGAGTGTGTGACATCATTGATGTTGTCATCTATGGTATGGTTATTAGCATCAAGAAATTACTGATCACTATCACCATCACCATTGTTGTCTTCTACAATTGAGGTATCTTTATCTGGTTGAGAAGCGTCTGAGCTGGAATTTGAAGGCATACCATATGTATCAGCTGAATTTGTCATTGTTGTGCTGATAGAAACTTCATTTTTTGAAGTAGTTTCAACTGGAGCTGAAGATGTATGACTTGAAGATCTTCCTAGCTCAAATCTTGGGTCAGGATCACCTGTATTTAAATTTTCTGCAGATCCTAAAACATGCTCACAAGATTTATTAAAACAGTTGGTAACTAAATCAAGATCAAACAGCCAATCCGGACCAGAACCAGCAACACATGGTGTGTGTTCATTGAAAGTCACATTGGCTGACTCCTCAACTATTCTGGTTCTAAGATTGTATACTCTATAAGCTTTGGCTTGAGAGGAGTATCCAATGAAGTGTCCATCGTCTGATTTCTCAGCTGACTTGGCGATTTGATCTTTGGTATTCAAGATGGTGCAGGGACATCCAAATGACCTGAGAAAACCAATGAAAGGTTTCCTCTTGTGCCAAAGTTCATAAGGGGTCTTACCATGTGTCTTAACTACTAAAACTTTGTTCTGCACATAGCAAGCAGTATTAACTGCCTCTGCCTAGAAGGTGATAGGCAGTTTAGAGTCAGACAACATAGTTCTTGCAGCTTCAATAAGTGTCATGTTTCTGCTCTCAGCAACTCCGTTTTGCTGAGGAGTCCTGGGAGCACTATATTGTCTTGTAATACCTTTTTCATCACAAAATGTATCAAGGATTTGGTTCTTGAATTCAGTTCCTTGATCACATCTTATGGTTTTGACCTTATGATCACATTGATTCTCAATTTTTAAGATGAAATCTTCAGAATCTCAGGGGTTTCATCCTTAGTTCTAAGGAAAAAGACCCAAGTGAATCTTGTAAAGTCATCTGTGATCACCAAACAGTAAGAGGTCCTTCCTAAACTCATTACATTGGTGGGGCCAAAGAGATCCATATGTAACAAGTGTAGGGGAGTAGTGATGGAGTTCTTTTCCTTAGGCTTGTGAGATACCTTGTGTTGCTTCCCTTTCAGGCATGCAACACAAAGATCATCACTTGTAAACTCTTTCTTTGGCATTCCAGTTACCAGATCATGTTTAATCAATTTATTTATGTTCTTAAAGTTTACATGGCACATTCTTTTATGCCATAGGAAAGACTCGTCACTATTTGCTTTAGATAGAAAGCATGAAACTTCTCCAGAAGGAGATGTTTCTTGCAAATCCATCTTGTACATGTTCCCTTTCCTGGGGGCTCTGAGCAGGATATGCTCATGAGGAATGACCACACCTGGCTTGAGAACAATGCACTCATGCTCAGTAAAGAGCATGTTATGACTCTGATCACAAAATTGGGATACACTCAGAAGATTGTACCCAAGCTCCTTAACAAAGTTTACCTTCTCGATGCTGTGCTTAACATTTGTGACCTTGCCCCTTCCAGAAATGTAACCACCTTCATGTCCTCCAAAAGCAACTGGTCCTCCATCAATTCTCTCAAAATTATGGAGTAGAGACCTATTGCCTGTCATGTTCCTGGAACAGCCACTGTCAATTATCCAAACATTCCTGTTTGTCTTGAGCTGTTCCTGCATAAAGAAAATGATTAGTTACATTTGGAAACCCAAGCCTTACTTGTCTTGGGCTCACTAAGTGTAATAGAAGGTAATGCAACAGTAATAGATCCTATGGTTGTACTATGGGGATCTTCAGCTGTTGTTGATGGAGAAATTTCAGTCATTTGGTCTTTCTTAGACTTCCACACCACCTTTGGAGTCTTGGGCTTGACCTTCAAAAGCTTAGAAGCTTTTGGAACTTCACACATTTTGATGACTGAACCTTCGGAAGATTCTACAGTCACTGCAGAATACTTTAGTGCTTCGGAAGAACTCCTTTCTTCCGAGACCAATTTTACTTCCAAAGGTAAATTTCCATTTACCTTCTTCTTTGATTTGGAGCTTCCGAAGGAAACAGACTTTCCTTCCGAAGCTTGAGACTTCTTGAGATTCTTTGAAGTCTTTGAATTGGTCTTGTGGATGGTACTTTTAGGATTTTATGGGCAATCCTTGGCAATGTGAGAACTACTTTCACACATGACACATAACATTTTCTTCTTCAAAGGAGTCTCCTTTTGAGAGCAAGACTGGCTTTGGTCACATTCCTTCTCCACCTTCATCTTGGTAGATGCTAAGACAGTTCTTTTGGGCTGTGAACTGTTCTTGGAGTTTGATGGTCCAGGCTGTGCAACAGTGGTACACAGCAGCTCAGTCTTCTTCTTTGCACTGTGATGATTTGAACATGAACCAGTACTCTTAGCTGAGAAGTCTTGGTTGATGTCTTAGTCTTTACTACTTTGAAACCTGCAAAGATAAAAACTTGTTTCTGCTTAGCATCATAAGTAGCCTTGATTTCTTGAGCCTTCTTTGCTTTCCTTTTGCTCTTCCTGATCAAGTTCTTTCTCTTAGACTTGGTCATCACAATTGATTTCTTCTCCTCAGAAGGATAGTGGCCCTTGGAAGAATCCTCATCTTCACTCTTCTCAAAGGAATTCTTCACTATCACTTCTTCATCATCCTCACTTATAGGATCTATAAGAGGAACCTCATCTTCACAAGTTCCACATCTAGGAGATCTTACAGACAAGATTGTGTGTGGAGGAGCTATCTCATTTGATCCCAGTCCCTGTCTGTTTTGATTGCCCACTTTGTTGTGCAGGGATGAGGATATCATGTTCTTGAAGGTCTCTTCTTCAAGAACACTCTTTTCTGCCCTGGCTTTGCTGATCACAAGCTCAGCCTGGCACTCAGTTAGCTTGGTTATGAGATCTTGAATTTGATTTCTAAAGTCTGTGTGTTCATGTTTTAAAGCTGAAATGGTTTTCTCTAAGTCCTTTATTTTCAGTTTATAATCATTTTCAGACTTTCTAAAATCAGATTTTAAAATGTTTAAGGACTCAAGATCAGAAATCATCTCCAAGTTGTAGGACCTGTATCTATTTACTTTAGCAATGCATTCAGGAGTACAGAGATGTTCCAGTACCTTGGCTTCATCATGATCAGCCATCAGTGCTTGGTTTGGAGAAGCATCTTCCACCTGAAAACTCCAGTCAAAACCTCCTTCTTCAACAGCGACAGCAGCATGTTGCTTAGTCTTCTCAAACTGAGGTGCTTTGTCAGTGTAGTTTGGTCTGGGTTGTGTTTGGCCCCCATTTTCTTTAGGTGCCTTACACTCCCTAGCAAAGTGACCCATAAGGTTACAGTTGTAACACTTAACTTTGCTTTTATCCAGCCCAAACTTTCAACTGATAGCATTGCTTGGAAATCTTCTTCCTATTCTCTTATAGAACTTCTTGGCTCTGTGAGTGAGGAGAGCCATCTGCTGAACTTTCTCCATGTATTCCAGGTCATCTGGATGAATACAGTCCAGGTCTTCAAGAGTGAAGAGATAATTCCCACAGCTTTCATCAGTAGACACAAAGGCTTGAGAAGAACTTGTCTCTTGGAATGGACTTCCTTAAGTAAAGTTCTCTCTTGGTGTCTCTGGGAAGGTGATGAATGGACCCTTATGTGAGTTGTCAGGGTAGCATGTGAGATCATCTTGGGGTTCTCTGTTGTCCCTTTCAACTACATGAAGGGCTAAACCCATTTGATTGTTGGAGTTTCCAGATGAACCTTGCATGTTCATTTCCATTTGGTATCCACTGAGAGTCCCATACAACTCTATCAGAGTAAGAGTTTTAAGGTTCTCGGTCCTCTTGATCACCACACAATAGTATGTCCATTGCCTAGGAAGTGAGGACATGAACTTCCTTACAATGTCCCTATTCTCAAGAGGTACTCCTCCATCCACTAGGGTATCCACAATCTTAACATACCTGAAGTATTGTTGGGTCATGGTTTCACCTGCTTTGAAGGTGAAAATTTCAAACTGCTACTTCAGAGATCTTTCTTGTTCTCCTTGGCTTCAGAGGAGCCTTCATACATCAGCTTCAGTGCATCCCATAGCTGTTTAGCTATTTTGCACTTCTTAAAACCTCTATATACAGAGTTTGGGAGAGCAGTCTGAAGAGCAGTCTGAAGAGCAGTCATGGCCTTCCTATCAATCTCTACTCTTTTCCTATCTTCATCTGAGTAGTTGGCCATATCTTTAGGGATCATACCAACACCAGTAGCAGAGGGGGTGCTGGGTATGAAAGGTCCATTTACAACAGATTCCCACATTCTTGAGTCAAGGGACCTGATGAAGCCTTCCATCCTCATGCACCAAGTGTCAAAATCATCAAGAGTGATCAGTGGGGATTTGTTCATGGTTCTAGTCTCCATATCAGTCTTTAAGATGGAAGCCATTTGAAGAGTTTAGTTTTTGTGTGTGTGAGGGATCTTAAGATGGTTAGATCTTATATTAAGAACCTGGAAAGCTCTGATACCAATTGCAGGACCGTTTAAGGGCTTTAACACAATTACAACACAACGACACAAAAAGAGGAGAGTAACTAAACTTTAATCAAACATTGAACTGGGTTAACCAAAGTGATACAAAGAGCACAAGTAAAGTAAGAGACAGAACAAGAGAGTATGGTTTTCAAGAATGCAGTATATTGCTTCTCTATGTTCTATTACAAGTGTTTCAAAGCATAAGATAAAAGATAAAAGAACATGAGATACTTATACTACATCCTACAGCTGGCTATACTTTGAAAGCCAGCTGGATACAATTGACTAGACACACAAACAAAATCAATTATAGAGTCAAAAGGCAGATTGCCTTTTGACTTGTGACTATGACATGCCATAGCTCACATCCTTATCTATTACAAACAGGATAAAGTACATAAAGTAGAAAGTATACAGACTCAAGACCTCAATGTACAGTTACCAAAAGCATGGACCTTTTCACCAACTCATGTAAGTTGGTGACTTGTAAAGGTACAGCGGAAAGGTGTCCAGCTTTACAGAAAAGTACATCAGAAAAAGCATGTCTTAAAAGTCTTCTGAAGAAATCTGTCTTCATAACTTGAAGCTTCGGAAGACTTTGTCTCTGAGGCTTCGGAAGACTTCATCTTTGGCTTCGGAAGATATTGGTCTTGGCTTCGGAAGTTTTTACACTTAGAGTATTTTCTAATGCATTGTGTAAAACTTCCGAAGCATTCTTCACTTCAGTACTTAGTGCATGTTGCTCAGACACTTTGGATGTTTTGGGTTGCATCAGACTTAAGGAATCCTTACAATTTGAACTTTATGTTCACTAATTCTTCTTGGTGGAGTGATAGAACACCTTTTAGAAGAACTTGGTTTAGGATCATGAAGTTCAATTTTTTTCTTAGTGTCTAATCATAGGGATAGTTAGAAGCAATGTGTCCATACTTTCCACAATTGTAGTATGATCTACTTTCGACATGTTTGAGGAACTATTTCTATGGGGAAGTGTATGACACAAGTGTAACTTTAGTCTGTTTGGGTATTAACACTTCTTGTTTAGATGTTTTATCTTCTTTAACAAAATTAATTGTTTGAACCTTTTTAACATCTTTACCTTTTGTTTATTAGGACTTAGACATGGTGCACGTGATTGATTAACTGTTTGATCATTTTTGATTCAGAATTAGACGTGATTGAACTTGACTTACCTTAACCTTTTCAATTTGTTCCTCCAAATTAACAATAGGCATTTTACCTTTTGAGTTTAAAGTGGTCTCGTTTTGTTTAGTTATAGATTCAATAGGTTTACTTGTGGAATCTACATCACTTAGTAGAGGAGTGGACACCACATGCTCCTTGATTGGGTTGTTATTAATTGGTTTACATTTAGCATTTAACAAGGACACATATGGTGGTGGAACCACTTTGTAACCCAAACCCTCCCCATTGTTGCGTTCTTTCACTAAGTGCTGAACTATGTGAGAAGAATTGGTCCAGCTATGCAATTTATGTTTTAAAGAGTTTACTTCAACTTCCAAAACTGCTTTTTGTTTCTTAGTTTCTTCAAGGGAGTTTAAATAGAACTTTATGTCATTAGCTTAGTTAAAAGCTACAACTTCGTTTTCCTTCAGTTTTTTTATTTAACATTTTTATTTTCACTTTATAACTATGCTTATTTTGTTTTAAAATCTGGTTTGCTTATGTGCACAGTTGTAAGTCATTTACTTAGCTATCATTGTGATCTAATAACCTAGCAAATTTTGAGTCTATGTTTTCTCCAAATTTCTTACATTCATTACAGGAATGACTATCAAACATTTGGTCTTTAGTACTTACCTAAGAAGATTCTGTTGAATCAGCCATCATAGATGAGTTTGACTGTTCGGGTGCTGGTGATTCTGAACATGTTGTAATGTGAACTTATTCATTCAGGTGATTGACCACATTTGCCGTTTCTTCATTGTTAGACATCACTAGTTCCACTGTAATTTCACCTTCGCTTGCTAAGTTGTCATTCAAAACTTCAACACAAGCAATGTTGGATTCTCTTGGAGATACAAAACGAAAAGTCCAATCTTGACCTTCATCGTCTTGTGTAGTCAGAGCCTTAGGATCCTTGCTTGACGATGTAGCCCCATTTGTGGGTTTGTCTTCATGATTGAAGGTGGATAATGGATTACCATAGCCTGTTTTCTTGGGCTTCACACATTCACGGTTGAAATGCCCCTTCTCTCCACAGTTAAAACAGGTAACTTTGATTTTATCGAAACCAAAGGTAGTGTCTTTGGTGGATATCAAGTTCTGTCCCGTTTTCTTCACAAACTTCATCACCCTTCGGACAGCACTACCCAATGCCCACATGATATCCATTCTTTCGAGTTCAGTTTCATCTACCTGCTCGTAGTCTTCATCGACGAGATGGCGGTTTCCAATCTTCCCCGCAACAGACCGTCATAGGAGTGAACGACATCTGCTAGGAGATCCATATGCTCCTTTGCCACATCTACAGTAACATTACTGAGATTCTCGTTCTTCTACTTCATAGTATTAGTCTCGGGTGCTATTAATTAGGTGCAAGATGACCCTAACGTATCAAATCCTGAGGTAGTGGGTTGGGAAGGAGTGGCTGAACTCGACACGAATGCCGTTTGTAGTGGTGCTCCAGAAGTGGTTGAGGAGTTGAGTTGTAGAGTGACGGATTTGATCATATGATCCCTTTTGAGACCTGTAGTTCATCCTTAATTCTTCCTCTCTCACCTTCAAAATGAAGTCATTTATATCTAACTAAGCATATCATTCTGTTTGAGATTTGACACAAACAAAACCCACATTTCTAGCAATCCATCTACGAAATTTGACACCTTGTCTTCCATGGACGTGGTAACCCCATTAGTGTGCAGCTCGCTCATCAAGTGGTAGAAACGGTCGATGATGTCAACTCTTTCTTCAAAGCCTTTGCCTTCAATGCCTTCAACGTCGCATTCCTGTCATACCGTTTTTCAGAGCATCCCATAGCTTCTTGGCTTGTTTGTTCTGAGAAAACTGATGGAATATATCCTTTGGAATTGACTGAGTTAACAAAGCATACACCTTCTTCTTTGCATTGTACTTTACCTTCTAGCAATCAGTCATGCCACCCAAGGTAAGTTTTACTCCATTAGCACCAACCAGCATGCTATACCTAGTTTCTATTGATTACCACAGATTAGGATCAACTCCATTTAAGTATATCGCGAACCTTTGCTTCCATTGTGGGTAATCATCTAACGTTATGAGCTTAGGGCGCTTATTGTGATTCCTAATTTCATTTTCCACAAGCAATAGGTTCTGGATCCATGAATCCCTAACGACAGTAAAAGCTGAGTACTGATCCTCCATTTGTATTAACTTTGAATTTCAAACATAAAATCTTTCACTCGTGCGAATGGAGAGGTCCAAATGAATTAATGCGGTTGAGCCAATTGTGAGATTGGACAAATGCGGTTGAGCCAATTGTGCGATTGGACAAATGCGGTTAAGCCAATCGTGTGATTGGACAAATGCGGATGGACCAGTCGTGTGATTGGGCAGATGCGGATGAACAATGCGAATGAGATTGTTCAGTCGTATGAATGGATGTGCGACTAAGTTCAATCGTGCGTATGGGAGGTGTGAATGAGTTCAGTCATGCGATTAAGTCAATCGTGTGACTGAAGACTGCTGGTTTTGAAAGTTCGAGTGTTTTTGGTACTTTGACACAAAAGTACGAATTCTTACAAACCCTAATCTGCCGTAAGTCAAAAAACATGAACTTTTAGATCTGGACACATCGAAAACACTGTTTTAACCAAAAAGATGGTGTTTTTGAATTAAAAAACGTGAATTTTTCACAACAAACGATCAAATCACACGCAAAATCAAGAGCCAAAGCTCTGATGCCACTTGTTAGGGACCGTGTACGTACGGAGTATTAACTGATTATGTGCATATACCAACTCAAATAGTGCAGAATCCTATTTGATTGGCGATCCAATCAGGGAGAACACAGTTCAAATTAATCTAATGATTAATGAAACATTATGAATGATTAGAGAACGATCAACTATGATCTATGGAACAGGTTTTCTTGAGTCTCTAGACGGCTAGGGTACGATTATGTGCGTAGGTATTTGAATTATTACGTTTTTCCATGGATTAAGTGGTATTTATCGGTTAGGGACTTCTAATCGTACGACTTAACAATTAGCATGGTTCAGTCATGCGACTGTGTGACACCCAGCTTTTTCTTAGACAAGAAAGACCAAAAAAGTGAAAGAAAAGAAGGAAAAGAAATAAAACCCAAGTCTAGGGGTAAAAAGTGTCCAAAAGGACAAAATGTTTGAAAAGTGGGTGTAAAAAGTAGCATGGCCGCCCATGCCATGCCACTTTTCACTTTTGGAGTTTGGATTTTAGAGGGAGAAAGAGCAGAGCTCGGGTTTCAACAAGAACAATAAGAAACAATTCAAATTCAATGTAAGAATTCATGCTTTTATGGTGTTCTTGACTGGTCCTATCCTCGGGTTTATGCTTATGTGTGTTTATATGTGCGGGCATGTTTTTAGTGGGTTTCTAAGTAGTTGAATTCAATTTGCAAACGAGTTTGGAGGAAGCCATACTCAAAAGCTGCAAAGGTGAATTCTAGGACCACTCTTATACTAGGTTTAACTGATTTTGGGGCTGGAAATGCATGAATGTATGTTTTATTTAACTGGGTTTCGGCTCCGTATGCTTGAATGTGTGTATGATGATGTTATGATGTGATGTGTGACTATGTTCATGCTTGATGTTGTATGGTTGTGTTTCTAAGGCTTAGTGAGTAAGATTTAAGCTTAGAACCTAATGAATGGTGCATGGGAATTGAATTTGATGTTTTAGACCCACTCGTTAAGTTTTTAAATCTGCCTAAGTATTTGGAAGTAAATGCCGATGGAAAGGGTTATTAACCAATTGGTAAGTCAGTGCGGATGAAGTCAAATGTGGATGAACATTGACTAAGTGCATGAAATGTGGATAAGCATTTGACTAAGTCTGGGAAATATGGATGAGCATTGACCAAGTGTGGAAATGCGGATGAGCAAAGTAAGTCAATGCGGATGAGGTCAATGCGGATGAGCATGGACCAAGTGTGGAAATGCGGATGGGCAAAGTAAGTCAATGCGGATGAGGTCAATGCGAATGAGCATTGGCTAAGTATGGAAATGCGGAGGAGTTAGGCAAATGCGGATGGAAAATGTGGATAGAGTAAGTTAATGCGGATGAAGGAAACCAATGCGGGTAGAGTAAGTTAATGCGGATGAAGGAAATCAAATGCGGATGAGCAATAGTGTCAATGCGGACGAACACTTGGTAAAATTCTGACTTCTTGGGAGAAAAAGGAGTAATGTAGGCTTTGACCTAGGAGATTACCGGGGGTTATGTAAGTTGACTTTTGAGGTCATAGATGATATGATGGGCATGTAATGATATGTTATTGATGCTTATGCATAATGATGATGATAATGGCGTTGCATGGTTATACATGATCTATGTTATGTATGTATGATGCCTTGCATGATGATGTATGAATGATATGGTTATGTTCCTTATGATGATGTATATTTATCTTTCCTATGACTTTACGTGTTATTATAATGAATGAACGAAGTATAATGTGACGTAAAGTGAAAGAAAATGAAAGAGGAACATGATGATGAATGCATGCATTAATGAATGAATGAATGAAAGGATTGCAAGCAAATGTATGGAGGTGCACACCCATTGTTAGGATTAGCGATCTAAGTTTGATTGATTAGAGTAGATTGCAGCGGAATTCGATCAATGAATTAAACAATTTTGCAAGAACACAATTGATATTCAATGGAATAATGCACGGTTATAGAAACAGAGAGAATTCTACAAAAGGAATATTTCATTCAAATGCTTTCGTGGTGGCTCAAAGTCACACGTTACAATTAGGTCAACATTCCTTATATAAGGAATGTGACGTCTGCTGATGTCACTTCATAGTCACATCTAACAGAATTATACAAACAACTGAAACTATGCAAACTACTGAGAATGTTCTCAACAACTGATCATATCTCAGAGAATGCTAAGTACAAAAACATAAAACTACTGAACTAAAACTACTGAAACTATAAACTACTGAAAAGTAAATTACAAGTACTGAAAGGAAAACCATCAAACTACTGAAGTTAATAACTTCAGCTGTTGTTCACTTCAGTACTTAGTGCATGTTGCTCAGACACTTTGGATGTTTTGGGTTGCATCAGACTTAAGGAATCCTTACAATTTGAACTTTATGTTCACTAATTCTTCTTGGTGGAGTGATAGAACACCTTTTAGAAGAACTTGGTTTAGGATCATGAAGTTCAATTTTTTTCTTAGTGTCTAATCATAGGGATAGTTAGAAGCAATGTGTCCATACTTTCCACAATTGTAGTATGATCTACTTTCGACATGTTTGAGGAACTATTTCTATGGGGAAGTGTATGACACAAGTGTAACTTTAGTCTGTTTGGGTATTAACACTTCTTGTTTAGATGTTTTATCTTCTTTAACAAAATTAATTGTTTGAACCTTTTTAACATCTTTACCTTTTGTTTATTAGGACTTAGACATGGTGCACGTGATTGATTAACCTGTTTGATCATTTTTGATTCAGAATTAGACGTGATTGAACTTGACTTACCTTAACCTTTTCAATTTGTTCCTCCAAATTAACAATAGGCATTTTACCTTTTGAGTTTAAAGTGGTCTCGTTTTGTTTAGTTATAGATTCAATAGGTTTACTTGTGGAATCTACATCACTTAGTAGAGGAGTGGACACCACATGCTCCTTGATTGGGTTGTTATTAATTGGTTTACATTTAGCATTTAACAAGGACACATATGGTGGTGGAACCACTTTGTAACCCAAACCCTCCCCATTGTTGCGTTCTTTCACTAAGTGCTGAACTATGTGAGAAGAATGGTCCAGCTATGCAATTTATGTTTTAAAGAGTTTACTTCAACTTCCAAAACTGCTTTTTGTTTCTTAGTTTCTTCAAGGGAGTTTAAATAGAACTTTATGTCATTAGCTTAGTTAAAAGCTACAACTTCGTTTTCCTTCAGTTTTTTTATTTAACATTTTTATTTTCACTTTATAACTATGCTTATTTTGTTTTAAAATCTGGTTTGCTTATGTGCACAGTTGTAAGTCATTTACTTAGCTATCATTGTGATCTAATAACCTAGCAAATTTTGAGTCTATGTTTTCTCCAAATTTCTTACATTCATTACAGGAATGACTATCAAACATTTGGTCTTTAGTACTTACCTAAGAAGATTCTGTTGAATCAGCCATCATAGATGAGTTTGACTGTTCGGGTGCTGGTGATTCTGAACATGTTGTAATGTGAACTTATTCATTCAGGTGATTGACCACATTTGCCGTTTCTTCATTGTTAGACATCACTAGTTCCACTGTAATTTCACCTTCGCTTGCTAAGTTGTCATTCAAAACTTCAACACAAGCAATGTTGGATTCTCTTGGAGATACAAAACGAAAAGTCCAATCTTGACCTTCATCGTCTTGTGTAGTCAGAGCCTTAGGATCCTTGCTTGACGATGTAGCCCCATTTGTGGGTTTGTCTTCATGATTGAAGGTGGATAATGGATTACCATAGCCTGTTTTCTTGGGCTTCACACATTCACGGTTGAAATGCCCCTTCTCTCCACAGTTAAAACAGGTAACTTTGATTTTATCGAAACCAAAGGTAGTGTCTTTGGTGGATATCAAGTTCTGTCCCGTTTTCTTCACAAACTTCATCACCCTTCGGACAGCACTACCCAATGCCCACATGATATCCATTCTTTCGAGTTCAGTTTCATCTACCTGCTCGTAGTCTTCATCGACGAGATGGCGGTTTCCAATCTTCCCCGCAACAGACCGTCATAGGAGTGAACGACATCTGCTAGGAGATCCATATGCTCCTTTGCCACATCTACAGTAACATTACTGAGATTCTCGTTCTTCTACTTCATAGTATTAGTCTCGGGTGCTATTAATTAGGTGCAAGATGACCCTAACGTATCAAATCCTGAGGTAGTGGGTTGGGAAGGAGTGGCTGAACTCGACACGAATGCCGTTTGTAGTGGTGCTCCAGAAGTGGTTGAGGAGTTGAGTTGTAGAGTGACGGATTTGATCATATGATCCCTTTTGAGACCTGTAGTTCATCCTTAATTCTTCCTCTCTCACCTTCAAAATGAAGTCATTTATATCTAACTAAGCATATCATTCTGTTTGAGATTTGACACAAACAAAACCCACATTTCTAGCAATCCATCTACGAAATTTGACACCTTGTCTTCCATGGACGTGGTAACCCCATTAGTGTGCAGCTCGCTCATCAAGTGGTAGAAACGGTCGATGATGTCAACTCTTTCTTCAAAGCCTTTGCCTTCAATGCCTTCAACGTCGCATTCCTGTCATACCGTTTTTCCAGAGCATCCCATAGCTTCTTGGCTTGTTTGTTCTGAGAAAACTGATGGAATATATCCTTTGGAATTGACTGAGTTAACAAAGCATACACCTTCTTCTTTGCATTGTACTTTACCTTCTAGCAATCAGTCATGCCACCCAAGGTAAGTTTTACTCCATTAGCACCAACCAGCATGCTATACCTAGTTTCTATTGATTACCACAGATTAGGATCAACTCCATTTAAGTATATCGCGAACCTTTGCTTCCATTGTGGGTAATCATCTAACGTTATGAGCTTAGGGCGCTTATTGTGATTCCTAATTTCATTTTCCACAAGCAATAGGTTCTGGATCCATGAATCCCTAACGACAGTAAAAGCTGAGTACTGATCCTCCATTTGTATTAACTTTGAATTTCAAACATAAAATCTTTCACTCGTGCGAATGGAGAGGTCCAAATGAATTAATGCGGTTGAGCCAATTGTGAGATTGGACAAATGCGGTTGAGCCAATTGTGCGATTGGACAAATGCGGTTAAGCCAATCGTGTGATTGGACAAATGCGGATGGACCAGTCGTGTGATTGGGCAGATGCGGATGAACAATGCGAATGAGATTGTTCAGTCGTATGAATGGATGTGCGACTAAGTTCAATCGTGCGTATGGGAGGTGTGAATGAGTTCAGTCATGCGATTAAGTCAATCGTGTGACTGAAGACTGCTGGTTTTGAAAGTTCGAGTGTTTTTGGTACTTTGACACAAAAGTACGAATTCTTACAAACCCTAATCTGCCGTAAGTCAAAAAACATGAACTTTTAGATCTGGACACATCGAAAACACTGTTTTAACCAAAAAGATGGTGTTTTTGAATTAAAAAACGTGAATTTTTCACAACAAACGATCAAATCACACGCAAAATCAAGAGCCAAAGCTCTGATGCCACTTGTTAGGGACCGTGTACGTACGGAGTATTAACTGATTATGTGCATATACCAACTCAAATAGTGCAGAATCCTATTTGATTGGCGATCCAATCAGGGAGAACACAGTTCAAATTAATCTAATGATTAATGAAACATTATGAATGATTAGAGAACGATCAACTATGATCTATGGAACAGGTTTTCTTGAGTCTCTAGACGGCTAGGGTACGATTATGTGCGTAGGTATTTGAATTATTACGTTTTTCCATGGATTAAGTGGTATTTATCGGTTAGGGACTTCTAATCGTACGACTTAACAATTAGCATGGTTCAGTCATGCGACTGTGTGACACCCAGCTTTTTCTTAGACAAGAAAGACCAAAAAAGTGAAAGAAAAGAAGGAAAAGAAATAAAACCCAAGTCTAGGGGTAAAAAGTGTCCAAAAGGACAAAATGTTTGAAAAGTGGGTGTAAAAAGTAGCATGGCCGCCCATGCCATGCCACTTTTCACTTTTGGAGTTTGGATTTTAGAGGGAGAAAGAGCAGAGCTCGGGTTTCAACAAGAACAATAAGAAACAATTCAAATTCAATGTAAGAATTCATGCTTTTATGGTGTTCTTGACTGGTCCTATCCTCGGGTTTATGCTTATGTGTGTTTATATGTGCGGGCATGTTTTTAGTGGGTTTCTAAGTAGTTGAATTCAATTTGCAAACGAGTTTGGAGGAAGCCATACTCAAAAGCTGCAAGGTGAATTCTAGGACCACTCTTATACTAGGTTTAACTGATTTTGGGGCTGGAAATGCATGAATGTATGTTTTATTTAACTGGGTTTCGGCTCCGTATGCTTGAATGTGTGTATGATGATGTTATGATGTGATGTGTGACTATGTTCATGCTTGATGTTGTATGGTTGTGTTTCTAAGGCTTAGTGAGTAAGATTTAAGCTTAGAACCTAATGAATGGTGCATGGGAATTGAATTTGATGTTTTAGACCCACTCGTTAAGTTTTTAAATCTGCCTAAGTATTTGGAAGTAAATGCCGATGGAAAGGGTTATTAACCAATTGGTAAGTCAGTGCGGATGAAGTCAAATGTGGATGAACATTGACTAAGTGCATGAAATGTGGATAAGCATTTGACTAAGTCTGGGAAATATGGATGAGCATTGACCAAGTGTGGAAATGCGGATGAGCAAAGTAAGTCAATGCGGATGAGGTCAATGCGGATGAGCATGGACCAAGTGTGGAAATGCGGATGGGCAAAGTAAGTCAATGCGGATGAGGTCAATGCGAATGAGCATTGGCTAAGTATGGAAATGCGGAGGAGTTAGGCAAATGCGGATGGAAAATGTGGATAGAGTAAGTTAATGCGGATGAAGGAAACCAATGCGGGTAGAGTAAGTTAATGCGGATGAAGGAAATCAAATGCGGATGAGCAATAGTGTCAATGCGGACGAACACTTGGTAAAATTCTGACTTCTTGGGAGAAAAAGGAGTAATGTAGGCTTTGACCTAGGAGATTACCGGGGGTTATGTAAGTTGACTTTTGAGGTCATAGATGATATGATGGGCATGTAATGATATGTTATTGATGCTTATGCATAATGATGATGATAATGGCGTTGCATGGTTATACATGATCTATGTTATGTATGTATGATGCCTTGCATGATGATGTATGAATGATATGGTTATGTTCCTTATGATGATGTATATTATCTTTCCTATGACTTTACGTGTTATTATAATGAATGAACGAAGTATAATGTGACGTAAAGTGAAAGAAAATGAAAGAGGAACATGATGATGAATGCATGCATTAATGAATGAATGAATGAAAGGATTGCAAGCAAATGTATGGAGGTGCACACCCATTGTTAGGATTAGCGATCTAAGTTTGATTGATTAGAGTAGATTGCAGCGGAATTCGATCAATGAATTAAACAATTTTGCAAGAACACAATTGATATTCAATGGAATAATGCACGGTTATAGAAACAGAGAGAATTCTACAAAAGGAATATTTCATTCAAATGCTTTCGTGGTGGCTCAAAGTCACACGTTACAATTAGGTCAACATTCCTTATATAAGGAATGTGACGTCTGCTGATGTCACTTCATAGTCACATCTAACAGAATTATACAAACAACTGAAACTATGCAAACTACTGAGAATGTTCTCAACAACTGATCATATCTCAGAGAATGCTAAGTACAAAAACATAAAACTACTGAACTAAAACTACTGAAACTATAAACTACTGAAAAGTAAATTACAAGTACTGAAAGGAAAACCATCACAACTACTGAAGTTAATAACTTCAGCTGTTGTTCACTTCAGTACTTAGTGCATGTTGCTCAGACACTTTGGATGTTTTGGGTTGCATCAGACTTAAGGAATCCTTACAATTTGAACTTTATGTTCACTAATTCTTCTTGGTGGAGTGATAGAACACCTTTTAGAAGAACTTGGTTTAGGATCATGAAGTTCAATTTTTTTCTTAGTGTCTAATCATAGGGATAGTTAGAAGCAATGTGTCCATACTTTCCACAATTGTAGTATGATCTACTTTCGACATGTTTGAGGAACTATTTCTATGGGGAAGTGTATGACACAAGTGTAACTTTAGTCTGTTTGGATATTAACACTTCTTGTTTAGATGTTTTATCTTCTTTAACAAAATTAATTGTTTGAACCTTTTTAACATCTTTACCTTTTTGTTTATTAGGACTTAGACATGGTGCACGTGATTGATTAACCTGTTTGATCATTTTTGATTCAGAATTAGACGTGATTGAACTTGACTTTACCTTAACCTTTTCAATTTGTTCCTCCAAATTAACAATAGGCATTTTACCTTTTGAGTTTAAAGTGGTCTCGTTTTGTTTAGTTATAGATTCAATAGGTTACTTGTGGAATCTACATCACTTAGTAGAGGAGTGGACACCACATGCTCCTTGATTGGGTTGTTATTAATTGGTTTACATTTAGCATTTAACAAGGACACATATGGTGGTGGAACCACTTTGTAACCCAAACCCTCCCCATTGTTGCGTTCTTTCACTAAGTGCTGAACTATGTGAGAAGAATTGGTCCAGCTATGCAATTTATGTTTTAAGAGTTTACTTCAACTTCCAAAACTGCTTTTTGTTTCTTAGTTTCTTCAAGGGAGTTTAAATAGAACTTTATGTCATTAGCTTAGTTAAAAGCTACAACTTCGTTTTCCTTCAGTTTTTTTATTTAACATTTTTATTTTCACTTTATAACTATGCTTATTTTGTTTTAAAATCTGGTTTGCTTATGTGCACAGTTGTAAGTCATTTACTTAGCTATCATTGTGATCTAATAACCTAGCAAATTTTGAGTCTATGTTTTCTCCAAATTTCTTACATTCATTACAGGAATGACTATCAAACATTTGGTCTTTAGTACTTACCTAAGAAGATTCTGTTGAATCAGCCATCATAGATGAGTTTGACTGTTCGGGTGCTGGTGATTCTGAACATGTTGTAATGTGAACTTATTCATTCAGGTGATTGACCACATTTGCCGTTTCTTCATTGTTAGACATCACTAGTTCCACTGTAATTTCACCTTCGCTTGCTAAGTTGTCATTCAAAACTTCAACACAAGCAATGTTGGATTCTCTTGGAGATACAAAACGAAAAGTCCAATCTTGACCTTCATCGTCTTGTGTAGTCAGAGCCTTAGGATCCTTGCTTGACGATGTAGCCCCATTTGTGGGTTTGTCTTCATGATTGAAGGTGGATAATGGATTACCATAGCCTGTTTTCTTGGGCTTCACACATTCACGGTTGAAATGCCCCTTCTCTCCACAGTTAAAACAGGTAACTTTGATTTTATCGAAACCAAAGGTAGTGTCTTTGGTGGATATCAAGTTCTGTCCCGTTTTCTTCACAAACTTCATCACCCTTCGGACAGCACTACCCAATGCCCACATGATATCCATTCTTTCGAGTTCAGTTTCATCTACCTGCTCGTAGTCTTCATCGACGAGATGGCGGTTTCCAATCTTCCCCGCAACAGACCGTCATAGGAGTGAACGACATCTGCTAGGAGATCCATATGCTCCTTTGCCACATCTACAGTAACATTACTGAGATTCTCGTTCTTCTACTTCATAGTATTAGTCTCGGGTGCTATTAATTAGGTGCAAGATGACCCTAACGT
Source organism: Flaveria trinervia (assembly GCA_025506515.1). Taxonomy (NCBI): domain Eukaryota; kingdom Viridiplantae; phylum Streptophyta; class Magnoliopsida; order Asterales; family Asteraceae; genus Flaveria; species Flaveria trinervia. The sequence continues at coordinate 48,836,837 of CM046450.1, forward strand.
ATCAAATCCTGAGGTAGTGGGTTGGGAAGGAGTGGCTGAACTCGACACGAATGCCGTTTGTAGTGGTGCTCCAGAAGTGGTTGAGGAGTTGAGTTGTAGAGTGACGGATTTGATCATATGATCCCTTTTGAGACCTGTAGTTCATCCTTAATTCTTCCTCTCTCACCTTCAAAATGAAGTCATTTATATCTAACTAAGCATATCATTCTGTTTGAGATTTGACACAAACAAAACCCACATTTCTAGCAATCCATCTACGAAATTTGACACCTTGTCTTCCATGGACGTGGTAACCCCATTAGTGTGCAGCTCGCTCATCAAGTGGTAGAAACGGTCGATGATGTCAACTCTTTCTTCAAAGCCTTTGCCTTCAATGCCTTCAACGTCGCATTCCTGTCATACCGTTTTTCCAGAGCATCCCATAGCTTCTTGGCTTGTTTGTTCTGAGAAAACTGATGGAATATATCCTTTGGAATTGACTGAGTTAACAAAGCATACACCTTCTTCTTTGCATTGTACTTTACCTTCTAGCAATCAGTCATGCCACCCAAGGTAAGTTTTACTCCATTAGCACCACCAGCATGCTATACCTAGTTTCTATTGATTACCACAGATTAGGATCAACTCCATTTAAGTATATCGCGAACCTTTGCTTCCATTGTGGGTAATCATCTAACGTTATGAGCTTAGGGCGCTTATTGTGATTCCTAATTTCATTTTCCACAAGCAATAGGTTCTGGATCCATGAATCCCTAACGACAGTAAAAGCTGAGTACTGATCCTCCATTTGTATTAACTTTGAATTTCAAACTTAAAATCTTTCACTCGTGCGAATGGAGAGGTCCAAATGAATTAATGCGGTTGAGCCAATTGTGAGATTGGACAAATGCGGTTGAGCCAATTGTGCGATTGGACAAATGCGGTTAAGCCAATCGTGTGATTGGACAAATGCGGATGGACCAGTCGTGTGATTGGGCAGATGCGGATGAACAATGCGAATGAGATTGTTCAGTCGTATGAATGGATGTGCGACTAAGTTCAATCGTGCGTATGGGAGGTGTGAATGAGTTCAGTCATGCGATTAAGTCAATCGTGTGACTGAAGACTGCTGGTTTTGAAAGTTCGAGTGTTTTTGGTACTTTGACACAAAAGTACGAATTCTTACAAACCCTAATCTGCCGTAAGTCAAAAAACATGAACTTTTAGATCTGGACACATCGAAAACACTGTTTTAACCAAAAAGATGGTGTTTTTGAATTAAAAAACGTGAATTTTTCACAACAAACGATCAAATCACACGCAAAATCAAGAGCCAAAGCTCTGATGCCACTTGTTAGGGACCGTGTACGTACGGGGTATTAACTGATTATGTGCATATACCAACTCAAATAGTGCAGAATCCTATTTGATTGGCGATCCAATCAGGGAGAACACAGTTCAAATTAATCTAATGATTAATGAAACATTATGAATGATTAGAGAACGATCAACTATGATCTATGGAACAGGTTTTCTTGAGTCTCTAGACGGCTAGGGTACGATTATGTGCGTAGGTATTTGAATTATTACGTTTTTCCATGGATTAAGTGGTATTTATCGGTTAGGGACTTCTAATCGTACGACTTAACAATTAGCATGGTTCAGTCATGCGACTGTGTGACACCCAGCTTTTTCTTAGACAAGAAAGACCAAAAAAGTGAAAGAAAAGAAGGAAAAGAAATAAAACCCAAGTCTAGGGGTAAAAAGTGTCCAAAAGGACAAAATGTTTGAAAAGTGGGTGTAAAAAGTAGCATGGCCGCCCATGCCATGCCACTTTTCACTTTTGGAGTTTGGATTTTAGAGGGAGAAAGAGCAGAGCTCGGGTTTCAACAAGAACAATAAGAAACAATTCAAATTCAATGTAAGAATTCATGCTTTTATGGTGTTCTTGACTGGTCCTATCCTCGGGTTTATGCTTATGTGTGTTTATATGTGCGGGCATGTTTTTAGTGGGTTTCTAAGTAGTTGAATTCAATTTGCAAACGAGTTTGGAGGAAGCCATACTCAAAAGCTGCAAAGGTGAATTCTAGGACCACTCTTATACTAGGTTTAACTGATTTTGGGGCTGGAAATGCATGAATGTATGTTTTATTTAACTGGTTTCGGCTCCGTATGCTTGAATGTGTGTATGATGATGTTATGATGTGATGTGTGACTATGTTCATGCTTGATGTTGTATGGTTGTGTTTCTAAGGCTTAGTGAGTAAGATTTAAGCTTAGAACCTAATGAATGGTGCATGGGAATTGAATTTGATGTTTTAGACCCACTCGTTAAGTTTTTAAATCTGCCTAAGTATTTGGAAGTAAATGCCGATGGAAAGGGTTATTAACCAATTGGTAAGTCAGTGCGGATGAAGTCAAATGTGGATGAACATTGACTAAGTGCATGAAATGTGGATAAGCATTTGACTAAGTCTGGGAAATATGGATGAGCATTGACCAAGTGTGGAAATGCGGATGAGCAAAGTAAGTCAATGCGGATGAGGTCAATGCGGATGAGCATGGACCAAGTGTGGAAATGCGGATGAGCAAAGTAAGTCAATGCGGATGAGGTCAATGCGAATGAGCATTGGCTAAGTATGGAAATGCGGAGGAGTTAGGCAAATGCGGATGGAAAATGTGGATAGAGTAAGTTAATGCGGATGAAGGAAACCAATGCGGGTAGAGTAAGTTAATGCGGATGAAGGAAATCAAATGCGGATGAGCAATAGTGTCAATGCGGACGAACACTTGGTAAAATTCTGACTTCTTGGGAGAAAAAGGAGTAATGTAGGCTTTGACCTAGGAGATTACCGGGGGTTATGTAAGTTGACTTTTGAGGTCATAGATGATATGATGGGCATGTAATGATATGTTATTGATGCTTATGCATGATGATGATGATAATGGCGTTGCATGGTTATACATGATCTATGTTATGTATGTATGATGCCTTGCATGATGATGTATGAATGATATGGTTATGTTCCTTATGATGATGTATATTTATCTTTCCTATGACTTTACGTGTTATTATAATGAATGAACGAAGTATAATGTGACGTAAAGTGAAAGAAAATGAAAGAGGAACATGATGATGAATGCATGCATTAATGAATGAATGAATGAAAGGATTGTAAGCAAATGTATGGAGGTGCACACCCATTGTTAGGATTAGCGATCTAAGTTTGATTGATTAGAGTAGATTGCAGCGGAATTCGATCAATGAATTAAACAATTTTGCAAGAACACAATTGATATTCAATGGAATAATGCACGGTTATAGAAACAGAGAGAATTCTACAAAAGGAATATTTCATTCAAATGCTTTCGTGGTGGCTCAAAGTCACACGTTACAATTAGGTCAACATTCCTTATATAAGGAATGTGACGTCTGCTGATGTCACTTCATAGTCACATCTAACAGAATTATACAAACAACTGAAACTATGCAAACTACTGAGAATGTTCTCAACAACTGATCATATCTCAGAGAATGCTAAGTACAAAAACATAAAACTACTGAACTAAAACTACTGAAACTATAAACTACTGAAAAGTAAATTACAAGTACTGAAAGGAAAACCATCACAACTACTGAAGTTAATAACTTCAGCTGTTGTGACAACTACTGATCACTCTGGTCTTCAGTCTTTGTCTTCAGTACTTTACTTTCAGACTTTGTCTTCAGTACTTTACTTTCAGACTTTGTCTTCAGTACTTTACTTGCAAGACTTTGTCTTCAGTAGAAGTCTTCAGATTTTGTCTTCAGACTTTGTCTTCAGACCATGTAATCAGCTGATGTCTTCAGCTGTTGTAATCTTCTTCAGCAGTTGTAATGTCTGTGGGACTTAGAGGTTTTTCTGATCAGGCTCATTGGTTCTTTTGGTCCAACAAACTCCCCTGAACCAATCCAGCCAAAACCTCTAAGTTTATTGTTGATCCCACTTATTCTTTGGCAAAAACACCCTCTTGATCAGCTTCTGATGTAATCATGTAAGCACAGGCCGGGAAAAGGTTTTTGAATATTTGATTGGCTAAGTATGGAAGGGAACTCTGTCTTGTGGAAACTGGACACAGAGCCTTGTCCCAACCATAAAACCTAATTCCCTCTGATGAGTCTGTAAGACTCTCTTGCATAGGCCTCAAGGAGAACAACTTGTTGCTCCTTGGTGAGTTCTTCTGCTTCTCCCTCAAAGAAGAACTCAGGCCCATAATATTCAGACAAATATCTAACTGTCTTCCTATTCTTCAACTCAACAGTTGTGATCTCTCTGTATGGGAATTCATCTGGGTGAGAGCCTTCTAGCAGCAACTGGAGTTCACTCTTTTGAAGATCTTCAAGTTTCTTATATAACAACCCCTTGTTGATCATTTTGTTCTGAAGTATAGATTGAGGGGTTGTCTTTGAATTATGTGCTCTCTTTAATTCTTCAATAATTTCCCAGGGTGAGACTACCATAGCCAAACTAGTTGTAGCATTCAAAGTCTTTTTCACTTGGCCATGATATCTACTTGGTATGTTTTTCTTATGAATTCTAGAACTTACCCTGGGGTCTGGCCAAATCCTCACTCTTTCTCTTTGATATTGGAATGTATGCCTAAGAGTGTACAGCCTCAGAGCTTGTTTCTTCATTTCTTGAATGGATAAGGACTGAGGGTAGTCCTTGTCAACCATTTTGAGAAATTGCTCATCATGCTGGTTTTGTTGTTCTGCTTCTTCAATCGTTACTTTCACCATTTGCATTTGCAAGTCAGGTGTAATCATCTGCTAACTTCTGAGCTCAGGTGTTTTAAGTTTGAGAACAGTAGAGATTGGCAGACTATCTTCATTATCATTCTCTTCTTCTTCTTCGTCTACCCTCAATACCCTTCTCCTCCTTCTGGGTGCATCACTGGGTGTGGTTTGAGGTGGTTTTTGAGGTAATGGAGTTGGTTTTGTGGGTTGAGTTGAAAGCTTTGGTGTTGTCATCAGTTGTTTGAAAACAACTGAAGACTTGGTTTTAACTATCAGACATTTGAAAACAACTGAAGACTTGGTTTTAGTCATCAGTATCTATGAAACTACTGAAAACCTTGGTTTTGTCTTCAGGTGTAAGAAACAACTTAAGACTTGGTGTTAGTCATCAGTAGTTGTGAAACTACTAAAGACGTGGTTTTGTCATCAGCTGTTTAAGGTGAAACAGCAGTTTGTGGAAACGACTGAAGAGAAAATTCTCATCAGTAGTTTTTGTCAATTCGCCTTTCAGCTGTTTCATAATATCCTCAACACTTACTCATCAGACTTTTTAGCTGTTTTCAGTTGTTTCACAGGACATCAGTACTTATCTGTTTTTCCTTACATCAGTAGTTGTAGCTGCATCAGTTTCTTTTAACAGAAAGTACAATACTTTTTAAGGTAATTTATTCTTTAGTAGTTATTAAATCAACTGAGAATAAAACTTATCAGTACTTATTTGTGACATGTGTACTAATAATCATCGGTACTTGTTTACTGAAATCATCAGTAGTTGTCACTTATTCTAGCTGCAGCATACCAAGCCTTAACACAAGGTTTTGGAAAGTTGAACTATCCAAAGGCTTAGTAAATATATCTGCAAGCTCATCAGCACTTGGCACAAACTTTGGATCAACCAGACCTTTTTCAAAAAAATCCCTAATAAAATGGTGTCTGATCTCTATATGTTTGGTCCTAGAATGCTGGACTGGATTCTTGACAATACACAGAGCTGAAGCACTATCCATTAACAATGGAGTCTTAGTCTCTGTAATACCATAATCCAATAATTGGTTCTGAAGCCAGAGTACCTGAGATGTACAACTTGCAGCAGCAATGTACTCTGCTTTAGCAGTGGATGTAACAACAGATGTTTGTTTCTTACTCTGCCAAGAAATCGAACAGTTGCCTAGGAATTGACATCCACCAGAAGTTGACTTTCTGGTTAACTTACACCGTGCATAGTCACTATCAGAAAAAGCAACTAATTTGCAAGAGTGTCCAGTGGAATACCAAAGACCTAGAGATTGTGTACCTTGTAGATATCTAAAGATCCTCTTGACTGTAATCAAATGAGACTCTTTAGGAGCAGCCTGAAATCTAGCTCAAACACATATTGCAAACATAATATCTGGTCTAGAAACTGTTAAGTACATCAAGGACCCAATCATACATCTGTAAAGTGTTTCATCAACAGCTTTACCTTTCTGATCTGCATCCAGTTGTGTGGTGTTGCACATGGGAGTAGAACAGGGCTTACAGTTTTGTAAATCAAACTTATTCAGAAGATTTTTTGTATATTTTGTCTGATGAATGAAGTTCCATCAGCCATTTGTTTGATTTGCAAGCCTAGAAAGAACTATAATTCTCCCATTGCACTCATTTCAAACTTTTGCTTCATTAAACTTGTAAACACATCACACAACTAGGGATCAGAGGATGCAAAAATTATATTATCAACATAAATTTGAACAAGTAGCTTATGCTGATCCACTTTCTTAATAAACAAAGTTTTATCTATGGAGCCTCTAGTGAAATTACTTTGAAGAAGAGAATTTGAAAGTGTTTAATACCAGGATCTAGGAGCTTGTTTCAACCCATAAAGAGCCTTATCAAGTTTATACACCCAATCAGGATGTTTATTGTCCTCAAAACCTGGTGGTTGACACACATAAACCTCTTCTTTTATTTTTCCATATAAAAAAGCACTTTTCACATCCATTTGAAAAACTTTAAGACTGTGGAATGCAGCATAGGCTAAGAACAATCTAATTGCCTCCAGTCTGGCTACAGGGGCAAAGGTTTCATCATAATCAATACCTTCTTCTTGTGAAAACCCTTGTACAACCAGTCTAGCCTTGTTCTTGACAATAAGCCCATTTTTATCAATTTTATTCCTAAACACCCATTTAGTGCCTATTGCACACTTACCTGAGGGTAGAGGAACCATTTCTCACACTTGCTGCTTTTTGAACTGAAGTAGCTCAAGCTGCATGGCTTCAACCCATCCATTGTCTCTTAAAGCAACATGATAGTTCTTTGGCTCTAGCTGAGTTCTGGTTGAGACACCAGCAATGATATCACCAATGATTTAAGACATGGGGTGATTCTTCAGCTCTTCGTACACTATAAGATCAGTGCAAGTGTTTGTAGCAGGTTCACCAGCAACAGATGTTGATCCAGACTCTTGAAACCAAGTATGAGATGGCACTTCAAATGATGTAGAGGAGTCAGAAATCTCATCAGCATTTGTTGTGGATGGAGCTGCATAAGCTATAGGAACATCAAGTTTAGTAGACTCAGGCACTTGATCACTAAACTTGAAAATGTGAGTACTGATATCATCATCATCTTCAGTACCACCAGGTGGAAGACTTGCGGCAGAAGATGAGTTATTCACATGGTTGATAAGGAACATATTGCAGTATATCAAGATCAAACAACTCCATAGGGTTTTATGGAATTTTATCCTTAGGAGATTCATTGAATTCCACATGCAAGGTTTCTTCTACTATCTTTGTTCTGCAGTTGAAGACTCTGTAAGCCTGGCATGTGGATGAATAACTTACAAAATACCCTGCATCCACCTTAGGATCAAATTTGTGGAGTTGATCCTTGGTGTTGAGAATGAAACAAGGACACCCAAAGGCTTTGAAGAATGAAATTAGAGGAGCCAAATGATGTAGAACTTCATATGTTGTCTTCATCAACCTCTGATTTACTAAAACTCTATTCTGCACATACCAAGATGTGTTGACAGCTTCAGCCCAAAAGGTCAATGGCAAACCAGAGTCAGCCAACATGGACCTTGCAGCTTCAATTAGAGTCCTGTTCTTTCTCTCCACTACTCCATTTTGTTCTGGAGTCCTTGGGATGCTAAACTGCCTCTTGATTCCCTTTGAGAGATATAAATCATCAATTGTATGGTTTCTGAATTCTGTTCCATTATCACTTCTTATACACTTGACTGATAGGGAATACTGCTTCTCAACATACAACACAAAGTTTATAACCGTCTGAGCAACCTCATCCTTTGAATGCAAGAAGAAAGTCCATACAAATCTGGAGTAATCATCCACAATTACCAAACCGTATTTTGTCTTGGCCATACTCATCACTCTCACAGGACCAAATAGATCCATGTGCGATAACTTCAAGCAGGCAGTGGACCCTTTGTTATTTTATTTTTTTTTCTGCTTTTTAATGAGCTTATCTTTGTTGAGTTTGGAACCCTTTTTGTACTAACATTCATCAAAAAGATGATTGAACTTACCACATATGTCACATGGCTTGTTCTTCATCTTGGATTGATCAACTGCTGAAGTGGAAACAACTGAAGGTGTGATCTTCAGTACTTTCCTCCTTTCAGTACTTGTGTTAAGTACTGAAGGATCTGTAACAACTGAAGACTTGTTCTTCAGCTGTTCTCTATCCGTCCTAAAAGACCGTATGATAGATTCCTCAGCAGTTGTTAATCCTTTTATTTTAGTTGATTTGAAATGCTTTTCAGATGTTGTGACTTGCCCTTTAGTGCTTGAGGTACTTTGAGGGACAACATCTGAAGTACTTAACTTCATGTGCTTATCAGTAGTTAACCCATCAGGCAATTGATTTGCTGAGGTATCAACACTGATTTCATCTTCTGATCTTTGCTGATCACTTGAGGATGATGCACATGATGATGTGGTTTGGAAATTTCTTTCACCTTCAGTTTTTACTATTGATTTTGGAGTAAAATCTGTAGGTGGTGCAATGTGGTTGTAACCAATTCCAAACTTCACATTTGAAGCTATTTGCTTGCTGAGAAGCATTTCAAATCCCTTGCAAGATGATACCCAGTGGTCACACTCAACTTGGGTAGCTGCAAGTGTTTCTTTAAGATCTTTGTGGTTCTCAAAAATGACCTCTAGCTTAGCCTTTTCATCATTTAATTGGCATTTAAGCTTATAAATCTCATCATCTTTATCTTTAAGGACAGACTCATACTCAGCATTTCTTTTAGAAAGGTTTTGCTCAAGCTCAAGATTTTGATTTATTAAAGCTACATTTGCCTCTCTAATAGAGATAAATGCAGCTATGCAAGATTCAGAACGTAGCTTGGCCTTAGCCTCAGAGCATACCTGGGTTACCTGTGATGAATATGCATTGGAGCATGAACCCTCAGTAGACTCCAGAGCCATAAGAGCAAGATTCCCAAAAGGATGTTCACCACCAGGTTGACCATCACTAGCAAATAATTGCTCATTACCAGAAAGATCATTTGGTAAACTGCTCCAGTCAACAGCACCACGGGTGAAGAAGTTGTGTTGAGGTTGTGATTGAGATGGTTGAGGCTTAGGTAAAGCTTGAGGTTGTTATGCAATAGGAACTTGAATTTGATTTGGCTGTGGTATGTAATAGCAAGGATATGGATATGGCATTGGACCCTGAGGGACAAAATATGCAGGAGATAGAGGTTGTGAATGATGACCAGAACTAGCAGGATCTTACCCTTTGTTTTGTGAACTATTGCTTCGAAAAGTCACAAAGGGTGCAGAGGAGTTAGATCCAGTTGATCTACACTCTCTTGCAAAGTGTCCAAGCCTGTGGCATTTGTGACACCTCAACTTACTCTTGTCAAAACCAACTTTGGTTTTGCCAGAGAGTCCTGAAAATTTCCTTCCAGTTCCCTTGTAGAACTTTTGAGATCTGATATTAATCAAGGCCATTTGGCTCAGAATATCCATCTCTTCTAAGTCATCATCAGCAATACCTTTCAAATCATCCATCATGAAGCACAAATTGTCACTATTACAGCCTGACTGGCTATCAACACTAACAAATGCATGATCAGAACTGTTTGAAGAGAAATCTATATGCTCATCATAATGGCTTTCTGATGCAGCATATTCTGACTCATGACCAACCAAGGCAGTGTTCCCTGGTACAAAGTCATCAGTGAGCTTTCCTCATGATGCCAGTTTCCTTTTCTGCTCTATCTCTCTTTCAAATGTAAGCAGTTTCCCATGGAGCTGGGTGAGAGATAGGCTATCTAAATTTGCAGTAGAGCGTAGGCCAGTGGTATATGTGTCCCATCTCTCAGGGAGTGATCTGAGGAATTTGTTGTTCATCTGGCTATTAGTGTATTCATGTTTGACCATTATCAGCTCAGAGATCAAACAGGAAAAATGCTCAAATTGTTGAGTCAGTGTCTCACCCTTCCTATGAGAGAATGTCTCATATTGTTGGGCAAGGATTTCTCTATTGTTTGCTAAAAACTCGTCTGTTCCACCAAATTGTTCTTTCAATGCAGTCCAGAGGTCATGAGCAGTTTCATGATGCATAAGCCCAGAATAGATTTCATTTGGCAGTGCTATGGCCAGAATTCCATGAGCTTTAGCATTAATCTCAAACAGTTTTCGATCCTCATCTGAGTATTGTTCCTTCTTCTTCGGAACCATTTGGTTGGTTTCTGGATTGTTCACCATAGGCCTGTGTGGACCATGTACCACAGATGTCCAACAACCTGAACTGTTAACAGACAGGTGATGGAGCATTCTTCGTTGCCATATGTTATACTCAGTCCTAACCAGCATCGGAGGCTTGGTTGAGGAGCCAGTATTGTGAGGGTCATTAGAAGGAGTAGTCATTCTGAGATTCAATCAAATTCAATTAAGTTTTAACCAATTTAGTGCAAAACACAACAAACTCAATACGAACCTAGGGAAATTTCAAAGCAAATAACCGAAAGCAACAGAAATTCAATCTCTATAACCAATTCTTGAAAATATGCAAATTCGATCAAACTTAGATATCGAAATAGCAGTTTCAATGATCGATTGTTAGATCGATCAATGATTAACTTGCTCTGATACCATTTGTTAGGATCAGCGATCTAAGTTTGATTGGTTAGAGTAGATTGCAGCAAAATTCGATCAATGAGTTAAACAATTTTGCAAGAACACAATTGAAATTCAATGGAATAATGCACGGTTATAGAAAGACAGAGAATTATACAAAAGGAATATTTCATTCAAATGCTTTTTGTTGGCTCAAAGTCACACGTTACAATTAGGTCAACATTCCTTATATATGAATGTGACGTCTGCTGATGTCACTTGATAGTCACATCTAACAGAATTATACAAACAACTGAAACCATGCAAACTACTAAGAATGTTCTCAACTACTGATCGCATCTCAGAGAATGCTAAGTACAAAAACATAAAACTACTGAACTAAAACTACTAAAACTATAAACTACTGAAAAAGTAAATTACAAGTACTGAAAGAAAACCATCACAACTACTAAAGTTAATAACTTCAGCTGTTGTGACAACTACTGATCACTTTGGTCATCAGTCTTTGTCTTCACTACTTTACATTCAGACTTTGTCTTTAGTACTTTACTTTCAGACTTTGTCTTCAATACTTTACTTTCAGACTTTGTCTTCAGTACTTTACTTGCAGACTTTGTCTTTAGTAGAAGTCTTCAGATTTTGTCTTCAGCGTTTGTAATCAGCTGATGTCTTCAGCTGTTGTAATCTTCTTCAGCAGTTGTAATGTCTGTGGAACTTAGAGGTTTTTCTGATCAGGCTCATTGGTTCTTTTAGTCCAACAAACTCCCCTGATCCAATACAGCCAAAACCTCTAAGTTTATTGATGATCCCACTTGTTCTTTGGCAGAAACACCCTCTTGATCAGCTTCAGAGGTAATCATGTAAGCACAGGCCGGGAAAAGGTTTTTGAATATTTGATTGGCTAAGTATGGAAGGGAACTCTGTTTTGTGGAAACTGGACACAGAGCCTTGTCCCAACCATGAAACCTAATTCCCATTGATGAGTCTGTAAGACTCTCTTGCATAGGCCTCAAGGAGAAAAACTTGTTACTCCTTGGTGAGTTCTTCTGCTTCTCCCTCAAAGAAGAACTCAGGCCCATAATATTCAGACAGATATCTAACTGTCTTCCCATTCTTCAACTCAACAGTTGTGATCTCTCTGTATGCGAATTCATCAGGTGAGAGACTTCTAGCAGCAACTGGAGTTCACTCTTTTGAAGATCTTCAAGTTTCTTGTATAACAACCCCTTCTTGATCATTTTGTTCTTAAGTATAGATTGAGGGGTTGTCTTAGAGTTATGTGCTCTTTTGAATTTTTCAATAATTTCCCAGGGTGAGACTACCATAGCCAAACTAATTGTAGCATTCAAAGTCTTTTTCACTTGGCCATGATATCTACTTGGTATGTTTTTCTTATGAATTCTGGAACTTACCCTGGGGTCTGGCCAAATCCTCACTCTTTCACTTTGATGTTGGAATGTATGCCAAAGAGTGTATTGCCTCAGAGCTTGTTTCTTTATTTCTTGAATGGATGAGGACTGAGGGAAGTCCTTGTCAACCATTTTGAGAAATTGCTCATCATGCTGCTTCTGTTGTTCTGCTTCTTCAATCTTTACTTTCACCATTTGCATTTGCAAGTCAGGTGTAATCATCTGCTGACTTTTGAGCTCAGGTGTATTAAGTTTGAGAACAGCAGAGATTGGCAGACTATCTTCATTATCATCCTCTTCTTCTTCTTCGTCTACCCTCATACCCTTCTCCTCCTTCTGGGTGCATCACTGGGTGTGGTTTGAGGTGGTTTTTGAGGTAATGGAGTTGGTTTTGTGGATTGAGTTGTGAGTGGTTTTGGTTTAGGGATAGGGTTGGCAGGTTTTGGAGTTGGTTGTTTATGAGTTGGAGTTAGGGAAGGCTGATCTAGCTTTTCTGCGGTAAGTTTTGCTTTGGAGAGCTTGGCCATATCAGTTCTTTTCCCAACACCTGCCTCATCCAATGCTTCTATAATTAACCCCTTATTGAATGCTTCAAAAGAACAGATTCTGGTGGTTATTGCCAGAATACTGTCTCTGGTCCATGATTTGATCTCAATCAATGATCTTCCCAAGTATTTTGCAATAAATCTGATCATTATCTCCAGCCTTTCCCTATCCATGACATTGTAACTAGCCCATCTTTCTTGTATTTCCTTAACTTCCAGCCTTCTGATCTCAGTGTCTAAAGTGGTTGTATCAAAGCCCTGTCTAAAGAGTTGGTCTGTTATTCTGTCCATAGATCCGCTGTGAGCTTCATCAGCTTCTTTAACCAGATCTTCTAAAGATTTCTCTTCAACAGGCTCTTGTGTTTCCGCACCTTTCTTCCTTTTATAAGTGATCAGTTGTTTCTCTTTCTCTAGCTCATTTTCTTTTTCTTGTTGTTTCTCATCAACCACTCTCTTTCTCTTTCTTTCTTTTATTGCCTTAGACTCCCCCTTTTTGGGTGCATTGGGTTCAGGGGTTTGAATGGCAGAAAGTGACTTTTGCACAACATCATTAACAAGTGTTTGTAGATTTGAGGTGATCATCTCATCAATGGCTTTATGTACAATCTCAGTGATGACGGGAGTGATGAGAGGTAAGGAATTTTGAAAGGTTGCAACAATCTGCTCAGAGGGGTTCTGTCCCTGAGAGTTGGTGCTAAAAACAGGGGCTGGTGGCTTAGTTAAGTGTGGTGGCTGAGTGTTTGGTGAACCTTCAAATGAAGGTGCCATCTGGGGGTTTATTAGGGCAGATGGACTTTTTATCCTGAGACATTTTGGCTAGCAGTTCTTTAAGTCTGCTCACCTCAGTCTCTAGGATGGTGTTACGGGCTAAGACATCGAAGAAAAAGCCCAGGTCACCATCAATCTTTGCTGAATCATCTGACCTCCTGATTAAATCAGGATGTACAAGCCCTGAGTGTAGATCAGTATATGCATGTGCCCCTTGTTCTTGGTTTTGGGGACTTCCTGCCTCAGGACTTTGTCCTTTATTGGCAGTTGCCTCTGGTGAGGTCTTATATATGGTACCAACTTCATCCTGTTCGTTTTATGAATCAGTAGAAGTTGCAGCCTGACCAAAAGTTCTAACCTCCCTTTATACACTTGGAGATTGAACATTATAACCCCTGTGCTGTGGGTTATCAGCAGCACTATGGTCCTCCCCCTCAATTGTTGAGGTATGCCCAGTGTGAAATGGTTTCTGGGGAGAGGGTGAGGAATGCAGCTGACTCAGCACTTTAGCAACGATAAGAGTTGGGCTTTGAGGGGCGGTTGTAGTGGGAGATTGGTCAGAAGCAGATTGCACCCGGGGTGAGAGGTGCTCTTCAATGGTAACCTTCTCAACTGAGATAGGTTCCAGTAGTGTGGGTTCCCCTAGTGTGGTTGCAACAGGATCCTGTAGAGAGGATACCTGTGTGATTTCAGCATGTTGAGTCTCTAACATAACTGGGGGGTTAGAGCCAGTATATGTTTCCTGTATTGGTGGTACAGGGGCATCCTCAGGGGACTCATCTCCCTGAGTAGCCTTTTTGGGCTTTTGGGGTTTGGGTTTGGTGGGGACTTTGGATATGGAGGTGGAGGCTGTGGGTTCCCTCTGCTTGGGTTTGAGCAGGCGGGCAACCCCTTTGAGAGTGGGGTCAGAGTTATGTCTGGAGTATACCACAGCTAAGACAGCTGTAGCAGGGACTCCAAGACGAACAAGCCCGTCAGAATTTAATTGATTTAAAATTATGGCCATCAGAAACCTGGGATATAATAGCCATCTGTTTGACATAGGTTTCTGAGCCAGATCCTTAAGTTCCATAAACACTATCTCAGAAAAATTTAGATTTTTTCGTTCAAAGATAGAGTACAATACCTATTGCCATCGTGTGGACATCTGATCCCATGAAGATGTCTTTGGAGCAAGGCAGACATTTACCATGTGGAAGATAAGTCTTTAAGCATCATGGAAGTGCTTTTTGAGAATGGTTGTAGCACTTAAGTCTCCTACATACCCGTTGTTGATGAGACATATCGATGGTCCCTTTTGAGTATTCTACAACACAGGTGGCATCATGCAAGTTTAGGGTTTTGCGAATGATGTCAAGGGTGATTACCACCTGTTTCTGGTTAACCAACGACTGGAGAGTGATTTGGCTATCATTGTCACTAGTTGTTACAAAGATGTTGGACCAGAATTGGGTTAAGGATTTTGGGTATATGGTAGGATTCAAAAGAAAAGCGGTTCGGTATTGGGAATCCACCATAAGCTCGATGGCATTATCAAATTTGTTCCACAAGGCCGATTTCGAGAGGTAGGCAACATAGTTATGTCGAGGTTTAAGTTTCATGGTCGCCATTTTTGAGAGAGAGAAAGGATAGAAAACGGCTAATGAAACGTTCAACTATAAGTGGAGGTATTTATAGGGTAAGAAAAGGTTGAAAAGAAAATGACTGAAAGCTTTGGTGTTGTCATCAGTTGTTTGAAAACAACTGAAGACTTGGTTTTAACTATCAGACATTTGAAAACAACTGAAGACTTGGTTTTAGTCATCAGTGTTTATGAAACTACTAAAAACCTTGGTTTTGTCTTCAGGTGTAAGAAACAACTTAAGACTTGGTGTTAGTCATCAGTAGTTGTGAAACTACTAAAGACGTGGTTTTGTCATCAGCTGTTTAAGGTGAAACAGCAGTTTGTGGAAACGACTGAAGAGAAAATTCTCATCAGTAGTTTTCGTCAATTCTTAGCCTTTCAGTTGTTTCATAATATCCTCAACACTTACTCATCAGACTTTTTAGCTGTTTTCAGTTGTTTCACAGGACATCAGTACTTATCTGTTTTTCCTTACATCAGTAGTTGTAGCTGCATCAGTTTCTTTTAACAGAAAGTACAATACTTTTTAAGGTAATTTATTCTTCAGTAGTTATTAAATCAACTGAGAATAAAACTTATCAGTACTTATTTGTGACATGTGTACTAATGATCATCAGTACTTGTTTACTGAAATCATCAGTAGTTGTCACTTATTCTAGTTGCAGCATACCAAGCCTTAACACAAGATTTTGGAAAGTTGAACTATCCAAAGGCTTAGTAAATATATCTGCAAGCTCATCAGCACTTGGCAAAAACTTTGGATCAACCAGACCTTTTTCAAAACAATCCCTAATAAAATGTTGTCTGATCTCTATATGTTTGGTCCTAGAATGCTGGACTGGATTCTTGACAATACACAGAGCTGAAGCACTATTCATTAACAATGGAGTCTTAGTCTTTGTAATGCCATAATCCAATAATTGGTTCTGAAGCCAGAGTACCTGAGATGTACAACTTGCAGCAGCAATGTACTCTACTTCAGCAGTGGATGTAGCAACAGATGTTTGTTTCTTACTCTGCCAAGAAATCAAACAGTTGCCTAGGAATTGATATCTACCAGAAGTTGACTTTCTGGTTAACTTACACCGTGCATAGTCACTATCAGAAAAAGCAACTAATTTGCAAGAGTGTCCAGTGGAATACCAAAGACCTAGAGATTGTGTACCTTGTAGATATCTAAAGATCCTCTTGACTGTAATCAAGTGAGACTCTTTAGGAGCAGCCTGAAATCTAGCTCAAACACACATTGCAAACATAATATCTGGTCTAGAAACTGTTAAGTACATCAAGGACCCAATCATACATCTGTAAAGTGTTTCATCAACAGCTTTACCTTTCTGATCTGCATCCAGTTGTGTGGTGTTGCACATGGGAGTAGAACAGGGCTTACAGTTTTGTAAATCAAACTTATTCAGAAGATTTTTTGTATATTTTGTCTGATGAATGAAGGTTCCATCAGCCATTTGTTTGATTTGCAAGCCTAGAAAGAACTGTAATTCTCCCATTGCACTCATTTCAAACTTTTGCTTCATTAAACTTGTAAACACATCACACAACTAGGGATCAGAGGATGCAAAAATTATATCATCAACATAAATTTGAACAAGTAGCTTATGCTGATCCACTTTCTTAATAAACAAAGTTTTATCTATGGAGCCTCTAGTGAAATTACTTTGAAGAAGAGAATTTGAAAGTGTTTAATACCAGGATCTAGGAGCTTGTTTCAACCCATAAAGAGCCTTATCAAGTTTATACACCCAATCAGGATGTTTATTGTCCTCAAAACCTGGTGGTTGACACACATAAACCTCTTCTTTTATTTTTCCATATAAAAAAGCACTTTTCACATCCATTTGAAAAACTTTAAGATTGTGGAATGCAGCAAAGGCTAAGAACAATCTAATTGCCTCCAGTCTGGCTACAGGGGCAAAGGTTTCATCATAATCAATACCTTCTTCTTGTGAAAACCCTTGTACAACCAGTCTAGCCTTGTTCTTGACAATAAGCCCATTTTCATCAATTTTATTCCTAAACACCCATTTAGTGCCTATTGCACACTTACCTGAGGGTAGAGGAACCATTTCTCACACTTGCTGCTTTTTGAACTGAAGTAGCTCAAGCTGCATGGCTTCAACCCATCCATTGTCTCTTAAAGCAACATGATAGTACTTTGGCTCTAGCTGAGTGATGAATAGAGCATAAAAGCAGAAGTTGGACAATTGACTTTTGGTTGAGACACCAGCAATGATATCACCAATGATTTAAGACATGGGGTGATTCTTCAGCCCTTGGTACACTATAATATCAGTGCAAGTGTTTGTAGCAGGTTCAGCAGCAACAGATGTTGATCCAGACTCTTAAAACCAAGTATGAGATGGCACTTCAAATGATGTAGAGGAGTCAGAAATCTCATCAGCATTTGTTGTGGATGGAGCTGCAGAAGCTACAGGAACATCAAGTTTAGTAGACTCAGGCAGTTGATCACTAAACTTGAAAAGGTGAGTACTGATATCATCATCATCTTCAGTACCACCAAGTGGAAGACTTGTTGCAGAAGATGATTTATTCACATGATCTGCAACAGCTGGAGGTTGATAAGGAACATATTGCAGTATATCCAGATCAAACAACTCTATAGGGTGTTGATCCATGGTGTTGAGAATGAAACAAGGACACCCAAAGGCTTTGAAGAAAGAAATTAGAGGAGCCAAATGATGTAGAACTTCATATGTTGTCTTCATCAACCTCTGATTTACTAAAACTCTATTCTGCACATAGCAAGCTGTGTTGATAGCTTCAGCCCAAAAGGTCAATGGCAAAACAGAGTCAGCCAACATGGACCTTGCAGCTTCAATTAGAGTCCTGTTCTTTCTCTCCACTACTCTATTTTGTTCAGGAGTCATTTGGATGCTAAACCGCCTCTTGATTCCTTTGAGAGATAAAAATCATCAAGTGTATGGTTTCTGAATTCTGTTCCATTATAACTTCTTATACACTTGACTGATAGGGAATACTGCTTCTTAACATACAACACAAAGTTTATAATCGTCTGAGCAACCTCATCCTTTGAATGCAAGAAGAAAGTCCATACAAATCTAGAGTAATCATCCACAATTACCAGACAGTATTTCGTCTTGGCCATACTCATCACTCTCACAGGACCAAATAGATCCATGTGCAGTAACTGCAAGCAGGAAGTGGACCCTTTGTTATTTTAGTTTTTTTTGCTTTTTAATGAGCTTATCTTTGTTGAGTTTGGAACCATTTTTGTACCAACATTCATCAAAAAGATGATTGAACTTACCACATATGTCACATGGCTTGTTCTTCATCTTGGATTGATCAACTGCTGAAGTGGAAACTACTGAAGGTGTGATCTTCAGTACTTTCCTCCTTCAATACTTGTGTTAAGTATCGAAGGACTTGTAACAACTGAAGACTTGTTCTTCAGCTGTTCTCTATCCGTCCTGAAAGACCGTATGATAGATTCCTCAGCAGTTGTTAATCCTTTTATTTCAGTTGATTTGAATTGCTTTTCAGATGTTGTGACTTGCCCTTCAGTACTTGAGGTACTTTGAGGGACAACATCTGAAGTACTCAGCTTCATGTCCTTATCAGTATTTAACCTATCAGGCAATTGATTTGCTAAGGTAACAACACTGATTTCATCTTGTGATTTTGGGTGATCACTTGAGGATGATGCACATGATGATGTGGTTTGGAAATTACTTTCACCTTCAGGTTTTACTATTGATTTTGGAGTAAAATCTGTAGGTGGTGCAATGTGATTGTAACCTATTCCAAACTTCACATTTGAAGCTGTTTGCTTGCTGAGAAGCATTTCAAATCCCTTGTAGGATGATACGCAGCGGTCACACTCAACTTGGTAGCTGCAAGTTTTTCTTTGAGATCTCTGTGGTTCTCAAGAATGATCTCTAGCTTAGCCTTTTCATCATTTAATTGGCATTTAAGCTTATAAATGTCATCATCTTTATCTTTAAGGACAGACGCATACTCAGCATTTCTTTTAGAAAGGGTTTGCTCAAGCTCAAGATTTTGATTTATTAAAGCTACATTTGCCTCTCTAATAGAGATAAATGCAACTGTGCAAGATTCAGAACGTAGCTTGGCCTTAGCCTCAGAGGATAACTGGGTTACCTGTGATGAAGATGCATTGGAGCATGAACCCTCAGTAGACTCCAGGGCCATAAGAGCAAGATTCCCAAAAGGATGTTCACCATCATGTTGACCATCACTAGCAAATAATTGCTCATTACCAGAAAGATCATCTGGTAAAATGCTGCAGTCAACAGCACCAGGGGTGAAGAAGTTGTGTTGAGGTTGTGATTGAGATGGTTGAGATGGTTGAGGCTCAGGTAAAGCTTGAGGTTGTGGCATTTGTGACACCTCAACTTACTCTTGTCAAAAACAACTTTGGTTTTGCCAGAGAGTCCTAAAAATTTCCTACCAGTTCTCTTGTAGAACTTTTGAGATCTGATATTAATCAAGGCCATTTGGCTCAGAATATCCATCTCTTCTAAGTCATCATCAACAATACCTTTCAAATCATCCATCATGAAGCACAAATTGTCACTATTACAGCCTGACTGACTATCAACACTAACAAATGCATGATCAGAACTATTTGAAGAGAAATCTATATGCTCATCATAATGGCTTTCTGATGCAGCATATTCTGACTCATGACCAACCAAGGCAGTGTTCCCTGGTACAAAGTCATCAGTGAGCTTTCCTGATGATGTCAGTTTTCTTTTCAGCTCTATCTCTCTTTCAAATGTAAGCTGTTTCCCATGGAGTTGGGTGAGAGATAGGCTATCCAGATTTGCACTGGAGCGTAGCACAATGGTATATGTGTCCCATCTCTCAGGCAGTGATCTGTGGAATCTGTTGTTCATCTCGCTATTATTGTATTCATGTTTGACCATTTTCAGCTCAGAGTTCAAACAGGAAAAACGCTCAAATTGTTGAGTCAGTGTCTCACCCTTCCTATGAGAGAATGTCTCATATTGTTGGGCAAGGATTTCTCTATTGTTTGCTAAAACCTCGTCTGTTCTTTCAATGCATTCCAGAGGTCATGAGCAGTTTCATGATGCATAAGCCCAGAATAGATTTCATTTGGCAGTGCCATGGCCAGAATTCCATAAGCTTTAGCATCAATCTCAAACAGTTTTCGATCCTCATCTGAGTATTGTTCCTTCTTCTTCGGAACCATTTGGTTGGTTTCCGGATTGTTCACCATAGGCTTGTGTGGACCATGTACCACAAATGTCCAACAACCTGAACTGTTAACAGACAGGTGATGGAGCATTCTTCGTTACCATATGTTATACTCAGTCCCAACCAGCATCGGAGGCTTGGTTGAGGAGCCAGTATTGTGAGGGTCATTAGAAGGAGTAGTCATTCTGAGATTCAATCAAATTCAATTAAGTTTTAACCAATTTAGTGCAAAACACAACAAACTCAATACGAACCAAGAGAAATCTCAAAGCAAATAACCGAAAGCAACAGAAATTCAATCTCTATAATTAATTCTTGCAAATATGCAAATTCGATCAAACTTAGATATCAAAATAGCAGTTTCAATGATCAATTGTTAGATCGATCAATGATTAACCTGCTCTGATACCATTTGTTAGGATCAGTGATCTAAGTTTGATTGATTAGAGTAGATTGCAGCGGAATTCGATCAATGAATTAAACAATTTTGCAAGAATACAATTGATATTCAATGGAATAGTGCACGGTTATAGAAAGAGAGAGAATTCTGCAAAAGGAATATTTCATTCAAATGCTTTTGTGGTGGCTCAAAGTCAGACGTTACAATTAGGTCAACATTCCTTATATAAGGAATGTGACGTCTGCTGATGTCACTTGATAGTCACATCTAACAGAATTATACAAACAACTGAAACTATGCAAACTACTGAGAATGTTCTCAACAACTGATCACATCTCAGAGAATGCTAAGTACAAAAACATAAAACTACTGAACTAAAACTACTAAAAAGTAAATTACAAGTACTGAAAGGAAAACCATCACAACTACTGAAATTATAACTTCAGCTGTTGTGACAACTACTGATCACTCTGGTCTTCAGTCTTTGTCTTCAGTCTTTGTCTTCAGTACTTTTACTTTCAGACTTTGTCTTCAGTACTTTTACTTTGAGACTTTGTCTTCAGTACTTTTACTTTCAGACTTTGTCTTCGGTAGAAGTCTTCAGATTTTGTCTTCAGTCTTTGTCTTCAGACCTTGTAATCAGCTGATGTCTTCAGCTGTTGTAATCTTCTTCAGCAGTTGTAATGTTTGTGGGACTTAGAGGTTCTTTGATCAGGATCATTGGTTCTTTTGGTCCAACACCCATTGTAGGTTTTAGCTCAACGGTGTGCGGGTTAGCTACCCCAAGGATGCACATTGCGGTCTTTCTTTGTAATTGACCATATGGATGAACCATTGTTGCATGCCATAGGTACTGTGACCACTTGGTGTCGGGCACCACCGATGAAGGTCTTTTACAGGCTTAGGTCCACTATCATGAGCACGAAGGGCATTGCATATGACAATGGTATACCTGAACTTTACCGTAGGTACTGTGACCACTTGGTGCTAGGCACATCGATGAAGGTCTTTTCTAGGCTTAGGCACAGTATCACGAGCATGAAGGGTAAAGTTCATGGTGATGATGAAACTAATGAATGAAATGATGTATGAATGAAAGTATGAACGAAAGAATGACGAAGATAATAATTATATTATCTGTATGTACGTACGATGTATGGTCGTGAACGAACGCAAAGCATAATATGATTTTGAGAGAAATAATGGTTTTAAGAATGAAAAGTATGTTTTATTATAAAACTAAAACTCACTCAGCAACGCTGACTTTTATGTATTTCCAGTTGGCAGGTAATGGTGCTGAGGATGGCACAAGACAGCTGCTCAACTCTTTTGGATGGCATCCATTTATTTAAAGCTTTTGTGATGTAATACAACAAATGTAATTTTGTAACTGAGAAACGATACATTATTTTGCAAAAGTTTTTATGATGAAATGAATTGCCATTTTGAATGTTTCTCATGCGAATGTTTATGTAAAATAACTATAAATGTACGTTTTTATGTGGAATGAATGACCAACTATGAGGTGCTTGGGAACGGGGCCTTACAAGTTGGTATCAGAGCCAAAGTTTAAGTGAAGTGGGTAAATTTTCAAAATAAACCTTACTTAAATTGAGAATGGGATGGAAGGGAATGAGATGCTAATCTGAGTAGCTACGTGGCATTAGGTATTTTCGTAAAGATAACTGGTTTTATGTGCGCATGGTATGTGGTTATGTGTTGTATGTAGATTTAAATACTTATGTAGTCAAGACAGGTAATGCTTGGGGTATGAAGAGTAAAGTAAGTGGCTAATCACAATTGGCCACTGTAATTAGGGACTTACTATACTTGCCATAAACTGAGCCATTTCCTTGAATGACCGTATTAGTGTTTAAATCTTTTAGTGTGAGTTAGAGGATGGCCGATGGTAGATCATCTAAAGCTTCGCATGGTGGCGGACGTGGTGCTGAACCACGTGTTACGAGAGGAAGGCCTAGGGCCGAAAACGTGGTTCATGAAGAACTAGAAACCCCTCATCCAGAGGGCAGAGATGAGAGTGTAAACCTAAGAGCCTAAGTGAAGGAGGTAGTTGTCGAGAAAGTGCATCAAGTCATGCAGACGATCCTACCGTTTATGGTGACCGAAGTAATAAAGGCAGTTAGAGAGGGGGAGAGAAGGGAAAGGAGTGGACCTACGGGCGAAACAAGATAGCCCGAGACTGAGACGGTTCTGTATGATGATGAAGAAGAAGAGGAAGAAGCAGAGCCTGTGCGGGAGGCAGTATGAAGCTGTAACTACGGGGTATTCATGAGATGCAAGCCCCCTACTTTTGATGGTAACGGCACTGCTGCTGCTGCTCACCGGTGGGTGAGGTAAATGGAGGCTGTACTTGATATCAGCGAGTGCCGAGAGGACCAGAAAGTTAAGTTCGCTACCCACTCTTTTGTAGACTCGGCTCTGTGCTGGTGGGAAAATATAGTCCAAGCCGAGGGTAGTCGGGCGATCGGAAGAATGAGATGGCCGGAGTTGAAGAAGTTGGTGATGGAGGAGTTTTGCCCTTATCGGGAAATGGATAAGGTCGAGAGGGAGTTTCTGCAACTGGAGGCGGTAACGATGACACACCAACAGTACAACACCAAATTTAACGAAATAGCACGTCTGGTGCCGGATCAAGTGACACCTCTGTCTCGAAAGATTAAGAGATACATTCAAGGATTGTCGGCGGATATTCGCAGGCACATGATTGCTGCCCGACCGAGCACGTTTAGGTCAGCGGTGGATTTGGCGGGAAGGTTATATGACGAAAGGGGTGTGGTAGTGGTGGCTGAAGGTAGTCGAAAGGGTGGAGGTGATAGAAACTAGAATGGGAAGAGGTTTGTTCGGGGTGATGCCTCGACGGGTAAAAAGAAGGCAAGGGTAGACGACCGCCGTGTGGTCACGTCGGGTGCGAGTACGAAGAAATGTGGTAGATGTGGGAGAGAGCATGGTGGGGAATGTAGGTTTGGGTCAAACTTGTGCTTTAAATACGGGAAGGCAGGGCACATGGCCAGGGACTGTCGTACAGCCCGGTGCTTTAACTAAGGTGAAGAGGGTCACATGAATAGGGATTGTAAGAAGCCAAGGACTGAGGGTTCCGGGGCGAAGAAAACTGGAGGTGAAGGACCAATTGCGAGCGCTAGGGCATTCACCATGACACAGGAGGAGGCTAGGACGGACCCTGACGTTGTGTCCGGTACGTTTCTAGTAAACCAAACTTTAGCTTCAGTGTTATTCGATTCGGGTGCCAGTAAAAGTTTTATTTCTACTGCTTTCTGTGCTAAGCTGCCTATTAATAGTAGACGTGTTGATGCGCCCTTTGATGTAGAAACTGCCATAGGTAAGTCTACCAGGATTTCTGAGATGATAGAGAACTGTGACGTGGAACTTGAGGGTCATAAGTTTCCTGTTAGACCATTTGTAATGACCTTAGGTGGTTTTGATTTGGTTCTTGGGATGGATTGGTTAGCAGACTTTGAGGCGAACATTATGTGTCGCAAGAAGATGATTCGGTTGATAGCGCCTAACGGGAAATTGGTAACGGTTTATGGTGATCGGGTTACTACGATTCCAAAAGTGATTTCGATGGTGGTGGCGGGAAGGTGTATGAGGCGTGGATGTAGCGCCTGTTTGGCTTATGTAAAGGATGTGGATACGCCAACACCACAACTGTCTGATGTATCGGTTATGTGTGACTTTCCAGACGTGTTCCCAGAAGACTTACCGGGAGTGCCACCTCACAGAGAGATTGAATTTCAGATTGATTTGATACGTGGTGCCCAACCTGTTGCCAAGGCACTATATCAGTTAGCTCCGACGGAGATGAAGGAACTAATGGAGCAGTTGCAAGAGTTGCTCGATAAGGGGTTCATTAGACCGAGTATCTCTCCTTGGGGTGCTCCGGTCTTGTTTATGAAGAAGAAGGACGGTGGTATGAGGATGTGCATTGACTACCGCGAGTTGAATAAGTTGACGGTGAAGAACCGATACCCCTTACCAAAAATAGATGATTTATTCGATGAGCTTCAAGGTGCTAGTTGGTTTTCAAGGATCGATCTTCAATTAGGCTATCATCCGCTTAAAGTGAAGGAGCAGGATATCCCTAAAATAGTTGTCCGTATGCACTATGGTCGCTATGAGTTTCTTGTCATGTCCTTTAGTTTGACAAACGCGCCAGCTGCCTTTATGGATATGATGAATCGGGTGTGTCGGCTGATGCTGGATAAATCAGTGATTGTGTTCATTGATGATATCCTGATTTATTCGAGAAGAGAGGATAAGCATGCTGGTCATATTCGAGAGGTTTTGGAGACGTTGAGAAGGGAGAAACTGTATGCCAAATTCTCCAAGTGTGCATTTTGGTTGCGTGAAGTTCAGTTCTTGGGTCATGTGGTGAATCCGAGGGGATCATAGTGGACCCGGCTAAGGTGGAGGCAGTGATGCAATGGAAATCTCCAAAGATGCCATCCGAGATTCGTAGTTTCTTGGGTTTGGCGGGTTACTATAGGAGATTCATTCAAGACTTTTCCAAGATCGCTTCTCCACTAACCAAGTTGACCCAAATGAAAGAATTGATCTGCCCAAGATACATATTAGATTGATGTGGCTAGTGTGATATGATCCAAGTCGGGTCATACCCATAACAAGCCAAACAAACACCGACAAATATTATTTGTTGATTAGATCAAAACAAATAAATGTAAACACCAATTTAGAAACCGGGTTTTCTAAATCATTGCTT
This sequence comes from Flaveria trinervia, assembly GCA_025506515.1. Lineage (NCBI taxonomy): Eukaryota > Viridiplantae > Streptophyta > Magnoliopsida > Asterales > Asteraceae > Flaveria > Flaveria trinervia. The sequence goes on from CM046450.1 coordinate 48,862,434, forward strand.
TTGCAAATGAACAAGTTTATATATATATATATATATATATATATATATATTATATATATATATATATTTGTTCATATGAATTATTTGTTCATTTTAAATTAGTTAAACATGACAAATAATAGTATGTGTGTTAGTCATATAAAATTAAAATGGTTTAATTTTATATTATAAGGATGCAAGAGTATGTTTTTTTAAACTTTTGAAAACAAAATAGGAGTGCAAAGGGAGCCAAAATCGGCCGCCCCTTTGCCTTGATGGTTTCCCCTTTTTGGGTTCCAAGGCCATGCATTACTCCTTGCTTGCTCTCTCTTGCATTCTCTAGATTCACACACACACACTCAAGAACTTCTCTCTCTTTTCTTACTCAAGGATTTCGGTTTTGAGCAAAGATATCCAGAATTTTCAGCTTAGTAAAGAAGTGTTCTTGGCTGAAAAGATTCAACAAGAGGAGAGCTTTTCAAGTTGGTGTTGCAAGCCCTAGCAAACGAAGGTGTTTGTACAAGCTTGGGGTATCACTCCTTGAGGTTTTCTTGGTTGAAAACTCAGCCACAAGTCATCTTTCACAGCTCTCATCTTTGGTTTTTAGGAAGCTACAAGGTTGTATTTTCTTCTAAGTTTCATATTGTCGTTTGTTGTATGCATTTGTATAATGATCCATGGCTTGGGGTTGTTTATATTAAATGGATTTAATAATCATCTTATTAACATGTTTTAAAATCTATATCCGCTGCGTTTTCATATACTCAAGAGAATATGAACTTTGATAAACATGTTAAAACCCCTACAATGGCATCTAGAGCCACTATACATATGCATACATGTTTTCTCTCTTTCTAGTTCACGGTTTGTTGGTGCTAGACACCCAAAATCCGTGAGTTAGGGGTTTCTGGATTTGACCCCCCCTTTGGTGTTTTAAAGATGCTTCTTTATGAATATAAGGATCTTTAAAACTCAAGATTATTAGATGCCTTTTTATATGTTCTTATCCCTTTTTTCTTGGTTATGTTGGCCAAAAACATGGGCACAAAGGGGCTGCCAAAATCGATCCTCTTGTGTATGCTTGTTGTTGTTGTTAATATGCATAACAAAGCCTAGACCATTTGGATTGAATGATTGGTTGTCATGTTATATTCATTTGGGCATGTAATATTTATTTTATTTCAAGTCTTGTTTTGTAATCTATTCATTCATATGGTATGTAATAAAAAATAGATTAGGAGTTTATCTTTACTAGAAAAATGTATTAGGATACATATTTTGTAAGGATGTTCAAGATCAAGACTTGAAGAAAGATGGACAAAGAGGATACTTGAAGATGTGGATTCAAGTGGGAGTTCCTTTTGTCAACCATGTGTCATGTTCTTAACCCTTAGGACAAGACCTTTTGACACACTTGTTTTGGCTAAACAAGTGTGCTCAACTTAGTATGCTTTGTTATGCATATATGAATTATTTGGTTATGCTTGGTTGAATGCTTATGATGTTGTTTTGTTTTGGATATTTGGATGTCATTAACAAACCATCAACTAGAACAAGCTAATACAAGAAATTGGTTCTCAAATCATTAAGCTAAATAGAATGGGTCTATAAAAGGAGTTATTGGTTTACAATATAATGGGTTTTATTTAAAAGAACCAAATGGATACCATATGGTTGAATGCATACAATCATATACTACATGGACTTTTCTAAAACAAGAATTGTGAAATTACAAATCCCTTTTGAGAAACAAGTTAAACACCATCCTTTTACACAACACTTAGGTTACTTGCAAACTCTTAGTGGGATAAAGGTCACCTAACCACTTTGAGGGAACTTGTAACTTGAGGTGATAATGCCATGTTTGTGGGATAAAGGTCACCTAACCACTTATGTGGTGAACTCACACGTGTGTGTAAGTAGGGCGACTTGACTTATAAAATATATTGAATGGATCACCTAAAATGTGTTTTATAAAAGGTGTTGATGGGGTAAACATGCCGTTATAAACATAAGATGTTCAAACGATTCCATACCATTAGAAGTTGCAATGGGTTGCAATTGTCATATATGACTACCTTGTTATTTTAAATAATGGGATAAAGGTCACCTAACCAATATTTAAATATAACGTTGGATTCTAAATTTTTTTATTAATAGTCTATGAGACGTAAAGGGTATTAATAATTGAAATATATAATTATATCAACGATTACTAAAATGGAACTTTGTAAAATCTTGTAGATGGCCGACCACACCAACGCTAATAACGATGTGCCAAACCAAAACAACCAATCTCTTAGGGTGATCCTTCAAAGGGATCGCCTAACACCTAACAACTTCATGGATTGGTACCGCAACTTGAGAATTGTTCTCAAGCAAGAAAAGCGGGCCTACATTCTTGATGATCCCATCCCCGATGAACCTAACGAGGAGAATGTGGAGGCCTATAATGATTGGGTTAAATATGTGGAAGACTCCGTCCAAGTCTCTTGCTTAATGTTAGCAAGTATGACACCCGAACTCCAAAAGGAGTATGAGCTCCATGGAGCCTATGACATGATCACTCAGTTGCGAGAAACGTTCCAACAACAAGCTAGAGTGTAGCGCTTCGAAACGGTTCGAGCACTTCATGCATGTCGGATGGAAGAATCCCAATCAGTTTCATCTTATGTTCTTAAGATGAAAAGCCACATCGACCGCCTTCAAAGGCTAAATTGTCCTGTCTCAAAGGAGTTGGCCACGGATTTGATCCTTAATGGCCTGTCTAAAAGGTTTGAGGCATTCGTCATGAATTACAACATGAACGGATGGGACAAGAGCATAAATGAACTTCATTCGATGCTCAAATCAGCTGAGGCGGAATGGGAAAAAGGGTTTTACCCGTTCTCACCATTAATGAAGGTGGGAGAAGGAAGAGGTCTCTACCCCCTCCTAAGGCAAATGTTGCCAAAGGAAAGGGGCACGTTGGAAGAAAGGGGAAGATGGTTGTTAGGGCGGAACCTCCGAAGCCCAAGAGAAGAAGCAAAAGGTTGCTGCAAACGACCCATGCTTCAAATGTGGTGAGATAGGGCATTGGATGAGAAATTGCCAGTCTATCTCAAAGAGTTAAGAGAAAAGAGGGATGCAGGGCAAACCTCAGGTATAATTTACATGATACATGTTGAGCTAAATGTTATTTCTTCTAACACATGGGTATTAGATACCGGATGTGGAACTCACATTTGCAATTTATTGCAGGGGTTCAAAAGAAATGAGCATTATTCAAAAGGGGAAATAAGTCTATTCATGGGCAATGGTGCAAAGGTTCACGTTGAAGCCCGAGGAGACTACATTTTGAAGCTTCCAAGTGGTTTGGAAGTCATTTTATATAATGTATTATATGCTCCTAGTTTGACTAGGAACATAATTTCTGTTTTCCGTTTAAGACAATATGATTATGATTTCAAGTTTGTTGACAATGATATTCATGTTTCTTTAAATCATGTATTTTATTTTAAAGCTATACCTTGTAATGGTATTTATGAATTGGTTCATGAAAACATAACATATGATAGCTCCATGTACCAAGCAACCACCAAAAGACTCAAATTAGATTTGAATGATACCTACCTTTGGCATTGTCGTCTTGGTCATATAAACAAGAAACGTATACAAACACTTCAAAAGAACGGTCTTTTAAAAACAAATGAATGTGATTCATTTGATGTATGTGAATCTTGTTTACAAGGTAAATTGACTAAGGCACCCTTTAGTGGAACTAACGAAAGGGCAAAAGATTTATTAGGTATCATACATTCGGATGTATGTGGTCCTTTTAAGCCAATGACTAGGAATAGTGAAAGATACTTCATTACCTTTACCGACGATTATAGTCGCAATGGGTATGTGTACTTATTAAGGCACAAAGATGAAGCTTTTGAAATGTTCAAAATCTTCAAGAATGAAGCAGAAAATCATCAACAGGTCAATTAAAATTCTCCGCACCGATAGAGGTGGCGAATACCTAAGTGATGTTTTTCAAGATCATCTTAGGAGTTGTGGGATTGTCTCACAACTCACTCCACCTGAACACAAACATAATGGTGTGTCTGAGAGGAGGAATCGAACCTTATTGGATATGGTTCGATCTATGATGGCTAGAAGCACATTACCTCTATCATTTTGGGGTTTCGCTTTGCTCTCCGCAGCCCGTATTCTGAATATGGCCCCAACCAAAAAGGTGGAAAAGACACCTTTTGAGATATGGCATGGAAGAGTTCCATCCTTATCGTACTTAAGGGTCTGGGGTTGTGAGGTTTATGTTAAGACTCCCACCCCAAACAAATTAGATGTCCGATCCACCAAGTGTATCTTTGTTGGATATCCTAGAGATTCTATGGGATATTATTCTATGATCCACTGGAACAAAAGGTGTTTGTTGCCAGAAAGGGTGAGTTCTTAGAAACTAAGTTCCTTATGGAAGGAACTAGCAGTAGAACAGTGGATCTTGAGGAGGATCAAGAAACACAGCCCGGTGCACGTTGGGTTGAAACTAGCACTCAACATGAGGATGTTGAGGATGATCAAGCGGTTGATCGATACACACAAAACGTTCGCAGAATTGGTAGAACTAGTAATCCACCTGGCAGATGCGGATTTTTCATGGATGGATGCTATGTGGTGGATTCAGATGAACCAACCACATATCATGATGCAGTGTCCAATTTGGATTGTGACAAATGGCTTGAGGCCATGAACGTTGAGATGCAATCCATGTATGACAATCAAGTTTGGGAACTTGTTGTGCCACCTCTTAATTCCAAAATAGTTGGAAGTAAGTGGGTTTTCAAGAAAAAAACTGATATGTATGGAAACTTGGATACTTACAAAGCTAGACTTGTAGCAAAGGGTTTCACTCAAACTCAAGGGGTTGATTATGATGAAACCTTCTCACCTGTTGCAATGCTTAAGTCTATAAGGATATTATTTTCCATAGCAGCTCATTATGATTATGAGATTTGGCAAATGGATGTCAAAACCGCTTTCCTAAATGGATATCTTGAGGAAGATGTCTATATGGTTCAGCCTGAAGGTTTTGTCGATCCAAAATATCCTAATAAAGTATGCAAGTTAATGAAATCAATCTATGGATTGAAACAAGCATCAAGAAGTTGGAATCACCGTTTTGATGATGAAGTAAAGAAATTTGGCTTCATCAAAAACGCTGATGAGGCTTGCGTGTATAAGAAGGCTAGTGGGAGCACAATAACCTTCCCAGTATTATATGTTGATGACATACTACTGTTTGGAAACGACATTCAACCATGGAAGGTGTAAAAACCTGGCTTGGAAGTTGTTTTTCCATCAAGGATCTTGGTGAAGCTGCCTATATTCTGGGAATAAAGATCTATAGGAATAGATCAAGACGGCTAATTGGTTTGAATCAAAGTGCATACATTGACAAAATCTTGAAAAGATTCAAGATGGAAAACTCTAAGAAAGGTACTGTACCTATTCAGAGAGGGACAATATTGAGTACAACTCAATGTCCAAGCTCAAAGGAAGAGCAAAATAGAATGAAGGCTATCCCATATGCATCTGCTATAGGATCCATCATGTATGCAATGATATGCACTAGACCAGACGTGTCATGCGCTTTGAGCATGACAAGTAGATACCAGCAAAATCCTGGTGATAGTCATTGGATGGCTGTCAAGAACATTCTAAACTACCTAAGGAGGACTAAGGACATGTTCTTGATCTACGGATCTGGTGAAGAGGAACTCGTTGTAAAAGGTTACACGGATGCGAGTTTCCAAACTGATCGTGATGATTCACGATCTCAATCGGGGTACATCTTTATTCTGAATGGGGGAGGTATTTCTTGGAAAAGCTCAAAGCAAGAAGTCGTAGCGTTGTCCACTACAGAGTCAAATACGTCGCTGCTTCAATGGCAGCACAGGAAGCTGCATGGCTGAAGAAATTCATAGCCGATCTAGGGGTAGTCCCTTCCATTCAGGATCCCCTAGAGATCTTTTGTGACAACGAGGGTGCGATTTCTCAAATCAAGGAACCTCGTGCTCATCAAAAGACTCGGCACATTGAACGGAGATTCAACTACATAAGGGATGAAGTTGAAAAGGGAAAGATATGTATTCGCAAAGTCCATACTGATAAAAACGTTGCGGATCCACTCACAAAGCTCCTTGAAAGGCAAAGCATGAAGGTCATGTTTGTGCCATGGGACTTAGATATTCTAGTGACTGGGTTTGATGTTGTATTTTGTATTTGAATATTGGACCTAATGTTATTTAACTTAATTGTATGGTTATAATTTCATTGGTTCTTCTATTTTAGCATGTTTAAATCCATGAATAAATGAATTATTCTCAACATCCGTAGTCGATCATACTTATGGGAACAACTATGATTGTAAGACTATAATGAACTTGGATTGGTTGATATTCATAAGGTATGAATATAGAGCAAGAGGTTGCTACCAAAGGTTCATTGATGTCTATGGGATATAGATATTGGACTGACTCGCTCTCAATTATTTCTGCATGGAATCTTTCTGATTAGTCATAAGAGATTTTGAGTAAAGGCGAATATCATTGAATCCTCATACCTGAGATACATATTGGGTCTTGATATTCACTAAGTATGTACTTTGACTTAGTCCTTTGCTGTTCTGAAAAGGCAGTACATAAGGCTGAGTTCAGGTATGACATAAGGTGATTGTGAGAGAGTATGTAGTCAAGAAGGAATTTGTTCCTCTTATTCGTTAAGAGTTAGATGTCTAAGGCCTGTTAAAGTTAAATCATCAGAGAATGACAATTCTGTGTCTCTTGGATTTAACATGACATCTGTAACAAAAGGATAGATGATTAATTCACCTAAAACATTTTCAAGTAAGGTACTTGAAAAGTATGATGTTATTGAATGGCACTTAGTCATACACATTAGGGGTAGCAAACCGTTGCTAGGCGTTATTTGCTGCTTGCATCAATCTTTTATGAATCTTGTGCAAGTGGGAGATTGAAAGAATTGATCTGCCCAAGATACATATTAGATTGATGTGGCTAGTGTGATATGATCCAAGTCGGGTCATACCCAATAACAAGCCAAACAAACACCGACAAATATTTATTTTTGATTAGATCAAAACAATAAATGTAAACCAATTTAGAAACCGGGTTTTCTAAATCATTGCTTTTGCAAATGAACAAGTTATATATATATATATATTTGTTCATATGGATTATTTGTTCATTTTAAATTAGTTAACATGACAAATAATAGTATGTGTGTTAGTCATATAAAATTAAAATGGTTTAATTTTATATTATAAGGATGCAAGAGTATGTTTTTTTTAAAACTTTTGAAAACAAAATACGAGTGCAAAGGGAGCCAAAATCGGCCGCCCCTTTGCCTTGATGGTTTCCCCTTTTTGGGTTCCAAGGCCATGCATTAACTGCTTGCTTGCTCTCTCTTGCATTCTCTAGATTCACACACACACACTCAAGAAACTTCTCTCTCTTTTCTTACTCAAGGATTTCGGTTTTGAGCAAAGATATCCAGAATTTTCAGCTTAGTAAAGAAGTGTTCTTGGCTGAAAAGATTCAACAAGAGGAGAGCTTTTCAAGTTGGTGTTGCAAGCCCTAGCAAACGAAGGTGTTTGTACAAGCTTGGGGTATCACTCCTTGAGGTTTTCTTGGTTGAAAACTCAGCCACAAGTCATCTTTCACAACTCTCATCTTTGGTTTTTAGGAAGCTACAAGGTTGTATTTTCTCTAAGTTTCATATTGTCGTTTGTTGTATGCATTTGTATAATGATCCATGGCTTGGGGTTGTTTATTAAATGGATTTAATAATCATCTTATTAACATGTTTTAAAATCTATATCCGCTGCGTTTTCATATACTCAAGAGAATATGACTTTGATAAACATGTTAAAACCCCTACACCAAAAAGATATGAAGTTCGTATGGGGTCAAGCTCAAGAGAAGACATTCGAAGAATTGAAGGTGAGATTGACTCAAGCTCCTGTTCTGTCATTACCCGATGGAAGTGAAGATCTAGTGGTTTATTCGGATGTTCCTACTCGGGTTTGGGGTGTGTGTTAATGCAGAGAGGAAAGGTTATAGCCTATGCATCTCGACAGTTGAAGATTCATGAGGTCAACTACCCTACTCATGACTTGGAGCTAGCAACAGTGGTCTTTGCACTAAAGATTTGAAGACACTATCTTTACGTTACGAAGTGCACCATTTTCACTAACCACAAGAGCTTGATGTACTTCTTCGAGCAAAAGGATCTGAACATGAGTCAGAGGAGGTGGTTGGAACTTATAAAGGATTATGATTGTGAGATCCATTACCATCCGGGCAAGGCCAATATGGTGGCGGATGCCCTTAGCTGAAAAGAGAGGCCCGAGTCGATTCGGGTGAAAGCCAACCAACTGATCATGACCTCTGATGTAATGAAGCAAGTCAAAGTGTTTCAAGATGAGGCATTAAAAAAGATCATCTTAACTCTGAACGGATGAGAGGTCTGGTTGGGGAATTGGGTGAGAACACACTTGGTGTTAAACCCCGATTTGGAAGTGTGTGGATTCCTCTATTTGGGGATCTACGGGGGAAGATCATGGATGAAGCTCACAAGACTCGATACTCCATTCATCCAGGTGCCATGAAAATGTATCAAGATATGAAGAAAGATTATTGGTGGCCAGGTATGAAGCGCAATGTGATGGGGTATGTGAGTAAATGCCTTACTTGTTTGCAAGTGAAGGCCGAGCGTCAAAAGCCGTATGGGAAGATTCAACCTTTGGATAAACCAGAATGGAAGTGGAACACATCACCATGGATTTCATTACGAAGCTGCCATGTACTCCGAAAGGGTACGATGCCATATGGGTAATTATGGACCGTCTGACGAAGAGTGCTTACTTCCTACCGATCTGCGAGAATATTCATCTGAGAGGTTGGCTGAACAGTTCATCAATGAGATTGTAACCCGTCATAGTGTGCTGGTGTCTATTGTGTCCGATCGTGACACCCGGTTTAATCTAAATTCTGGAAGAAATTCCACGACGCAATGGGGACGAGGTTACACATTAGCATGGCTTATCATCCCCAAACTGATAGTCAGTCAGAAAGGACCATTCAGACATTGGAGGACATGCTTCATGCATGTGTGATTGATTTTGGTGGAAGTTGGGATGACCACCTATCGTTAGCTGAATTCTCATACAATAACAGTTATCATGCCAGCATTGGTATGCCACCTTACGAGATGCTATACGGTAGGAGATGCAGAACACCCGTCTGTTGGGGTGATATTGGACAAAAGAGTTAGGGAGCGTCAAGTACTTGAGGCTAGGACTGAGAATCTTGAGAAGATCAAAGCCTTCATGAAGGCAGCCAAAGATAGACAGAAGTCGTATGCCGATAAACGACGTAGACCGATTGAGTTCCGGGTGGGTGACCGGGTTATGTTGAAGGTCTCACCTTGGAAGGGTATTATTCGTTTCTGGAAGCGGGGCAAGTTGAGCCCGAGGTACATAGGCCCTTTCCGGATTATTTTTTGAGTAAGAGAGGTAGCCTATAGATTAGAGTTACCCGATGAGTTAAGTGGAATTCACCCAACATTCCATGTATCTCATCTGAGGAAGTGCTTAGTTGACGAAGGTATGATTGTTCTATTGGAGGATATCAAAGTAGACGAACGACTCAATTATGTGGAGCAATCCAGTGGAAATCATTGATCGAAAGGAAAAAAGGCTGAGGAATAAAGTGGTTCCCCTTGTGCGTGTACAGTGGAAGCACAGGAAGGGATCCGAGTCTACGTGGGAGACTGAAGAAGAGATGAGGCAACATTACCCACAATTCTTTGAGGAATAACTGGTTTCAAGGACGAAACCTATTTAAAGGGGGTGGACTTGTAACGCCCGGCTATTTTTGTTAGACAAGAAAGATGAATAAAGTGAAAGAAAATAAGGAAAAGAAATAAAACCCAATTCTAGGGGTAAAAAGTGTCCAAAAGGACAAAATGTTTCAAAAGTGGGTGTAAAAAGTAGCATGGCCGCCCATGCCATGCCATTTTTCACTTTTGGAGTTCGGATTTTAGAGAGAGAAAGAGCAGAGCTCGGGTTTGAAGAAGAACAAGAAGAAAGAATTCGAATTCAAGGTAAGAATTCATGCTTTTATGGTGTTCTTGACTGGTCTTATCCTAGGGTTTATGCTTATGTGTGTGTGTATGTGCGGGCATGTTTTTAGTGGGTTTCTAAGCAGTTGAATTCAATTTTTGTTGGACCAAAAGAACCAATGAGCCAAGATCAGAAAACCTCTAAGTCCCACATGATATCACAACAACTGTTGAAGGCTTCATCAGCAGTTCGACAAGTGCTGAAAACTTCAACAGCTGAAGACTAAAGTGCTGAAGCTCAACAGCTGAAGAACACAAGTGCTGAAGCTGAACAGCTGAAGAACACAAGTGCTGAAGCTGAACAGCTGAAGAACACAAGTGCTGAAGCTGAACAGCTGAAGAACACAAGTGCTGAAGCTGAAGACCAAGTACTGAAGTACAACAGCTGAAGAGTCTACAAGTGCCGAAGATCAGCAACTGGTTTACAAAGTCTGAAGACAAAGACTGAAGACATCAGCTGATGATATCTACTGAAGTCATCAGCTGATGAAATGTCTGAAGTTCAAGTCTGAAGACCAAGTACTGAAGTTTCAGTAGTTTGTCACAACAGCTGAAGAGTACTTCTTCAGTAGTTGTGATATCAGTAGTTTTATGTTTTTACTTTCAGTAGTTTTGTAAAACGACTGAAGAGCTTGTTCTTCAGTCGTTGTAGTATCAGTAGTTTTATGTTTTTCAGTAGTTATAGTAACTGATAACACTTAGTATTTTTGTAAGAAGATGTCAGCTGTTTTGACATCTTCAGTAGTTGTGTTTCAGTTGGAATAATTCTGTTAGATGTCACTATTAAGTGACATCAGCCGACGTCACATCTCTTATATAAGAGGTGTCGACCTAATTGTAAGTGTGACATTCCGTTACCACAAAAGTGAATATTGAATGAAATATATTTGCAGAATTCTCTCTATCTATAACCGTTTTTGTTCTTATTGAATATCTCTTCGTTCTTGTGAATTGGCTAATTCATTGTTAGAATTCCGCTGCTATACTCTCTAATCAATCAAATCTAGATCACTGATCCTAACAAGTGGTATCAGAGCAGGTTAATCATTGATCGATCTAACAATTGATCATTGAAACTGCTAATTGATATCTATGTTTGATTGAATTAGCATATTCGCAAGAACTGGTTATAGATTATTGAATTTCTGTCGCTTTCGTTCATTTATTTTGAGATCTCTCTTGGTTCAATGGTTTTTGTGTTTTGTTTTAAATCTGTTATAGCTTATGAATTTGATTGAATCTGAGATGACTACTCCTTCTAATGATCCTCACAATACCGGTTCCTCAACCAAGCCTCCGATGCTGGTTAGGACCGAGTATAACATATGGCAACGAAGAATGCTTCATCACCTGTCTGTTAACAGTTTAGGTTGTCGAACATCTGTGGTACATGGATCACATAAGCCTATGGTGAACAATCCGGAACCAATCAAATGGTTCCGAAGAAGAAGGAACAATACTCTGATGAAGATCGGAACTGTTTGAGATTGATGCTAAAGCCCATGGAATTCTGGCCATGGCACTGCCTAATGAAATCTATTCAGGGCTTATGCATCATGAAACTGCTCATGAACTCTGGAATGCCCTGAAGGAACAATTCGGTGGCACAGATGAGGTCTTAGCAAACAACAGAGAAATCCTTGCCCACAATATGAGACATTCACTCATAGAAAGGGTGAGACACTGACTCAACAGTTGAGCGTTTTTCCTGCTTGATCTCTGAGCTGAAAAATGGAAAACAGGAATACACCAATAGCCAGATGAATAACAGGTTCCTCAGATCACTGCCTGAGAGATGGGACACATACACTATTGTCCTACGCTCCAGTGCAAATTGGATAGCCTATCTCTCACCCAACTTCATGGGAAACTGCTTACATTCGAAAGAGAGATAGAGCAGAAGAGGAAACTGTCCTCATCAGGAAAGCTCACTGATGACTTTGTACCAGGGAATACTGCCTTGGTTGGTCATGAGTCAGAATATGCTGCATCTGAAAGCAATTATGATGAGCATATTGATTTCTCTTCAAATAGTTCTGATCATGCATTTGTTGTTATTGAGAGTCATTCTGGCAGTAATAGTGACAATCTATGCTTCATCATGGATGATTTGAAAGGAATAGCTGATGATGATCTAGAAGAGATGGATATTCTGAGCCAAATGGCACTGATTAATATCAGATCTCAGAAATTCTATTAGAGAACTGGCAGGAAATTTCCTGGACTCTCTGGCAAAACCAAAGTTGGTTTTGACAAGAGTAAGTTGAGGTGTCACAAATGCCAAAGGCTGGGACACTTTGCAAGAGAGTGTAGATCAACTGGATCTAACTCTTCTGCACCCTTTGTGACTTTTCCTAGTACTAGTCCACAAAACAGAGGGCAACATACTGCTGGTTCTGGTCATCATTCACATCCTAGATCTCCTGCATACTTTGTTCCCCAGGGTCAAATGTCATATCCTTATCCCTGCTATTATATGCCTCAACCAAATCATGTTCAAGCTCCAATTGCACAACAACCACAAGCATTGCCTAAACCACAACCTTCCCAATCTCATCAACAAACTCAACCTCAACAACACAACTTCTTCACCCCAGGAGTTGTTGACTGGAGCAGTTTACCAGATGACTTGTCTGGCCATGAACAACTGTTCTCAGGTGCTGGTCAACATGGTGGTGACAGTCCCTTTGGAAATCTAGCTCTTATGGCTTTGGATTCTGCTGATACTTCATCCACTAATGCCTCTACACCAAAGGTATCACAGGTATCCTCTGAGGCAAAAGCCAAACTATGTTCTGAATCATGCATAGCAGCATTTGCATCTATTAGAGAAGCAAATGTAGCTTTAATCAACAAGAACATTGAGCTAGAACAAATAATTTCCAAAAGCAAAGCTGATTTGAGTCTGTGCTTAATGATAAGAATGATGAGATTTACAAACTTAAATGCCAAATAACTGATGATAAGGCTAGGGAAGAGATACTTCTAGAGAAGTATAAAGATCTCAAGGAAACCCTTGCAGTCACCCAGGTAGAGTGTGATAGATGGGTACAATCATGCAAAGGTTTTGAAATGCTTCTTAGTAAGCAATCTGCTTCAATGTGAAGTTTGGCATTGGTTACAATCACACTGATCCACCTACAGATTTTACTCCAGAGCAGAGGTAGAATCTGATGGTGAGAGTAATAACTAATCCATTTTCATGTGATCTACTTTCTCATACAGCACAATCAGAAGTAGAAATCAGCACCAAGCCCTCTCAGAACCTATCAGCTGATGTTGATGGTTCCACTGCTGACACTCACATGATCAATGAGTTGATCAACTCAGGAGTTAATTCTAAAAGTCATGAAAGGACTAGAGAGCAAGATTTAACACCTGAAGTTCAAACTCCAACTCTTGCCAGTACTGAAAAGAAGAAAACTGTCAGTAGAAAGAGTTTGAAGACTACTAAAGAGGAAGACAAGAAAGCAAACAATGCTTCCAAAGAACTGAAGAGCAAGTCTTCAGTTGTTTCATCCTCTTTAGTTGATGATCAACCTAAGATGAAGAAGAAACCATGTGAAGTATGTGGTTTGTTCAATCATCTTACAGATGATTGCTGGTACAAAAGAGGTTCCAAACTCAAACATAAAGAGGAAATTAAAGAGAAATTGGTAAAAATGAAAACTGAGTTTGAGACCACCTTTGTATCAGCAACATCAAATCCTGTAACCCTTAAGTCCACAAAGAAATCCAAAAAGGAAGGGGTTAAACAGGTGACAGCTGAGATTGCTCAGAAGAAGAAGGTGCAACATAGGAACTTATCAAACTCCACTGGCAATGTGTCTGATGAGCTGAAAGCTTTATCACAAAATCAGACACAGCTGGTTATGATGGTTCAACATCTATGGGAAGAGTTAACCAATTAGATGCTCCTATGTTGAAACCACAGAAAAGGAGGTCCAAGCCAAAGGATTCCTCTTCTTCACCATCTTCTTCCTCTCAGGCTGTTGTTTCCAATAAACCTGTTAGTTTACCATTTGTTGATGAGACCAGGCCCAAAACCAAAAAGGTTTGGGTCTCCAAAATAACTGATTGTTTTATTGCAGGGTTCTCCAACATGCCAAAGTAGCATCTGGTATGTAGACAGTGGGGATCTATGCACATGACTGGGAACAGCTCTCTTCTTCATGACTACTCTCAAGGAAAGAAGGGGTTGTTTCTTTGGCAATGATGCTAGGGGTTACATCATTGGAAATGGCTTTGTCTCCAATGGAGAAATAAAGTTTGATGATGTTAATCATGTGGAAAATCTCAAGTACAATCTCTTGAGTGTCAGTCAAATGTGTGATAAAGGCCATGTTGCTCTTTCACAGTCAGAACTGTAGGATTCTGTCATCCAAAGTTCTGCATTTGATTGATAAGGTGTTGGATGATCACACTCTCCTGAGAGCCAAAAGGACAGGAAGAGTGTATGCCTTAGATCTTTCCAAGAAAATAGATCTCAGAGGCAATCCTTGCCTATTTTAAAGCCTCTTCTCAAGAATCTAAACTGTGGCACAGAAGGCTGGGTCATGTTATTTCAAAACATGAATCAGCTTATCCACAATAGTTTAGTTAGAGGCTTACCAATAAAGGAGTTCCACTGTGATGAAACCTGCACTGCTTGTTTAAAAGGAAAACAGCACAAAGTCTCATTCCTCCTATTGAAGAGCCTAAGTCCACTGCCTGCTTGCAATTACTGCATATGGATCTATTGGTCCTGTGAGAGTGATGAGCATGGCAAAGAAGAAATACTGTCTGGTAATTGTGGATGATTACTCCAGATTTGTATGGACTTTCTTTCTACATTCAAAGGATGACGTTGCTCAGAAGATTATTCACTTTGTGTTGTATGTTAAGAAGCAGTATTCCCTTCCAGTCAAGTGTATTAGAAGTGACAATGGAACTGAATTCAGAAACCATACACTTGATGACTTCTATCTTTCAAAGGGAATCAAAAGGCAGTTTAGCATACCAAGGACTCCAGAACAAAATGGAGTAGTGGAGAGAAAGAACAGGACCCTAATGAAGCTACAAGGTCCATGCTGGCTGACTCTGGTTTGCCACTGACCTTTTGGGCTGAGGCTGTCAACACAGCTTGCTATGTGCAGAATAGAGTCTTAGTAAATCAGAGGTTGATGAAGACTCATATGAAGTTCTCCATCACTTGGCTCCTCTAATTTCATTTTTCAAAGCATTTGGGTGTCCTGTTTATTCTCAACACAAAGGATCAACTCCATAAATTTGATCCTAAGGTGGATGCAGGGTATTTTGTTGGTTATTCATCTACTTGCAAGGCATACAGAGTATTCACTGCAGAACAAAGATAGTTGAAGATACTTTGCATGTGAAGTTTAATGAATCTCCTTGTACAAGATCCACAAAACCCTGTGGAGTTGTTTGATTTGGACATACTACAATATGTTCTTATCAACCTCCAGCTGTTGCAGATCCTGTGGATAAATCATCTTCTGCAGCATGTCTTCCACCTGGTGGCATTGATGATGATGATGATAATATCAATACTCACATATCAAGTTTAGTGACCAACTGCCTGTGTCTGCTAAATTTGATGTTCCTGTAGCTTCAGCAGTTCCATCCACAACAAATGCTTATGAGATCTCTGATTCCTCTACATCTTTTGAGTTACCATCTAATTCTTGGTTTCAAGAGTCTGCATCAACATCTGCTGCTGCTGAAGGTCCTACAAACACTTGCACAGATCTCATTGTTTATCAAGAACTGAAGAATCACCCAATGTCTTAGATTATGATGATATCAATGCTGGTGTTTCAACAAGAAGTCAATTGTCTAACTTCTGCTTCTATGCTCTCTTCATCAGTCAGCTAGAGCCAAAGAACTACCATGTTGCTTTGAGAGACAATGGATGGGTGAAGCATGCAGTGCAGCAGTGAGCTACACTTCCGTTCAGGAACAGCAAGTGTGGGAACTGGTTCCTCTTCCCCAACGGTAATGTGCAATAGGCACTAAATGGGTGTTTAGGAATAAAACTGAAAATGGGCTTATTGTTAAGAACAAGGCTAGACTGGTTGTACAGGGGTTTTCACAAGAAGAAGGTATTGACTATGATGAAACCTTTGCCCCTGTAGCCAGACTAGGCCAATCAGATTGTTTTTAGCTATGCTGCATTCCACAATCTTAAGTTTTTCAATGGATGTCAAAAGTGCATTTTTTATGGTAAAATAAAGGAAGAAGTTTATGTGTGTCAACCACCAGGTTTTGAGGACAATAAACATCCTGAATGGGTGTATAAACTTGATAAGGCTCTTATGGGTTGAAACAAGCTCCTAGAGCCTGGTATGAGACACTTTCCACTTTTCTTCTAAGAATAATTTCACTAGAGGCTCCATTGATAAAACTTTGTTTATTAAGAAGGTGGATCAGCATAAGCTACTTGTTCAGATTTATGTTGATGATATCATTTTTGCATCCTCTGATCCCCAGTTGTGTGATGATTTTACAACATTAATAAAAAAGAGGTTTGAAATGAGTGCAATGGGAGAATTACAGTTCTTTCTAGGCTTGCAAATTAAACAAAAGGCTGATGGAACCTTTATTCATCAGTCAAAATATATAAAAGATCTTTTGAATAAGTTTGATTTACAAAACTGTAAGCCTGTTCTACTCCCATGTGCAACACCACACAACTGGATGCAGATCAGAAAGGTAAAGCTGTGATGAAACACTTTACAGATGTATGATAGGTCCTTGATGTATTTAACAGCTTCTAGACCAGATATTATGTTTGCCACATGTGTTTGTGCTAGATTTCAGGCTGCCCCTAAAGAGTCTCATTGATTGCAGTCAAGAGAATCTTTAGATATTTGCAAGGTACACAATCTCTGGGTATGGTATTCCACTGGACACTCTTGCAAATTAGTTGCTTTTTCAGATAGTGACTATGCAGGGTGCAAGTTAACTAGAAAGTCAACTTCTGGTGGTTGTCAGTTCCTAGGCAACTATTTGATTTCTTGGCAGAGTAAGAAACAAACATCTGTTGCTACATCAACTGCTGAGGCCGAGTACATTGCTGCTGCAAGTTGCACTTCTCAGGTACTCTGGCTTCAGAACCAACTTCTGGATTATGGCATTACAGAGACTAAGACTCCATTATTAATGGATAGTGCTTCAGCTCTGTGTATTGTCAAAAATCCAGTCCAGCACTCTAGGACCAAACATATAGAGATCAGACATCACTTTATTCGGGATTGTTTTGAAAAAGGTCTGATTGATCCTAAGTTGTGCCTAGTGCTGATGAGCTTGCAGATATTTTTACTAAGCCTTTGGATAGTTCTACTTTCCAAAACTAGTGTTAAGGCTTGGTATGCTGCAGCTAGAATAAGTGACAACTACTGATGATTTCAGTAATAATTACTGGTGATCATTGGTAACCATGTCACATATAAGTACTGATGAGTCCTTTCACCTTCAGTAGTTTTATAACTACTGACGGCTAAATGCCTCACAAGTATTGAAGTACTTATCTGTTCTAAACTACTGATGGTTACAACTACTGATTAGTTAAACTACTGATGTAGTACAACTATGATGTAGTTACAACTACTGATGTAGTTACAATATGATGTAGTACAACTACTGATTAGTTACAACTACTGATGTAGTTACAACTATGAGTGTTACAACTACTGATGTAGTTACAACTACTGATGTAGTTACAACTATGATGTAGTACAACTATGAAATCCGTACAAACAGAAGTACTGACGTCCTATGAAACACCTGAAAAGCAGATGCAAAGTCTGATAAGTGTGAGGACAGTATGAAACAGCTGAAAGGCTATGACTTGACGAAAACTACTGAAGAGAACTTTCTCTTCAGCGTTCTACAAACTGCTGCTTCATTCTAAACAACTGAAGCAAAACCATGTCTTCAGTAGTTTTATAATACTGATGACTAACACCAAGTTTTCAGCTGTTTACAACAACTGATGACAAAACCACTGTCTTCAGTAGTTTCACAACTACTGATGACAAACACCAAGTCCTCAGTTGTTTCATCATCTGAAGTCAAAACCATGGTCTTCAGTAGTTTTCTAACAGCTGATGCCTAAAACCACGACTTCAGCTGTTTCAACGTCTGATAGGGTAATACCATGTCAGCAGTCGGTTTAGAACTACTGATGACTAACACCAAACCCTTCAGTCCTTTTCTCACCCTTATCCTATAAATACCTGTCCTCTTCTCTAATGTTTCATTAGCCGTTATTTTTTGAACTTCTCTCTCTCAAACATGGCGACCATGAGTCTGAGACCACGACACAACTGCGTTGCTTACCTTACAAAGTCGGCTTTCTGGAACAAATATGATAATGTCATTGACTTAATGGTGGATTCCCCATATCGCACAGCTTTTCTCTTGAATCCAACCATTTACCCTGAATCCCTCAGTCAATTCTGCTCAAATGCTTTTGTTCATACTGATGAGTCTACCGGTTAGATCTCTGTTCGGTCCCTTATCAACCAGAAACCAGTGGTCGTTACAGCCGACATCATTCGTCAGGCATTACACTTACACGATTCCACCGCTGTGACTGCATACCCAAAGGGCACAACAGATATGTCCTTTATCAATCATGGGTATGAAGGTGATCTTCGAGCTACAACCGTTCTAAAGAAACATTTCCATGACGCTAAGAAAGTCATTTTTCACATGGTAAATGTCTGCTTAGCCTCCAAGACATCTTCTTGGGATCAAATGTCATCCCAATGGCAACAGGTATTGTATTCTATTCTAGAACACCAACCGCTAAATTTTTCTGAAATCGTGTTTCTAGAAATAAAGAACTTGGCTCAGAAACCTGTGGCAAACCGATGGCCATTATATCCCAGGTTTCTGATGGCCATTATTTTAGATGAATTAAAATCTGATGGCCTTGTTGGCCTTGGAGTCCCTGCACCAGCTGTTTTGGCTGAGGTATACTCCAGGCACAACTCAGACCTTACACTCAAAGAAGCTGCCCGAATGCTAAAGCCCAAGCACAGGGAACCCACAGCTTCCTCCATCAGAACCAAAGTCCCCACTAAACCAAAACCAAACAACCCAAAACACTATTCAGGGAGATGAGTCCCCTGAAGATGCTCCTGCACCACCAACGCAGGATATACTTGCTGGCTTAAACCCCCCAGCAGTATCAGAGACTCTACCAGCCATAGCCGCTCAGGATTCCTCTCAAAAGAGCCTGCAGCCACCACACAAGGGGTACCCACACATCTGGGATCTTCCTCACTTGAGGAGATTGCCATTGAAGAGCACCATCCTCCCCAGGTGCACACTGCTTCTACCCCATCTCCCCATGCAACCGCCCCCTAAAGTCCAACCATAATCATTGCAAATGTGCTGACTCAGTTGCATGCCTCTCCTCCTCCCCAAAAACCACCAACAAAGGGGAGAACCACAGACATTGAGGAAGAGGATCAACATGTTTCTGACAACCCACAGCACCGGGTTTTACAAATTCTATCTCCTGGTGTAGATAGGGAGAATAGAATATCTAGTAGGTGCCACCTCTTCTGAATCAGCACATGATCAGCATGAGGCTGGTAACATTGCTAAGACCTCACTAGAGGCAACAGCTGATGAAGGACATAGTCCTGAGGCTGGAAGTCCCCAGTTCCAAGAAAAAAGGGGCACATGCTAAAACTGGTCTACACCCAGTGCATGTAAATCCTGCTACAAGCAGGAGGTCAGGTGATTCAGCTTCTGCTGATGATGACCTGGGCTTTTTCTATGACGTTCTAGCCCACAACACCATCCTGGAGGCTGAGGTATGCAGACTACAAGAACTGCTTGCCAAGAAGTCTCAGGATGTAAGTCCATCTGCCTCCACCAACCCACAGATGGCACCTTCATTTGAAGGTCCCCGAAACACTTTACCCTCTCACTTCACTGAGCCTCCAGCTTCTGCTTTTGGCACTATCTCTCCGAGACAGAACCCCCCAGAGCAGATGGTTGAGAGGATTTCCTCAAGTATACAACCACTCATTGATGATGCTGTGCAAAAGAAACTTTCTGCGGTACAAACCCCTGCCACCAATGCATCCAAAAAGGGGGAGAGTACTGCAGTGAAAGAAAAGAAGAGAAAAAGAACTGAGGATGAGAAGGCACAAGAGAAAACCCAGGAGTTGGAAAAAGAAAAGCAACAACAACTGATCACTTACAAAAGAAAGAAAAGTGTTGGTGATCAAACTAATGCTGAAGAAAAATCCTTGGAAGAGCTGGTAAAAGATGCAGATGACACACACAGCCGATCCATGGACAAAATCATTGAACAACTCTTCAAGCAAGGCTTGATACAACCACATTAGATAGTGAGATCAGGAAGTTGGAAGTAGAGGAAATTCAAACCAGATGGGCTGGGTATGATGTGCTGGAGAAAGAGAGATTGGAGATCATGATTCGATTCATTGCCAAATACTTAGGAAGATCACTGATGGAGATTCGTTCATGGACCAGAGACAGCATTCTGGCTATAGCCACCAGAATCTGTTGTCTGAGAAATTTCATAAGCGGATTATCATTGAAGCACTTGATGAGGCTGGGGCTGGAAAAAGGTTTGAAATGGCAAAACTTACAAAGGCCAAACTCACAACCAAAATGCTTGAACAACCTTCCCTATCACCCACCCAAAAACATCCTACCCCTCAAATCTCCAAACCAATCTCAAAACCCAAATCCAAACATCCTCAATCTTCAAAACCAATTCCTTTACCACCCAACCATCATCCAGTGATGCACCTAGAAGGAGGAGAAGGGTGCTAAGGATAGAAGAAGAAGAAGAAGAAGAGGATGAAGATGATAGTCTGCCACTCTCTGCTGTTCTAAGGCTACCATAACCCAGGAGTCAACCCATGATCACACCTGACTCTCAAAGGGAAACGGTTAGAGTCAAAATAGAAGACGAAGAACAGCAGAAGCAGCACGATGAGCAACTACTGAAGATGGTTGACAAGGAATTTCCTCAGTCATCATCTATACAAGCCATGAAAGGGCATGCTCAGAGGCTGTACACTCTCAGACACACATTTCAGTATCAGAAGGAGAGAGTGAGAGTATGGCCAGACCCCAAGGTTAGTTCTAGAATCCACAAAAGATCCATTCCTCATAGATACAATGGCCAGGTTAGAAAAACAATAGACTCTACCATCATGTTGGCCATTGTAGTCTCACCATGGGAAATAATTGATGAATTCAAGAAGGCTCATCAATCAAAAATGACCCCTCAAGCCTTACTGGAAAACAAGATGATCAAAAAGGGGTTATTATATAAAAGCTTGAAGACATCAAGAAGAATGAGCTCCAGTTACTCCTTGAAGGCACTCATCCTGATGAATTTGTTTATAGGGAGGTAACTACTGTGGAGTTGAAAAATGGCAGGACTGTAAAGTACTTATCTGAGTACTATGGTCCAGAGTTCTTCTTTGAAGGAGGAGTAGAAGAACTCTCCAAGGAGGAACAAGTCGTTCTCCTTGAGGCCTATGTTCGAGAGTCATACAGACTCATAATGGGGAAGTAAATCTCATGAATGGGATAACAACTCTGTGTCCAGTTCCCCAAAACAGAGTTCCCATTCATACCTTGCCAAACAGATCTATGAGATTTCTTCCTAGGCCAGTGCTAATATGGGTCATCTTCTCTACTGATCAAAAAGGAAAAAGACCAACCATTTTGCCAACAATAAGTGGGAAAATAAATCAATTAGAGGTTTTGGCTGCATTGGTTCAGGGGGAGTTTGTTGGACCAAAAGAACCAATTAGCCAAGATCAGAAAATCTCTAAGTCCCACATGATATCACAACAACTGCTGAAGGCTTCATCAGCAGTTCGACAAGTGCTGAAAACTTCAACAGCTGAAGACTAAAGTGCTCAAGCTCAACGGCTGAAGAACACAATTGCTGAAGCTGAACAGCTGAAGAACACAAGTGCTGAAGCTGAACAGCTGAAGAACACAAGTGCTGAAGCTGAACAGCTGAAGAACACAAGTGCTGAAGCTGAACAGCTGAAGAACACAAGTGCTGAAGCTGAAGACCAAGTACTGAAGTACAACAGCTGAAGAGTCTACAAGTGCCGAAGATCAACAACTGGTGTACAAAGTCTGAAGACAAAGACTGAAGACATCAGCTGATGATATCTACTGAAGTCATCAGCTGATGAAATGTCTGAAGTTCAAGTCTGAAGACCAAGTACTGAAGTTTTAGTAGTTTGTCACAACAGCTGAAGAGTACTTCTTCAGTAGTTGTGATATCAGTAGTTTTATGTTTTTACTTTCAGTAGTTTTGTAAAACGACTGAAGAGCTTGTTCTTCAGTCGTTGTAGTATCAGTAGTTTTATGTTTTTCAGTAGTTATAGTAACTGATAACACTTAGTATTTTTGTAAGAAGATGTCAGCTGTTTTGACATCTTCAGTAGTTGTGTTTCAGTTGGAATAATTCTGTTAGATGTCACCATCAAGTGACATCAGCAGACGTCACATCTCTTATATAAGAGGTGTCGACCTAATTGTAAGTGTGACATTCCGTTACCACGAAAGCGAATATGAATGAAATATATTTGCAGAATTCTCTCTATCTATAACCGTTTTTGTTTCATTATTGAATATCTTTTCGTTCTTGTGAATTGGCTAATTCATTGTTAGAATTCCGTTGCTATACTCTCTAATCAATCAAACGTAGATCACTGATCCTAACAAATTTTAAATCGAGTTTGGAGGAAGCCATACTAAAAAGCTATTATTAACTGGGTTTCGGTCCCGTATGCTTGAATGTGAGTATGATGATGTTATGATGTGATGTGTGACTAGGTTCATGCTGATGATGTATGATTGTGATTCTAAGGCTTAGAGGGTAAGATTTAAGCTTAGAACCTGATGAATGGTGCATGGGAATCGAATATGATGTTTTAGACCCACTCATTAAGTTTTTAAATCTGCCTAAGTGTTTGGGAGTAAATGCGGATGGGAAGGGTTAATATGGATGAACATTAACCAATGGGTAAGTCAATGCGGATGAAGTCAAATGCGGACGAAGTCAATGCGGATGAACATTGACTAAGTGCATGAAATGTGGATGAGCATTTTACTAAGTCTGGGAAATGCGGATGAGGATTGACCAAGTGTGGAAATGCGGATAAGCTAAGTAAGTCAATGCGGATGAGGTCAATGCGGATGAGCATGGACCAATTGTGGAAATGCGGATGAGCAAAGTAAGTCAATGCGGATGAACATTGGCTAAGTATGGAAATGCGGAGGATTTAGGCAAATGAGGATGGAAAATGCGGATAGAGTAAGTTAATGCGGATGAAGGAAACCAATTCGGATAGAGTAAGTAATGCGGATGAAGGAAATCAAATGCGGATAGCAGTAGTGTCAATGCGAACGAACACTTTGTAAAATTCTGACTTTTTGGGAGACAAAGGAGTAATGTAGGCTTTGACCTAGGAGATACCCGGGGGTTATGTAAGTTGACTTTTGAGGTCATAGATGGTATGATGGGCATGTAATGATATGTGATTGATGCTTATGCATGATGATGATGATAATGATGTTGCGTGGTTATACATGATGTATGTTATGTATGTATGATGCCCTGCATGATGATGTATGAATGATATGTTTATGTTCCTTATGATGATGTATGTTTATATTTCCTATGACTTTACGTATTATGATAATGAATGAATGAAGTATTATGTAACGTAAAGTGAAAGATATGAAATAGGAACATGATGTTGAATGCATGCATTAATGAATGAATGAATGAAAGGCTTGCAAGCAAATGTATGGAGGTGCACACCCATTGTAGGTGTTAGCTCAATGGTGTGCGGGAAGCTACCCCAAAGGATGCACATTGGGGTCTTTCTTTGTGATTGACCATATGGATGAACCATTGTTGCGTGCCTTAGGTATTATGACCACTTGGTGCTAGGCACCACAGATGAAGGTCTTTTATAGGCTTAGGTCCAGTATCATGAGCACGAAAGGAATTGCATATGACAATGGTATACCTGAAGTTTACCTTAGGTATTGTGACCACTTGGTGCTGGGCACCACCGATGAAGGTCTTTTATAGGCTTAGGCACGGTATCACGATCATGAAGGGTAAAGTTCATGGTGATGATGAAAGTAATGAATGAAATGATGTATGAATGGAAGTATGAACGAAAGAATGACAAAGATAATAATTATATTATCTATATGTACGTACGATGTATGGTCATGAACGAATGAAAAGCATTATATGATTTTGAGAGAAATAATGGTTTTACGAATGAAAAGTATGTTTTATTATAAAACTAGAAGTCACTCAGCAACACTGACTTTTATGTGTTTCCAGTTGGCAGGTAATGTTGCTAAGGATGGCACAAGGCAGTTGCTCAGCTCTTTTGGATGGCATCCATTTATTTAAAGCTTTTGTGATGTAATACAACAAATGTAATTTTGTAACCGACAAACGATGCATTATTTTGCAAAAGTTTTTATGATGAAATGAATTGCCATTTTGAATGTTTCTGCTGCGAATGTTTATGTAAAATAACTATAAATGTACATTTTTATGTGCAATGAATGACCAACTGTGAGGTTCCTGGGAACGGGGCCTTACAGACTGAATCATGCGGTTGATCCTTCAGCACGACTGAGGGTTCAGTCATGCGATTGAGCCAATCTTATGTCTCAATCGTGCGATTGGTCCAGTCTCCTGGTTTATTCATGCGACAGGTCCATTAGCATGAAGTATTCATGCATATGGTCCATTAGCATGGTCCATTCGCATGAGAACTTAACACGATTAAGTTTAAACACATTTGTCAACCATTATTGACTAAGAACTATGTAAACAACTACAAACCTATATAGTTAGTTCAATATGCGTTATTACACAATGTTCAATGAAATATTAAACACTATAAGCATCAACCACACTTGTATTTCCCTCATACCCATTCGATTACATATATGTAAGAAATGATAGACATATTACATTAAGCTCCTAAACTAGGTACACATGTATCAACATGTTTGGGCAGAGTATCAGTATCTTAGTGCGTATGAAGGGTGAACGACTGAAGGGTGTTACAAATGCGACCGACTCCCCTCTATTTATTCTGAGTTAACATTCAGTCGTGTGACTGGCTCATACGGCCTCATCCATTCGTGCGATTGGTTCATTCTGGTGATCCAATCACATGGATTGCTCCATGTTTATGATCCAATCATGCAACTCGTCCATACTTATGGTTCAATTGTATGATAGGCTCATACTCATGATTCAGTCGTGCCATTGGCCCATACTTATGAGTTTGACCTCGTACACTTTAAAACATACACATTTAACTATTGATAAGACGTTATGACCCATGATCATCTTGGAGATGTCCTTTATAATTGAAAAACTGTTTGATCACCTCAGACGTGATCCTTGTAGTTCAAAAGTTATTTGTTCACCACAAACGTGATCCTTTTAATTCCAAAAACCCGATTGGTCACCTCAGACATGACCACTTTTAATGAGTGATTCACATATTGAATGCAAATGTATAGTCCAACTTCTACCTCAACAAATGACTAAAAATTAAATAAAACAACTTGAAATTAAAACAAAACAATATATATTTTTGTATTTTTGATTGGAGATGGATTGAAATCTTTACAAGAGTGTCTGACCGATTTATCTTCCTGGACAGCACAACTTCAAGTTAATTTGATCATTTCGGGAGAGATTCATTTTGGAATCATACAGGTTTATCAAAATCATTTAGGACACTTTAACAAAACATTTCAATGCTCGATTGTTGTTTTGACTGAGAGTCAACAACAAGTTTAGGAAATCATACTAGAGCTATAAGATGCACACACTGATTTTGACTATCAAGAGTTGTAGCCACGATGATTGTTAGTATGATTGTCCTCTTAAATCCATACACAGATTTTTGACACAGATTCGTGATACATTATGTTTGATTATTTCAACAAGCATTTGTGGATCCCACACTTATATGGTAATCAACATTCCTCAGGAGATTTTTGAGCGGTCTACGAGTATTTGGCAAGAAGAAACTATTCTATGAGCTTTCAGAGAGATGCCAAGCCTTAGGTTAGTGCCACCGCACAACAGAGAGGCGCAAACAACAATGAGTTCTAGAATATTGAAGGTATGTTTATCCTTAGGTCAATGCCACCGCATAGCAGAGAGGCACACAACCTATCTTTTTGATAGAGGATTTATTTTCCTTTTTGCACATAACGCACCAACAACATTTGTCATTAACTTGATTGTGCTTAACATTTTTTCTCATGCTTTGCTCTTTTTATGGTCATCCGCACACATTTGTGGCGTTTATTGCTCGTCACCCCTTATTCGAAATGTGTTAATTGTGTTAACTGGGGATAAGATAGGAACCCACAGCAAGTTAAACAACATAGTTTGAATTTAAATCACCAATGAGGTCTCCTCATCTATTGTGTTGAATCTACCAACACATCATATAATGGTCTAGCAACCTCTAGGTCTACTTTCTCTGTGTTACATCAGTAGCATACTAGTTTTACTATGATTTTTCCTTTTATTGTGCTTAGACTTCTTAGATCTATACATCGAATTTTGCATCTTAATCTTTTAAATTCTTTTGAAGTCCCAAATAATTTGTTCCCTGTGTACTATCATTTTCTATCAGTGTTGAATCAGAATCACAGATTTGATCTCATTTCTATTAACTAGGTTGCCCTCCTCCCTTGTTTTTTTTATAAGTTAAATAATGCAATTAATTTAATACTAAACTAACCTATTCTCCCCCTAAAGTTCTAAAACCGAAAATGTTTTTGGGTTTTTAGATTTTAACAGAAAGGAAAATAAACAAAATGAAAGAAAATAAAAGAAAACATGTCGGACTACACACTTTCTTCCTCCAGAATCACATCACTTTTCTTTTTCATGTCATTAACCTCTAAAAGATATAAAAACCTCGGTTTATAAAATGCTTTTGTGTAGAGGTCGGCGCGTTGAAATTCCATATTAATTGTAACCACATCGATTAATTGCTTTTCAAAACAGTCACATATAAAGTTATATTAATACCGATATGTTTAGTTTTAGGATGTTGGACTGGATTTTTGGTGATAGCAATAGAAGCAGAGTTATCAACAAAAATAGGAGTGTTAGAAAATTGCAAACCGTAGTTGTGTATCTGTTGTTGAATCCAAATGATTTGCGAACAGCAACTTGCAGCAACAATGTATTCAGCTTCAGAAGTTGACAGTGCAACTAGTGTTTGCTTCTTACACTGCAAGGTGACTAACCGTCTACCAAAAAACTGAGATCCTGTAGATGTTGACTTATAGTTCATATTGCAACCACCGTAGTCCGAGTCACTATACGTTGTAAGCTCAAAATATCATCACGAGGATACCACAACCCGAGTGTTGGAGTACCCATCAGATAACGAAAAATCCATTTCATACCAATGAGATGATTTACTTTTGTTTTTGCCTGATATCTTGAACAAAGACATGTGGCATACATGATATCAGGACGAGACGTTGATTGAGATACATAAGGGATCCGATCATTCCTCTATACATTGTAGCATCAACCAGATCACCATTTTTGTCGGGTGCCACATCATGGTTTATGGCAAGTGGAGTTCCAGCAGCTAAAGCATTCTCCATGTCAAACCGATTGAGATGTCCCCTACATATTTAGTCTGATGTAGGAAGATTCCTTTTAGTGTCTAATCTACCTGTAATCCTAGGAAGAACATCATCTCCCCCATTGCACTCATCTCAAACTCTGCTTTCATCACAGATTCAAATTCTGTACATAACTTTTCATTCTTGGAACTAAAGATTATGTCGTCCACATATATCTGTACCAGCAGTAAATCACTGTCTTTTTCTTTGATGAATAACGTACAATCAATCACTTCTCTGCGAAAACCATGTTTCAAAAGATGAGTTGAGAGTTTCTCACACTAGGCTCGAGGGGCTTGATGGAGCCCGTAGAGAGCCTTGTCCAGTTTGTAAACTCTATCCCAATGATAAGGTTCTTCAAATACTTTAGGTTAAGTGACGTAGACTGTCTCACGGATTTCAGCATGAAGGAACACACTTTTTACATCTAGTTGTTAAACTTTAATCTTCATGTAAGATGCATAGGCTAGGAAGATACAGATTGCTTCCATTCTACCCACAAGTGTAAACACCTCATTGTAGTTATGCCTTCGACTTGTCTAAAACATTGTACCACAAGTCGAGCCTTATTTCAGATAATGACCCCATGGTCATCTTTCTTGCACTTCAAGACCCATTTAGTGCCAATCACCTTAGCACCTTTTGGTCTATCAACCAGTGTCTATACGCCTAGCTTTCAGAACTGTAGGAGTTCTTCTTGCATGGCCCTAACCTATGCCTCATCGTTTAAGGCTTCACTTACATATTTGGCTCAAATTGAGACACAAATCATCGATAAGCACCATCGTGATGATAGCATTTTTCCATGACAGATGCATAATCAGCTAAGTATAGCTGATTTCGTATTGTACTCTTGATAGTACATCCTCTATGACATTATCCAGCGGATGATAAACATTTATTCGAGATCTAGGAATGGTTGGACCAACTACTACCTGATCTAGATTTTGAATTCCAGATTCAGTATCTATAGTTGTTGGAGTATGAGGTTCAGAAGTGTCAGAGGTATCAACATCCGATGCTTGTGTACTTTCAGTAGTAGGAACCTATTCAACCTGGTCCATCTGCTCACTATCCACTTCTTCATCATAAGAGGAGGAACTCAAGTGCTCCCCTTAAAGGATTAGAAGATTCACCTTGTGGAATTGATGCTGTCGAGTCTAGTGGCGGTGTGTCTAGGACATCGTGCATCATTCTGGTCGTTAACTCGTCATCAAGATAGGAGGGAGGTATGTTGAAGGACTTAAAGAATCCATCATAGTCGAAGAAGAATGAAGGTCCCTTTCTAGTACAGGGTGGTGTATCTCTGAACATCAACGTTACACCACACTTCTACCTTACCCGTTGAGTTGTTATATACTCTTTTGTCCGGTATATTGTATCCAAGACAGATCCCTTCTTCAGCTTTCTCACTAAACTTCCTAGACTGAGTTTTCTTCAGTAGCGTACATGGTGAACCAAATTGTTCGAGATACTCAAGGTTAGGTTTACGTCTCTGGATCAACTCATAACATGTTTTACCATGACGTTTGACCACCAAGACTCGATTGAGGGTGTAGCATGCATTGGCCACCGCCTTGTTCCAAAATTGGATAGGCAGTTTTTGTTGGTTTTTGTAACATGTTAACAAAGCAAGTTTAGCCATTTAAACTTCAAAAACACAATGGATATTAGGGTTTAAAGTGTGGTTAACAATCTAAAATTTAGACCATTTTAAACCAAAAACAAAACCCAAGAACGAGGATCATATATATGAGAAATGAAATGCTATCATGAATGAAATGCAACCATAGGGTGTTCTTTGAAACTACCTTTCAAGCAGAAGATGTTGTAGATGGATGAGATGAAGATGTTGATGCCCTTGAATGTCCAACCCCCAAGAGAGAAAGCCTCAAATTTGTATACCCACAAGCCTTAGAAAACACCTAATCTTGTTAGGTAGAAGAACACCAAAAACACAAGACCTTCTTCTTGCAAATCCGATATTGCTCAACCATAACCCAGATTTTCAGCTTCGCAAATTGAATTTTTCAGCCTTGTTTAGAGAGGAAAAGAACTTGCTTTTTGTGTGTGAGAGAGAGAACTTGATGGAAGAGTGCAAAAGTGTGTAATGTCTTGCAAAGACCAAGACTAAAATGGATTCCCAATGCCCACAATGGGCGGCCGAAAATCCTTTTGACATGGGTTCCCCCCATTTCAATTTTTATAAAAATGTTACTCTTAACCCACAAGTTTATAAAATTAAAACCTCTTTCAATTTTATAACATTAACACATTTTATTTGTTATTATTGAACTTACTTAAATAATGAAACAAATAATATCTCATGAAAAAATTATCCACATAATGTTGTTCTATTACAAAAGAAAAGTTTTAGAAAACCCATTTTCTAAATTGGTGTCAATATTTATTTGTATGATCTCATCAACAAATAAATATTTTTTGGTGTTTTTATGGCTTGTTAATGGGTATGACCCGACTTGGATCATAATGTACTAACCACATCAATCTTGTATGTGTCTTGGGCATACAAGATCCAACAATCTCCCACTTGCACAAGATTCATAGAAGATTGATGCAAGCAGTAAATACCGCCTAACAATGGTCTACTGCCCTTAATATGCATGACTAAGTGCCATTCAATAACATCATCTCCTCCAAGTACCTTACTCAAAATGTTTTAGGTGAATCGATCATCTATCCTTTTGTCACAAATGTCATGTTAAATCTTAGATACACAGAATTATCATTCACTATTGACTTCACTTTATCAGACCTTAGACATCTAACTCTCAACGAATAAGAGGGACAAATCCCATCTTGACTACATCCGTCTCTCATAACTACCTTGTATTCTACCTGAACTCAGACATATGTACTGCCATATTTCAGAACAGCAAAGAACTAAGTCAAAGTATAATCTTTGGTAAATATCAAGACCCAATATGTATCTCAGGTTAGAGGATACCAATCATGTTCGCCTTTACTTAAAATTACTTTTGATCAATCAGAAGATCCCATGTAGTAATATTTGCGATGCATGTCACTCCAATATTCATATCCCACAATTATCTATGAACTTTGGTAGAAACACTTTGCTCTATATTCATCCATATGAATATCTAGCAATCCAAATTCACAATAGTCTTACCCTTGTACTTGTTCCCACAAGTATGAACGACTACAGACATTCTGAGTAAAAGATTTACTCATGTATTATAAACATGTGAAATAAGAATATTAGTTGAACTATTATAACAAAATAATTCATTCAAGTAATAAAGGGTTACTATATCTAAATACAAAATTAAAGATCAAATACATTCACTAGAATATTGAAGTCCCATGGCACAAGTATGACTTTCATGTTTTGACTTTTCAAGAAGCTTCGTTAGTGGATCCGCAATGTTTTGATCCGTATGAACTTTGAAAATACATATCTTTCCCTTTTGAACTTCATCCCTTATGTAGTTGAATCTCCATTCAATGTGCCTAGTCTTTTGATGTGCATGGGTGTGAAGTCAGTTTTTCTCCGGATCGATAAACATCCGAGCATGCTCTTGACGGAAGGATGAACAAGCGAAACCAAAAGTCAAATCAATAACACGAACTATCATATATTGGTTTCATTGATAAAAACCTAACGATTACAAGCTCGTTACAACATAAGAATCAAGACTCTTGGCAAGGGGAAGATCGAGCATGATCTCCCCTCTCATCCGGCAGCCCTAGGCTCTAGGCAGACTTCCTCTCCATCCTTAATCACTCTACACATTGAAACTGGTATATATATAGGCCTCGGCCCATATTAGATGCGACTGGGCCCATTCGTGCGATTGGATCATGCGTATGGTTCAATCGTACGACTGGACCATGCGTATGGTTCAATCATACGACTGGACCATACTTATGGTTCAGTCTTACGAATGTCCTAATCGCATCTCTCAGTCGCACGACTGGTCCATTAGCATGGCTCAGTCGTACGACTGAGTCTCATTCGCATATGCTCCTGCGAATGACCTAGTTTCATGTGTTTACAACATATCAGGTGTATAACATTAAGCCTAGACTATTCGACAAGCGACGGACACACTATATATGACTATATATGCTCCAACAATGGGGTTCCTTGATTTGAGCAAGCACACCCTCATTATCACAATGAATTTCTAGGGGAACTTGAATGGAAGGGACTACCCCTAGATTGGCAATGAATTTCTTTAACCGTGCAGCTTCCTAAGATGCTAATGAAGCGTTGATGTATTCTGACTCTGTAGTTGACAATGCCACCACATCTTGCTTAGAGCTCTTCCAAGAAATTGCTCCTCCATTCAAGATGAAAATGTACCCCGATTGTGATCGTGAGTCATCCCTATCGGTTTGGAAACTCGCATCCGTGTAACCATTTACTACGAGTTCCTCCTAACGAGATCCACAGATTAGGAACTTATCTTTGGTCCTCCTCAGGTACATAAGTATGTTCTTAACAGCCATCCAATGACTATTTCCAGGATTTTGTTGGTATCGGCTTGTCATGCTCGAAGCGCATGACACGTCCGGCCTAGTGCATATCATTCCATACATGATAGATTCTATAGCAGACGCATACGAGATTCCCTTCATTTTGTCTTGCTCATCCTTTGAGCTTGGACATTGAGTATTACTCAACATCGTTCCTCTTTGGATAGTACGGTACCTTTCTTAGAGTTTTCAATCTTGAACCTTTTTAAGATCTTATCAATGTATACACTTTGATTCAAACCTATCAACCACCTTGATCTACCCATATAGATCTTTATTCCCAAAATATAGGCGGCTTCACCAAAATCCTTAATGGAAAAACAGCTTCCAAGCCAGGTTTTAACACCTTCCAAGGTTGGAATGTCATTTCCAAATAGTAGAATGTCATTGACATACAATACTAGGAAAGTGATGATGCTCCCACTAGCTTTCTTATATACACATGCTTCATCAGGGTTTTTGATGAACCCAAATTTGATTATCTCTTCATCAAACAATGATTCCAACTTCTTGATGCTTGCTTCAATCCATAGATTGATTTCTTTAACTTGCATACTTTGTTAGGATGTTTTGGATCGACAAAACCTTCGGGCTGAACCATATAGATATCTTCCTTAAGTTATCAGTTTAGAAAAGCGGTTTTAAGATCCATTTGCCAAATCTCATAATCATAATGAGTGGCTATGGCAAATAATATCCTAATAGACTTTAGCATTGCAACCAGGGAGAAGGTCTCATCACAATCAACCAGTGAGAAGGTCTCATCATAATCAACCAACAACCAAGAACAAGGATCATATATATATGTGAAATGAATGCTATCATGAACGAAAAGGCAACCATAGTGTGTTCTTTGAAACTACCTTTCAAGCACAAGATGTTATAGATGGATGAGATAAAGATGATGATGCTCTTGAATGTCCAGCCCCCAAGAGAGAAAGCCTCAAGTTTTTATACCCACAAGCCTTATCAAACACCTAATCTTTTTAGGTAGAAGAACACCAAAAGCACAAGACCTTCTTCTTGCAAATCCGAAATTGCTCAACCAAAACCCAAATTTTCAGCTTTGCAAAACAAATTTTTCAGCCTTGTTTAGAGAGGAAAAGAACTTGCTTTTTGTGTGTGAGAGAGAGAACATGATGGAAGAGTGCAAGAGTGTCTACTGTCTTGCAAAGACCAAGACTAAAATGGATTCCTAATGCCCACAATGGGCGGCCGGAAATCATTTTGAAATGGGTTCCCCCCATTTCAAATTTTATAAAAAAGTTACACTCCTAACCCACAAGTTTATAAAATTAAAACCTCTTTCAATTTTATAACATTAACACATTTTATTTGTTATTATTTAGCTCACTTAAATAATGAAACAAATAATATCTCATGAACAAATTATCCACATAATGTTGTTCTATTACAAAAGAAAAGTTTTAGAAAACCATTTTCTAATTGGTGTCAATATTTATTTGTATGATCTCATCAACAAATAAATATTTATAGGTGTTTTTATGGCTTGTTAATGGGTATGACCCGACTTGGATCATAATGTACTAACCACATCCATCTTGTATGTATCTTGGGTATACAAGATCCAATGGTTTCGAGTCGGCTAGCATTGTTCTTGCTGTCTCTATCAAGCTCCTACTCTTTCGCTCAACAACTCCATTCATCTATGGGATGTAGGCAGATGTAAATTGATGTATAATCTCTTTTTCTTTACAAAAGCCTCCATCCACTGGTTCTTGAACTCTGTGCCATTGTCAAATCGAATCAATCTAACTTTCAGCCTATAGAGTGATTCCAATGTAGTTACCAGATGTTTGAATGATTCAAAAGTTTATGATTTGGCGTTCAGAAACATCACCCAAGAGAATCTTGAGTAATCATATATTACTACATAGCAGTACAAATCACCAGCAATACTTTTTGTGCTAATGGGACCATACAGATCCATGTGTAGAAGCTCGAGAGGCAGGTTAATGGAATTAACTTTCTTTGCCTTGTGAGACTTCTTGGTCTATTTACCTTTCTTACATGCTATGCAAAAATCCAGAAGCCGGAAGTTCTTGACATTTACTCCATTCATTAGATCATTCAGTATCAATTGATTCATCTTCCTATGATTAATGTGTTCCATTATCCTATGACATGAGATTGAGTCCCTCTCTGTTGCCTTTGGCAAGAAGCATTGAACTTTATGATCAGTTGTGAAGGCTTTTGATAGATCCAAGATATATAACTCGTTATATCTTGAAGCTGACATTAAGACTTTGTCCTCCAGGATAGCGTAATCCTTTTTCAGCATGTAGCACTTCTTGTTGTCAAACACAACTTTGAAGCCTTTGTCACAAATCTGGGAGACTGAAAGCAAGTTGTTCTGTAGTTGTTGAACATAGTTGACCTTATCAAACTTGACTTTCTGGTTTCCCACTTCGCCCTGAGCAGTAATATATCCTTCTTTATTCCAGCAAGTGATACATGTCCTCCCTTAATTTGTTTGACATTGAAAAGGAGAGACAAGTTCCCGGTCATGTGCCTAGACGCCCCACTATCAACAATCCAAGTATTTGTGATAGCCCTGTAGTGGACACCCTGCACATTCAAAGGAAATGATCAGTTTTGGTTTGGGACCCAAGCCTTAACTAGCTTGGGTGACCTAGAGAAATCACACATGATAAACTCAACCCAATGTCCACTTGAGGATGAGGACATATTATTCTTCTTATTTTTCTCATTATCAAACAACTTATTTGACTTTTCTTTCCATAAGCCAGTTTTGTGTAAGGGTTGTTTGTGATAAACATACGACTGGCTTAGAGTTTGAACTTTAGGTTCATTAGTTCTCTTAGGAGGAGTAATAGAACTCCTTTTAGAAGAACTTTGTTCTATATCATAAAGTTCAATTTTCTTTCTGGGAGTTTAATAATAAGGATAATTAGAAGAAATATGTCCTTTTTTCCATAGTTATAGCATGATCTCCCTTCTACATGCTGAGGAAACTGTTTATGTGGGGTTGAGTGTGATACAGGTGCGACATGAGTCTGGTTGGATTTAGTCACTTCTCGTTTAGATGTTTGTGAATATTTAACTAAATTAATTGTTTGAACATTTTTAACATCTTTAGCCTTTAGTTTATTTGGATTTTGACATGTAACACGGGTTTGGTTAACTAGTTTAGTCATTTTGGGTTTAGAAGAAGACATGTGAGAACCTGACCTTACATTAACCTTTTCAAATTTATCATCCAAATTAACAATAAACATCTTTCCTTTTAATTCCACAGTAGACTCCTTCTGCTTAGTGATAGAGTTCATCGATTTACCCGTGGAATCAAGATCACTAACCAAAGGAGTGGACACCATATGATCCTTTACTGGGTTATTATTTACAGGTCTACATTTTGTATTTAAAAGTATCTCATGTGGTGGTGGAACTACTTTGTAACCCAACCCTTCCCCATTATTTCGTTCTTTCACTGAGTGTTGAACTATGTGAGAAGAACTGGTCCCACTATGCATTTTTTGTTTTAAAAAATTAACTTCGACTTCTGAAGCTACTTTTTCTTTCTTTGTTTCTTCCAAAGAATTTAAATAAAACTTTATATCATTTGCTTGATTGAAAGAAACAACCTCAATTTCCCTTAGTTGTTTACCCAAATGTTCTATTTTTTCTTTGTAACTTCACTCATTTTGTTATAAAATACAATTAGCTTCAGTGCACAGTTGTAAATAATTTACTAAGTTAACATTGTGTTCTAATAACCAAGCAATTTCAGATCAATGCTTTCTCTAAATTTATCACATTAAGACAAGTATGTTTTTCAAATAATTGGTCTAGAGAACTCACATGTGATGAATCAGTTGTGTCAGCCATCAAAGCAGAATTAGATCCCTTGGTGGCTTGAGATTCTGAACTTGTAGCTCTAAGTTCTTGTTCAACCAGATGACTTACCACATCGCAGCTTCTTCAG
The DNA here is from genome assembly GCA_025506515.1 of Flaveria trinervia. Taxonomy (NCBI): domain Eukaryota; kingdom Viridiplantae; phylum Streptophyta; class Magnoliopsida; order Asterales; family Asteraceae; genus Flaveria; species Flaveria trinervia. The sequence goes on from CM046450.1 coordinate 48,898,834, forward strand.
TATCCGACATCGTGTGTTCAGCTGCAATCACAACTTCACTTGCACAACCATCATCCAGTCCCTCAACACAGGCAATATTTGATTCACCCGGAGACACAAAGTGGAAGGTCCAGTCTTGCCCTTCATCACCTTGTCTAGTCTAGGCCTTTGTCCCTTTGCTTGAAGAGGTAGCTCCACTCATGGGTTTGTCATGATGGTTGAAGGTGGAAAATGGATTTCCATTTCCTGTTTTCTTGGGCTTTAAACATTCATGTTTAAAATGCCCCTTTTCACCACAATTGAAGCATGTGACCTTGGTTTTGTCAAAACCAAAGGTCGTATCTTTTGTGGCTATGAGATTCTGTCCCATCTTGTTAACAAACTTTTTTGCTCGTCTAACTACACTTGCAAGAGCCCACATGATATCTTTCCACTCCAGCTCGTTCTCATCAACTTGCTCGTAATCTTCATCTACAAGATGGCAATTTCCAATCTTCCCAACAACTAATCCATCGTAAGAATGGACAATAGCTGCTAGAAGATCCATGTGCTCCTTTGCAACTTCCACTATGATATTACTGAGATTCTCGGTCTTTAACTTTGTAGTATTTGCTTCAGGCACTATGTATTGGGTGCAAGATGACCCTGACATTTCAGATCCTGAAGCAATGGTTTAAGAAGGAGCTGCAAAACTAGACACGAATGTTGTTTGCAGTGGCGCTCCTGAACTGGTTGGAGTGGGAAATGAATTGTAAAGTGAAGGATTCTGATCGTATGATCCTTTCTGTGACTTGTAATTCATTCTCAATTCTTCCTCTCTTAACTTCATTATGAAATCATTTATATCCAACTTTGCAAGAATATCATTCTATCTCTGATTAGACACAACCGAATCCTATTTATTCGACAAACCATCTGCAAAAACTTGACACTTTATCTTCCATATACGTTGTTACACCATGAGTGTGCAACTCATCATCAGATGGTAGAACATGTCAATAATGTCATCCAAGCTCTCATTTCGTATCGAAGAGAAGTTATCAAACTCCTTCTTGAGAGCCTTAGCCTTCAAAGCATTTAATGTTGCATTCCCATCGTATCTCATCTCCAATACTTCCCATAACTTTTTCATCTATTTGTTCTCAGAGAACTGATGAAAGACGTCTTTTCGTATCGACTGAGTCAATAGGGCATACACTTTCTTTTCTACATTGTACTTAACGTTCTGGCTATTATTCATTCTTCCCAGAGTCAGTTTAACTCCATAAGCCTCGACTGGCATAGTGTAACCTATCTCAATGGATGCCCAAAGATTGGGATAAACTCCATTTAGATAGATCTCAAACCTCCGTTTCCATTGTGGATAATCATCTAACGCTATAATTTTTAGTGGTTTATATAATTCCTAATTTCATTTTCCAGAAGCAAAAGGTTCTCGATGTGAGAGTCCCTTCCAGTAGTAAATGCAGAAAACTGATCTTCCATTTGTAAAACTTTGTACTTGGAGAACAGGTTGTTTCAATTGCGCGAATGAACTAGGCGAATGAAATCAAACGATTGGAGTTATTCAATCATGCGAATGGACAATGTGGGTGAGTCAATCGTGCGGATGGACAATGCGGATGACTCAATCGTGCGGATGGAAAATGCGGATGACTCAATCGTGCGGATGACTCAATCATGCGGATGACTCAATCGCGTAGATGGGCAATGCGGATGACTCAATCGTGCGGATGGACAATGCCAATGATTCAATCGTACGGATGAGCTATTCGTGTGACTGAAGGCTACTGTGTTTGAAAATTTTCGAATTTTGACACTTTGACACGAATTACGATTTACCCAGAAACCCTAATCTGTCGTTTGATGAAAAACATGAACTTCTATATCTAGAAACGTCGAAAAACACCTGTGGACTCAAAAAGATGACCTTTTTGAATGAAAACATGAGTTTTGATACCAAAACTAATCGAATCACACGCAAAATCAAGAACCAAGGCTGTGATACCACTTGTCAGGATCGTGTACGTACGGAGTACAAACTGATTATACGTGAAACCGAATCAAATAGTGCGGAATCCTATTTGATTGGCCATCCAATCAGTGAGAACGCCAACCCGATCATTCTAACAAATAAAGAAATGTTAAGATTGAGTATAAAATGATCGAATGCGAACTATGAAGTTGGAATATGCGTTCTGGACGCTCTGGACGGCTAGGTTATGTGTGTATATGATATAAGTGTCAAAAGTCCCATTTTTCCATGAATTAAGTTATATTTATAGGTTTGTAGTCTTCATTCATGCGAATGGTTCAGTCGTGCAACTGACCCATGCGATTGATTCATACGTACAACTGAAGATTCATTTGTGTGACTAAGTCATTCTTATGCTTTAATTGTATGACTAATCAAGTCTCCTAGTTCAGTCGTGCGACTAGTCCATAAGCATGATGTATTTATGTGTATGGTAAATAAGTATGATCCATTAGCATGAATAATCATACAACAACTTCAAACCTATATAATAAGTTCATATATATGAATTAAAGATACATTAACATCAAAGCACAAATCATATATCATTACATCGTTTTATTACACATATGTAAGCCATGACAGACTTTTGCATTAAGCACATAAACTAGGGACATATGTATCAATAGATGTCACTGGAGAGCACTATCCACAATACAAGTCACCCGAAAGGACATGTTATCTCCAACTTGGGTAAACGTCTCGTAGTGGCACTTTTGATAAGTTAAAGGAAATGGAGAAATAGAAAAAGAAAGATAAAAGTACAACCCAAGCTTCAAATGCTAATGTTGATATTAAGAAAGCTAAATGGGCAGCTTGTTTTGCTGAGATGAAAGCCCAACGCTCAACCCCAAAGCAAAATGCCTACACCAAGCTTTATAGAGTCAAAAGACATTAGAAAGTGTCAGGAAATATTATAGCGTGGGCATATTTTGAAGACTTTGAAGTAAATGCTGTTAAAAGGGAGAAAGGGATTGAGTACTTCAGATATCCACATGATCTGAAGACTCTTCATGGTTTTGAGCTCAACCAACTGGCATGCTTAATCTGTTATGTACTAACCCAAGAAAGATGTCAGGATGGTTTGAAGCTGCATTGACGAAGGAATACCACACCATATGGGTAAACTTCACACCTTAATAACCTAAGATGTTCATTCATATGTCTGAAGTTGATCCTATATCTGGAAAGCCTAAAGTAGTGCTGAAGTGGAGTCCTCCACACATAATGTCCAAGATTCCCTTACGGGAAATGCCTCAGGACTTCACTCCACACTTCAAATGGTAGTATTATGACTGGAGGACAGGGGAAGCGGTCATAGTTCTTAACAGAGATGGGAAAATAGAGACTATCAGGGTATTTTACCCAATATGGCTTACTAACTTGTCTGTTGAAGATGTTTATACTTTATACAAGTGGTCATTATTCTATGACATGCAAGACATTGTACAAGCTCTTTAATTTCAACAAGTTATACGGCTTTGCTTTACATTCGAGATACATGCAGGAGTCACAAGATAAGAGAAGTACAAGAGGTTCCAACAACATGTGAAGAATGTTAGAAAATAGAGTAAACTAGGTCGAAGGGGGAGTTTGTAGATACATGTGTTCCTAGTTTATGTGCTTAAATGTAAAAGTCTTTCATGTCTTACATATGTGTAATTTGACAAAGTAATGAATATAATATATGATTTGACGTTTATTTATCTTTGATTCATATGTATGAACTTCTATATAGGTTTGAGGTTGTTGTACATAATTTTAAGTCAATAATGATTGAGTATAATGTTCAACCTAGTCGAGTGATTATTCATGCTAATGGACCATACTTATGGAGAATACGATGAATACATCATGCCTATGGACCAGTCGCACGACTAAGCCAGGAGACTGGATCAATCGTATAATTGAGACATAAGATTGAATAAGTCGCACGACTGAACTTTCATCGTGCGTATGACTTAATCGCATGATTCAGTTGCACGATTGAACCACGCTAATGGTTTAGTCATACGAATAGAGACCACTAACCTATAAATATCACCTAATTCATGGACAAACATAACACCTTAAGAGATATTTTGTATACATATAAACCCTAGCACTCCAGAGCGTCCCAAACAGCCTGTCGAAGTTCATAGTTCGTTCCTCATTGATTCGTACTCGTTCTTAACGTTTAGTTCAATCTTATATCGATTGGGTTATCGTTCTCACTAATGGATCACCAATCAAGTAGGATTCCACACTATTTGATCTGGTACAACGCAAAATCAGTTAGTACTCCGTACACGGTCCTAAACCTAATAGTTATGAGTTACAATGAGAAACTATATATAATACTACCTACAGTCGGATATACTTTGATACCAGCTAGAATCCTCTAACTAAAGCAAATACTACAAAGCTATAGTTTAAGGTATCTTAGATAATGTCTTATCTAAGATGTGGTAGTGAGGAGATGTCCCCGACTTACTTTTTGTCACCAATTAAAGTTGGTAACTTATACTAACATAAAAAGGTGATCAGTGGAATAAAGTATGGTCAACTACATGGCCTTTTCGGAAAACGCCATGCGGTATCAGAGGTCTGCAACGGAGTTTCGGAGACCAGACTTATGTCCACTGGTTCATAGCAGTGTCTTCCGAAGGTTAAAGGGCTTCAGAAGAACAAGTACTTTCGAAACCACTTATACTTCGGAAGAGGCTACTTCTTCCGAGGCTTGATTACTTCTTCTTTTCTTCATACTTTGGATGTTGTCTTCTGATCTTTTCATCTTAGACTTGATCTTCGGAAGTGAGTACTTTGACTTTGGAAGTAGAGTTTGTCTTCGGAAGAACTCTACTTCCTTTGGAAGTTCCGCACTTGGCTTCGGAAGCCTTTGTAAGTAGCACCAAAATTTGTCTAAGTGATTTGGCTTTGGTTGCGCCACCCTTCTTCTTGATCCAACAAATTCCCCCTAGGCTGATGCTAACAAAACCTCACTTGTTTCTGCTACTCAAAACCTTCAGCACCAAGGAAAGTAGATATTTATCTATTTCTTTGTTCTTCCCTAAACTAGTGCTAAGAAGCTTGTACAGATCATTCGTTGAGAGGAACTCCATTCTGTCACCCTGAATGATATGTACCCTCTGTTGTGTCCCTCTGAAAAGAGTTAGTTGATTAGAGTTGTAGTCATACTCCCATCTAACTATAGGTTCCAATTTAGGGCCTTCCACCATCTGTAGAAAAGCAATGTTTTTGGTGTTTGACCTTTCCTTGTCTTCCTTCTCTCTCATTTTCAACTCTTTTCCAATATTTGCCTTTGTGGTAAGCTCAACAATCTGAAGGCTGCTAAGATGACTTCTGATATGAGTAGCAGTTTCAGAGTTGAAGGGATTGGAGAATGGTTTCTCTGCTAACTCATCAATATCAAATCTACTAGAGTGTAGCAGAGAGGATGTGTAGATACATGTGTACCTAGTTTAAGAGCTTAAATGTAAAATGTCTTTCATGTCTTTCATATATGTAATAGAATAGGTACTGAATGAAATATATGTTGTGGTTATGCTTATAATGTTGAATATTTCATTACTTAATGTTTGATAACATATGATTGAACTAACTATACAGATTTGTGGTTGTTTACATAGTTCTTAGTCAAGAATGGTTGACAAATATGTTTAAACTTAGTCAAGTGAAGTTTTTATGCGAATGGCCACTGCTAATGACCATCCTCATGAACAAATTCATGCCAATGAACCAGTCGCACGACTGAACCAGGAGACTGGATCAGTCGCACGATTATGACATGAGATTGACTCAGTTGCACGACTGAACACTCAGTCGTGCGGATGGACCAACCGTATGACTCAGTCGCATGACAAAACCATGCTAATGGTTCAGTCACACAAATAAGAAACTCTAACCTATAAATACTACTTAATTCGTGGAAAAACATAATAATTCGAATCCCTACCTACTAAATCGCACCCTAGCCGTCCAGAGACCTCTTAGAACTTGTTCAAAGTTCATAGATCGCACTAAATCAGTTTCCAATTCTTTTTAACGTTTAGATTCAATCTAAGATCGATTCTACGTGTGTTCTCACTGATTGGATTGCCAATCAAATAGGATTCCGCACTATTTGAGTTGGTAAACAAGTAAATCGATTAGTACTCCGTCCTGTACATGGTCTTAACAAGTGGTATCAGAGCCTTGGCTCTAGATTGACGTATGATTAATCGATTTTGACATAAAAATCGTGTTTTTCACTAAAAAAACGCAATCTTTTTATGTCAAACCATGTTTTAGACGTCTCCAGGTAAAAAATTTAACGTTTTTCCTGCAAACGGCAATTAGGGTTCTTGATAAATTTGTGTTTTTGCGTCAAAATACCTTAAACCTCCGAATTCTCAAAAGTCAGCAGCTTCAGTCGCACGATTGACTCAATCGCACGTTTGAATCCATCAGCATCCCTCATACGCACAATTGAACACAGTCGTTCCTCCATTCGTACGACTGAACTGCCTATTCACATTGTTCATCCGCACTTGTCCATTCGCACGAGTGAGTCATCCGCATTGGTTCATTCACACGTCTGAACCATCCGCATTGTTCAATCGCACGAAGTGTACAATCGCATTCCTTCAGTCGCACAAGTTAAACAGTTTGTTCTAAAGTTCAAAGTCAATAGTAATGGAGGACCAATATTCAGTATTCACCGCAGGGAGGGATTCTAGGATCCAGAATCTATTGCTTCTGGAAAATGAAATGGGGAGTTATAACAAACCCCCTAAGCTCATAACGTTAGATAATTACCCACAATGGAACCAAAGATTCGAGATCTACTTAAATGTAGTGGATCCCAATTTGTGGGAGTTGATAGAGACCGGATATAGCATGCCTGTAGGTGTAGATGGAGTCAAACTTACATTAGGCAGCATGACTCATGGACAAAAGGTAAAGTACAATGCTGAGAAGAAAGTATATGCGTTGCTAACTCAGTCAATTCCTAAGGACATCTTCCATCAAATTTATGAGAACAAGCAAGAAAAGAAGCTGTGGGATGCATTGGAAAAACCATATGATGGGAATGCAAATTAAAAGCTCTAAAGGCTAAAGCGTTGAAGAAGGAGTTTGACAAATTCTCGTCAATGGGTAACGAGAGCTTGGATGACGTTATTGATCGGTTCTACCACTTGATGAGTGAGCTGCACACTCATGGAGTTATAACGTTTGTGGAAGACAAGGTGTCGAACTTTGTAGATGGGTTGCCAGAGAAGTGGATTTCCTTTGTATGCAACCTCAGACAGAATGATATGCTGGCAAAGTTAGATATCAATGATTTCATTCTGAAGCTGAGAGAGGAAGAGTTGAGGATGAAGTACAGGGCCCAAAAGTCTTCATATGATAAGAATCCATCACTTTACAACTCAACTCCACAAGCCAAAACTTCTAGAGTGCCACATCAAACGGTATTTGTGTCGAGTTCAGATGGTCCATCTCAAGCTACTACTTTAGGATCTGACACGTCAGGGTAGTCTGGTACCCAATACGTAGCACCTGAAGCCAATGCTACAAAACTGAAGATCAAGAATCTTGGGAATGTGACAGTAGAGGTAGCAAAGGAGCATATGGACCTCTTAGCATCTGTCATTCACTCCTATGACGGACTAGTTGCTGGGAGAATTGGGAACTACCATCTGGCAGATGAGGATTACGAGCAGGTAGATAAGACAGAGCTGGAGAGAATGGACATAATGTGGGCCTTAGCAAGGCTGTCCGGAGAGCTAAGAAATTTCTCAAGAAGACCGGACAAAACTTGATTGCCACTAAGGACAAAACTTTTGGTTTTGACAAGTCCAAAGTTACCTGCTTCAACTGTGGGGAAAAGAGGATGATGATGATGATGATAACGATTATGAGGATGATACTGATGTTGATGGTGAAGATGGTGATATGGGAGAGGATGAGAGTAGAGATGATGAGGAGGGTGATGATGCTGCCGCATCGGCTGCTTCTCAATGAGCGAGGATCGAAGAAAGCACATGATCAAGGTGCTTCATCCTCGGCCGCGCCAGCTGAAGAACACATGATCAAAGTAATGCTTAGATGTTTCTGTATTTTGAACTTTGGTGTAATTGAATCATGTATTAAAACTTATGTAATGAATGTTTATGTATATATATTTGATTATTTAACTGTCTTGATTATTTACTGATGAATGATGTGTTACATGTTTTAAATCAAGCAGATCCAAACTATCAACAAGATGAATACGATGTTGCTCCCCTACAACAGATGAAGACTCAATTAACTATGATTCTTGATCTGCAAGGGATTGTCAGGAGGTCAGTGAGCTATACTCCCTAAGATGGAGAAATCATTCACGACCTCACTCATAAGCAACTGGTAGAGATGTTCCTATTCAATCCTGATGACCTATTTAAAAATGCCCCTACCGTCGATGTTGCTAGTGATGACAAGCTCAACGATGTTAATGAGATAGAGATTGAAGACGTCACAACACAATATTATCCAGAATATACTGATCGAGAGGGAAATGTGGTTCCTAATTTTAGAGATACACTCGACAATGATATGTATGCTAAACTGGATACAATGGAGAAGGAGACTGAGAAATCCGAAAGCCAAGCCCAATCCTCGGACGCCGATGTTGAGATCAAAAAGCCTGAATGGGCGGCTTGTTTTGCAGAGATCCAAGCCCAACGCACAGAGCCAAAGCCGAGTGCCTACGCCAAGCTCTACAAAGTAAAGAAGCATCTAAAGGTGTTTGGCAAGATTATAGTGTGGGCTTACTTTGACGATCTAAATGTGTATGCCATGAAGAGGGAGAAGGGAATCGAGTACTTCAGATTTCCACATGATGTGAAGACTCTCCCTGGTTTTGAGCTCAACCAGTTAGCACGCCAGAACCTATTGTATGCTGATCCTAAGAAGATGTCAGGCTGGTTTGAAGCTGCGTTGAAGAAAGAATACCACACTCGATGGGTTAACTTCAATCCTCAACAACCTACAAGGTACATTCGAAGGTGAGAGGTGGACCCAAGGACCGGGAAACCCAAAGTGGTGTTGAAGTGGAGTCCTCCACACACTATGTCAAAGATCCCCATGAGGAAAATACCACAGGACTTCACTCCCTACTTAAGTGGTGGTATTATGACTGGAGAACAGGAGAATCGGTCATAGTATTACAGAAAGAGCACCAAATGGAGACCATCAGGGTATTTTACCCAATGTGGCTAACAAACCTGTGAGCTAGTGATGTTTATACTTTATACAGGTGGCCATGATTCTATGATCCGCAAGATATCATACAGGCCCTTAAGTTTTAGAACGTGATAAGACTCTGTTTTGCATTCAAGATACATGCTGGAGTCACAGTCGAGGAGAGGCATAAGAAGTTTGCTGAGCTAATGAAGGATGCCAGACAATGAAGGAAACTAGGTCCAAGGGGGAGTTTGTAGATACATGTGTACCTAGTTTAGGAGCTCAAATGTAAAATGTCTTTCATGTCTTTCATATATGTAATAGAATGGGTACTAAATGAAATATATTTTGTGGTTATGCTTATAATGTTGAATATTTCATTGCTTAATGTTTCATAACGTATAATTGAATAACTATATAGGTTTGTGGTTGTTTGCATAGTTCTTAGTCAAGAATGGTTGAGAAATATGTTTAAACCTAGTCATGTGAAGTTCTTATGCAAATGGCTCATGCTAACGGACCATCCGCATGAACAACTTCATACTAATGAACCAGTCACACGACTAAACCAGGAGACTGGATCAGTCACACGATTGTGACTTGAGATTGACTCAGTCGCACGAATGAACACTCAGTCGTGCGGATGGATCAACCATATGACTCAGTCGCATGACTGAACCATGCTAATGGTTCAGTCGCACGAATGAGAAACCCTAACCTATAAATACTAGTTAATTCATGGAAAAACATAATAATTCGAATCCTTACATACTAAATCGTACCCTAGCCATCCAAAGACCTCTTAGAACCTTTTCCAAGTTCATAGATCGCACTAAATCGATTTGCAATCGTTCTTAACATTTAGATTCAATCTAAGATCGATTCTACGTGCGTCCTCACTGATTGGATCACCAATCAAATAGGATTCCACACTATTTGAGTTGGTAAACACATAAATCAGTTAGTACTCCATCCCGTACATGGTCCAAACAGGAGACATTCTGCCTATTGCTTTCTCCATTCTCTCTCTCCATAACAAACTTGTTAGAGACTTCATCAAACCTCCATTAGATGATTTTCATTTTGGGAACAAGTGGCTGACTAGGAATCTTGTCCCCTTTCTTAGTGTCCAGCAGAGTCACCAACTTTCTTCTTAGTTTCTTCTCTTCATCATTTAAGAAGTTAGAGTTGAGACCAAGAAGTCTAGCAGCATGGTCTTGTGTTCCTCTAGGCAAATCAAGAAATTGATCTCTTGTGAAGGAACATGAAGATCCATCAAGATAAGTCAGTTTGATAGAGTCTTCTTCACAAGAGATATCACTTAGGGTTGTATAGTTTGAGACCTTTGTCTTGATTGCCTTGAATTCCTCTAGGGAGAGATGTTTAGAAGGCTGAGGAGATGGTTTGGAAGATTGTTGGGTAGGTTGTGATGTAGTGGTTATGGAAAGTGTTTTTGGTTGAAGGATGGGTAGTTTTGGTGGTTAAGGTGAAGAAGTGGGTATGGATAATGGTGTAGGTTTAGGTGTGTAAAGTTCAGTTTTGATGGTGAATGGTGAGGGAGTTAGTTCAGGTTAGGGTTGAGTGGTTGGTTTGAAGAGCATCCCTTGTACCCTTCTATACATCTCTTTCCTCTTGCCCAAACGAATGTCAACCTTGATTTCACTAACAATTCGCTATAGTGTCTTTTCAGACATAGGTCCCACCTGGTTGACAGAGAAGCCGTGAGCCCAGAGATAGTCTTTCATCTAGGCTTTCTCACCTATCTTCTTGGTCGCATTGACCCTAGCTTCTTCTTCCTTCTTCTTCTTCTCCCTTAACTTCTCTCTTGCAGATTTCTTTCTCTCTTTCTCTAGTAGATCCTGCTCTTTGATGAAGAGCCATAGGATCGTCTCATCATTGTGTGGAGATAGTTCTTGAAGAGAGAAACCTCAGGAGGTTAGGAAAGTTATCCTTTCCCTCCGGAGCTGCATATCAGCTTCCCTCTTTTCTCTTTCTTTCTCTTCCTCTAAGGCCAACCGTGCTGCTTCCTTCTGTTGCTCATTTCGCAGCCTGGATACCTTTTCTAGCTCTACCAACTCCTCTAATGGTAGCAAGAGTTTTTCTTTATTGGCAGCTCCAAGCTTGATGAGCTGATCAATGATTTCTACCCTCTTCTTATTGTTGATTGCCTCTTGGTTGGCTGCAGCTGGTTTGGAACTGGCTGCTAGCAGCTTCCTAGTTGGAACTCTACCTTTTCTATTAAGCTTTTCAATCCTTTCCTCCTACTGAAGCTCTTCCACAGTCATTTTCTTCTTTCCTTTATCATCCTTTGGGTGCTTGACTTTGGTGGTTCTTGGAGAGAGGATTCAGATTATGAGAGAGATAGTGAATGTGCCTGAGCTAGAGGTTGATTGAGAACGTCTCACTATTCACCTTAGATGCCAGCTCTAGAATTGCATCTATGATGATTAGATCCTCGGACTGCGACAACAATCCTTCCGCAGCTTCCATTTTAGCTTAGGAAGTCTCAGCTTGTTCTTCTGAGGCTTTGACTTTGGCTTTGGAAGTTTGAGGGAGTGCAGTTTCTATCCCAACTGTTTCAGTTGTTGGGCCATCAATCCTTATTTCCCCTTTGAATTGAATCTTAGGTTCTATTTGGACCTTAGGTTGACCAACTTCTTCCACAGTGGTAGAAGGTGCACATAGCCTCTGAAACTCTTCTGCTCCAAACTACATCATAGCCGTATCAGGGCTAGGCTGATCTAGAGAGGATCTCAACAGAAACTTAGAGAAGAGTCTATAAAGATCTTTGAGCATCCTTGGGTCAATTTGTAGGACGACTTGGGATGGCTCGGTAAATGTAGTTGCAATGGGAGCCAAAAGTTTGGAAGTTCAAGGTTGGCTTGGTGGTTCCTCAGATGTTTGTCTCTGAATATTCTCCCCTTTTTTGGTAGCATCATCTTGAGATCTAGATAAGCTAGAAGAAGAGGTCAAGGAGACCTGAATGGGTGCATGCCTAACAGATCTATCAATCTGTTTCTCAGCTAGTTGAGCATTGAGATTGTCAATCTCAAGTTGCTGAGTGGTGGACCCGACCTCTAAGGTCCTAACCTTGGATTCAAGGTTTGAGACTTTAGAAAACAGGTCTTGTATAATGAGTTGAAGTATTCCTCATCTTCTTTTGAAGAATCATGGGGATATGAGGTAACATACCTCGTATATTCAGCCTCACCACCAGATGTGGTTTCTTGGCACCCTGGTTTCCCATGCTTAATGATGTCTCTTTCAGAGTCATCAAAAGGTCTGAATGTGTGGTAGATCAACTTCATTGCCATGGGGGCTAGAGATAAGAGATCTCTCTAGGCTCTGTTGATCTTGGAGAGTGTGTGGTAGATCAACTTCATTGCCATGAAGAGATGTAATATCTTCATCAGTTTAGAAAAGAAGGTCAGTGAAAGATAGAAAAGGTAAACCTACTGACCCGGGACCTTGATCAATGTCTATAGGCATTAAGTCTCTTGTGGGGCTGTCCCTTTATGGTTGCTCAAAGGAGTATAAATACTCACCATGAGGGCTTTCAGATTGGGTAGTGGGCTTATGGGTTTGAGACTGAGGAGACTCAAGACCCATATTGAGGTCAATGTTGAAGGATGGTGATACCTTAGACTGAGTGGGAGCCCAAAGATCCACTCTAGCCTTTTGGATTGAACATCAGGAGCTTGTTCGATCAGAGTAGATTGAACAAGGGTTCGTTTGGGGCGTCTTTGGTAAGTTATTGTGATGGGGTGAGAAGGTAAAGTAGGCAGTGTGGGTTTATCACCTGTGGGGTTAACAGGGATGTCACCAGGAGCGATTTCTTCAGTCATACGTGGAAGTAGAGAAGTGTACCTTCAAGTGAAGTTGGTGGACACCTTCTTTAGAGTTTTGAAGATGGTTGGCCTCATTTGAGGGACAGGGAGAGCGGTTACACAGACAAGCCAACCCTAGTACAGCTCATAGTTGATAATGTGCTAGAGAAATCTGGGATACATAAAGATTGTTTCTTGTGGAGATTTCCAATGAGATTGGTCAGCACAAATGTTGAGTAGTTGAAATGGAGGCCTCTCACCATTCCATGAACTAGGCATCCTAATTCGTATGGAATTTGGTCCCATCCCCCAAATTTATTGGACAGATAGTGAAGATCAACATGCAAGAGGAACTTCCAGTTATATGAGAAGTTAAATTTGTAGGCCGTTGACCAGCTGACGTCTCCACCATATCCCATTAGAATGTAAGTGTTGTCTAAATCTGCTTTAGGGAACTCTATGGGTGCACCCTCATCATTAAGCTTGAGATGCTCCCTGACGAGTTGTTCAGTAATGACCAACTCTTGGCCACAAATGTTGGATCGTATTACACGAACCCTATTTAGGGTTTCAACCTGACCGTTTCCCTAAAATTCAACAATGTGATTGGTGTACATAGTGAGATTAACAGTCAGGGCAGTGTAGTAGGATGATTGGGTGAGGAAGGAGATGATTTCAAAGAAGTCTGGATCTCTTGTGGAGTCAATAATTGCGACTTGATTGTGTTGAGGATTTAGTTCCATTGGTCGAAAGTTGAAGGTAGATGAGTTTGAACTTGGATGATATAGGGATGAAGGAAATCTTTAGGGCAGTAAATATTATGGTAAGAAGATGTAAGTGAATAGTCAGGAATATTTAAAAGAGGGTGAAATGGCAATAATGGGGTTAGGATAAGGTGATGTGATCTTTTAGTGGATGAAGTGGCAAGGGCGGTAAGGTTTAATTTAGTTAAATAATCTAACATCATTAACAAAATATTTACTTTTTACAGTGTGGGGCCCAATAGATTTTCGTTACACAGTAAGATCTCTCTTACGAGTATAAAATATTTCTGAAGGTAATTTGTCTTCCAAAGGCAATTACTACTTCCGAAGGTAAAGAGTTACTTCCGAGAGTAAAGATTGCTTTTCGAATGGAGAGTTTTGTAAGCTTCAGAATTAGATCTGATATGTAATTAATCGCTTCTCCTGAGGCTAAAAACTCTTCCGAGAAGAAAATTATTCATGGAGGAATTTTGCTTCGAAAGATATGCAAGATATCTTTCGAAGATATGCAAGATATCTTCCGAAGGTTAATTCCTTTTCAGAAAAATTTATACTTAGTAATGATTTTCAGAGAGAGACGTTTTGTAACATGGCTAAGATTGTATTCATATAAGATATTACACATTAAAAAGGTTTTTCAAAAGAGGTAATCTAATCAATGTTTATCATCCCAATAGTTGTTATGAGATACTTAAATCTTTGTTCATCATAAGCTTTGGTGAACAAGTCAACATATTGTTCATTTGAATCAACTTTGATTAGCTTAATCAGATTTTTCTCATGAATATCTCTAATGAAATGATACCTGATATCAATATGCTTTGTCTTAGAATGCTTCACAGGATTTTCAGTGATGGAGATAGCACTGTTGTTGTCAATATGGAAAGGAGTGCTCATAAAGTTGATTCGATAGTCTAGCATTTGATTTTGAATCCACAGCAGCAGAGCACATCAACTTGTCGGAACAATGTATTCAGCTTCGGCAGATGATGTAGAGACACAAGATTGCTTCTTACATTGCCATGAGATGATCCTTCCACCAAGCAATTGACATCCTCTTGATATTGATTTCTTGTTAATGTTACAGCCATGATAGTCACTGTCAGAGTATCCATAAAGATTAAAATCATTGTTCCTAGGATACCAGAGACCTAGTTTAGGTGCTCCTTTGAGGTATCTAAGGATTCTCTTGGCTGTAGCTAGGTGAGACACCTTTTGAGCAGCCTGATATCTTGCACAAATGCAAGTTGCAAACATGATATCAGGACTACTAGCTATGAGATACATCAGAGAACAAATAATCACCATATATTGATGTTGATCAGTATCCTCCCCTTCAAGGGTTCTGGGTATGGGTGTCTTGGCTAGCTTACAATCTTTCATTTCAAATCTTTCTAAGATGTCATTGACATACTTAGATTGATTGATGAAGAACCCTTCCTTCAATTGCTTTACCTGAATTCCAAGGAAAAAGTCCATTTTTCCCATGGAACGCATCTCAAACTTCTTCTTAATATGCTTTCAAAGTCTTTGCACATTTGGTCGTTTGATGAACCAAAGATGATTTCATCAACATAGGCTTGAACAAGCAAAATATCCTTTTCAGACTTCCTTATGAAGAGAGTCTTGTCAATGGTTCCTCTAATGTAACCATTCTTAAGAAGAAACTAAGACAAGGTCTCATACCACAGCCTAGGTGCTTAGTTCAGCCCATATAGAGCTTTATCCAATTTGCACACATAGTAAGGATGTTGTGGGTCATCAAATCCTTAAGGCTGGCACACATACACTTCCCTATCTATATCCCCATATAGAAAGGCACACTTGACATCAAGTTGGTACATAGTAAAATTCTTGGATGCAGCATAAGCGAGGAAGATCCTAACTGCCTCAAGTCATGCAACAGCTGCAAAGACATCAGTATAATCAATTCCTTCCTATTGAGTGTATCCTTGAACTACCAATCTTTCCTTGTTCTTGATAATCAAGCCTCTGTCATCTCTCTTGTTCCTGAAACCCCATTTAGTGCCTATTGGTACTTGCCCAGATGGTAGCGGACATAGGTTCCAAACCTTTTGTCTCTTGAATTGAAGCAGCTCGTCTTGCAATGATTCAACCCAGCTACTATCTTTCAATGCATCTTCCACCTTCTAGGGTTCTATCTAGGAAGGAAGCATGAGTACAAGTAGACCTTCCCATGATGTGTCTGCCCTCTTGTTCGCACACCTTCAGAGACATCCCCTATGATGTTCTCAGCTGGATGAGTGTTATGAATCCTTAGATGAGAAATCACCCAGTTGCAAGGAAAGACCCAGATTGGACATATTTTGCTCAGGAACTGGAACACTCTGTCCAACTGTTGTTTCTAACTCATTCAATGAGGACTGATTGAATGACTGAGAAACATAATCAATAGTTAGCCATGAAGTAGCATTAACAGTTTCATGTTCCTTCAAGACGCTACTTCCATCAGCTTGGTGTTGTGTCACCTGGTGATTCACTGGAACACTCTGTCCAATAGCTCAGGAACTGGAACACTCTGTCCACTGGATCACCTGATGAGTTTTGAGGGTCAGCAGGTGATTCACTGGTGGAAGCTTCACTATCCCTTGAAATAGTTATAATGTCATATCCGTCAATAGTGGAAGCATGATTTATGGTAGCTCTTGGAGAACTTGGCAGAGGTGTGGGTAGCTCAAACAGTTGATCAGCATCATTTTGGGCACTTGTTCCAACTGGAACATTCTCATAAGATGGTTTAGAATAGTTTGGAAACAATTCTAAATAAAAAATATGAGCAGGGACATTCCCCCTAACACAAGGAGTGTGCTCATTAACAACAATATTAGATGATACCTTAAATTGTTGATTCTTGAGGTTGAAAACTCTATAAGCTTTAGAGCTAGAAGAGTATCCAACAAAGATATCATCATCCGACTTTTTAACAAAATTTGTGAAATTGTCCTTTGTGTTAAGTATGGTACTCTTGCTGCCAAAGGACCTTAGAAAGCCAATGAATGGTGGCCTCTTGTTCCATAACTCGTATGGGGGTTTTCCATGTGGCTTAACTAGAAGAACTTTGTTCGGCATATAGCATGCAGTGCTAACTGCCTCTACCTAGATGTTAGAGGTAGTTTGGAATCAGCAAACATAGTTCGAGCAGCCTCAATAAATGTCCTATTCCTCCTCTCAGCAACACCATTTTGTTGAGAAGTTCTAGGAGCACTATATTGTCTAGCAATCCCTTTTGAGTTATAGAATGAGTCAAGAATGAAGTTCTTAAACTCTGTCCCTGATCACTTCTATTTGTCCTAACCTTGTAATCAATTTGATTTTCTATTTTAAGAATAAAATATTTTAATGTGTCAGCAGTTTCATCTTTAGATCTTAAAAAGAATACCCATGTAGATCTTCTAAAATCATCAACTATCACAAGGCAGCATGATTTCCTTCCAATACTCATTATACTTATGGGACCAAATAGATCCATGTGCAATAAATGTAATGGAGTGGTGACGGAGTTAACACTTTTGGATTTGTGAGATGCCCTGTGTTGCTTCCCTTTCAGGCATGTAATAAAGTTATCTTTGCAGATTAATTCCTTTTTAGGCAGACCATGTACCAAGTTATTTTTAGCCAATTTAATCATTGTCTTAAAATTTACATGACGCATACGTTTATGCCAAAGTGTTGACTCATCACTATCAGCTTTGGAAAGAAAGCATGACACTTCACCCATTGGGGAAGCATTGTTCATATCCAGCTTGTACATATCCCTTTTTCTAGGAGATCTAAGAAGCACCAATTCTGGAGGAATTGTCATCCCAAGTTTGAGGATAATGCACTCATGTTCTGTGAAAAGTATTTGATGCTTTTGATCACAAAACTAAGAAACACTTAACAGATTATGTTCAAGCTCTTTGAAAAAATTGACTTTGTCAACCTTTAACTTTTCATTGGATATACTTCCTCCACCAGAAATATATCTGCCGGCCTCATCTCCAAACTGGACAAGACCTCCATCATAATGTTGAAATTGTTGAAAGAGAGATCTGTTTCCTATCATGTGCCTGAAGCATCCATTATCCACAATCCAGACATTGTTATTCTTGTCATATGGGTGTCCTACACACAAGATGAGATAATTAGTTTTGATTGGAGACCCAAGCCTTGTTGGTCTTGGGTTCTTCCAATGATAGTGACATAACTGAACCAAGGTTAAGCATGGGGGTTCAATGGATGTCTTTGAAGAGGAGGTTTGGGCTGCAACATCCTTCTTGATCTTCCAATCCATCCCTTGGTTGATCATTGAGGATGAGCCTTTTGAGGCTTGCACAACATTGCATTCTTTTGAAGCTTCTTTCTTTTCGGAAGAATCCTTCACCACCTTTTCTTCTGAGGTACTCTTCTTTTGGGGTGGTTTCAAAGGAGTTCTTATGTAGTTTACATTTTTAACAGCTTTAACTTCTGAAGCCATTTCCCTTCGGAAGAAGGATTTTCTTCCGAAAGCAACATTGCTTTGAAAACTAGCTTTCCCTTTTGCAACACTTGGAACATTTGGTAGGGTCCAAATGAGAAACCTTCCCTGAATCCTTCTTTCTTAACATTATTTGCATAATGTTTGCTAGCAGGATTATAGTAACAATCTTTAGCCATGTGGTTCTGCAGGTCACACATTATGCATGCAATGTTAGTCTTTTGCGAGCTTGTGGATTGTTGTTTCTTGTTCTTTTTCTCTTTATCAGAAACCTTTCCCTTCAACTTTTGATCCTTTGGTAGGAAATTAGTGTTGGTACTACACTTATTTCCTGGGTTAGAGTTACCTACCACTTGGAATCCAGTTGAGATGAATACGCCTTTTGTTTTGGGTCGATCATTAGCTTGGACTCAACCACTTTCTTATCAATTCTTCTTGCAGATTTAGCTGCTTCTTTTTGCTTTGGTGTTTAGGATTTGATCTTCACTGGGAGAGGTGGATTGATTAACTTGTTCCTATCCTGTGTTGGCCTCTATTGTTTCATCATTCTTCAACTCATGTGAAGAATCGGTCAGCAGATGGAACCTCTCCTCTTCGGTACCACATCTTGGTTGTATTATGGATTCATAAGAATGTGGTGGAGCAATTTCATTGGTCCCTAACCATTCTTTATTTTGATAAAAAAAATTTGGAGTGGGAGGTTGATACAACAATAGCTTGGAAGTTTTGCTCAGAAATAGCATACTTCCTAGCTTAAGCCTCAGTAGTAACAAGCTGGGCATGAGCCTCACACGATTTGGATATTAAATCCTTTATTTAAGTCTTGTAATTTGTGAGTTTATGTTTTAATAGGGAACCAATTTTCTCTAATTCTTCAATTTTCTTTTAGTAGCCAGATTCAGCACTTTTAAAATCTGATTTCAAAACATTTAAAGACTCAATATTAGATTTAATTTCCATATTGTAGTCCTGATACAATTTAACTTTATCAATACATGCAGGAGTACAGAGATTTTCATATACCTTACTGTCATCTGTCCCTCCCATGAGTGCTTGAGCAGGAGTCACATCTTGTACCATAAAGCGCTAGTCCACTTCTTGAGCAATTGCAACTGTTTCAGTTGACTTTCCAGTGGTTTTCATGTTGAGGGATGTGTAGAGGCATGTCGGGTTCCCAGATTTGATTTGGGAGCCTTGCATTTCCTTGCAAAGTGACCAAGCTGGCTACAATTGTAATATTTGACCTTGGATTTGTCAAACCCAAGTTTACTGTTGGTTGAGTTCTGGGGAAAATGCCTTCCAGTTCTCTTAAAGAACTTCTTTGCTCTATAGGTTAAAAGAGCCATTTGTTCGACAATCTCCACGTACTCCACATCAGCTGGACTGAAGCACTCTAGATCATCAAAGCAGTACTGAAAATCACTAGAGTGTCCACTCCTGAGACAAAGGAACAGTTATCCTGAAAGGAACTATGCTGAGTCGGTTGAGACCTTGAAGTCTCAGGAAATGTGATGTATGGTCCAGATGAGCAGGATGGCTACTAGGTGTAAGTTAGGTACTTCTGAGGTTGTGTGGGTCCTGAGCCTTCACCAACCATCAAGGTGTTGCTAGCAGGAAGACTCAGGGGTCTGCTTGTCTGATGTCCTTTCTTGCTCTCCATCTCTAAACGGTATCCATCAAGGATGCCATAAAGTTCAGTCATAGTGAGAGTGTTCAAATTCTCTGTTCTCTTAATAAAGACAAAGTAGAACATCCACTCATTTAGAAGAGCACTCATGAACATTCTTGTGAGGTCTCTATGTTTATGAGTAATCTTCACAAACTAAAGGGAGAAAATGAGATCCATGTACCTAAAATATTGCTGACTGAGAGTCTATCTAGTAATATAGGTGAAGTTCTCGAACTGCTGCTTTAGTGTGTCCTTCTTGGAGTCATTTGAGCAAGAGTACATCTGAACAAGTGCATCAAACAGTTCTTTAGTTGACTTGCAATGCTCAAACCCCACCATGATGGAGTTGGGTATTGCAGTCATAAGAATACTCATTGGATTGCTGTCAACATCCAATTCTTCCGGTCATCATTAGAATAGTCTTCAACAGCCTTTTCTATCATGGCATCATTTCCACCAGGTACTACCACCTTGGGTTTATACGGGCCATTGACAATAGAATACCACATTTTTCTTTCTTGAATCCTAATTAATCCTTTCATGCATCTCCTCCATGACCTGAAGTTTTCAGGAGTAATTGTCGAAGCTTTAGTCATAGTTCACATCTCTACTTCAGACTTGTTGAGCGCCATTTTTGAGTGAGTTGTAAGGAGGAGTGAAAAACAGGTTGATTTAGATGGTAAGATCTTACAATCAAGAGCCTAAATAGCTCTGATAACAATTGCAGGATCGGGTTTTGTCACTAAACACTTGGTTTTTCTCTCAAACTCACTTAAACTACACTCAAATAAATCCGAGTCTCTAAGAGTTGATTATAATATAATAAGTAAAAATGAACATAGAAAGATAATTTTCAAGGTACTTGCATATATTTCTTCTCTACTCAATGTATTACAAGACTCTTACAAGCATCATGTTATGAGTTACAATGAGAAACTATATATAATACTAGCTAGAGCCATATATACTTTGATACCATCTGGAATCCTCTAACTAAAGCAAATACTACAAAGCTATAGTTTAAGGTATCTTAGATAATGTTTTATCTAAGATATAGTAGTCAGGAAATGTCCCTGACTTACCTATTGTCACCAACTAAAGTTGGTAACTTGTACTAACATAAAAAGGTGATAAGTGGAATAAGTATGGTCAACTACATGGCCTTTTAGGAAAATGCCATGCAGTATCAGAGGTCTGTAGCGGAGTGTCAAAGACCATACCTATCTCCACTGGTTCATAGCAATGCCTTCCAAATGTTAAATGGCTTCGGAAGAACAAGTACTTTCGAAGCCACTTATACTTCGGAAGAGGCTACTTCTTCTGAGGGTTGAGGACTTCTTCTTTTCTTCATATCTTTTGATCTTTTCTTCTTAGACTTGATCTTCGGAAGTGAGTACTTTGACTTCAGAAGTAGAGTTTGTCATCGGAAGTAGATCTTTTACTTTGTCTTTGGAAGAACTTTACTTCCTTTGCAAGTTCAACACTTGTCTTCGGAAACCTTTGTAAGTAGCACCAAAATTTGTGTAAGTGATTTGGTTTTGGTTACACCAGCCTTCTTCTTGATCCAACAATTTCCCATGAGATTGGTCAGTGCAAATCTTGAATAGTTTAATCTGAGGCTTCTCCCCATTCCATGAACTAGGCACCCTAGTTCGTATGGAATTTTATCCCATCCCCCAGATTTCTTGGACAGACAATGAAGAATGACATGCAGCAGGAACTTATAGTTGTATGAAAAGTTGAACTTGTAGACAGTTGACCTGCTGACGTCTCCACCATATCCTATTTGGATGTAGGTGTTGTCCAAATATGCTTTGGGGAACTCTGTGGGGGCATCCTCATCATGAAGCTCGAGATGCTCTCTGATGAGTTGTTCAGTAATGACCAACTCCTGGCCACACATGCTCGACCAATTACATGAATCCCATTTAGGGTTTCAATCTGACCGATTTCCCGAAATTCAGCCATGTGATTGGAGTACACAGTGGGATTAATAGTCATGGCAGTGTAATAGGATGATTGGGTAAGAAAGGAAATGATTTTAGAGAAGTCGGCATCTCTTGAGGAATCAAGAAGTGCGACTTCATTGTGCTGAGGGTTAAGTGCCATTTGTGAAAGGTGAATATGAAAGAGTTTGGACTTGGGTAACTTGAAAATGAAGAAAGCTTTTAAGGTAGTAAAAATATGGTGAGAAGATGAAAGTGAATAGTTGGGATTATTTAAAAGAGGGTGAATGGCGGTAATGGGATTAGATAAGGTGATATGATGTTTTAGTGAATGAAGTGATAGGGGCGGTGAGGTTTAATTTAGTTAAATAATCCGACATCATTAACAAAATCTTTACTTTTTACAGTGTGGGGCCCAAAAGATTTTTGTTACACAGTTAAATATATCTTCCGAGTATAAAGCATTTCCAAAGGTAATTTGTCTTTCGAAGGCAATTCTTACTTCCGAAGGTAAAGATTTGCTTCCAAGAGTAAAGATTGATTTCCGAATGAAGAGTTTTACAAGCTTCGGAAGTAGATCTAATATATAATCAATGCTTTTTCAGAGACTAAAAACTCTTCAGATAAGAAAATTATTCTTGGAGGAATTTTGCTTCGGAAGATATGTAAAATATCTTCCGAGTGTTAATTCCTTTTCGGAAAAATTATACTTAGTGAAAAAATTCAGAGAGAGACCTTTTGTAACAGGGCTTAGATAGTATTGACAGAACACATTACGTATAAAAAGGTTTTCAAAAGAGGGAAACTAATCAATGTTTATCATCCCAATGGTTGTAATGAGATAGTTAAATCTTTGTTCATCAAAAGCTTTGATGAACAAGTCAACATATTGTTCATTTGAATCAACTTTAATTAGCTTAATTAGATTCATCTTATGAATATCTCTAATGAAATGATACCTCATATCAATATGCTTTGCCTTGGAGTGCTTCACAGGATTTTTAGTGATGGAGATGGCACTATTGTTGTCAATTTGGATAGGAGTGCTCATAAAGTTGAATCCATAGTCTAACATCTGGTTCTGAATCCATAGCAGCTGAGCACAACAACTTGCAGCAGCAATGTATTCAGCTTCAGCATTTGATGTAGAGACACAGGATGTTTCTTGCATTGCCATAAGATTATCCTTCCACCAAGAAATTGACTTCCACCTGATGTTGATTTCTTGTCAATGTTGCAGCCACCGTAGTCACTACAGAGTATCCATAGAGATTAAAATCATTATTCCTGGATACCAGAGACCTAATTTAGGTGCTCCTTTGAGGTATTGAGGATTCTCTTGGGAGCAGCTAGGTGAGACACCTTGGAGCAAGCTAATACCTTGCACAAATGCAATTGCAAACATGATATCAGGTCTACTTGCTGTGTGGTACATCAGAGAACAATAATCGCCCTATACTAATGTTGATCAGTATCCTCCCCCTCAAAGTCAGGACAAAGATTATGGTTTCTGGGTATGGGTGTCTTGGCTAGCTTACAATCATTCATTTCAAATTTTTCTAAGATGCCATTGACAAACTTGGATTGATTGACAAAAAACCCTTCCTTCAATTGCTTCACCTAATTTCAATGAAAAAGTCCATTTTCCCATGGAACTCATCTCAAACTTCTTCTTCATAATGCTTTCAAAGTCTTTGCACATTGGTTGTTTGAAGCAGACCGATAAGATGTCATCAACATAGACTTGAACAAGCAAAATATCCTTTCCACACTTCCTTATGAAGAGAGTCTTATCAATGGTACCTCTAGTGTAACCATTCTTCAGAAGAAACGAAGACAAAGTCTCATACCACAACCTAGGTGCTTAGTGTAGCCCATATAAAGCTTTATCCAATTTGAACACATAGTTGGGGTGTTATAGATCTTCAAATCCTGGAGGCTGGCACACATAGACTTCCCTATCTATATCCACATATAGAAAGGCACACTTGACATCAAGTTAGTAGATAGTGAAATCTTGGATGCAACATAAGCGAGTAAGATCCTAACTGCCTCAAGTCTTGCAACAGGTACAAAGACATCAGTATAATTGATTCCCTCCTCTTGAGTGTCTCATTGAACCACCAGTCTTGCCTTGTTCTTGATAATCAAGCCTCTGTCATCTTTCTTGTTTCTAAAACCCCTTTTTGTGCCAATAGGTACTTGACCAGATGGTAGTGAACATAGGTTCCAAACCTATTGTCTCTTGAATTGAAGCAACTCCTATTGTATCGAGTCAACCAAGCTACTATCTTTCAAGGCATCTTCTACCTTCTTGGGTTCCATCTGGGACAAGAACCATGAGTACAAGCAGACATTCCCATGATGAGTCTGTCCGCTTGTTCTCACACCTTCAGAGACATCCCCTATGATGTTCTTAGCTGGATGAGTGTTATGAATTCTTAGTCGAGGAATCACTTCCAGTGGCAAAGATAGATCCAGATTGGACATATTTTCCTCAGGAGCTTGAACACTTTATCCAGCTGATGTTTCAAATTCATTCAATGAGGACTAATTGAATGAATAAGAAACATCATCATTAGTTGGCTATGAAGCAACACTAACAATTGCTTGTTCCTTCAAGATATTGCTTTCATCAGCTTGGTGTTGTACCGGATGAACTTTGAGGATCAGCAGGTGATTCACTAGTTGAAGCTTCATTATCCCTTGACATATTTATACTATCAGACCTGCCGATAGTGAAAGCTTGATTTGTAGAAGCTCTTGGAGAACTTAAAGGAGGTTGGGTAGCTCAAATGGTTGATCAGCATCGGAATTACTTTGAGCACCTGTTCTAGCTAAAACATTCTCACAAGATGGTTTAGAATAGTTTGGAATCAATTCTAAATCAAAAATATGATTAGGGCCATTCCTCCTAACACAAGGAGTGTGCTCATAGACAACAATATTGAATGATTCCTCAAATTGTTGATTCTTGATGTTGTACACCAGCTGCCAAAGGACCTTAGAAAGCCAATGAACGGTGGCCTCTTGTTCCATAGCTCATAAGGGGTTTTTCCATGTGGCTTAACTACAAGAACCCTATTCTTCACATAGCATGCAGTGCTGATTGCCTTTGCCCAGAATGTTAGAGGTACTTTGGAATCAACTAACATAGTTCGAGCAGCCACAATAAGTGTCTTGTTCCTCCTCTCAGCAACACCATTTTCTTGAGTAGTTCTGGGAGCACTATATTGTCTGGCAATCCCTATTGAGTTACAGAATGAGTCAAGAATGAAGTTCTTAAACTCAGTCCCTTGATCACTTCTAATATCTTAACCTTGTGATAAATTTGATTTTCTATTTTAAGAATAACAAATTTTCACATTTCAGTAGTTTGATCTTTAGATCTTAAAAAATATCCATGTAAATATTGCAAAATCATCTACAATCACATGGCAGTATGATTTCCTTCCAATGCTCATTATACTTGTGGGACCAAATAGATCCATGTGCAATAAGTGTAATAGAGTGGTGGTGGAGTTAACACTTTTGGATTTGTGAGATGCCCTGTGTTGCTTCCCTTTCAGGCATGCAATACATTTATCTTTGTAGAAAATTCCTTTTTATGCAAACCATGTACCAAGTTATTTAAGCCAATTTATTCATTTTCTTAAAATTTACATGATGCATACATTTATGCAAAAGTGTTGACTCATCACTATCAGCTTTGGAAAGAAAGCATGATACTTCACCCATTGGGGAAGCATTATTCATATCTAGCTTGTACATATCACCTTTCTTAGGAGATCTAAGAAGCACAAATTCCTGAGGAATTGTCATCCCAGATTTGAGGATAATGCACTCATGTTCTATGAAAAGCATTTGATGCTTTTGATCACAAAACTGAGAAACACTTAACGTGTGTATATATATATATATATATATATATATATATACGTATATATATATATATATATCTATATATGTACGTATATATATATATATGTATATATATAGATATATATATACGTATATATATATGTGTGGTGTGTGTGTGTGTGTGTGTATATATGTATGTATCTATGTATATATATATACGTATACATATGTATATATATACGTATATATATATATATACACGTATGTGTATATATATCTACATAGATATACGTATATATAGATATCTATATATATACGTATATATACTTGTATATATACGTATATAATATATGTATATATATACACGTATATATTACGTATATATATATACACGTATATATATACGTGTATATATATACATATATATATATATATACACGTGTATATATACGTGTATATATATATATCTCTATATACGTAAATATATATATATATACGTGTATATATATATACGTATATACGTATATATACACGTATATATATATATATATACGTATATTGTAACACCCGGTTATTATTTATTTTTGAAGCCGACGAAAGAGGAAAAGAAATAAAGTCCTAAGTCGAGGGAACAAACTCGCCAACGAAAGATAGATGGTGAGTAGGAGTATATAAAGGGAAAGGGCAGCCTTTATCCTCTCCCCACACCAATATTTCAGCCAAGAAAAGAGAGGAAAAGAGAGAAAGAAGAGAAAAGAGAAAAAAGTGTTGGTTCAGGTTGGTTCGAGTAGCCAAAATCGTTGAAAAGCGAGTCAAATCGAAGCTCTTCTCGTCGAGGTCATTTGTGTGAGTTCTATGACCCCTCTTTTAAACGTTTTTGATTGATTTGTGGTTGGAACACATCTTTAAATCAGGTTTTTGTGTGTGTGCATGTTTGACCCATTTGTGTATGTGTATGTGTGTATGATGCGTTTGAGTCTTGATTATGAGCTTGTGCGTGCTTGAATGGTGTCGTGGTATGTATCCCTAAGGTTTAGGATGGTCGATTTGGGGTTAAAATGGGTTTAGATGAGTTTAGAGGCCGAAAATCGTCAGTTGCAGTCGGGATGAACTGCATTCTGCATCAACTAGGGTTAGGCGACCAACTAGAGGCCGAATGGAGGCCATACAGCCGAATAGGGTGCGATTGGGGTCCATTCACACGATTGAGGTCCACTCGCACGATTGAAGGTCCATTCGCACGATTGAAAGGCCAGTCGCACGGAGGTCATGCGATTGAAGGTCCAGTCACATAAGTGTTCATCCACATTAGTCACATTCGCATGAGGTCCATCCGCATTAGTCCATTCACATGATTGGGTGTTCATTCGCATGAGTGTTCATCTGCATTAGTTCATTCGCATGATGTTCAGTCGCTTGGAGGCCATGCGACTGAAGGGTGTCCATACGCCTGAATAGGCTGTTGCACCCGAGGAAAGTGTAGTTTGACTTCTGACTTTCGAGGGAAAGTGTAGATGTAAGTTTTGACAAAAAGGTTCCTGTAAGAGCATTTAAGATGACGATTGAGGCCTTAGAGTGCACGTAGGGCATGATGATGATGATGTTGCATGTTTATGCATGATATGTATGTATGATGTTGCCCTGTATGATGTTGACGTTTGTGTATGATATGTTCCTTATTAAGATGTATTTTTATCTTTCCTATGGCTTTTCGTGTCATGTTAATGAATTAACCGAAAGTATTATGTAACGTAAAGCGAAAGATAATGAAAGGGGAACATGATGAATGAATGCATGCATTAATGAATAACTGAATGTAAGAAGGCTTGCAAGCAAATGTATGGAGGTGCACACCCGATGAAGGTGTTAGCTCAACGGTGTGCGGGTTAGCTACCCCAAAGGATGCATACTGGGGTCCAATCTTTGTGATTGACCATATGAATGGGATCCTTGCCACTTGCCCTAGGTGCTAGAGTCAGCTTCGTGCACAATGTTTGAGGTCTATGAAAAAACCTCAGGCTCAGTCATCCGCTTCGTGCATAATGTTCGGGGGATAGCATATGGCATTGATCCGGAACGGAAGAGAAAACATAAATGGTGAATGTACTTGCCCTAGGTACTGGAGTCAGCTCCATGCCCAATGTTCGAGGTCTATGAAAGACCTCAGGCCCAGTTACCCGCTTCGTGCACAATGTTCGGGGTAATGTACATGTCACTTGAAGTAATGAATGAAAGTAAGAATGTATGAAAGAATGAAAGTTAACGTATAGATGATGAAGATAATAATGATGTTATTTATATATGTATGATGTATGATCGCATAAACATGAAGTATGGTTTTTAACAAAAGATAAGTATGTTTTATTTATAAAACTATAACTCACTCAGCAACACTGACTTTGATGTGTTTCCAGTTGGTAGGTAATGATTGCTGAGGATGGCACGAGGTGGCTACTCAGCTCTTTTGGGATGGCATTCTTTTGATTAACGTTTTTGCATTGTAATGCGAACAAACTGTTTTGTAATGAATGTTGTATTAACTTGCAAAAACATTTATATGGAAATGAAAGATTATTTTAGCGTTCTGCTACGATGTTTATGAAATACGAATGTAAATATATGTTTTATGTGCAATGAGAATCCAACAGTAAGCGTCCCGGGAACGGGGCCTTACAAGTTGGTATCAGAGCCAAAGTTTAAGTGAAATGGGTAAATTTTCAAAATAAACCTTTACATAAACTGAGAATGGGACGAAAAGGGGATGGGATGCCAATCTGAGTAGCTGCGTGACATCAGGTATTTTCGTAAAGTTAATCGGTTTTATGTGCGCACGGTATGTGGTTATGTGTTGTATGTAGATTTAAATACTAATGTAGTCAGGACAGGTAATGCTTGGGGTATGAAGAGTAAAGTAAGTGGCTAATCATAACTAGCCACTATAATTAGGGACTTACTATACTTGACATAAACTGAGTTGTTCCCTTGAATGACCGTGTTGGTGTTTGAAACTTTCAGTGTGCGTGTGATGGCCGGAGGTAGATCTTCGAATGCTTCAAGGGGTGGAGGTCACGGTGCTGAACCACGACCCAAGAGAGGGAGACCCAATGTTGAGAACGTGGTTCATGAAAAACCAGAGACCCCTCATCCGGAGGGTGGTGACGAAAGCGCGAATCTGAGAGCCTCAGTAAAGGAGGCTGTTGTAGAAGAAGTTTATCAGGTCATGCAGACAATCTTATCGTCTGTGGTAACCGAAGTGATTAAGGCTGTACGGGAAAGGGAAATAAAGGAGAGGAATAGGTCGTCGGGAGAACGGGAACAACCAGAGCTAGAAATGATTCTATCTGATGACGAAGAGGAAGAAGAAGAGCCTGCGTCGGAGGCGGCACAAGGCTGTAACTATGGGGCGTTTATGAGATGCAAGCCCTTAACTTTCGATGGAAACGGCACTGCTGCAGTTGCTCACCGGTGGGTGAGGGAAATGGAGGTTGTTCTCGATATCAGTAAGTGCCGTGAAGATCAAAAGGTGAAGTTTGCTACCCACTCTTTTGTGGATTCGGCCTTGTGCTGGTGGGACAACATTGTCCAAGCCGAGGGTAGTAGGGCCATCGGGAGGATGAGATGGTCTGAGCTGAAAAAGTTGGTGATTGAGGAGTGTTGTCCTCATCAGGAAATAGACAAGGTCGAAAGGGAGTTCTTGCAACTGGAGGCAGGAACTATGATGCACCAGCAGTACACCATGAACTTCAACGAGATGGCACGTCTGGTGCCGGATCAGGTGACGCCTTTGTCACGAATGATTAAAAGATACATTCAGGGTTTGCCAGCGGATATTCGCAGGCACATGATTGCTGCCCAACCGAGCACGTTTAGGTCGGTGGTGGATTTGGCAGGGAGATTGTGTGATGAGAAGACAGTGGTGGTGACTGAAGGTGGCAAGAAGGGCGGTGGTGAAGCCTCGACGGGTAATAAGAAGGCACGGGTGGACGACCGCCATGTGGTCGCATCAAGTGCTGGCATAAAGAAGTGTGGCAAGTGCAGGAAGGAGCACGGTGGTGATTGTAGATGGGGGTTGAATGTTTGTTTCAAATATGGGAAGCCTAGTCATATGGCTAGAGATTACAGGGGTGTGAGGTGTTTTAACTATGGAGAAAGTGGTCATATGGGTAAAGATTGTAGGAAGGCAAGGGCTGAGAGTTCTGGGTGAAGAATCCGGGAGGTGAAGGGCCCAGGGCAAGCGCCAGAGCATTCACCATGACATAGGAGGAAGCTAGGACGGACCCTGATGTTGTGTCCGGTACGTTTCTATTGAACCAAACTTTAGCTTTTGTGTTATTTGATTCGGGTTCCGGTAAAAGTTTTATTTCTGCTGCTTTCTGTGCTAAGCTGTCTGTTAGTAGTAGACGTGTTGATGAGCCCTTTGATGTAGAAACTGCCATAGGTGAGCCTACTAGGATATTTGAGATGATAGAGAACTGTGATGTGGAACTTGAGGGTCATAAGTTTCCTGTTAGACTGTTTGTGATGACCTTACGTGGTTTCGATTTGGTTCTTGGGATGGATTGGTTAGCGGACTTCAAGGCGAACATTGTGTGTCGCAAGAAGATGATTCGTTTGACGGCACCTGATGGTAGTTCAGTGACGGTTTATGGTGATCGGATTACTACGATTCCGAAAGTGATCTTGATGGCGGTGGCGGGAAAGTGTATGAGGTGTGGATGTAGTGCCTACTTGGCCTATGTAAAGGAAGTGGATACGCCAACACCACAACTATCTGATGTGTCGGTTGTGTGTGAGTTTCCAGACGTATTCCCAGAAGACATACCAAGAGTGCCACCTGACGGTGAGATCGAGTTCCAGATTGACTTGATACCAGGTGCCTAACCTGTTGCCAAGGCACTGTATTGGTTATCCCCGACAGAGATGAAAGTACTGATAGAGCAATTTGCAAGAGCTGCTGGATAAGGGGTTCATCAGACTGATTATCTCTCCTTGGGGTGCTCCAGTCCTTTTCGTAAAGAAGAAGGACGGTAGTATGAGGATGTGCATTGACTACCGTGAACTGAACAAGTTGACAGTAAAGAACCGATACCCCTTACCGAGAATGGATGATTTTTTCGATCAGCTTCAGGGTGCTAGTTGGTTTTCAAGGATAGACCTTCAATCTGGTTACCATTAGTTGAAGGTGAAGGAGCAGGATATCCCTAAAATAGTTGTTCGCATGCGCTATGGTCACTACGAGTTTCTTGTCATGTCTTTTGCGTTGACCAACGCGCCGGCTGCTTTTATGGATTTGATGAACCGTGTGTGTCGGCTGATGTTAGATAAATCAGTGATTGTGTTTATTGATGATATCCTGATTTATTCGAAGAGCGAGATTGAGCATGTGGGTCACATTCGGGAGGTTCTGGAGACACTAAGGAGGGAGAAGTTGTATGCTAAATTCTCCAAGTGCGTGTTCTGGTTGCGCGAAGTTCAGTTCTTGGGTCATGTGTTGAATCCCGATGGGATTATGGTGGACCCGAAAAAGTGGAGGCTGTTATACAATGGAAGTCACCGAAGACGCCATCCGAGATTCGTAGCTTCTTGGGTTTGGCAGGCTAGTATAGAAGATTCATTCAAGACTTTTCCAAGAACGCTTCTCCACTGACTAAGTTGACCCGGAAAGGTGTAAAGTTTGTATGGGGTCAAGCTCAAGAGAAGGCATTCGAAGAATTGAAGGCAAGATTGACTCAAGCTCCTGTTCTGTCATTACCCAATGGAAGCGAATATCTTGTGGTTTATTCTGATGCTTCCTACTCGGGGTTGGGGTGTGTGTTAATACAGAGAGGGAAAGTTATAGCCTATGCATCCTGAAAATTGAATGTTCATAAGGTCAATAATCCTACTCATGACCTAGAGCTAGCAGCCGTGGTCTTTGCACTAAAGATTCGGAGGCACTATCTCTATGGGACGAAGTGCACCATTTTCACGGACCACAAGAGCTTGAAGTACTTCTTCAAGAAAAAAGATCTAAATATGAGGCAGAGAAGATGGTTGGAGCTTATAAAAGACTATGATTGTGAGATCCACTACCATCCGGGCAAAGCCAATGTGGTGGCTGATGGCCTTAGCCGAAAAGAGAGGCCCAAGCCAATTCAGGTGAAAGCATATCAACGGATCATGACCTTTGATATAATGAAGCAAGTCAAAGAGTTTCAAGATGAGGCACTGAAAGAAGATTATCTTAACTCTGGAAGGATGAGAGGTCTAGTTGGGGAATTAGGTGAAAACACACTCGGTGTTAGAAACCGATTCGGTCATGTGTGGATTCCTCGTTTTGGGGATCTACGGGTGAAGATAATGGATAAAGCTCACAAGACTCGATACTCCATTCATCCAGGTGCCACAAAAATGTACCAAGATATGAAGAAAGATTATTGGTGGGCGGGTATGATGCGCGACGTAGTGGAGTATATGAGTAAGTGCCTTACTTGCTTACAGGTGAAGGCTGAGCATCAAAAGCCGTATGGGAAGATCCAACCTTTGGATATACCAGAATGGAAGTGGGAGCACATTACCATGGATTTCATTATGAAGCTGCCGCGTACTCCGAAAGGGTACGACACCATTTGGGTAATAGTTGACCGTTTGACGAAGAGTGCTCACTTCCTACCGATCCGCGAGACATATTCATTTGAGAGGTTGGCTAATCTGTTCATCAGGGAAATTGTAACTCGTCATGGTATGTCGGTGTCTATTGTATGTGATCGTTACACCCGGTTTACATCTAAATTTTGGAAGAAATTCCAAGACGCTATGGCGACGAGGTTACATATTGGCACGGCTTATCATCCCCAGACTGATGGTCGGTTAGAAAGGACCATTCAGACACTAGAAGACATGCTTCAGGCATGTGTGATTGATTTTAGGGGAAGTTGGGATGACCACTTAACGTTAGCCGAATTCTCATACAACAACAACTATCATGCTAGCATTGGTATGACACCCTATGAGATGCTATACGGAAGGAGATGTAGAACACCCATTTGTTGGGGTGATATTGGTCAGAAGGAATTGGGGAGCGTCGAGGTAATTGAGGCTACGACTGAGAAGCTTGAGAAGATTAAAACCTTATGAAGGAAGCCAAAGATAGACAGAAGTCGTACGCCGATAAACGACACAGACCGATTGAGTTCCAGGTGGGTGACCGCGTTATGTTGAAGGTCTCACCTGGAAGGGTATCATTGTTTCTGAAAGCGGGGCAAGTTGAGCCTAAGGTATATAGGCCCTTTCCGAATCATCGCTCGGGTAGGAGAGGTGGCCTATAGTTGGAGTTACCAGATGAGCTAAGTGGAATTCATTTGACCTTCCACGTATCTCATCTAAGGAGGTGCTTGGTGGATGAAGACATGATTCTTCCATTGGAGGATATCGAAGTAGACGAAAGGCTCAATTATGTGGATCAACCAGTGGCAATCATCGATAGAAAAGAGAAGAGGCTGCGAAATAAAGTGGTTCCTCTTGTGTGTGTACAGTGGAAACGTAGGAAGGGATCCGAGTCAATGTGGGAGACTGAGGAAAAATAAGACAGCATTACCCACGTTTGTTCAAAGAATAACAGATGAAACCTATTTAAGGGGGGTGGACTTGTAACACCCGGTTATTTATTTATTTTGAAGCCGACGAAAGAAGAAAAGAAATAAAGTCCTAAGTTGAGGGACCAAACTCGCCAACGAAAGAAAGACGGTGAGTGGGAGTATATAAAGGGAGAGGGCAGCCTATACCATCTCCCCATACCAATATTTCAGCCAAGAAAAGAGAGGAGAAGAGAGAAAGAAGAGAAAAGAGGAAAAAGTGTTGGTTCGAGTAGCCAAAATCATTGAGAAGCCAGTCAAATCGAAGCTCTTCTCATCGTGGTCGTTGTGTGAGTTCTAGGACCCCTCTTTTAAACGTTTTTGAATGATTTGGGGCTGGAAAACATCTAAAAATTGGATTTTTGTGTGTGTGCATGTTTGACCCGTTTGTGTATGCGTATGTGTGTGTATGATGTGTTTGAGTCTTGATTGTGAGCTTGTGAGTGCTTGAATGGTGTCATGGTATGCATCCCTAAGGTTTAGGATGGTCAATTTGGGCTTAAAATGGGTTTAGATGTGTTTGGAGGCCGAAAACCGTTGGTTGCAGTCGGGATGAACTGCATTCTGCATCAACTAGGGTTAGGCAACCGACTAGAGGCCAAATGGAGGCCATACTACCGAATAGGGTGCTACTGGGGTCCATTCGCACGATTGAGGTCCATTTGCACGATTGAATGTCCATTCGCTCTATTGAAAGGCCAGTCGCATGGAGGTCATGCGATTGAAGGTCCAGTCGCATAAGTGTTCATCTGCATTAGTCCCATTCACATGTGTTCATTGTAAGATGTTTTCTTTGACCCTTCCATAATTTCTTCAAAGTGTTCCTATCATTTGTTGATCTAGAAGTCCTAAATTGATCATTATAAAAATGAGGTCTGACAGAAGGTGTGATAGTGGATGTTTTTGAGATGGGCTTGTGTTGGGGAATTCTCAAACCCTTCTGATTGAAGTAACAATCAGATGTATTGTGATTGTTCATGTCATAATACTTGTTGAAATAGCAGTTTTTGGTGGAATGATTTTTCATGTCACAGATAGAACAATATTGATTAAAAAAGCATTCATCTGTCTTGTGATTGAACATTTCACAAATGTCATAATACATTTGTTTGTTTCTTGAATCAGATTTTTCCTTGTGTGACTCAAGTGACATTTTCTTTTGATGAGTCACTTTCTTTTCTTTGTGGGATGAATCAGAATTAGCCTTTTTTATAGTTTGTTTCACAACACTACCTTTGTTCTTTTTCTAGGCTGCTTCTGTTTCTTCAACCTACTTCTTACCTCCTTTTCTAACTGTTCAATATGTTCCTTGTTACATATATCAAACCCAACTCGCTGCCTTAATCTTGAAGACTAAGCGTCTGACACTGGTTTAGATGTTGAATACAGTAAGCATGTTTGTTTCTTTGTAGTGAAACCTTTTTTGATTTGCTTGAATTGTTTTGAGATATGATCTCATTATTAGAACTGCTGTCAGTAGTGGTTTTCACTAACTTCACGTATTGCTTTTTACCTTGTAACACAAAGGGTATGAATTTTATAAAAGGGACAGTTGCTTTTACAGAGCTTGATGGTTTCATGACACTCACTGTCTTGTCTGAGCACTCTTTGATTTTGATTGGGTGACCTGACTTGATTTTATCCTCATTTGTTTCAATATAAACACCAGGTTTGTTTTGAGGATTGGTCACCTGAATTAGATAAGCAGAAGTGAGTCTTCCTCCTAAGTATGCTTCAAAGCTTGCAACAAAGGCATTCTAAGTTGCCTTTTGTTCTTCTGATTTTGAGTCTTCAGGAGTGGTTTGAGGAGCAACAGAGACTCTGGGTGTTTGAGATGATGTTGATGGATGATTGATTGGTGGAGTTGCAATGAACCTAGTGTTGTTCATTTGATCTCTTGATGAGATAAAATCATCTTCCTCAGTGATGAAGGCATTTTCCACAGAATGAGATTTTGATGGAAATTTGTAAGCTTCAATCACTCTTGGTCCACAAAGATTTCTGCTTCTTTCATCAAGTTCTAAAGCTTCAATTTTGGCTATCATAATATCTAAGGTAGTACTCTCAAGGTCAAGAGTATTTTTCAGCATAGTTACATTCTGTTTCCAGCTTTTAGGGAGACTATGAAGTATTTTCTTGTTTAATTCTTTAATCTTGTAAGTGACACCCATGATTTCGAAGTTATTTACTAACTGTACAAATCTGTGCAGTTGTTTAGATATTGATTCTCCTTTGGTGTGGTGGAATGTTTCATACTGATTGACCAGCTTATCTTTGTTGATTTCAGCTACCTCACTGCTTCCTTCACACATGATTTTCAATGCATCCCTCACAGCTTTAGCAGTTCCATACTTTTCCAATCTTTTCAGCACATATATCTTGAGTGCTTGAGTCAAAATTGAGTATGCTTGAGGTCAATCTTGATTTTCTTATAGTCTCCTTCATCAAGAGTTATGTCTTCAATGGGTATTCTAGCAGTCTTGTAAATTGCAGCTTGATCTGTTGACAGAGTAATAAGGATGTGTGGACCCTTGCATGTTAATATCCGGAAATCAGGATCTACACCTGTGATGTAATTTCTAAACCTTATTCTCCATTGTTTAAACTCAGATTTGTGTTTAAGCATAGGAGGTTTAGGTGTATGACCAAGTTCTGAGTAACTGTTAGAATCCATTTTAACTTGTGTAAATATAGATTTAGTTGATTTTAAGATTGATTAGTCCAACTTGTTCAAGCAGTTCTTTGAAGTTCAGAATGAGATATGTAATTGTAATGATTTTCTTGCTGTTGACAGGAGTATTTTTGTTGTTTACTAAGTAGAGATAATGATATCCACTACTAGCAACTTGATTACCAGATCAATCGAATTCTATTCAGTTCATGCATAGATCTGAAAGAGAATCGAGAGCCAAAGCTCTAATACCAATTGACTGGGTTGAGTAAGATTGATATTCTTACTGTGAATCGAATATGGTAATCAAGTCAATGATTGAATGGTGGAAACAAACAATCAAGGAACATTCAATGCAAGAAAAACTCATAAATGCTTTTGTATTGTATATATGAAAGTTGATTGATTACAGAGAATAATTACAACAAAAATTATCTATGTCGCCATCACCTCAGGTACGAGGTTATCTATTCTATTTATAGGCAGACAAGATGCATTTACAAAATGACTAAACTACCCCTGAGCTATTACATCAGAAACTAGTCTAAGTCTTGATCCGCATCTTTGCTTGTTCATTCGCATTGACAAATGCGGATGAGTTAACTTGATGAGCATTTCTTCACTTAATAATCCACATTAGTATGTTTGTCATCCGCTTTGGTTAATTCGGATGAACAAATACTTATGCGCATTTGTTCGGCCATCCGCATTTGTCTAATGTGGATGAGCAAAGTCTTGTCCGTATTAATCATTTGGTCTTCCGTATTTGTCAATGCTAAAGAACAAATACTTATCCGTATTTGCTATATGTCTTCCATATTGACAAATGCGGAAGACAACACTTGTTCTTTTTCTTGAGCAGAATCTTCATCCGCATTTCTTCTTGGACTTAGGGGATTCAAGCAGAGCACTCATCAAGTCACCCATTGAGTTGGCATGTATGATCCTTTCAAGGTGCAACAGATTATATAGGTTTAAGGTTGATTGAACTAATATAAACAATGTAATGATAATGCATACAATCAAACTTAGTAATATGAAGTTATCATGCGAATGACCCATGCTAATGGACCATACGCATGAACAACTTCACGTGAACGACTCAGTCGCATGACTGAACCAGGAGACTAGATCAGTCGTATGATTGTAACGTGAGATTGACTCAGTCGCACGACTGAACACTCAGTAGTGCGAATGGATCAACTGCATGGCTCAATCGCACGACTGAACCATGCTAATGATTTAGTCGCCCAAATGAGCAACCCTAACCTATAAATGCCACCTAATTCGTGGAAAAACGCAAGCATTGAATACACTTCGACTCAGACGTACCCTAGCGGTCCAGAGACCTCTAAGAACCTGTTCCAAGTTCATAGATCGCAGTAGATCGATTCATAATCGTTATTAACGTTTAGATTCAATACATAATTGTTTCTATGTGCGTTCTCACTGATTGGATCGCCAATAAAATAGGATTCCGCACTATTTGATTCAGTATACATGTTAATCAATTGGTATTTCATTTAATACACGAACCTAACAAGTGATATCAGAGCTTTGGCTCTTGATTACGTGTCATTCAATTGTTTTTTGATACAAAAATTGTGTTTTTTCACTAAAAACGCAATCTTTTTGTGTCAAACGCTATCTTAGACGTCTCCTGGTCATAAAGTTTAGTTTTTCCGGCATACGGCAATTAGAGTTAGTAAAAGTTCGAGTTTTTGAGGCTAAAACACGTTAAACCTACGAATTTTCAAAATCCAGCAACTTCAGTCGCACGATTGACTCAATTGCACGACTGAACACATTTGCATCCCTCATAAGCATGATTGGAATCATTCGTACCTCCATTCGTAAGACTGACTAGTCTATTCGCATTGTTCAACCGCACTTATTCATTCGCCCGACTAAGCCATCCGCATTAGTTCAGTCGCACGATTGAACCAACCGCATTGTTCAATCACCCGAATAGCCCAATCACACACCTTCATTCGCATAAGTGAAGCAGTTGTGTTCCAAAGACTAAAGTTAATAGCAATGGAGGACCAATACTCAGCATTCACTACAGGGAGAGAGTCATGTATTCAGAACTTACTGCTATTGGAGAATGAAGTGGGGAATCATAACAAACCCCCAAAGATTATCATGTTAGACGAATACCCATTATGGAAGCAACATTTCAAAATCTACTTAAATGGAGTAGATACTAATCTGTGGGAGGCTATAGAGACGGGGTACAGCATGCTAGTCGGAGCTGATGGTGTGAAACTCACACTTGGTGGCATGATTGATGGACAGAAGGTCAAATACAATGCTGAAAAGAAAGTCTATGCTTTGCTTACATACTCTATTCCGAAGGACATGTTCCACCAATTCTCGGAGTATACATAAGCAAAGAAATTATGGGATGCATTGGAAAAGAGGTATGACGGAAATGCATCTCTGAAGGCTATAAAGGCTAAGGCTTTGAAGAAGGAGTTTGACAACTTCTCTTTAATGGGTAAAGAAAGCCTGGATGACGTTATCGATAGATTCTACCGCTTGATGAGTGAAATGCACACTCACGGAGTGACGACATCAAGGGAAGACAAAATCCCTAACTTTGCTCATGGATTGCCAGAGAAATGGGCTTCCTTTGTCTCTAATCTCAGACAGAATGGTATGCTAACAA
The DNA here is from genome assembly GCA_025506515.1 of Flaveria trinervia. NCBI lineage: Eukaryota > Viridiplantae > Streptophyta > Magnoliopsida > Asterales > Asteraceae > Flaveria > Flaveria trinervia. Next base: position 48,937,556 of record CM046450.1, read on the forward strand.
ATTTAGACATAAATGACTTCATGCTGAAACTGAGAGGGGAAGAACTAAGGATGAAGTATAGAGCCCAAAAGGCTACCTATGATCAGAATCCGGCGCTTTACAACGCGACTCCTCAAGCCAAGACATCTGGAGCACCACTGCAGACTGCCTTTGTGTCAAGCTCAGCTGGTTCTGCTCAAGCATCCACTTCAGGTACCCAATATATTATACCTGAAGCCAATGCAACAAAGCTGAAGACTAAAAACTTTGGTAATGTGATAGTTGAGGAGGCTAAAATGCACATGGATCTTTTAGCTGCAGTAGTCCACTCTTATGATGGACTAATTGCTGGAAAGATAGGGACCTGGCTGATGAGGATTATGAGCAGGTGGACTAGACGGAGCTGGAACGGATGGATATCATGTGGGCCTTAGCAAGTGCTGTCCAACGTGCTAAGAAGACAAGACAGAACTTGGTTACAACTAAGGACACAACCTTTGGCTTCGACAAGTCAAAAGTGACCTGTTTCAACTGTGGTGAGAAGGGACACTTCAAACGGGAGTGTGTAAAGCCCAAGAAGACTGGAAATGGGAACCCTTTCTCATCCTTTAATCATCAGGATAAAGCCACTAGCAGTCCTACTTCATCAGGCAAGGATCCTAAAGCCTTGACTGCTCACGATGATGAAGGACAGGACTGGAGCTTTCGGTTTGTCTCACCAGGAGAATCTAACATCGCTAGTGTGGAGGATCTAAATGACGATTTAGCTAGTGAAGGGGAATTTGCAATGGAATTTGCAATGGAACTTGCAATGTCTAATACTGATGAAACTGCAAGAGTGGTCAACTACCTTCCTGAAGAAGGAACAACTACAACACCGTCAGAATCACCAGAACCAGAAACACCAGACTCTGCTCTAATGGTTGATTCATTTGCACCTCGTCAGGTAAGTACTACTAACCAACTTTTTGATAATCATGCTTGTTCTGATTGTAACAAATTTAGGGAAAGCATAGATTTAAAATTTGCTAGGTTACTAGATCATAATGATAGCCTATTAAAGGACTTGCAACTGTGTGTTGAAGCTAATAGAGTATTAAAACAAAATGAGCACAGTTACAAAAAAAAGATAGACCTTTTGAACAAATAGCTTAGGGAAACAGAAGTAGTTGCCTTCAACCAAGCTAACGACATTAGGTACTATCTTAACTCCCTAGAAGACACTAAGAAGCAAAAGGAGTTTTAGAAGTAGAAGTTAATTCCTTAAAGCAAAGCTGCATAGTTGGACTTGTTCATCCCATATTGTCCAAAACTTAGGGAGAGAGAGAAACAACGGGGAGGGATTGGGTTATAAAGTGGTTCCACCACCACATGAGATCTTGATGAACACAAAATGTAAACCAATCAATAATAATCCAATCAAGGATCATGTGGTGTCCACTCCTCTTGTAAGTGATCCAGATTCCACAAGTAAATTAAATGAATCTAGAACTAAACAAAAGGAGGCCACATCAAAGGCAAAAGGCAAAATGACTTGTGTTAACCTGGAAAAAGAGTTTGAAAAGGTTAATATAAGTTATGGTTCAAACAAATTCAAATCTAAACCTTAAGAGAACATTAATGTTAACCAATCACGTGCGTCATGTCAAAGTCCAGGTAAACAAAATGGAAAAGATATACAACAAGGTAAAGCAATTAAATTTGTAAAACCAGACTATACATCTAACAAAGAAGTGTCTCAGTCCAAACAGTGTAAGGTCACACGTGTGACATACACATCTCTACAAAAACAATTAAATCGTAAAGTCGAAAGCAGGTCATGCAATAATTATGGAGAGTATGGACATATTATGTCTAATTGTCCTTACTATCAGACACCAAGGAGAAAAGTTGAACTTCAGGACCCAAAACCTAGCTCTTCTAAGAGGAACTCAATGACACCACCTAGAAGGGCTAGCGAACCTAAACTTCAACCCATTAGCCAGTCGTCTGTTTATCACAAACAGGCCATACACAAAGCTGGCCTATGGAAAGAGAAATCAATCCCTCTGTCTGATAATGAGAACAAGAAGACATCTGAACTTCCTTCACCATCTACAGGTCAATTGGTTGAGTTTATGATGTGTGATGCCTCTAGAAAACCCAAGCCAGTAAAGGCTTGGTCCCTAACCTGAACTAATGATTTCAATTGATTGTGCAGGGTGTTCGCTATAGTGCTGAAACCAACACGTGGATTGTTGATAGCAGAGCATCCAGGCACATGACACAGAACAGGGCTCTTTTATCAAATGTCAAACAAATCAAAGGAGGCCATGTTTCATTTGCTGGAAACAAAGGTGGGTATATCACAGCTCAAGGGGAAGTGGGTAATCAGAAATTGAAGTTTGACAAGGTAAACTACGTTCAACAACTTCAAAATAACTTGCTTTCCGTTTCTCAAATATGTGATAAAGGCTTTAAAGTAGTATTTGACAACAAGAAGTGCTATGTCCTGAAAAAGGACTATGTGATCCCGGAGGACCAAGTATTAATGTATGCATCAAGATATAATGACATGTATGTCTTGCACCTATCAAAGGCCTCCACAACGGATCGTGAAGGTTAGTGCTTCTTGTCAATAGCTACTGAGAAGGATTCCATCTCCTGGCATTGGAGAATGGGACACATTAATCCACGGAAGATGAATCACTTGATCCAGAATGATCTAGTGAGAGGAGTTAACGTAAAAAACTTCCAACTTCCAGATTTTTGTGTGGCTTGCAAGAAGGGCAAACATACGAGGAAGTCTCATAAGGAAAAGAAAGTTCATTCAATCGAACTTTCTCTTGAACTTTTTCACATGGATCTGTTTGGTCCAGTCAGTACAAGAAGCATCGCACGTGACTTGTACTACTATGTAGTTACAGATGACTACTCAAGATTCTCTTGGGTGATGTTTCTGAAATCCAAATCAGAAACATTTGAGTCATTCAAAGAATTAGTAAGTACATTGGAGTCCCTCTACAAGCTGAAGGTTTGTCAAGTGCGCTCAGACAACGGAACCAAGTTCAAGAATCAATGGATGGAGGCTTACTGCAAGGAAAATGGAATTGTGCATCAGTTCACCTCCGCCTACACTCCTTAGATGAACGGCGTTACTGAAAGGAAAAATCACAGCTTGATAGAGACGGCACGGACAATGCTAGCAAACTCAAAACTGCCTATCCAATTCTGGAACGAGGCAGTTGCCAATGCATGTTACACGTTGAATCGAGTACTGATAGTTAAACGCCGTGGCAAGACAAGTTATGAGTTACTACAGCGACGTAAACCAAATCCAGAGTATCTCGAGCCATTTGGCGCCCCGTGCACCCTACTAAAGAAGACTCAGGAGGGCAAATTCAACGAGAAATCTGATGAAGGTATATTTCTAGGATATGACATACCGAACAAGAGAGTTTACAACCACTCAACGGGTCAAGTAGAAGTGTGGTGTAACGTAGATGTTCAGAGATACACCACCCCACCTGCTGGAAGAGGACCTGCCTTCTTTTTCGACTATGATGGATTCTTCAAATCCTTCAACATCGCACTCTCCACTTCTGACGACGAGTTGGCAACCAAGATGATGTATGATGTCTTGAACCCACCGGCTCTAGATTCAACATCATCTGGTTCACAAGGTAGCTCATCTAACAACTCAGGGGGAGTACTTGAATATTGTGACTCTTCCTCTGATGAAGAAGTTGTGGAGACTGATCAAAACAACCAGGAGGAACAGGTTCCTACTACTACAAGTCCACAAGCATCTGACATTGATGCCTCTGATTCTTTGGAACCTCAGACTCCTACTGCCTCAGATACTGAACCAAATGTTCAAAATCTTGATTCTGAGGTAGCTGTTCCAACCACTCCTGGATCATGCCTAAATGTCTATCATCCTTTGGATAATTTCATTGGGGATGTGAGGTTAGGAGTTCAGACAAGAAATTAGTTGTACGTAGCTGATTATGCCTCGGTAATGGAAAAGGGATACCTTCATGATAGTGCATATCGCTTCTTTGTGTCTCAGTTTGAGCCAAAGTATGTTAGTGAAGCCCTGAATGATGACACATGGGTGAGTGCCATGCAAGAAGAACTTCTTCAATTCAAGAAGTTAGGCGTATGGACTCTGGTGGATAGACATAAAGGTGCTAAGGTCATTGGCACCAAATGGGTCTTGAAATGCAAGAAAGATGATCAAGGTGTGATCATCAGAAACAAGGCTCGACTTGTTGTTCAAGGATTTCGACAAGTCGAGGGCATAGACTACAATGAAGTGTTTGCAACCATGGAAAGAATGGAAGCAATCCGCATCTTCCTTGCCTATGCATCATACATGAAGATTAAAGTTTATCAACTTGATGTGAAGAGTGCATTCCTTCATGGTGAAATCCGAGAGAAAATTGTACGTCAGTCAACCCGAGGGATTTGAGGATCCATATCATCAGGACAGAGTTTACAAACTCGACAAGGCTTTATATGGGCTTCATCAAGCTGCCAGAGCCTGGTATGAGAAACTCTTGACTCACCTTGTGAAACACGGCTTTCGCAGAGGTGTCATTGACTGCACACTGTTCATTAAAGAAAAGAATGGTGATTAACTGCCGGTCCAAATTTATGTAGATGACATAATCTTTGGTTCAAAGAACGAAGATCTATGTAAAGAGTTTGAAGCGGTAATGAAGGCTGAGTTTGAAATGAGTGCAATGGGAGAGATGAAATTATTTCTCGGGTTACAGGTGGATCAGACAACAAAGGGGATCTTCGTACATCAGACCAGGTATGTAGGAGATAATCTCAGTTGGTTTGACATGGAGAATGCTTCCACAACTGGAACTCCACTTGCTACAAACCATGATGTAGCACTCAACGAGAATGGTGATCTGGTCGACACCACCATGTACCGAGGAATGATTGGATCTCTCATGTACTTCACTGCCTCAAGACCTGATATCATGTACGCTACATGTTTATGTTCAAAATATCAGGCAAAGCCAAAAGTCAACCATCTAATAGGGGTCAAAAGGATATTTCGTTATCTGAGGGGTAGAACACTTGGATTATGGTATCATCATGACGATGACTTTGAACTTACGGTGTATAGTGACTCGGATTACGGAGGCTACAAGATGAACTACAAGTCTACATCAGCGGGATGTAAATTCTTTGGGATAAGATTCGTGAATTGGCAGTGTAAGAAGCAGACCTCGTTTCCTTTGTCAACCTGCGAAGCCGAATATGTTACCTCTGCAAGTTATTGTTCACAAATCATATGGATTCAACAGCAAATATGGGATTACGGTTTGAAATTCTCTTCTACTCCTATTTTTGTTGATAACTCTGCTGCAATTGCAGTAATTAAAAATCCAGTCCAACATCCTAAGACCAAACACATCGGAATAAAATATCACTTTATACGTGACTGTTTTGAAAAGAACCTAATCGATGTGGTTAAAATAAACATTGATTTTCAATGCACTGACCTCTATACAAAGGCTTTTGACAAACCACGTTTTTTATATCTGTTAGAGGTCAATGGTGTTAAAAAGAAAAGTGATGTAATTCCTGAAGATGACCATGTGTAGTCCGATGCGTATCGTACATTTTTCTTTAATTTATTCTATTTATCTTAATTTATGTTTTGAATTACGTTGATGTTATTTTCTCGCCTATTAAAATCCTAAAACCGCAACTCGTTTACAGTTTTAGAATTTTAGGGGGAGAATAGGTAATAGATCTATGTTAACAACATTAAAAAAGAAGGAGAAGGAGAGGCTAGCTGATAGAATTAGATCGTATGTATGATATCGTATCAACAACTTTGGAAAATGATAGTACAATGGAACAAATCAATTGGGACTTTAAAAGTTTAAATTGAATAAGATGCCAAATTCAAAGTATAATTTTGTGCAGTCTGAGCAATATAAAAGGAAAAATGATAGTAAAACCAGTCACTACTAAGGTAACATAAAGAAAGTAGACCTAGAGGTTGCTTGACCACAGATGATATGTCAGTAGATTCAACACAATAGATGATTAGACCTTGTTGGTGATCTCAAGATCAAACTAAGTTGTTCAACTGACTGTGGGTTCCCATCTTATCACTGGTTAACACAATCAACAAAATTCCAATAAGGGGTGACGAGCAATTAAACGCCACAAATGTGTGCGAATGACCATAAATAGATCAAAGCATGAAAAAATGAAAAATAAATGCTATCAAGCTAATAACTTATCTTGTTGGTGCATTATGTGCAAAAGAAAAAATAAAGATGCTCTAACAAGAAGATAGGTTGTGTGCCTCTCTGTTGTGCGATGGCACTGACCTGAGGATAAGCATAACCTAGATATTCTAGAATTCATTGTTTTTTGTCGCCTCTATGTTGTGCGATGGCACTGACCTGAGTCTTGGCTTCTCTTTGAAAGCTCTAAGAATAGTTTCTTCTTATCAAAATACCCGTAGACCGCTCAAAAATCTCTTGAAGAATGTTGATTACCACATAAGTGTGAGATACACAAATGTTGGTTGAAATAATTAAACCTTAAACTATCACCAATCTGTGTTAAAAGTCTGTGTATGGATTTAAGAGAACCGGTATACTGACAATCATCGTGGCTACAATTCTTGAAAGTCCAAATCAATATGGGGATCTAATAGTACTAGTATGATTTCCTAAATTTGCTAACTACTCCTAGATGAAAAAGGAGAATAGAGCATCAAAAGGTTTTGATAACATGTCCCGAATGATTTGAATATCCCGTATGATTCCAAATTGAATTGGTCCATGGATGGTCAAAATGAAATGAAGCTGCCTTTTCAGGAAATGAATTCGTTAGATTTATATCTTAGGATTTAACCCTCAAAAAATCACAAAAACATGTCTTAAAAGGATCATGTCTGAGATGGTCGAGTGCTTAAATCATTTAATCAATAAGTTAAAGGGTGTAAAATGTCAAATGGTCATAAAGTCAAAAATCATGAGTATGACCCATTCGCACGACTGGACCATGAGTATGGACAAACCGTACAAATAGACTATACTCATGGCCTAGACAGCCGAATCGAGCATGAGTATGAACCATTCAACCGAATGGCTTGCCAGATTGAGCAATCGCCTGAATGGAGCAGTGCGATTGAGTCAGTCGCCCGACTAAACCCCAGTCGGCCGACTGAATGTGATCGACTGAACCAATCGCACGACTGTGGTCCATTCGCCCGAATGAACCGAGCGAATGGGTCCAGTCGCCCGATTGAAATCAGATTCAGTATAAATGGAGCCATAGTCGATCGCATTCAACTCATCACCCTCAATTGCCTAATATCGCACACCTTACCGTTACTTTGCCCAAATTTCATCAAACCAAAATTTCTGACTTCTGTTGATATTCTGATGATTGTGAGTTGTTATACAGGTACAATGTGATGATATCTCACCGAAATATGATGGAATGGTGCCCTAATTTTAAATTTTCGACCCACATAAGAATCGAACCGTTTACTAGACAAATAACCTAACTAAACTAAGTAAAATGTTGAAATTAAAGTTATTAGATTATTAGTTAAGTGATTGCGAGTCTAATGAACCAAAACACAACGTCTTATTCTAAGTTTTGGACCAAATTCGATTTTCAGTTGACCGAACAGTGGGTCATGCGACTGCACACTAGGATGAACTATAATCGCACGATTGAGCGGACTGAATGACTCAATCGGCTGAATGAGTGATACAAATGAGATTAGTCGGCTGACTGAACCACTCGCATGCTCAGTCACCCGATTGAACTCAATCGCATGCTCAGTCACTCGATTGAACTCAATTGCATGCTTAGTCATCAGAGTGAATCCAGTCGCATGCCTAGTCAACTGACTGAACTCAGTCGCATGGTTCAATCACATGATTGAACCAGAATGAATTCAACCAGGTTAGTTAGAATTGATTTGTGTTGTGTGGTGATCTAATGCCTATGTGTCTTGTGTTACAGATTGATGGCTGACAACTGGTCTATCAACCCTAAGCATAATATATGTGCTCATTTAGATGCTAGGACTCGGAATGGTGCCGAGTTTGTGGGGATCACTGCTTTTCTCAAGTGATCCAAGATCTACAGGGCTATTTCCACACCATGCACTCCCTATAGGTCTATACGGCAGGCCTTTTGGGAGGGGGCATCGGTTGACCACTCACACGAGCCATACAGCATCAGGAGTTCTTTTTTTGGTATGTACATAGAGATTATGCTGAGGATATCTGACGGGTAATTAGTTTTGGTGACGATGCAGACCACCCTACCAAACTTCACCCACTAACGGTTAGAGGGTGCTTCTTGAGGATGAAGTACGCTGGGGATATTAATCCAGGTGTGCTCAACAAGAGCAACCTGTGTCCTCGGTACAAGTACTTGGCACATGTCATCCTCAAGTGCTTAGCTTCACAAAGGGGTGGGTTTGATGATCTTTTAGACCAGATTCAAAATGCCTACATGGCACTGGTACTGAACCACCCTTTCAGCTTCTCGATCATGATATTCTCTTACTTGATAGAGAATCTGGAGGCGAAGGGGCAAAGAGGGTTTCTGCATGTACCCTAGATTTCTTCAGATGATCTTTGATGAGAAGCTACCCACACTGCCCAAGGAGAGCCACGACGCTGTGTCGTTAGAGATCATGGATGATACGACACTGGGTTGTACGAAGGTCTACCGGGGAAAGTAGGGCAAACCCTCGGTGAAGAGACTCTTCGGGCGTCTGGCCCAAGCTGATTATGTGGCATCAAGGAGGCGAAAGTGGTGCCACGAGGAGAGTGACTCAGATGTTGAGCAAATTGCTCTTCCATCTGACGACTCCGATGATGATGGTGATCTGGGCGGAGACTCTGGGCCCGCTTCTTCGAGGGCCCCACTACACAGGTTACTCATTCATTCCCTACACACCCAGATGCCACTACAGCCAACTTTCACCAAGACTTTTGTCCTCCCGAGAGGAAGAATAGAATGATGAGGAGCCTCTCACGAGGACTGTGGGCGCTGTGGTGCCATAGAGAGAAGCTTGACGGTGGTTGGTTGACACCCAGGGGAGTCCGGTGAAGCTTGATGATACAATCCCCATATGCCCCGTACCCGCCAGCAGCCAAGAGGCAGGCTTTGTGCCTAAGGTTCAAGGAAACATTTAGGATCAGTGATCTACGTTTGATTGATTAGAGAGTATAGCAGCGGAATTCTAACAATGAATTAGCCAATTCACAAGAACAAAGAGATATTCAATGTAAGAACAAAAACGGTTATAGACAGAGAATTCTGCTAATAATATTTCATCCAATATTCGCTTTCGTGGTAACGGAATGTCACAATTACAATTAGGTCAACACCTCTTATATAAGAGATGTGACGTCTGCTGATGTCACTTGATAGTGACATCTAACAGAATTTATTACAAACTACTGATAGTTAACACAACTACTGAAGATGTCAAACAGCTGACATCTTCTTACAAAAATGCTAAGTGTTAACTATTATTACAACTACTAAAAGAACCTGAAACTATAACAACTGAAGAACATACTCTTCAGTTGTTTTACAAATACTGAAACAAAGAAAACTACTGAAAGGTAAACCATCACAACAACTGAAGAATGCTTCTTCAGCTGTTGTAACAAACTCTGAAGGCTTCAGTACTTGTACTTGAGCTTCAGTTGATGTCTTCAGTCTTTATAACTTTGTAGCTGTTGTTCTTCAGTACTTTAGTCTTTAGCTGTTGAAGTCTTCAGCACTTTAGATCTTCAGCTGTTGTTCTTCAGTACTTTAGTTCTTCAGCTGTTGAAGTCTTCAGCACTTTAGATCTTCAGCTGTTGTTCTTCAGTACTTTAGTTCTTCAGCTGTTGCAGTCTTTAGACTTTGTCAAACAGCTGATCAAGTCTTCAGCAGTTGTTGTGATGTCTGTGGGACTTAGAGGTTTTTCTGATCAGGCTCATTGGTTCTTTTGGTCCAACAAACTCCCCCTGAACCAATGCAGCCAAAACCTCTAAACTTATTAGAGTTGTCCCACTTATTATGGCAGAAATTTGGTCTTTTTGTCTTCTAGATCAGCTCAGAAGCGACCCTTTTTTAAGCACCGGCCAGGGAAGAAGTCTCAAAGATTTGTTTGGCAAAGTATGAATGGGAACTCTTTTTGGGGAATTGGACACAGAGTTGTTACCCCATTCATGAGATCTATTTCCCATGATGAGTCTGTACGACTCTCTTGTGTAGGCCTCAAGGAAGGTGATTTGTTCCTCCATGGTTAGCTCTTCAGCACCTCCTTCAAACAATGATTCAGGCCCATAATACTCAGACAGGTATTTGGCCTGTTTCCCATTCTTTAGCTCCACAGTTGTTATTATTCTGTAAGCAAACTCATCGGGTGATTACCCTCTAGGAACAACTGGAGCTCATTTTTCCTGACTTCCTCAAGCCTCTTGTAAACTAACCCCTTTTTCACTATTTTGTTTTCCAGCATCTTCTGAGGGGTTAGATTAGCTTTATAGGCTTTCTTGAAGTCCTCTAGGATTTCCCAGGGTGAAACTACAAAGACCAGAGAGATCACTTCATCTACGATCTTTTTCACCTGGCCAATGTATCTCTGAGGTATGTTTTTCTTATGAATTCTGTGAGACACCCTGGGATCAGGCCAAATCCTCACTCTTTCCTTTTGATATTGAAAGGTATGCTTGAGAGTGTAAAGTCTGAGGGCTTGTTTCTTCATATTGATGATAGAAGATGTGGCTGCATAAGCTTTGTCAACTCTCTTCAGCAATTCCTCATCATGCTGTTTATGAAGCTCTTCTTCTTCTAGCTTCACTTTAACCATTTGTCTTTGGAATTCAGGAGTAATTGCTGAGGAGTGACTTGTGGCCTTAGGCAACTGAATCACAGCTGAGAGTGGCAGCCTATCTTCATCATCTTCTTCATCATCTTCTAGCCTCAATACCCTTCTCTTCTTCTTCAAGGGTATATCATCGGCTATGGGTTTTGAGGGTAAGGAGTTGGTTTGGTGGGTTGTGTTTTGGGTGGTTTTGGTGTGGGAATGTTGACAGGCTGTTCTAGCATTTTTGAGGTGAGTGTGGCTTTTGATTGCTTGGCTAGCTCAGTCCTGCTCCCAGCACCCGCTTCATTCAAAGCTTCAATAACAAGTCCCTTAGTATATGCTTCAGACGAACAGATCTTGGTGGTGATTGCCAAGATACTGTCCCTGGACCAAGCTTTGATTTCGATCATTGATCTTCCAAGATATTTTGCAATAAATCTAATCATGATCTCAAGCCTTTCTCTTTCTAACACTTCATAACTTGCCCATCTATTCTGGATTTCTTCAATCTCTAATCGTCGAATCTCAGAGTCAAGTTTATCGGTGTCATGGCCTTGCCTAAACAGCTGATCAATGATGTTGTCCATTGATCTGCTGTGTTCGGCATCAGCCTCTTTTATCAGTAGCTCCAAGGCTTTCTCTTTTTCCTTCTCTTTATCGGTCTCCACATTCAACTCCAACTCCTTTTCCACTACTATCCCTTCTGTTTCTTTCTCCTTTTCTTTCTCCTCTGTACTCCTCTTTCTTTTTGCTTTCACTGACTTAATCTCCCCCTTTTTGGTTGCATTGGTTGCAAGGGTTGATTGCCAGAAAGCTGTTTGCCCACAACCTCCTCTATCAATGGTTGTATTACTGAGGAAAGCCTCTCATCAATGGCTTTGATCACTATGTCAGTGATTATGGGTGTGATGAGAGGGAGGGAATTTTGAAGGATAGCAACTATTTGCTCAGGAGGGTTCTGTTCCTGAGAAATAGTGCCAGAAGCAGAGGCAGGTGGCTGAGTTGTTGGGAGTGGCTCAGTGTTTGTGAGACCTTCAGATGAAGGTGCCATCTGTGAGGTGGTAGAGGCAGATGGTCTTTGTTCCTTAGAAGTTTTGGCAAGCAGCTCTTTGAGTCTGCTCACCTCCTCTTCCAGGATGGTGTTTTGGGCGATTACATCGTAAAAGAAGCCCAGGTCATCATCAGTAGTTACTGAATCACCTGACCTCCTGATAGGATCAGGATGAACATGCACTGAGTGTAGCTCAGTTGTAGCATGTGCCCCTTTGTCTTGGAACTGGGGACTTCCTGCCTCAGGACTTTGTCCTTCATCAGCAGTTGCCTCTGGTAAGGTCTTAGTAATGGTACCAACTACAACCTGATCATATGCTGAAGCAGGAGAAGTGGCGCCTCACCAGAAGTTCCAATCTCCATTGCTACACTAGGAGAAGGAACATTGTAACCCCTATGCTGTGGGTTCTCAGCTGCACTTTGGTCCTCCCCCTCAATGGTAGAAGTATTCCCAGTTGTAATTGGTATCTGGGGAGGGTGAGGAGTGCAACTGAGTCAGCACTTGTGCAACAAGTAATGTAGGACTTTGGGGGGCGGTTGCATGTGGTGATTGGGTGGAAGCAGATTGCACCCGGGGAGAATGGTGCGCTTCAATGGTAACCCTCTCAAGGGAGATAGGTTCCAGCAGTGTAGGTTCCCAATGTTGGTTGCAACAATCCTGTTGAGAGGATACCTGTGCGGCTGTGGCTGGTTGAGTCAGTGTCACAACTGGGGGGTTAAGACCAGTGTGTGGTTCCTGTGTTTGTGGTACAGGGGCATCCTCAGGGGACTCATCTCCCTGAGTAGCCTTTTTTGGCTTTTTGGATTTGGGTGTAGTGGGGACTTTGGTTCTGGAGGTGGTGGCTGTGGGTTCCAACTGCGTGGGTTTTCGCAGCTTGGCAGCCTGTTTCAACGTTTGGTCAGAGTTGTGCCTGGAGTATACTTCAGGCAATACAGCCGTTGCAGGGACTCCGAGACCAACAAGTCCCTCAGCTTTTAGCTGATTCTCTATTATGGCCATAATGAACCGAGGATATAATATCCAGCGGTTAGAAATAGATTTTGAGGCCATGTCCTTAAGTTCCAGAAAAATGATTTCAGAGAAGTTTAGGTTCTGTTGCTCAAGGATAGAGAATAGTACCTGCTGCCACCTTGTAGACATTTGATCCCAAGAGGAAGTCTTAGGAGCCAAACAGACATTTACCATGTGAAATATGAGACGTTCAGCATCATGGAAATGTTTCTTCAGTATGGTGGAGGCACTAAGGTTTCCCTGATATCCATGGTGGGCAAAGGATAAATCAGTTGTGCCCTTTGGATATCCAGCAGGAAAAGTGGCATCATCCAGGTGTAGGGTTTGACGAAGTATATCGGGAGTGATGACCACTTGGTGGTTGTTGACGACCGACCGGAGAGACTCTGTGTTGTTCTCCCCAGTGGTGAGGGTGACGTTCATCCAAAACTGGTTAAGGGATTCGGCATGAAGGATTGGATTGAGAAGAAAGGCCGTTTTGTAGGGTGACTGGACCATAAGATCAATAGCATTATCGAACTTAGCCCAGAATGGCGATTTGGTGAGGTAAGCTACACAGTTGTGTCGCGGTTTGAGCTGCATGGTCGCCATTAATGAGAGAGAAGTTTTGGAGATATGAACGTTAGGTTTGAAGAAGATGAGGCTCTGAAGGATTAGGTCGGGGATATTTATAGGGTACGGTTTAGAAAATGACTGAAGGGTTTGGTGTTAGTCATCAGTAGTTTTAAAACGACTGTTGACATGGTATTACCCTTTCAGACGTTGAAACAGCTGAAGTCGTGGTTTTAGGCATCAGCAGTTATAAAACTACTGAAGACCATGGTTTTGACTTCAGATGTTTGAAAACAACTGATAACTTGGTATTAGTCATCAGTAGTTGTGAAACTACTGAAGACATGGTTTTGTCATCAGTTGTTGTAAACAGCTGATGACTTGGTATTAGTCATCAGTAGTTGTGAAACTACTGAAGACATGGTTTTGTCATCAGTTGTTGTAAACAGCTGATGACTTGGTAGTGATGAAACATGGTTTTGTCATCAGTTGTTTAGGATGAAACAGCAGTTGTAGAAACAACTGAAGAGAAAGTTCTCATCAGTAGTTTTCGTCAATTCATAGCCTTTCAGCTGTTTCATACTGTCCTCAACACTTACTCATCAGCCTTTTTGCTGTTTTCAGTTGTTTCATAGGACATCAGTACTTATCTGTTTTGACAACATCAGTAGTTACAACTACATCAGTAGTTGTTACTTTATCAGTTGTTGTAACAGAGCAGTACAATATGTGATATGGTCACTAATGATCATTAGTACTTATTTACTGAGATCATCAGTAGTTATCACTTATTCTAGCTGCAGCATACCAAGCCTTAACACAAGGTTTTGGAAAGTAGAACTATCCAAAGGCTTAGTAAAAATATCTGCAAGCTCATCAGCACTAGGCACAAACTTAGGATCAATCAGACCTTTTTCAAAACAATCCCGAATAAAGTGATGTCTGATCTCTATATGTTTGGTCCTAGAGTGCTGGACTGGATTTTTGACAATACACAGAGCTGAAGCACTATCCATTAATAATGGAGTCTTAGTCTCTGTAATGCCATAATCCAGAAGTTGGTTCTGAAGCCAGAGTACCTGAGAAGTACAACTTGCAGCAGCAATGTACTCGGCTTCAGCAGTTGATGTAGCAACAGATGTTTGTTTCTTACTCTGCCAAGAAATCAAACAGTTGCCTAGGAATTGACAACCACCAGAAGTTGACTTTCTAGTTAACTTGCACCCTGCATAGTCACTATCTGAAAAAGCAACTAATTTGCAAGAGTGTCCAGTGGAATACCATAAACCTAGAGATTGTGTACCTTGCAAATATCTAAAGATCCTCTTGACTGCAATCAAATGAGACTCTTTAGGAGCAGCCTGAAATCTAGCACAGACACAAGTAGCAAACATGATATCTGGTCTAGAAGCTGTTAAATACATCAAGGACCCAATCATACATCTGTAAAGTGTTTCATCAACAGCTTTACCTTTCTGATCTGCATCCAGTTGTATGGTGTTGCACATGGGAGTAGAACAGGGCTTACAGTTTTGTAAATCAAACTTATTCAAAAGATCTTTTGTATATTTTGACTGATGAATAAAGGTTCCATCAGCCTTTTGTTTAATTTGCAAGCCTAGAAAGAACTGTAATTCTCCCATTGCACTCATTTCAAACCTCTTTTTCATTAATGTTGTAAAATCATCACACAACTGGGGATCAGAGGATGCAAAAATGATATCATCAACATAAATCTGAACAAGTAGCTTATGCTGATCCACCTTCTTAATAAACAAGTTTTATCAATGGAGCCTCTAGTGAAATTATTCTTAAGAAGAAAAGTGGAAAGTGTCTCATACCAGGCTCTAGGAGCTTGTTTCAACCCATAAAGAGCCTTATCAAGTTTATACACCCATTCAGGATGTTTATTATCCTCAAAACCTGGTGGTTGACACACATAAACTTCTTCCTTTATTTTACCATATAAAAATGCACTTTTGACATCCATTTGAAAAACTTTAAGATTGTGGAATGCAGCATAGGCTAAAAACAATCTAATTGCCTCTAGTCTGGCTACAGGGGCAAAGGTTTCATCATAATCAATACCTTCTTCTTGTGAAAACCCCTGTACAACCAGTCTAGCCTTGTTCTTAACAATAAGCCCATTTTCATCAGTTTTATTCCTAAACACCCATTTAGTGCCTATTGCACACTTACCTGGGGGAAGAGGAACCAGTTCCCACACTTGCTGTTTCTTGAACTGAAGTAGCTCAAGCTGCATGGCTTCAACCCATCCATTGTCTCTCAAAGCAACATGATAGTTCTTTGGCTCTAGCTGACTGATGAAGAGAGCATAGAAGCAGAAGTTAGACAATTGACTTCTTGTTGAAACTCCAGCATTGATATCACCAATAATTTGAGACATTGGGTGATTCTTCAGTTCTTGATAAACAATGAGATCTGTGCAAGTGTTTGTAGGACCTTCAGCAGCAGCAGAGTTGATGCAGACTCTTGAAACCAAGAATTGGATGGTAACTCAAAAGATGTAGAGGAATCAGAGATCTCATCAGCATTTGTTGTGGATGGAACTGCTGAAGCTACAGGAACATCAAATTTAGCAGACACAGGCAGTTGGTCACTAAACTTGAATAGGTGAGTATTGATATTATCATCATCATCATCAATACCACCAGGTGGAAGACATGCTGCAGAAGATGATTTATCCACATGATCTGCAACAGCTGGAGGTTGATAAGGAACATATTGCAGTATGTCCAAATCAAATAACTCCACAGGGTTTTGTGGAATCTTGTCCATAGGAGATTCATTAAACTTCACATGCAAAGTCTCTTCAACTATCTTTGTTCTGCAGTTGAAGACTCTGTATGCCTTGCAAGTAGATGAATAACCAACAAAATACCCTGCATCCACCTTAGGATCAAATTTTTGGAGTTGATCCTTTGTGTTGAGAATAAAACAGGGACACCCAAATGCTTTGAAAAATGAAATTAGAGGAGCCAAGTGATGGAGAACTTCATATGGAGTCTTCATCAACCTCTGATTTACTAAGGCTCTATTCTGCACATAGCAAGCTGTGTTAACAGCTTCAGCCCAAAAGGTCAGTGGCAAACCAGAGTCAGCCAACATGGACCTTGCAGCTTCAATTAGGGTCCTGTTCTTCCTCTCCACTACTCCATTTTGTTCTGGAGTCCGTGGATGCTAAACTGCCTTTTGATTCCCTTTGAAAGATAGAAGTCATCAAGTGTATGGTTTCTGAATTCAGTTCCATTGTCACTCCTTATACACTTGACTGAAAGGGAATACTGCTTCTCAACATACAACACAAAGTGAATAATCTTCTGAGCAACCTCATCCTTTGAATGTAGAAAGAAAGTCCATACAAATCTGGAGTAATCATCCACAATTACCAGACAGTATTTCTTCTTTGCCATGCTCATCACTCTCACAGGACCAAATAGATCCATATGCAGTAATTGCAAGCAGGCAGTGGACTTAGGCTCTTCAATAGGAGGGAATGAGACTTTGTGCTGTTTTCCTTTTAAACAAGCAGTGCAGGTTTCATCACAGTGGAACTCCTTTATTGGTAAGCCTCTGACTAAACTATTGTGGATCAGCTGATTCATGTTTTTGAAATTAACATGACCCAGCCTTCTGTGCCACAGTTTAGATTCTTGAGGAGAGGCTTTGGAAAATAGGCAAGGATGGCCTCTGAGATCTATTTTCTTGGAAAGATCTAAGGCATACACTCTTCCTGTCCTGTTGGCTCTCAGGAGAGTGTGATCATCCAACACCTTATCAATCAAATGCAGAACTTTGGATGACAGAATCCTACAGTTCTGACTGGTGAAAAGAGCAACATGGCCTTTATCACACATTTGACTGACACTCAAGAGATTGTACTTGAGATTTTCCACATGATTAACATCATCAAACTTTATTTCTCCATTGGAGACAAAGCTTTTCCAATGATGTAACCCCTAGCATCATTGCCAAAAGAAACAAACCCCTTCTTTCCTTGAGAGTAGTCATGAAGAAGAGAGCTGTTCCCAGTCATGTGCATAGATCCCCCACTGTCTACATACCAGATGCTACTTTGGCATGTTGAAGAACCCTGCAATTATAAACAATCAGTTAGTTTTGGAGACCCAAACCTTTTTGGTTTTGGGCCTGTTCTCATCAACAGATGGTAAACTAACAGGTTTGATGGAAACAACAGCCTGAGAGGAAGAAGATGGTGAAGAAGAGGAATCCTTTGGCTTGGACCTCCTTTTCTGTGGTTTCAACATAGGAACATCTAATTGGTTAACTCTTCCAATAGATGTTGAACCATCATAACCAGCTGTGTCTGATTTTGTGATAAAGCTTTCAGCTCTTCAGACACATTGGCATTGGAGTTTGATAAGTTCCTATGTTGCACCTTCTTCTTTTGAGCAATCTCAGCTGTTACCTGTTTAACCCCTTCCTTTTTGATTTCTTTATGGACTTAAGGGTTACAGGATTTGATGTTGCTGATACAAATGTGGCTTCAAACTCAGTTTTCATTTTAACCATTTTCTCTTTAATTTCCTCTTTATGTTTGAGTTTGGATCCTCTTTTGTACCAACAATCATCTGTAAGATGATTGAACAAGCCACATACTTCACATGGTTTCTTCTTCATCTTATGTTGATCATCAACTAAAGAGGATGAAACTACTGAAGACTTGCTCTTCAGTACTTTGGAAGCATTGTTTGCTTTCTTGACTTCCTCTTTAGTAGTCTTCAAACTCTTTCTACTGACAGTTTTCTTCTCTTCAGTACTGACAGTAGTTGGAGTTTGAACTTCAGGTGTTAAATCTTGCTCTCCAGTCCTTTCAGGACTTTCAGAATTAACTCCTGAGTTGATCAACTCTTTGATCATGTGAGTGTCAGCAGTGGAACCATCAACATCAGCTGATAGGTTCTGAGAGGGCTTAGTGCTGACTTCTACTTCTGATGGTGCTGTATCAGAAAGTAGATCACATGATGAAATGGATTGGTTATTGCTCTCACCATCAGATTCTACCTCTGCTCTGGGAGTAAAATCTGTAGGTGGAGCAGTGTGATTATAACCAATGCCAAACTTCACATTGGAAGCAGATTGCTTACTAAGAAGCATTTCAAAACCCTTGCAAGAATTTACCCATCGATCACACTCTACCTGGGTAGTTGCAAGTGTTTCCTTGAGATCTCTATACTTCTCTAGAAGTATCTCTTCCCTAGCCTTATCATCAGTGATTTGGCATTTAAGTTTGTAAATCTCATCATTCTTATCATTAAGCACAGACTCAAATTCAGCTTTGCTTTTGGAAATTGTTTGTTCTAGCTCAATGTTCTTGTTAATTAAAGCTACATTTGCTTCTCTAATAGATGCAAATGCGGCTATGCATGATTCAGAACATAGTTTGGCTTTTGCCTCAGAGGATACCTGTGATACCTTTGGTATAGAGGCATTAGAGGATGAAGTATCAGCAGAATCCAAAGCCATAAGAGCTAGATTTCCAAAGGGACTGTCACCACCATGTTGACCAGCACCAGTGAACAGTTGTTCATGACCAGACAAATCATCTGGTAAACTGCTCCAGTCAACAACTCCTGGGGTGAAGAAGCTGTGTTGTTGAGGTTGAGTTTGTTGATGAGATTGGGAAGGTTGAGGTTCAGGCAATGCATGTGATTGTTGTGAAATGGGAGCTTGAACCGGATTAGACTGAGGCAAGTAATAGCAGGGAAAAGGATATGACATTGGACCCTGGGGGACAAAGTATGCAGGAGATCTAGGGTGTGAATGATGACCAGAACCAGCAGGATGTTGCCCTCTGTTTTGTGGACTAGTACTAGGAAAAGTCACAAAGGGTGCAGAAGAGTTAGATCCAGTTGATCTACACTCTCTTGCAAAGTGTCCCAGCCTTTGGCATTTGTGACACCTCAACTTACTCTTGTCAAAACCAACTTTGGTTTTGCCAGAGAGTCCAGGAAATTTCCTGCCAGTTCTCTTGTAGAACTTCTGAGATCTGATATTAATCAATGCCATTTGGCTCAGAATATCCATCTCTTCTAGATCATCATCAGCTATTCCTTTCAAATCATCCATGATGAAGCATAGATTGTCACTATTACTGCCAGAATGACTATCAATACCAACAAATGCATGATCAGAACTATTTGAAGAGAAATCAATATGCTCATCATAATTGCTTTCAGATGCAGCATATTCTGACTCATGACCAACAAGGCAGTATTCCCTGGTACAAAGTCATCAGTGAGCTTTCCTGATGAGGACAGTTTCCTTTTCTGCTCTATCTCTCTTTCGAATGTAAGCAGTTTCCCATGAAGTTGGGTGAGAGATAGGCTATCCAGATTTGCACTGGAGCGTAGGACAATAGTGTATGTGTCCCATCTCTCAGGCAGTGATCTGAGGAACCTGTTATTCATCTGGCTGTTGGTGTATTCCTGTTTCACCATTTTCAGCTCAGAGATCAAGCAGGAAAAACGCTCAAACTGTTGAGTCAGTGTCTCACCCTTTCTATGAGAGATGTCTCATATTGTTGGGCAAGGATTTCTCTGTTGTTTGCTAAGACCTCATCTGTGCCACCGAATTGTTCCTTCAGGGCATTCCAGAGATCATGAGCAGTTTCATGATGCATAAGCCCTGAATAGATTTCATTAGGCAGTGCCATGGCCAGAATTCCATGGGCTTTAGCATCAATCTCAAACAGTTTCCGATCTTCATCAGAGTATTGTTCCTTCTTCTTCGGAACCATTTGATTGGTTTCCGGATTGTTCACCATAGGCTTATGTGGTCCATGTACCACAGATGTCCAACAACCTGAACTGTTAACAGACAGGTGATGAAGCATTCTTCGCTGCCATATGTTATACTCGGTCCTAACCAGCATCGGGGGCTTGGTTGAGGAACCGGTATTGTGAGGATCATTAGAAGGAGTAGTCATCTCAGCAATTCAAAATTCAATTAAGCTATAACAGATTTAGAACAAAACACACAACCAATTGAACCAAGAGAGATCTCAAAATAAATGAACGAAAGCGTCAGAAATTCAATAATCTATAACCAGTTCTTGCAAATATGCTAATTCAATCAAACATAGATATCAATTAGCAGTTTCAATGATCAATTGTTAGATCGATCAATGATTAACCAGCTCTGATACCACTTGTTAGGATCAGTGATCTACGTTTGATTGATTAGAGAGTATAGCAGCGGAATTCTAACAATGAATTAGCCAATTCACAAGAACAAAGAGATATTCAATGTAAGAACAAAAACGGTTATAGACAGAGAATTCTGCAAATAATATTTCATCCAATATTCGCTTTCGTGGTAACGGAATGTCACAATTACAATTAGGTCAACACCTCTTATATAAGAGATGTGACGTCTGCTGATGTCACTTGATAGTGACATCTAACAGAATTTATTACAAACTACTGATAGTTAACACAACTACTGAAGATGTCAAACAGCTGACATCTTCTTACAAAAATGCTAAGTGTTAACTATTATTACAACTACTGAAAAGAAACTACTGAAACTATAACAACTGAAGAACATACTCTTCAGTTGTTTTACAAATACTGAAACAAAGAAAACTACTAAAAGGTAACCATCACAACAACTGAAGAATGCTTCTTCAGCTGTTGTAACAAACTCTGAAGGCTTCAGTACTTGTACTTGAGCTTCAGCTGTTGTCATCAGCTGATGTCTTCAGTCTTTAACTTCAGCTGTTGTACTTCAGTACTTTAGTCTTCAGCTGTTGAAGTCTTCAGCACTTTAGATCTTCAGCTGTTGTTCTTCAGTACTTTAGTTCTTCAGCTGTTGAAGTCTTCAGCACTTTAGATCTTCAGCTGTTGTTCTTCAGCTGTTTTCTTCAGTATTTAGTTCTTCAGTACTTTAGTTCTTCAGCTGTTGCAGTCTTCAGACTTTGTCAACAGCTGATCAAGTCTTCAGCAGTTGTTGTGATGTCTGTGGGACTTAGAGGTTTTTCTGATCAGGCTCATTGGTTCTTTTGGTCCAACAAAAAGAGATGGCCACCCCTACGGCAAGAAGGTAAGAGGTGAGAGGTTCACTCTGACATCATCCATTACCAACCCTATACCTAGCCACCCATCCACCACTACCACCACCACTGCTACTACAAACCACAAGCCACCACCTCTACCACCACTCACACACCACACCACAACCCACTCCACCACCACCTTCATCTATACCACCCCATCTTCACTCATCCCCACCACGTTCATCTATACCACCCCCAATCTCACTACTACCACCACCACCACCACTAGCCACCAGCGGACTGCCATCTTTCACTTCCTTCCATCTGGATCCCTCTACCTCCTAGTGGGGTAGAGGAACAGCTCTCAGCACTGAACCACATGGTGCTGAGGCTGTTAGCAGCCGATGAGGAGAAGACTCCCAGATTCGTAAGCTAGTAGATCTTACTGCTGCATAATCTCAGCAGGCTCAACTGATTGAACAACAGGCCCAGCAGATTGCTACACAGAGCTTAGAGATGTCCCAACTCCAGGAGCAACATGTCCACTCTGCCAAAAGGATAGAGGAGTTGGAGACTACCAACAAGACCATCATGCTGAGGCTGAAAGGGTCAAAGGAGTAGCCACTAAAGATTAGAGAGGGAAATGGAGATGATGGTGATAATGATGACAGTGATGATGATGATGATGGTGATGATCATGGGGATGATAATGATGCTGGTGATGATGCTGATGATGATGATGTTGATGATGATGATACATCTGTTGTGGGTGCCACATCTATGATTAAAAGGAGGACAAAAAGAGCTTAAGACAAAGGTGCCTCCACATCCGCCCCGTCAGCAGAGGAGCACAAGATACAAAAAAAGATTAATGTCTAGTTGTTATGTTATTTAAAATCATGTGTAACTGAATATTGTATCAAACTAATGTATATAATGTTTATATTTTGTTTAATGTGTTTTTGTGTTGATTATTAACTAATGATTGATGTGTTACATGTCTAAATCAAGCAGATCCAATTTTCAGAGGGATGAATACGACGTTGCTCCCCTTCAGCAGGTCAAGACTCTACTAACCATGATTCTTGATGTGCAAGGGATTGTCTGGAGATTAGTGAGTTACACCCCTGAAGAAGGGGAAATAATTCATGATCTTACTGATGAGCAACTGGTAGAAATCTTCAAGCTTAATCTCGATGAGATTGTCAAGGACGCTCCAACTTTCGAAGTAACCAGTGATGACGAGCTGAACGAAATTGATGAGATAGAGATCGAGGACGTCACTGCAAAGCACTATCCCGAGTATGCTAACAAAGAGGGAAATATGGTCCCCAATCTAGGTGATTCCCTGGTCAGTGATACGTTTGAGATACTAGATAAGATGGAGCAAGAGTCCGAGAAGGTTGAAGAACAAGCCCAAGCCTCAAACACCAATGTTGTTATCAGAAAGGCTAAAGGGGCTGCATGTTTTGAGGAGATCCGAGCCCAACGCACTGCTCTGAAACCGAACGTCTACACCAAGCTTTACAAAGTGAAGAAACATCACAAGTGTCAGGCAAGATTATCGCGTGGGCCCATTTTGATGATCTTAATGTATACGCGGTAAAGAGAGAAGGGTATTGAGTACTTTAGATTCCCACATGATCTGAAGTCTCTACCTGGTTTTGAGCTCAACCAGCTGGCTAAACTGAAGTTGTTATACGCTGACCTGAGAAAGATGTCAGGCTGGTTTGAGGCTGCATTGAAGAAAGAGTGCCACACCAGGTGGGTCAAGTTCAAACCTCAACAACCTACGAGGTATATCAGACGGTCTGAAGTTGATCCCACAACTGGAAAGCCAAAGATAGTGCTGAAGTGGAGTCCTCCACACACAATGTCAAGAACCCCTCTTAGGGAAATGCCACAGGACTTCACTCCACACTTTAAGTGGTGGTACTATGATTGCAGAACAGGGGAAGCTGTCATAGTTCTGAACAAAGAGGGTAGAATGGATACTATTAGGGTATTTGGCCTAATGTGGCTTACTAACTTGTCTGCTAAAGTTGTCTACACTCTATACAAGTGGCCAATGTTCTATGACACGCAGGATATTATACAAGCCCTCCAATTCCAAAATGTGATACGGCTCTGCTTCACATTTGAAATACATGTAGGAGTCACTAGAGAGGAGAAGTTCAAGAAGTACAAGGAGATTATGAAGAAGGTAAGACAATAGATGAATATAGGTCCAAGGGGGAGTTTGTTGATACATGTGTACCTTGATTCTGATCTTAATGTAATATGTCTTTATTGTCTTACACATATGTAATAATTGGGTACTTAATGAAATGCAAATGTTTGGTTGTGTTTATAATGTTTAATATTTCATTAATGAGTTGTTTAACGCTTATCGAACTAATTATATAGGTTTGAGGTTGATTGAACTAATATAAACAATGTAATGATAATGAATACAATCAAACTTAGTAATATGAAGTTATCATGCGAATGGCCCATGCTAATGGACCATACGCATGAACAATTTCATGCGAATGACTCAGTCGCACGACTGAACCAGGAGACTGGATCAGTCTTATGATTGTAACATGAGATTGACTCAGTCGCACGACTAAACACTCAGTCGTGCGAATGGATCAACCGCATGGCTCAATCGCACGACTGAACCATGCTAATGATTTAGTCGCCCGAATGAGCAACCCTAACCTATAAATACCACCTAATTCGTGGAAAAACACAAGCATTGAATACACTTCGACTCCAGGCGTACCCTAGCCATCCAGAGACCTCTAAGAACCTGTTCTAAGTTCATAGATCGTAGTAGATTGATTCCTAATCATTCTTAACTTTTAGATTCAATACAAAATTGTTTCTACATGCGTTCTCACTGATTGGATCACCAATCAAATAGGATTCCGCACTATTTGATTCGGTATACACGTTAATCAGTTAGTCTTTCGTTCAATACACGATCCTAACAAACGGTGTGGGTTCAACGCTAGCTGGTGCTGCTTGGTTGTTACCTTGAGCAATGAGCTCTAACAATTTTAGGACAAGGGCTATTTCTACCCCTGAGAAGCCAACAGTTCGCTTCCTCAAAATTTTAAAGATATTGAGCTTCATCTGTCCCAGTTTAAGAATATTACATGTTCCCCTAAACTGTGAGCCCAGTTCACAGTTAAAAATGTATTGAACATATATAGTGAACATGTAGTATTCTAAGGAGTCCAATTTTACAAGTAAATTAGTGTAAACAAATTGAGAGTACCTGAACTTGACCCCTTGAACCATCCCATGCACTATGAAGGAGAGAACCTCAAGAATCTGGTCCCACCCTCCATGCTTGTTAGACAAGTTGTGGATAACTTCATGAAGTAGGTATTTCCACTTGGATGAGACCTTCCCTTTCCTAAAGGTATTTACAGAGAAATCTCCCTCATAGCCCATCTGCTCAAGGAGTGGTTAACAGATTCTTTCAAGAAGAACACCTCAGCTTCTTCATCATCCAACTAAAGAGATTATTGATGATGGTTGGAGTGATGGAGATTGTTCTCCCCTGCATTGTGGCAGAAGGTGCCTTCTCCCCATCCATAACGACCTCTTGGTAGGTCATCCAAAATTTGAGCAGATGACCTCATATAGAGTAGGATCAATGGTAAGGGAGGTGAAGTAGTTTGATAAAGCTAAGAAACGACAAACCTTTGAGAAATGTGGATCTTTCTCAGAGTTTAACAGAGCAACTTGGTTATGTTGCCTGTGTAACTGGATGGAGAAATTAGGATCATTTCTATGGTAAAGGTTGGCCACTATGAGAAAGCTTAGGATGAAGGAAGTGTGAATGAAGGTAGTTTTAAAGAGAAATTTGGGAATTAAGTTTGGAGGAAAGATGAAGATGATAGAAAGAGGGAGAACCGTTGGTTTATATGTAAAAAAGATTTTAGACAAAGTTAACGAAAGAAGATAACTATGAAATCCAGATGTCTGTCCCACCTTTGAAAAAGTAGTTTACTTTTTCCTCAAAAAGTAGTTTTTTTGGAAGTCAAAAAGCTTTCGAAGGTAAAATGTCTTCGAAAGTTTTAATGAAAAAGCTTCCAAAGCCAAAATGACTTTGGAAGAACTTCCTAAGGGTTTTGAAAAATTTCCTTCGGAAGAAAAATTAAAACTTGAAAGTTTTGTTCAAAAGAACAAAGCTTCCGAGAGTTAATTTGCTTTTGAAGAAAATTTTCTTTGAAAACATAAAGTGTCTAAGAAGGTTTTAAGCTTCGGAAGATATTTTAGAAATTTCTTCCGAAGGAAAATTTACTTAGGTGTTTATTTGTTTTGAAGGCATGAATTTCTTCCGAAGGTAAAAGCATATCTTCTAGTGGATCAAAACTTCTTCAAAATCCTAAGTAAAGTCTTCAAAAAGTTTTTATGCAAAGAAAACAAGAGCTTATGAAGGTGATAAACTAGACAACTTAAAACACACAGATTTTAAGAAATAATATGAATTAGTTTTAATAAAAACTTACTCAAAGTTAATCATCCAAATAACTCATTTAAGATATTTAAATCTCTGTTCATCAAAGGCTTTTGTAAACAGATCAGCATAGTGTTTATTTGTGTTAACTTTGACTAGTTTAATTAATCCCTTTTCAAAGTTATCTCTAATTAAATGATACCTGATATTGATGTGTTTTGTCCTTGAGTGTTGCACAGGTTTCTCTGTGATAGAGATAACACTGTTGTTGTCTATGTGAATGTGAGTCTCTTGGAACTTTAATCCATAGTCAAGCATCTAATTTTGAATCCATAGCCCTTGAGCATAGTAGCTTGCAGCAACAATGTATTCAGCTTCAGCAGTTGATGCAAAGACACAAGATTGTTTCTTACATTTCCATGACACAACCCTTCCACAAGAAACTGACATTCCATAGATGTAGACTTTGCAGTCATGCTCACCCTTGATCCTTCTCCTCTAATTTTCTTCACCCTAGAACCCTCAGCCCTCGTCTTCTACAGTCTCTACTCATGTGGCCCTCCACGCCACAGTTAAAACATTGAACCATACGACAGTCCTTTGCTATATGCCCCGTCTTCCCACATTTGAAGCATAAGTTCGATCCGGGCCTACATTCTCCAGTATGCTCCTTCCCACATCTACAACACATCTTTGATCCCGCACCAGATGTGACCACACGGCAGTCATCCACCCGTGCCTTCTTGTTACCCGTCGGGCCACCACCCCGACCAAACCTCTTTCCACTCCAATTCCGATCACTACCACCTTTCTTGCTACCTTCGGTCACCACCACCGTCCTTTCATCATATAGTCTCCCTGCCAAATCCACCGCTGACCTAAACGTGCTCGGCCAAGCGGCGATCACGTGCCTGCGAATCCGCCGGCAAGCCCTGAATATACCTCTTGATATTTCGAGACAGAGGTGTCACCTGATCTAGCACCAGTCATGCCATTTCATTAAACCTGGTGGTGTATTGCTGATGTGTCATAGTTCCCACCTCCAACTACAGGAACTCCCTTTCAACTTTATCCATTTCCCTGTGAGGACAGAACTCCTCAATCACTAACTTCTTCAGTTCGGACCATCTTATCCTCCCAAATGCCGACTACCCTTGGCGTGGACTATATTGTCCCACCAGCATAGAGCCAAGTCCACAAACGAGTGGGCAACAAATTTTACCTTTTGATCCTCTCGTCACTCACTGATATTTAAAATAGCTTCCATTTCTCTCACCCATTGGTGAGCAGCAGCAGTGCCATTATCGTCAAAAGTAGGGGGCTTGCATCGTTGAAATGCCCCGTAATTACAGCCTCGTGCTACCTCCGGTGTAGGCTCTTCTTCCTCCTCTTCCTCTTCGTCATCAGAGAAAACCGTTTTAGTCTCGGCCTGTCTCCTTTCACCCGTAGGTCTACTCCTTTCCTTTCTCTCCCCATCTCTAACAACCTTTGTCACTTCGGTCACCACAGATGGTAGGATCGTCTGCAAGACCTGATGCACTTCCTCCACAACCGCCTCCTTCACTAAGGCTCTCAGGTTAGCGTTCTCATCTCTGCCCTCCGGATGAGGGGTCTCGGGTTCTTCATGAACCACCTTTTTGACTCTAGGCCTTCATCTCGCGACCCGTGGTTCAGCACCACGTCCACCACCACCACGCAAAGCTTTTGATGATCTACCACCGGCCATCCTCTAACTCACACTGAAAGATTTAAACACCAACATGGTCATTCAAGGGAACAGCTCCGTTCATGTCAAGTATAGTAAGTCCCTAATTACAGTGGCCAGTTGTGATTAGCCACTTACTTTACAATTCATACCCCAAGCATTACCTGTCTTGACTACATCAGTATCTAAATCTACAACCAAGACATAAACCACATAACATGCGCACATAGTACCGGTTAACATTACGAAAATACCTAATGTCACGTAGCTACTCAGACAAACATCCCTTCCCTTTCCGTCCCACCCTCAGTTATGTTTTGTTTTGTTTTGAAAATTTACCCGTTCTCACTTAAACTTTGGCTCTGATACCAACTTGTAAGGCCCCGTTCCTAGGACGCTTACAACTGACCAATCATCACTCATAAAACATATAAATACATTTAACCTTCATAAAAAATCACAGTGGAACATTAAAATAACTTTTTCGTTATAAATGCTTTTGCGAAATAATACAACATTCGTTACACAATTTCATTTGTTCGTATTACAATGCAAAAATATTAACAAAAGAATGCCATCGAAATGCCAAGTAACTGCCCCGTGTCATCCTCAGTAATGCTCATCTGCCAACTGGAAAATGCATAAAAAGTCAGCGTTGCTAAGTGAGTTCTAGTTTAACATAAAACATACGTTACATTCATTAACCCGTTCCTTACTTTTGCATGTGATTACACATCATATGTACACATAGATAATATTATTATTATCTTCATCATTCGTTTATTAACTTCCATACATATGTTCATCATTACATTTTTTCATTCCATCAAAACCATGAACTTTACCCTACCATCATGTATAAAGCTGGTACTGGGCAAGGGTCTATCATAGCCCCCGTCATGGCGCATAGTAGCTTGGCCACAGTACCTAGGGTAAATTCAGGTGTACCATTGTCATGTGCTATCCCCTACATCATGCATAACGCTGATACTAGGCCGAGTACTACATAGACCTCTCGTCATGGCGCACAACAGCCTGGCCATAGTATCTAGGGTAAGCAACAAGGTTCTATACAAATGGTCAATCACAAAGAAAGACCCCAATGTGCATCCTTCTGGGGTAGCTAACCCGCACACTATTGGGCTAACACCCTACATTGGGGTGTGTCCCAACATACAAGGCTGGCAAGACTTTCTTTACTTTTCATCGTTCATTAATGCATGCATTCATTCATCATGTTCCACTTTCATTATCTTCCACTTTATGTTATATAATACTTTCATTTCATTCATTAACGTTCAATGCAAATCTATGGGAAAATAATCATACATCAGAAGGAACATAAACATAATAGTCAACATCATCATGCAGGGCATCATAAATACATAACATACATCATGCATAATCATACAACATCATACATCATCATCATGCATAAGCATCAATCATACATCATAACATGCCCATCACAACATCTATGACCTCAAAAGTCAACTTACATAGCCCCCGGGAATCTCCCAAGTCAAAGCCTATATTTCACTTTTTCCCAAGAAGTCAGAAAATATTCTAAGTGTTCATCCGCATTTGTCATAGTTCATTCACATTTCCTTAACTTCATCCGCATTTGTCATCCGCATTTCCTTTAGTTCATCCGCATTTGTTCACACTTAGACTTTCTCATCCGCATTGACCTTACTCATCCGCATTTGTCAATACTCATCCGCATTTTCCATATGCATTTCACATACTTAGTCAATGCTCATCCGCATTAACAGTCATCCGCATTTCACATACTTAGTCAATGCTCATCCACATTGACTTTCCATCCGCATTGACTTTCCATCCGCATTGACTTTCATCCGCATTAACATTCATCCGCATTTCACATACTTAGTCAATGCTCATCCGCATTAACTTTCATCCGCATTAACTACACTTAGGCAATCATTCTAAACCCATTTGCACCTAAACATCAGATTCAGTTCCCAAACACCATCTATCATGTTCCAAGCTTAAATCTTACACTCTAAGCCTTAAAAACACAACCATGACATCAACAAGCATGAACACAGTTCAAAATCACATCATCATACACCCATCATACATACGGGTAACAACCTAGTTTCATAAAAACATAAGTTCATGCCTTTCCAGCCCCAAAAATCAGTTAAAAATCAGTAAAAGAGGGGTTCTAGAACTCACCTTTGCAGCTCTTGAGTATGGCTTCTTCCAAACTTGTTTGAAATTGAGTTCAACAACCTCGAAACCTACTTGAACTCGTATTCTCAGCTAGTTCTTCTTCAAAAACCCAAGAGTTCTCTGTTGCACTTGCTACTTTCTCTCTCTAAAATCCGAAGATTTGCGATGTGTGTGACATATGGACGGTCATGCCACCTTTTACACCCACTTTCCAAACATTTTGTCTTTTTTGTCACTTTTAACCCCTATACTTGGGTTTTATTTCTTTTCCTTCCTTTTCTTCACTTTATTCTTCTTTCTTGACTTTTAAAAATAATTAGGTGTTACATCACTCCCTTTGCATCAAAAGCTGTTAGGAAGTCAACTGAAAAGCAGTTGTAGCACAAGAAGTTGACTGGAGCTTTATGATACATGATGTGACTCTTGCTCAAGCACTCATGGCTAGCATAGATGACAACAAGGAATATGAACATCTCTGTACTCCAGCTTGTATTGCTAAGGTGAAGTTATATTAGGACTATAATATAGAAATTAAATCTAATATTGAATCTTCAAACATCTTAAAATCTGATTTTAAAATGGCTGAATCTGGCTATAAGAAGAAAATATATGACTTAGAGAAAAATGTGTCCTTGTTAAAACATGAACATACTAACTACAAGACTCAAATCAAGGATTTAATATCCAAATTGTCTGAGGCTCAAGCCCAGCTTGTCACAGTTGAGGCTCAAGCAAGGAAGCATGCTATCTCAGAGCAAAACTTCTAAGCCATTTTTGCATCATCCTCTCATTCCAAACTTTGTTATCAAAACAAAGGTGGGTTGGGAACCAATGAAATTGAACATGCAGAGATAAAAACTTGTTTTTGATTAGAGTCAAAAGTAGTCTTGATCTCTTGAGCCTTCCTTGCCTTTCTTTTGCTCTTTCTGATCAAGTTCTTTCTCATGGACTTGGGCATCACAGTCTTCACTTTCTCCTCAGAAGGATAGTGGCCCTTCTTGGAATCCTCGTCTTCACTCTTTTCAGAGGGATTCTTCACTATCTCTTCTTCATCCTCTTCACTCATGGGATCTATGAGAGGAAGCTCATCTTCACAAGTTCCACACCTAGGAGATCTTACTGACAAGATTGTGTGTGGAGGAGCTATCTCATTGGATCCTAGTCCCTGCCTATTTTGATAGCACACTTTGTTGTGCAGGGATGAGGATATCATGTTCTTGAAGGTCTCTTCTTCAAGAACACTCTTTTCTGCCCTGGCTTTGCTGATCACAAGCTTAGCCTGGCACTCAGTTAACTTGGTTATGAGATCTTTGATCTGAGTCCTAAAATCTGTGTGTTCGTGTTTTAGAACTGAAATGGTTTTCTCCAAGTCCTCTATTTTCAGCTTATAATCATTTCCAGACTTTCTAAAATCAGATTTTAAAATGTTTAAGGACTCAAGGTCAGATCTCAGTTCCAAGTTGTAGGACCTATACCTGTTAACTTTAGCAATTCATTCAGGAGTACAGAGATGTTCTAATACCTTGGCATCATCATGATCAGCCATTAGGGCTTGGTTTGGAGAAGCATCTTCTACCTGAAAGCTCCAGTCAAAGCCTCCTTCTTCAACAGCAGCTGCTTTGACTTCTCATTATGGAGAGCTTTGTCAGTGTAGTTTGGTCTGGATTATGTTTGGCCACCATTTGTTCTAGGTGCCTTACACTCTCTAGCAAAGTGGCCTATCAAGTTACAGTTGTAACACTTGACTTTGCCTTTGTCCAGTCCAAACTTTCCACTGGTTTCATTGCTTGGAAACTTCCTTCTAGTTCTCTTGTAGAACTTCCTGGCTCTATGAGTGAGAAGAGCCATCTGCTGGACTATTTCATATATTCCAAATCATCTGGATGGATACAATCCAGGTCTTCAAGAGTGAAAAGAGAGTTGCCATAGCTTTCATCAGAATACACAAAAGCTTGAGAAGAGCTTGTCTCTTGGAATGGGCTTCCTTGAGTGTAGTTCTCCCTTGGTGTCTCTAGGAAGGTGATGAAAGGACCCTTTGGTGAATTGTCAGGGTAGCATAAGAGATGATGTTTGGGTTCTATGCTATCCATTTAAATCACATGTAGGGCTGAACCTATTTGATTGTTAGAGTTGCAAGATGAACCTTACATGTTCATCTCCATCTGGTAGCCACTGAGAATCCCATATAACTCTGTCAGAGTAAGAGTTTTGAGATTTTCAGTTCTCTTGATCACCACACAGTAGTGTGTCCATTGCCTAGGAAGTGAGGACATGAACTTCCTTACAATGTCTCTGTTTTCAAGAGAAACTCCTCCATCCACTAGGGTATCCACAATCTCAACATACCTGAAATACTGCTGAGTCATGGTTTCACCTGTTTTGAAGGTGAAGTTTTTAAATTGCTGCTTTAGGAGATCCTTCTTGTTCTCCTTGGCTTCAGAAGAACCCTCATACATCAGTTTCAGTGCATCCCACAGCTGCTTGGCTGTTTTGCACTTCTTGAAACCTCTGTATATAGAGTTTGGAAGGGCAGTTTGAAGAGCTGTCATAGCTTTTCTTTCTATCTCTACTCTCTTCCTATCTTCATCAGTGTAGTTAGCCACATCGTAGGGGATCATACCAGCACCAGTAGCAGAAGGGGTGCTGGGTATGAAAGTACCATTCTCAATAGACTCCCACATTCTTGAATCAAGAGACCTTATGAAACCTTCCATTCTTAAACACCAGGTATCAAACTCATCAAGAGTGATCAGTGGGGTTTTGTTCATGATTCCAGTTTCCATATCAGTTTTGGAAATGGCTGCCATTTGAAAAGTTTAGTATTTGTGCGTGTGAGGGATCTTAAGATGGTGAGATCTTATATCAAGAGCCTGAAAAGCTCTGATACCAAATGCAGGATCGTTGAAGGGTTAGTTACAACACAACAACACAAAGAGGAAATTAACTAAACTTTAATCAAACAGTAAACTGGATTAACCAAGTGTTGAGATACTAAGAACACAAGTAATGCAAGAGATAGAACACAAAGAACACAAGTGTATGGTTTTCAAGAATGCAGTATATTGCCTTCTCTATGTTCTATTACAAGTGTTCAAAAGCATATGTAAAAGATACAAGAACATGAGATACTTATACTACATCCTACAGCCGTCTATACTTTGAAAGCCTGCTAGATACAATTGACTAGACATGAACAAAATCAATTGTAGATTCAAAAGGCAGATTGCCTTTTGACTTGTGACTATGACATGCCATAGCTCACATCCTTATCTATTACAAAAAGGATAAAGTACACAAAGTAGAAAGTTACCACTCAAGACCTCAATGTACAGTTACCAAAAGCATGGACCTTTTCACCAACTCATGTAAGTTGGTGACTTGCAGAGGTGTAGCGGAAAGGTGTCCAGCTTTATGGAACAATACATCAGATAAAGCATGTTACTAAAAGTCTTCGGAAGAAATCTGTCTTCATGAACTTGAAGCTTCGGAAGACTTTGTCTCTGAGGCTTTGGAAGACTTCATGTTTGGCTTCGGAAGATATTGGTCTTGGCTTCGGAAGATTTTACACTTAGAGTATGTTTTCTATTTCATGTGTGAAACTTCCTAAGCTTCTTCTTTAATGCACTTGTGCAGCATGCAGGAAAGACTTAAGATGTTTAGGTTGCATCAGCCTCTTCATTAATCTCTACAAGCTATAATATAATGTGTTTTCACGAACCAATTCATAAATACCATTAACAAGAATAGCTTTAAAATAAAATGTGCCATTTAAAGAAACATGAATTTCACTCTCAATAAATGACAAAAGATAACCATATTGTCTTAATTGGGCAATAGAAATAATATTCCTAGTCAAACTAGGAGCATACAAAACATTGTTCAAAATTGCTTCCAAACCATTTGGAAGCTTCAAGATGTAGTCCCTAGGCCTTCAACTTGAACCTTTGCCCCATTCCCCATGTAGAGGCTTACATCCCCTTTCTTGAAGTCCTTACTTCTTTTGAACCCCTGCAATAAGTTGCAAATGTGAGTTCCACATCTGGTATCCAATACCTATGTGTTAGGAGATATTAATTTTAGATCAATATGAATCATGAAAATTGTACCTGAGGTTTGCATACATCCCTTTTTGCTTGTAACTCTTTGAGATGGACATGCCAATTTCTTGCCAATGTCCAATCTCCCCACACTTAAAGCATGGGTCATTCGAAGCAACCTTTTGCTTCTTCTCCACTAGTTTGGTGGTGGCGCTCTTACGACTCCCTTTCCCTTTCCCCTAATGTGCCCTTTACCCTTGGCAACATTTGCCTTGGGTGCGGGGTGAGGCCTCTTCTTGTTCCCACCTTCATTAATGGTGAGAACGGTAAACCCTTTTACCCATGGCCGCCTCGGTAGTTTTGAGCATAGAGTGAAGCTCACTTATGTTCTTGTCCCACCTTTCATGTTTAGTTCATGACAAAGTTGTCAAACCTTTTTGACAAAGAGTTGAGGGTCAAATCCGTAGCCAACTCTTTCGAGACGGGACAATTTAGCCTTTCGAGGCGGTCGATGTGGCTTTTCATCTTAAGTACATAAGATAAAACAGATTGGGTGTCGTCCATACGACACGCATGGAGTGCTCGAACCGTTTCAAAGCGCTCAACCCGTGCTTGTTGTTGGAATGTTTCCTTCAACTGGGTTATCATGTCGTATGCTCCATGATGTTCATACTCCTTTTGGAGATCTGGAGTCATACTTGCCAACATGAGGCAAGACACTTGGACAGAGTCCTTAGTGTATTTTACCCAATTATTGTAGGCCTCCTCATCATCTTCACTAGGTTGATCGAAAATCAGATCGTCTAATATGTATGATCGTTTCTCTTGCTTGCGAACAATTCTCAAGTTTCGAAACCAATCAATAAAGTTATTATGGTTTAGACGCTCCTTTTGGAGAATGGTCCTTAGTGATAGTGAGTGAGCGGATGAGATTTCATTGTTTTCATTATTGTCGGTGGCCATCTACAAAATATAACAAAGTTCAATTTTAGTATTTTGATATTGTTTATATTTTTATTAATTAAAGCCCCTTTTAAGTG
The DNA here is from genome assembly GCA_025506515.1 of Flaveria trinervia. Taxonomy (NCBI): domain Eukaryota; kingdom Viridiplantae; phylum Streptophyta; class Magnoliopsida; order Asterales; family Asteraceae; genus Flaveria; species Flaveria trinervia. Next base: position 48,972,485 of record CM046450.1, read on the forward strand.
TCTTACACAATTTTAAAATCTAGAATCTAACGTTACATTTAAATAGTGGTTAGGTGACCTTTATCCTATTATTTAAATTAACAAGGTAGTCAACGTTTTGACAATTGCAACCATTTGCAACTTCTAGGGTATGGGATCGACTTTAAAACATCATATGTATAGTCGGCATGTTTATCCCATCAACACCTTTGTAAACCATATTGTAGGTGATCCATTTAACATGGTTTGCAAATCAAGTTACCCTACTTGCACACACATGTGAGTTTTCCAACAAGTGGTTAGGTGACCTTTATCCCACAATATGGTATCCCACCTCAAGTCACAAGTTCCCTCAAAACGGTTAGGTGACCTTTATCCCATTAAGAGATTCCAAATGACTCAAGTGTTGTGCAAAAGGATGGTGTTAAACTTGTTTATAAAAGAAATTTAAAGTTTTCATAATCTTAGTTTAGAATACTCTATGTACCTTATGTTTGCATGCTTTCAAATACAAGGTACCCAATGGTTCACTTTTAATAAAACCTCTTTTATTAAAACCATTAATCCATTTAATAACCTTTTAATGATAAAGAACCATCAAATTTTCAGCTTGTAAAGTTTGTTAATGAGTTTGTAAGCATATCCAAATATCAACCAAACAATCAACCAACAATCATCCAAACAAGCATAAACATACAAACATGAGTGCATAACCATAGCCACTAAGTTGAACACACTTGTTTGCCATCACAAGTGTTGTCATAAGGTCTTTCTTAAGGGTAGAGATGGAACATGAAAATGTGTCCATGAACTCCCACTTGAAACCACATCCAAAAGCTTCAAGTGTCCATGTCTTTTGTGTCCTTCTTTGAGTCTTCATCTTGTGCATCTTCTTTTACAAAAACCATATCCTAATACAATTTTTCTAATAAAAGAAATGCACCTAATCTATTTATTATATAACCAAATGAATAAATAAATTACAACCCAAAATACAAAGCACAAAATTACAACCCTTACAAGAAACAAAACCAATATGACAAATCATAATCAACCAAAACCAAAAACATAAGGCCAAGGCTATGTTATGCACCATAATGAGAAACATATCCACATTTAAAAACAACTGAACCACTTATTTCAGCCCTAAAATTTCAGCCAACATGAACTCAAATTTTAAGGTTTGTCCACACAACACAATCAACCATTTGATGTAAATCTTTCAAGGTTTATACTAAAGCATGCAAGATTAACCTTGAAACATAAGGGATTCATATACCCATAACAAAATAGCCCCTAATGGGTGGAAAAAGTCCATGAAAACTAATTTTTCAAGACCTTTTGAAGCACATATTCCACATATCCGGCTCTAGATGCCATTGTTGGTTTTTGCTACATGTTAATCAAAGCAAGTTTAACCATTTAAAACTTGTAAAACGCAGTGGAAATATGACTTAAACATGTTGTTACATTCTGAAACATTTCATCTTTTGAAGCACAAACAAAACCTAAGAATAAGGATCATATTAATATATGTGAAATGATATGCTATCAAACCATAAAACAACCATAGAGGAGGCATAGAAACAACCTTTCTTGCACAAGACGTGTAGTAAGGATGAGAAGAAAAGAGATGTTGCTTCTAGAATGTCAAGACTCCTAAAAGAGAGTCCTCAAGCTTGTATACCCACAAGCCTTACCCAACACCTAATCTTGTTAGGTAGAAGAACACCAAATCACAAGATCCTCCTCTTGCTAAAACCAAAAATGCCCAACAAAACTTGTTATTTTTCAGCTTTTTAGAACTGCATTTCCAGCTTTGAAAAACGTTTTTTCAGCAATGAAGGAAGAGAAGAACAAGCTTTTGGGTGGGAGAGAGTGTGCAAGAATGGAAGAGTGTTGGAATAGCTAAAGTCTTGCAAATACCAAGACTTAATTGATGGCCAAAGACACCCCTATGGGCGGCCGAATTCCATTTAAAAGATGGGTTCCCCCCATTTCAATTTTATTAAAAGAACACACTTAACCATCATGTTTATAAAATTAAGAAAAAAACTCTTTTAATTTTATAACATTAACACATTTTATTTGTTATTATTTAACTCATTTACATAATGTAACAAATAATATCTCATGAATAAATTATCCATATAATGTTGTTCTCTTACAAAATCATTGTTTTAGAAAACCTATTTTCTAAATTGGTGTCAATATTTATTTGTATGATCATATCAACAAATAAATATTAATTGGTGTTGTATAGCTTGTTATTGGGTATGACCTAACTTGGATCATAACGTACTAACCACATCAATTTTGTATGTGTCTTGGGCATACAAGATCCAACAATCTCCCACTTGCACAAGATTCATAGAAGATTGATGCAAGTAGTAAATACGCCTAACAACGGTTTACTACCCTTAATACGTATGAAATAGTGCCATTCAATAACATCATCTCCTTTAAGTACCTTACTCAAAATGTTTTAAGTGAATCAATCATCTATCCTTTTGTCATAGATGTCATGTTAAATCCCAGAGACACAGAGTGATCATTCTCCATTGATTTAACTTTATCAGGCCTTAGACATCTTACTCTCAATGAATAAGAGGGACAAATCCCATCTTGACAACATACGTCTCTCACAATTACCTTATATCATACCTGAACTCAGACTTATGTACTACCATGTTTCAGAACAGCGAAGAGCTAAGTCAAAGTATAATATTCGATAAATATCAAGACCCAATATGTGTCTTAGGTCAGAGGATACCAAATGATGTTCGCCTTTACTCAAAATTACTTATGATCAATCAGGAAAATTCCATGTAGTAATATTTGAGATGCAGGTCAGTCCAATATTTGCATCCCACAAATATCTATGAACTTTGGCAACAACCTTTTGCTCTATATTCATCCATATGAATATCTACCAATCCAAGTTCATAATACCAATCCAGGTCAGTCCAAGTTCATACTTGTTCCCACAAGCATGAACAACTACGGATGTTCTGAGTAAATAATTTACTCATGGATTTCAAACATGCAAAAAGGAATATTAGTTGAATCATTATAACCAAAAGTAGTTGTAGCCAACTAGGAGGCTATCAACAACAAAAAGAGGGTGGAGATCATTGACAAGCTTATCAAGCTTGAGCTATTAGTGAAGATGTGCTCCAACTACCTCTAGAGGATTTAACTGAGCTAGAAAAGGCAACCCTGCTACTCATTGAACAAAAGGAAGAACTAGCAAGGCTGGCCTTAGAGGGGAAAGAAAGAGGAAGAAAAAGGAAGCTAATCTGTAGCTTAGGAGGGAAAGGATAACTTTCCTAACCTCCAGGGGTTTCTCTCTAGAATAAATGTCTCCCCATGATAATGATATGATCTTATGGCTCTTCAACAAAGAGCAAGATCTATTGTAGAAAGAGAGAAATAAAGTTGCAAAAGAAAAAATATGGGAGAACAAGAAGAAAGAAGAAGCAGAATGATCTGTTATGAGGATGATAGGTGATAAGGCCTAGATGAAGAACTATCTCTGGGCTCATGACTTCTCTGGTAGGCAGGTGGGTCCCATGTCTGTGAATACCCTTTAGTGTATTGTTTGTGAAATCAAGACAGGCATACGCTTAGGAAGAAAGAAATAGATGTACCGAAGAGTATAGAGGATGACTTTTACATCTACTCCACAACCACAGTCGCAACCCGAACCTATCCTTTTCCCTGTTAAAACTAAACCAACCTAGAGCCTTACACCCCTGAACCCACCTCATCAACTTTACCCACTTCCTCACCCACTCAATCTAGACAACCACCAAAACTATCAATCCTCAAACCTAAAATCTTACCCCAGAACCCAAACCTCTCCTACCAAACAACCACCCAAGTCATCCTCTCATTCATCCAAACATCTCTCCTTAGAGGAGTTTAAGGATATCAAGATGAAGCTAATCAAGTGTACAACTTTGAGCGATATCTCTTGCGAGGAGGAGTCTATAAAGTTGACTTTTGTTGATGGCTTCTCATGTTCCCTCACAAGAGATCAATTCCTTGATCTGCCTAGAGGAACATTGGACCAAGCTGCAAAACACTTTGTCCTCAACTCTAATTCTCTAACAATAAAGAGAATAAACTAAGAAGAAAGCTGGTGACTCTGCTCAATACAAAGAAAGGTGACAAGGTTCCTAGTCAGCCCTTTGTACAAGGAAGAAGATTATCTAGTGGAGTTTTAAAGGCTCTTCTCACAACTTTGTTGTTGATAGAGAGAATGGAGTGACAAACAGGCTCAATGCCTTATCTCTGCTACACTCAAGCAGATTTGATATTGCTGAGTTAGCAAAGAAGCCATTCTCCAATCCCTCCTACTCCAAGATAGGTGCCCATATCATGAATCATCACAGCACCCTTCAATTGGCCTAGCTAACTACGATGTCCAAGATTGAAAAGGAGATGAAACTGAGAAAGGAGGAGGAAAAGAAAGGATCAGCAACCAAAGGAAAAGCCTTTCCTCAAATGGTTGAAGGTTCCAACCTTGAATTAATAGTTAGATGGGAGTTTGACTATGACACCAATCAACTAACTCTCATCAGGGGGCCACAACAAAGGGTGCATGTCATTCAAAGTGACAAACGAGATCTCTTGTCCACTAATGACTTGTACAAACTTCTCAACACAAATTTAGGGAAGAACAAAGAAATGGATAAACATCTTTTATTCTTGGTGCTGAAGGTTTTGAGAAGCAGGAAGAAGTGAGGTTTTAGTAGCATCAGCCTAGGGGGAGTTTTTTGGATCTAGAAAGGCTGGTGCAACCAAAACCAAACACTTAGACTATCTTGGTACAACAAATAAAGGACTTTCGAAGCTAAGTATGGAACTTCCAAAAACAAATGGAGTTCTTCCAAAGTAAGTGCAAGATCAACTTCCAAAGGATAACTCCAACTTCTAAAGACAAGGTCTCTATTGTTCCGAAGCATCAACACTCAGAAGAAATGAAGACTACAACTTCCAAAGTATGAAGTCCCAAGGAAGCATCAGAAGAAGTAGCTACTTTCGAAGTATAAGTGGCATCGGAAGAACAAGTTCTTTCGAAGCTAGTTACCTTCAGAAGCATCTACTATGAACTAGTGGACATAACTATGGTCTCTTTGACACTCCGTTGCCGACCTCTGATATAATGCATGGCTTTTTCATAAAACCCATGTAGTTGACCATTCTTTATTCCATTGTTCACTTTTATCAGTTTGTATGGTTGACAACTTTAGTTGGTGATAAAAGCAAAGTCATGGACATGTCATGACTACCAAATCTTAGGTAAGAGATTATCTAAGATACGTTAACTATAGCTTTGTAGCATTTGCTTTAGTTATAGGACTTTAGCTGGTATCAAAGTATATCCAGATTTAGGTGATAATATGTATAGTTTTTCATTGTAACTCATGTAACATGCTTGTAAGAGTCCTATAATACTTTGAGTTAAGAAGTAATATATACAAGTACCTTGAAAATTATCTCCTTGTGTTCTTTGTTACTTAGTATATTATCATCAACTCTTAGAAGAGATTCTGCTTCATCTAAACCAGTGTGTGATTAAGTGAGTTTGAGAGAAAAACTAAGTGTTTAAGTGACATAATACGGATCCTACAATTGGTATCAAAGCTTCTTAGGCTCTTGATTGTGAGATCTTACCATCCATATCAACCTGTTTTCATTCCTCCTTTCACCACACTCTAAAATGGACCTTAATCAAAAGTCTGAATTCGAGATGGGGATAATGTATAAAGCACCTATTATCACCCTAAAAACTTTAGATCATGGAGCAGATGCATAGAAGGCTTCATCAGGTATCAAGATGGAAAAATATGGCAATCTATTGTCAAGGGCCCCTACAACCCAGAGGTTGATGCCCCATATGGAAATGGAGCCATGATAGAGAAAGTCGTTGAAGACTACTCTCATGAAGACCGGATGAAGATGGTGTTGCACCCTGAAAGGATCATACATGCCAACTCAATGGGTGATTTGATGATTGCTTTGCTGAAATCTCATAAGTCCAAGAAGAAATGTTGATGAAGATTCTGCTCAAGAAAAAGAACAAGTGTTGTCTTCCGCATTTGTCAATTCGGAAGACATAAAACAAATACAGACAAGTATTTGTTCTTCCGCATTGACAAATGCAGAAGACCAAATGTTGCGGACAAGACTTTGCTCATCCGCATTGACAAATGCGGATGACTGAACAAATGCGCAAAAGGATTTGTTCATCCGCATTAACCAATGCGGATGACCAACATACTAATGCGGATAATAAAATGAAGAAATGCTTATCAAGTTAACTCATCCGTATCTGCCAAAGCGGATGAACAAGCAAAGATGCGGATCAAGACTTAGACTAGTTCTGATGTGATAGGTCAGGGGTAGTTTATTCATTTTGTAAAAGGCATCTTGTCTGCCTATAAATAGAATAGATGACCTCGTACCTGAGGTGACGAATATAGACATAGAGAATTTTTGTTGTAATTATTCTCTGTAATCAATCAACTTTCATATATACAATACAAAAGCATTTATGAGTTACTCAAAACTCGGTCATACACCTAAACCTCCTATGCTTAAACACAAATATGAGTTTAAACAGTGGAGAATCAGGTTTAAGAATTGTATCACAGGTGTAGATCTTAATTTTGGATATCAATATGCAAGGGTCAACACATCCCTGTTACTTTGTCTGCAAATCAAGCTTCAATTTACAAAACTACTAGAATACCCATGAAGATTTAACTCTTGATGATGAAGACTATAAGAAAATCAAGATTGACCTCAAAGCTTACTCCATTCTGACTCAAGCACTCAAGATGGATATGTTGAAAAGATTGCAGAAGTATGGTACTGCAAAAGCTGTGTGGGATGCACTAAAAATCATGTGTGAAGGAAGCAGTGAGGTAGCAGAAATTAACAAGGATAAGCTTGTTAATCAGTATGAAACATTCCACCACACCAAGGGAGAATCAATATCCAAACAACTGCACAGATTTGTACAGTTAGTAAATGACTTGGAAATCATGGGAGTCACTTACAAGATTAAAGAATAAATAAGAAAATGCTTTATAGTCTCCCTGAAAGCTGGAAACAGAATGTAACAATGCTGAAAAGTACTCTTGATCTTGAGAGTACTACTTTAGATATCATGATAGCCAAAATTGAAGCATTAGAACTTGATGAAAGAAGCAGAAATCTTGGTGGACCAAGAGTGATTGAGGCTTACAAATTTCCATCAGAATCTCATTCTGTGGAAAATGCCTTCATCACTGAGGAAGATGATTTTATCTCATCAAGAGATCAAATGAACAACACTGGTTCATTGCAACTCCACCAATCAATCATCCATCAACATCATCTCAAACACCCAGAGTCTCTGCTGCTCCTCAAACCACTCCTGAAGACTCGAAATCAGAAGAACAAAAGGCAACTTACAATGCCTTTGTTGCAAGCTTTGAAACATACTTAGGAGGAAGACTCACTTCTGCTCATCTAATTTAGGAAGATCCAGAGGAAATGGATCCTGATGATGTGGAGGAAATGGATCTATAATGGCAAATGGCCATGATTGCCATGAGAGCCAAGAAAGTCTTCAGAAAAGGCAGAAAGATGAGCCTAAATGAAAATACAAAACTTGGATATGATAAAACCAAGGTGAAATGCTTCAACTATGGCATGGCTGGCCACTTCTCAAGAGAGTGCAATGCCCCCAAGTGAAACAACTATCAAAGGAACTCTCTAGGCCAGTCATCTTCACAGCCTAACTCAAGCTTTCACTCCAATAACCAACAACAGCAGTATCATCATTCTCATCATCACCAAACATATCAAAATCCACCCCATCTGACAAATCAAGCTCATGGAAGCAATCAGCCTTCCGCCAGTGCTCTAGTGATAAAGCAAGATGGGGTATGTGACTGGAGTGTGTATGCAGAGGAAGTCAAGCCTCAATTTCAAAATCATGCTCTTATGGCTCACATCAACGATGGACCATCTCCAATGCCTACTAAGGTAAAATCTAACCTTTGTAGTGAAAAATGCATTAATGAATTGCAAGGTTACAGGGAGCATAACCATAAACTAGCAAATAAAATCAAAGAAGAAAAGGTAAAGTCAGAGATGATGAAGAGAGAAAGAAAAAGCATTGAAATCAAAATCAAATCTCTCATCTCTAATATAGAAAAACTACATGATGAGAAGTACACTCTTGCAGCTGAGAATGAGCTACTTACTAAAATGTTAGCTCAATCTAAGGCTCAACACTCAATGACTGAAGTGAAACTTGAAAAGTTTCAAATGTTTTCAGTCAAGCAACAAGAGATGCTTGATTCTCAAAAGGATCCAAAGGACATGTCGGGGATTGGGTATCATTCATGTCCTCCACCATACAATGACAACTACACTGTTATGCCTGAATCTGTCTCACTCACTAAAGCAATTGAAACCAAAACTATGGAACCTAAATCTGTAGTAAAACAGGTGACCAATCCTCAAAACAAACCTAATTTTTATATTGAAACAAATGAGGATAAAATCAAGTTAGGTCACCCAATCAAAATCAAAGAGTGTTCAGACAAGACAGTGAGTGTCATGAAACCCTCAAGCCCTGTAAAAGCAATTGTCCCTTTTATAAAATTCATACCCTCTATTTTACAAGGTAAAAAGAAATACGTGAAGTTAGTGAAACCCACTGCTGACAGCAGTTCTGATAATAAGATCATATCTCCAAAAAATTCAAGAAAATCATAAAAGGTTTCACTACAAAAGAAACAAACAGGATCATTGAAACCTAAAACATTATCAGACCCTCAGTCTTCAAGATTAAGGCAGGGAGTGGGTTTGATATCTGTAACAAGGAACATGTTGACCAATTTGAAAAAGAGGTGAGAAATGGGTTGAAGAAACAGAAACAACCCAGAAAATCAAAACAAAGGTAGTGTTGTGAAACAAACTACAAAAAGGTTGATTCTGATTCATCCCCTAAAGAAAAGAAAGTGACTCATCAAAAGAAAATATCAGCTGAGTCACACAAGGCAAAATCTGATTCAAGAAACAAACAAATGTATTGTGACATTTGTGAAATGTTCAATCACAAGACAGATGAATGCTTTTTAATCAACATTGTGTCTATTTGTGACATGAACAATCACTACACCAAAAACTGCTATTTCAACAAGTATTGTTCAGTCTGTGACATGAACAATCACAATACATCTGATTGTTACTTCAATCAGTACGGTTTGAGAATTCCCCAACACAAGCCCATCTCAAAAACATCCACTATCACACATTCTGTCAGACCTCATCTACACAATGATTAATCTAGGACTTCTAGATCAACAAATGACAAAAACACTTTAAAGGAATTGTGAAAGGGTCAAAGGAAACATCTACAATGAAACACAAAATTGACCTTCCAAAACAAAAACTACTCTTGATAATGAAAATCGGCTAAATTTCTACAATGAAATAGAGACCAAAGATTTCATTACTCATCTGAATCTTTAGTGGGTGTTGATGAGATGACTCACCCCATTCATAACCAAAATTCTCCAGGACACCTCCAACTAAACCATAATTTAGAGGGAAATGCCAAGAAGTCACCATTATGAATAGGAACGGTAACCCAAGACCATCATGGCTTGGGTTCCTTATTCTAATTAGTTCTTTTTGCTTGCAGGTTCATCCACACAGGTCTAATAGCCTATGGTACGTAGACAGTGGATGCTCCCGACACATGACTGGAGATCGTTCCCTCCTTCATGACTTCAAGCACATACAAGGAACTACTGTGGCATTTGGTGGAGATTCACAGGGTGGTAGAATTATAGGTGAAGGATCTATGGCAAACGGGACGCTGAGCTTTGACAGAGTAAGCTACAATGAACAGCTTAATTTCAATCTGCTAAGCGTGTCTCAGATCTGCGACAAGAAATATTCCACTCACTTTACAAACACTCATTGCTACATTCTGAAACCTGGATTTCAGATCTCTGAAGAATGGGTTGTCTTAAAGACACCGAGGAAGAATAATACATATGTCTTAAACTTGTGTTCTACATCACCTAAAGAAGAAACATGTCTTTTGGCAAAAGCATCATTTGATGAGTCATAGCTTTGCCACAGACGTTTGGGGCACACAACCTTTAAAAACATGAACAAGTTGGTCAAAGGAAACCATGTCATTGGTCTTCCTCAAAAAGAATTTAACTTTATTGATCAACGTTAGGCGTGCCTCAAAGGAAAACAACAAAAATCGTCTCACAAAACCAAGCTGGTGAACACTAACAATACTCCATTAAAGTTACTTCACATGGATCTATTTGGACCAACTCATGTAATGAGTATGGGAAAGAAACGGTATTGTTTAGTGATCATTGATGACTTTTCACGATTCATATGGATGTTCTTCTTACTTCATAAAAATAAGGCATCCCAAATCGGACAAGAATTTATCACTAAAATTGAAAATCAACTTGATCTTAAGGTCAACTAATAAGAAGTGATAATGGTACTGAGTTCAAAAATGAAAGTATGAGTTCATTTTGTGCAACCAAAGCATTGCTCATCAATTCAATGCAGCTAGAACTCCTCAACAAAATAGGGTAGCTGAAAGGCAAAATAGAACACTGATTGAAGCAGCAAGAACGATGCTAGCCGATGCCAAACTGCCAATCACCTTCTTGGCAGAAGCATTAATACATCGTGCTTGTACAAAATCAAACTCTGATTGTTAAAGAAAGTAACATGACACCTTATGAACTGCTCTTTCATAGGAAACCATTTATTGGTTTCCTCAAATCATTTGGTAGTCCTGTCTCAATATTAAACACCCGAGACTATTTGGGAAAGTTTTCATCCAAGTCTGATGAAGGATTCTTTGTAGGTTATTCTTTTGTTTCAAAGGCTTATAGAGTGTTCAATCCTAGATTAAACATTATTGATGAATCAACAAATGTTCAATTCAAGGAACATTTGTTTCCCAAATCTACAAATGGTCCTGACTGGTTGTTTGATATTGACACGTTTACAAAGTCATTTGATCAATTTCACTTGTCTAATGCAGGAAATCTACATTCGAGTGATATTCGTAGTTGTAGAAAGAAGAGATGATTTTCCCTTGATTCCTCCTACATTTGATGAACGCCTGAATGAAGATGTTCCTCTTCAAGAAGATCCCATCAGACAACCGTCACAAAACCTTAGTGTTTCTACTGAAGGAGGTCCAAACCTGGTACCTTCCCACTCAGATGATCTGTCAAATGAGGTTAGGAATCAAAAACAGGCCTCTCCTCTAGTTGAAACACAAAGGACATCAAATGATGTAAGCAATCACAGTGCTGCTGAAGCTGAAGCAAAAACTGAAACAGAGTCTGACAATCTTCATAATTCAACAACAGTACTAGATGAATGTGCCTCTGACCATAATGAACTGAATGTCTCCAATTTTTATGTAACTATTGTCGGTGACTCCATTCCAACCACAAGAATACAAAAGAACCATCCAGTTGAAACCATTATTGGTGATCTTAATGAGAGGGTGAAAAGAAGCAAATCAAGCATTGCAAACATCTCTTTGTTCTCATGCTTTCTGTGTCAAACAGTACCCAAAAACATCAAAGAGGCGCTTCAAGAAAAAAGATGGATTGAAGCAATGTAGGAAGAATTTCTCCAATTCAAGAAGCAAGAAGTATGGCAACTGGTAGATCTTCCTGAAGGACAATACCCTATCGGTACCAGATGGTTGTACAAGAATAAGACTAATGATAGAGGGATCATCATCAGAAACAAAGCAAGATTAGTGGCACAGGGATACACTCAAGAAAAAGGAATCGACTATGATGAAGTGTTTGCACCTGTTGCCAGACTAGAAGCAATCAGAATCTTTCTAGCATATTCTGCATCCAGGAAATTTACTATTTATCAAATGGATGATAAGTGTGCCTTCTTGTATGGAAAGATTGCTGAGGAGGTTTATGTGAGTCAACCACCTGGCTTTGAAGATCCAGATTTTCCTCACAGAGTTTACAAGCTTGACAAAGCTCTGTATGGTCTTCATCAAGACCCAAGAAAGTGGTATGATACTCTATCATCTTTTCTTCTTGAACATGGATAGGAAAGAGGAAATATTGATCAAACTCTCTTCAGAAGAACAAGAGGAAAAGATATGCTGCTATGTGGATGACATCATATTTGGCTCTACAAACAAGCAACTCTGCAAAGAATTTGAAGACCTTATGCATTCAAAGTTTCAAATGAGTGCTATGGAGGAACTCACCTTCTTTCTAGGGGTACAAGTCCAACAGACAGCGGATGGAATCTTCATCAATCAATCAAAATATATGGAAACCATGTTGAAGAAATTTCACTTTGCTGACTGTCAGTCTATCAGAACTCCTGTAGATACTAAAGTAAAGATTGGACCTGATCCTGAAGGCAAACCAATGGATAAGACTCATTATCGATCATGGTCAGTTCACTTATGTATCTAACAGCCAGTAGGCCTGAGATAATGTTTGGTGTTTGTGTGTGTGCCAGATATCAAGTTGATCCAAAAGAATCACATGTGAATGCAGTCAAGAGGATATTCAGATATCTGAAGGGCAAACCAGCTCTTGGGTTATGGTATCCAAATGAAGGAGAATTTAGTCTCTATGCCTACACAAATAGTGATTATGGAGGATGCAACTTCAACAAAAAATCCACCTCTGGCGGTTGTCAATTTCTTGGTCCCAGACTAGTATCTTAGCAATGCAAGAAGCACACAAATGTATCTGTGTCCACTGCAGAAGCTGAGTATATTGCTGCATTAGCTTGTTGCTCTCAAGTACTCTGGATTCAAAACCAGATGCTTGATTATGGTTTTAAATTCTTGCACACGCCAATTTCTATTGACAACACAGCAACTGTTTTCATAACTAATAATCCAATTTAGCTCTCAAAAACAAAACATATTGAGATTAGATATCACTTTTTGAGGGATTGTGCTGAAAAAGGTTTAATCAAATTGATTCAAGTACCAACTGAAAATCAATTAGCTGATTTGTTTACCAAGGCATTTGATCCTAGTAGGTTTGAATTCCTGGTTTTGTCAATTGGCATGATTAACCTTGAGTAAAACCATAAAAAACATCAAAAATAATTAAAAACATCAAAAAACCACAAAAAGAAATCAAGTTTGATGAAGAAAAGAATCTAAGGGAAATGATATAATTACAGTCATTATATCATTCACTGCGCTTAATTTCAAAGATTTCAAGACTGTCATGACTTACCAGATAAGTTGGTAGGCTCAACTTGGAAGAGAAGATACATGCAGTGATGAACTAGAAATCTTATTTAATAGTGAAACAGTCATCACAGAGTACAGGTATGTATTGGCTTATCTGAGTGCATGTGTGTGTAGTAACCAAAACACACCAGGTAATGATACTTTATGAATCTCTTTCACCTACATCAGTTTCATCTTTGTTTTACTGAGCAAAGACCTGATGAAACATGCACATAGTGCAGATGTCCTGATCCAAAAGATTTCCAATAAGAAACACATCAAAATTGGATGAATCCACAAAAGCAATATTCCAAGTGAATGAACAAAAGAATCCCATCATGGATCACCTTCCAAAGTGAAGTGTAAAGAATCCCAATGTGGATCATCATGAAAAGGATCAAAGTAAAAGAATCCCAATGAGGATAAGTGAAATTGAGTTATCATAACTTAAGTAACTTGGTAAGAAAAGTTGTGAAAAAGTTCTACCATGCATTGTATAAGGATGTTGATCATTCCATGCTTGTGTGTGTGAGGTACACATTAAATAACTAAATCAACCTAAAACATGATAGAAATCATTTGCATCAAAATATCAACCTAGTATGAGTTTAAGATGACAAACATACCTTCAATCATCAAGTTCATATGCATGTCCATTTAATCATAAAGGATACACATGTGTAATCTGAGACTGATATGATCCCAACAAAAGATATAATTCTCTTCATTATTAGATCATAATAAAAATTCAAAATGTTTTTAAATCTTTAAAGTTTCTATCCAACTGTGGATATAAACTTTAGGGGGAGTAATTTAAAATTTTTGAGTAAGTCTATATTTTTGGTGAACATCTCTCTTTTGCATTTGCTATAGTGTAATGTTGACCAAGTGGTCAAACGCATTTGGTGCAGTTACACAAATGTTGATTGACTTTGCTCTTTCGCATTTTCTATAGTGCTCAATGCTGATGAATTTTGTTCTTCCGCATTAGACATAGTAAACAAGTGTGGATGGCAGAAAAACAAAAGTAATAAAACTTCCGCATTTACTACAGTGTGTAAATGCGGATGACTTAAAATCACAAGTTCAACTCTTCCACATTTACAACAGTGAACAAATACGGATAGTCAAATTTCAAATTTTGTCTTCCGCATTTGCTATAGTAAACAAATGCGGATGACCAAAAGACTTGAAATTTACAATTCCGCATTCGCTACAGTGGTGACCGCATTTGCTCTTAAACTTGTAAAATCTTGCAAAAGCCATTATTTGACTATTTAAGGAATTTAAATGGGTCATTTAATACTTTCCAAATTTGAGAGACTTTATAGTGAGACGAGCACAAATACACAGTACACCCACTTCGATCATATTCATCATAAACAATCAGAGATTTTCGTGTGATTCTACTTAATCTATTCTTGTTATCGATTCTGAAACTACATTTGCATCGAAAACAAGGTGAAATTTCCAAAATTTTCATCAAGACCTAAGTTTCGGACTGTTAAACCTAAATCAAACAATGAAGCAACTGATATTGAAGAACACAAAAACATGACTTATTGATGTAATAAAATACACCTTCTCAACTTCAATAAACATGCAAACCAACAGAAATTCTACTCATCATGAAAACCTTTATATTCATGGTTGTTGTAAGAACAGAGCATGATGGAAAATGAAAATATGTAACAAATCAATGAAACAACATCTAATAAATGGTTCAAACATGGAAACTATGATTTTTGAACAACAAATTCACCATTTGTTGTGACAATAATGATACAGTAATGACAAACATTCATCTTTGACCATTTAAAGTCAAACTGATAAATGATACACATGAGTTTTCATCAAAAACTGACACACGTGTCTCTTATGCAGATTATATGGCAAATATTTCATGGAGCAAGCTCCACAATGTCAACAGTTATTTAAACCCTCATGTGCCAGAAGCTGAGGGACTAAGAGATATGATCAGATTCTTATTTACGACAAGGGTAGCCTATGCTATCACTGTGAGACCCACCATCTATGAGAACCTCATCAAGTCTTTCTGGAACTCAGCTAAGGTAATTGAAGCAGATGGTGTTATAACATTAACTCGGAGAATTGACAATGATCACACTCTGAGCATCACTGAAGATTCTGTTAGAAGATGCTTACAATTTGGTGATGATGCTAATGCACCACTAGAGCTGGATGATGATGAAATAACCACATTCTTTGCTGAGATTGGTAATAAAGGAGGATATGAAGCTAAACAAATTGTTAAAGGATTAGTTGATCTACCTTGGAGATTCCTAATTCACATGTTTCAGCACTGCTTATTCAAGAGAAGACAGGATGGAATGATATTCCAATCACCACATCCTTAGCAATCTGTGCTCTCTGCACTAACAGGCCATTCAATATGTCTGCCTATGTTTTAGTTGGCCTGATTTCAAACATTCAAGAGGGGAGAAGATACAAATTCTGGATGTATCCAAAATTTATCCAGTGCCTAATCAATGAATCATCCCTTATATTGCTAACGAGGGACCAGTGCTTGATATTCCTCATTATGATGCAAGATCTTACAAGTTCATTAAGAAGAGGGATCCAAGTAACTTTTATAATGGGGCTCACTCACCTCTTCTTCCATGGATGATTCAGCAGAAAAATCAAGAAGTTCAAGGACAAGAACAAGCTACTGCACACCATCACCACAACCATCACCACAACCAACACCACAACCACACCACAACCATCACCACCACCATCACCACAACCAACACCACAACCACACCACAACCACACCACAACCATCACCACAACAACACCACAACCAACACCACAACCAACACCACAATCAACACCGCAACCATCACCACAACCAACATCACCACCTCATCATTCACCAATACTACCATCTCATCAATCACCAATACTACCATCTCATCAATCGCCAATACTACCATCTCATCAATCACCAATACTACCATCTAATCACTCACTAATATCACCATACCAACCTTTCCCCACCCATGATTACCCTACTGAATTTGGAGACTCAACTAGCACTTCTAAAGCATCCAAATCATCTTTAGATGAGGAGGATAAACATGCTCAAATGCCTGTAAAGAAAGCAACTTCTGAGACTACTCCCTCAGAGAGCTTTGTTGAATCCAATGTGAACAGGCCTGATGAAAAAGATGAACTGATATCTGAGCTCCTACAAAAGGTGGAAAGGATGGAAAGGGTTCTAAATAGGAGAGCTAGAATCATTGATCACATGATTCTAGAGCTTAATGAAAAGGAGAATGAATTAAAAGAACTAAAAGAAAAGTATGAAGCTAAAAAGAAAGAAAAAGAGAAAGAGATTGACTACTTGAAAGCTTCATTGAACCATTCTAGAGAAGAAGTGTGTGGACATGTTGACACTCTTGAAATTCAAACCATAGAAATGGAATAACAAGAGAACATTATTGAAGAACAAGTTGAAATCATCTCCAATCTTAAAAATGAAATTCAAAGCCAAAATAAAAGGATCTCTGAACTTGAGTTGTTAATTGAGATTCAAAGAAGTGTTGTGGCTGATGAGAGTAAAAATGAACAAGACAAGGTTGTTGATGATGAGAACCAGTCTTTCTCAGAGAATGAAGAACAAAAAGAAGATACAAGTCAAACAAAGAATGAGGAACAAAGTCTAGAGATTGTGATTTACTCTGGAAAATCAGATGCTACTCACACTGACAAAAGCAGAATTTGAAGAACTTATCAGTGCTTTAGACGGCTTTACATCTGAAGAATTCAGTGTAGATGATGACTTTTGGGAGTTTGTGAACAATGAAAGGACTGACACTGAACCTATTGTATTCATCCCTCAATTTCCAGTTCCTTTGGAGAAAGAGTTAAGCATGCAGATTGTCCCTGATGTGTCACTGTCTAAAGAACAGAAAGAAATGATAAGAGAAGTGTGTGAAAAGGAAAAAGAAAAAGAAACAGAAATAGAAAAAGAAAAAGAAAAAGAAAATGAGGAAATAGAAGTTAATGATCAAGAACAAACCACTCCTGAAAAATTGCCTGAAGAGATGGAAAAGGCTGAAACTTCAAGTCCACAACTTCAAACATACTCCAGGAAGAGGAAATATCTAGCTTAAAAGGCTAAGGGAAA
This sequence comes from Flaveria trinervia, assembly GCA_025506515.1. Lineage (NCBI taxonomy): Eukaryota > Viridiplantae > Streptophyta > Magnoliopsida > Asterales > Asteraceae > Flaveria > Flaveria trinervia. The sequence continues at coordinate 48,989,923 of CM046450.1, forward strand.
AAGACCAATGGTTGAAGAAGAAAGTGTCAAGAAAAAGAAAGATGACCCCAAAATCTTGGCAGCAATAGCTGAATTTCTTGAAGAACATGAGCAGGCTGAAGCTCAGTTAAAGAAACAAGTTGTTACCATTGATCTGGAAGAAGGAGAGATAGTTGGAGGTTATGATGCTGCAAATGATGTTGATGTGGACAGTCCTATGAAACCAGAAAAACCAGTTGAGGAAATGGTGTCAAAGGCTCAAACTAATGATCTAATGATAAAAGCAATGTTTTTAATCAATCATGGGTATGATCCAGATGAAGTCTTTGGTATGACCTATGAAAGAATGAAGGAAGAGGAAGAAAAAGTGAATAAGCTTCTGGATCCAAGTTTTGAAACTGAGTATGAGAAATCATTCATGAGAAAGGATTATGTGCCAAAATTGTCTCCCATGAAGAAATCAACAACAACTGAGTATGAAGATCATTTTCAAGGAAGGTTCATCTGCCTAAATGGTTATCTATGAAGAAATCATCCCCAACTCCTGAACCACTATTTTCTGATCCTTATAGCATGTCAGATAAGGAAATGAAGGATTATCTTTCAAATAAAGGGTTCACAAGAAGAAGATTGGAAACATGAAAACTAACTCATTAAGGGTTGCAACTCTTCAAATGATTAATGAGAAGAAAGAAAGACTCAAGAGGTTAGAAGAAGAAATATTAAGCAAGAAACCAAGATCTAGAGTATCTGCTCAAGACATGATGCTAAACCAGAAAGATCAAGAATTATTGGCTCATGTTCTTCACAAGTACCCTGAATGGTTTGCAGAACCCTCTCAGTTGAAACTACAAGAAGGATTAACCATTGTTGAGTTAATCAGAGAGATGTCTACTCCTAAAGGAAAATTTGATCAAAAAATAATTGCTTGGAAGTATGACAGTATGTGGAATATGTTCATGGTGAGAAGGATCTCCGGATGGTCCAATTCTTTATAGAGTACTCAGCTCTTGTAAATGCCCTGGAGATTCATGATTTAAAAGAACTAGCTCAACTGGAACTGATCAATCATGCAGCTATGTTCAGGGGATATGAATTTGAAAACATACTCAAAATGTTCAGAAGAACTGACAATTTCAATTCATTAAAGACAATATGCATGAGAAAAGATAAAGCTTTTGTTAATCCCCCTGAGAAGAAGAAGAAAATGCAAGCAGAAGAGGTTGTGTTTCCTGAGTTGAAGGTGAAACCAACAGAATCATTGAAGAGGAAAATGGTGTCTAGTACTCATTCCTCCACATCCATCTCAAATGTGTACTATGATGAGAAAAATTATGAGATGATGATTGAAAGAAAGTGGGAGGAAAGGAGGGTCTGAAATAAGATTATTTAGTGGATATGAAGTAAGATTATTTGATGAATCATACATCCACTATATATATACCAGACACTTTAGGGAAATAAATAATAACTTGGGTGAACAAGATATGCACTTCTTCCTAAAGTGCATCAAGTTGCTAAAACTGCCTTATGATCGGATTAGTGCTAAAAGAGACAAAAGAAAGAAAAAGAAGACACCATTGCAACTTGGGAACATTGTCAAACTTGAGGTAGATACGGGGGGGAAGCTTACTGATTCACAGAGATAGTCATTCTACAATTTCTATTTGGGAACCTATCTCACTGAAGACATTACCAATAGAAGCCATCTACAATATGAGCAAAATGAAGATACATGTGCTAAGTAGGGACAGGATGTCAGAAGCAATAGATTTTGTGAACATGATCAAAGCTATCCTGGATCCAACTACAGCTGCATTCTTATTACCTCCACAAGACCCAGCAGAATCCTCATAACATCAATCACCTCCCAAACATTGAAGAAAAATAGGTTGTATAATCCTTAGGTGGAGTATTGTTGCACCTTGAAAGGACCATACATGCCAACTCAATGGGTGATTCGATGATTGCTTTTCTGAAATCCCATAAGTCCAAGAAGAAATGCGGATGAAGATTCTGCTCAAGAAAAAGAACAAGTGTTGTCTTCCGCATTTGTCAATGCAGAAGACATAAAAAAATACGGACAAGTATTTGTTCTTCTGCATTGACAAATGCGGAAGACCAAATGTTAATGCGGACAAGACTTCGCTCATCCGCATTTGACAAATGCGGATGACCGAATAAATGCGCGGAGTATTTGTTCATCTGCATTAACCAATGCGGATGACCAACATACTAATGCGAATGATCAAGTGAAGAAATGTTGATCAAGTTAACTCATTGGCATGCGGATGAACAAGCAAAGATGTGGATCAAGACTTAGACTAGTTTTGATGTAATAGGTTAAGGGTATTTAGTCATTTTGTAAAAGGCATCTTATCTTCCTATAAATAGAATAGATAACCTCGTACCTGAGGTGACGAATATATATTTTTGTTGTAATTATTCTTTGTAATCAATCAACACTCATATATACAATACAAAAGCATTTATGAGTATATTTCTTGCATTGAATGTTCTTTGATTGTTTGTTTCCATCATTCAATCATTGACTTGATTACCATATTCGATTCACAGTAAGAATCTCAATCTTACTTAACCCAGTCAGTTGTTGATGTGGCCTACTTTGGAGTTGAAGAGCTTCAGAGGCTGAATAAACCTTCTACTACTATTGAGGAAGTTGGTCAACCTAAAGTTCATATGGAACATGAGATTGATTTCTGAAGGGAAATGGAAATTGATGGCCCAACAACCAAAACAGTTGGGACAGATAGTGTATTGCCACAGACTTCTGAAGCTGAAGTCAAAGCTGCTGAAGAACAATTTCAATCTTCTGAAGCCGAGATGGAAGCTGCGGAAGGGCTTTACTCCTTGTTCGATGATCTTATCATCGTAGATGCAATTCTGGAACTAGGATCTAAGGTAAATAGTGAGGACTTCCGCAAATTACCCATTACTCAAACACTATCATCACCGAATGCTCCAGCCACCACTCAACAACCTGAACTCTCTGCTCAAGAATCTCCAAAGTCTAAAGCTTTCAAAGATGTCAAAGGAAAGAGGAAGCTAACTGCAACTCCCAATTCCTCCTGAAACAAACATCAATATTGAATTCGATCACCACGGTTATCGCGACCTGCAACTTACTGGAACACCATCGTTTGAACATTTAAACTTGAAATTGGTAAGGGGCTTTTGGTCTAGTACATCAATCAAAGCTGCACACAAGATTAATTGGATTATCATCAACAATTACCGCAACCATCAATATGGAATCGATGTGATTTGTATTTGATGTTTTCAAGTTTTGGAAACCAAGTTAAACCGCAACCACGGCCTTGGTTTACTGGTAGTGCGAGTGCAGAATGGACTTGAGGTCCCGGGTTTGAACCCGGGGACACTCAATCCATTATTTTGTTTTCTTTTTCAAAATTTTAAATATATAAAAACATCTGAAAATTACTAAAAATAATATTATAAACTTTGTGTATTTTTAAAGTCGTGTTAGTAATTTCTATAAATTTTTTACTGAAAACTTAAACCCTATTATAAAACAAAAATTTTATTCAATTTATTTAGACTATAAAAAAAGAGAAGATGATGATTTAAAACTTTACAGTATTATTGGTTCGAATGTTGTCTATATACGATTAATTAAATCTTTAGTCTTTAACAAAATAAATTATTATTATTATGAAAGATTGTTTAAACTTATATTTAAACTTTATTTGCCATAAACCATTTTATTTCTTATAATAAAATGGTCGGCAACTATATTTTGTTCTTCATTAACTAAAAATTACTTTAACAAATTTAGTTATTGAAACCCCCCAAATATCAATTGAGACCCTAGCTTCAATTGAATCGTTAAGCTCTTTAGTAAATTTAAATTTGTAATTCATATATTGTTAGGTACCTTGTGAAGGCTTGCGTTGGAACGATTATTATATCTTATTAATCATCAACTATATATTTATTTCACATTTGATTATTTCTATACCCCTTTTTCATATTTTCACACTTTGGGGTGAAACATGTTACTTTATAATCATTGCACTTGTAAATTCGTTTGATTCTTGTAAACTCTTGGCAATTCACTTATATGTTGTGGTTAGTTGATCTTTCTAATTACCATGTAATGAAGATTATATGTGCAATCATTAACTATTGCTATCTTGGTGACGTCATGGATCTATGGGCTTGACAAGCATGCTTGGTTAATCCAATTACAATTAGCTAATCGTATAAACTTGTAAACGTGGAAACTTGTAAACTGTCAAGGTTTGATTGTGCACCTGTCTTACATCCCTAGTTACTTTGTTCACTAATTTATAACATGAATTGCCCTCTTTTATATAGTTATGTATTGAAAACTATAGAAATCTCACCAACATTATGTTGACCTTTTATTTTTAACATGTTTCGGGAAACGCACAAGTTTGATTGTCATCTTGAAGTTCTTTCACATCTAGGATTGCACCTAGCTAAATTAATGAAATGACTTGGTTTATTTACATCTAAGTTATGTCTATTTTCATATTTGAGACTTATGCTTGTAATGTTACTTTTGAAACTCATGATTAATATAATTGGGTTTAATAATAGCGTTATGTGGCTGTGCACGATCTTAACCCTCACATATCAACGTTTCCGCCGTCAAGGTTGGGGTGTGACAGATTGGTATCAGAGCCCATAACTATAGGGATTTAGGTTATTAGAAATTATGACCTAGACTATAGCGTATCCATGAACCTCATAGAATTATATTTCTATCTTGTAAAATGTATGGTTTGCATACTACATAATGCTATGCCTTCTTATGTGAAATTTGATGCCTTAGCATAAGATTGCTTAAATATTGTTACCTATCTCCCTTAAACTTTTCTTTGACTCTTCGATTCTCCCCGAACATGAAGCCTCTTAATCTTATTCTCGACGACATGTGGGATCACATACTTATTGTTTATGACTTGGATCTTTAGATGTTATGTCTAATCTATACAAATTTCATCAAGGTTTTGATTTTATGAACCTAAGGAACATTGTGTGACACATAGACACATGTATTCTAGATTTCCTGGCAAAAGGCCTTCAGGCTAAGGAAAGCATTTTGCATAAATCCTACGGGACTACTTATGCATACCTGGGGATTTCTGGGATGAGTGATAAACTATGGTCGATATACACAAGTTTCTAAGGCAAATGGGTTAATTCACCTTGATGTGTCAACGTTTCCAAATGGTAATGCATTACCAAATTGAATCATTCCATGTACCTTACAACTCTTAGCTTATCCTTGTTTAAATTACTGTCCTTTAAATCCTCTTTCTCATAACTAAATCATTTTGTATATCTAGCATGTCTCGTCACCATGGAAAGCATGGAAGTTCCAACCATAAGCTAGCCACCATGATTGCATGACAAATGGCTGCCCTCATCCCAACTATGGTTGTTGAACTCAATAGCACCTTGATGACCAATTCCAATAACAATGGAAATGGTCAAGGAGAAAACAGTAACAACCAAGGCAGAAATAATCGCACCTGCACCTTCAAACATTTCAACTCGTGCAAACCCACTAGTTTTAGTGGAAAAGAAGGAGCCACTAGACTTCTGGAGTGGTTTGAAAGTATGGAGAACACATTCATCGTTAGCGAGTGCCCCGATGAGTTCAAGGTTTGCCATGGTGCAAGTGTCCTTCAACAATGGGCACTAACATGGTGGAATAGTGAAAAGAGAAACCGAGGGGCTAAAACTGCCTTTGCATTGCCTTAGGAAGAATTTAAGGATATACTGATCCAAAAGTTTTGCTTGAGAAGCAAGATACAAAATTTGGAGGAAGAGTTCTGGAATCTCAAGCAAGATGGTGGAAATCATTTGGCTTATTCTACCCGGCATCACAAGTTGAGTATGCTTTTGTCACACATGGTGGACACTTTGCCCCGTAAAATTGAGAAGTTTGTCAAGGGGGTACTACCTCAAATCCAAGATGTTATGGTGGGTAGTAGGCCCACAACTTTGGAAGAGGCAATTACTATCACCGCACAGCTCACTGAGAATCATATTAGGGCTGGCACCATATCGGTGAAAGGTGCCAAGTCTAGTGTAAAGGTGACACCCGAGGCAACAAGGGAGGTAAAGGCCAAGTCATCCTCTCAAAACAAGAAGCATAAGTTCACCCTAACACACAACTACGCTGTGACAGCACTAAATGCTCCTCAAAAACAAATGGTGGTTGCAAATCAAGCTCTCGTGGCTAGATTCTTTGTAGTCTCATGTTGTGTAGGTGCTGAGAAGGATTGCTTTGAGCTTTTAGCAGATTCTTGCTTGTTTTGGCATTTGCTATGCTGAACAGGGAATGAGATCTTCACTGATTGACTGGGTTGCTTTGCAATTGGAGAAGAGATCCGTATTGGTCTTGATTCAGCTTTTGGAAGCTTTTGTGACTTGACAATGTTAGGAGACATCTTGATCTATGAGGAACCAACACGCACCTCTATGATTGATTCATTATCTGAGCTTGTCCAGTCTCGTATACACAGATCTTTCACCAATAGATTTTGATTAACATCTCCTATTGCGTCGGCTTCACTTATAGGATTCTGATTGCTTGATGATTTGATAACCGTTCCTTCTTTAACAAACTTGACAGGAACAAACGAAGGAATACTAATTGTTTTGAATTTGTTGTAAAAGGTTGGAGAAGCAGCTGATATTGGTTTTGGAACACCAGAGGTGGAATCGTCATTAATCTTATCAGATCCCTGCCCAAGAAATCCCAAATCTATAGGAGAATTCTGCTGTAAGGCCCCGATCCCGGAAACCTCACAGTTGGTCATTCATAGAAATTAAAACATTAATCATTACAAGTAAACGAGCTTATGCAGTAGAATACGTTTATCAAAAACCATTCATTTCATTTAAACCCCTGTTTTTGAGCAATACATCATCGTTTAACTGATTGCAAAAGAATTGTTTATATGCATTACAAAACAACAGCAACATAGAATACGAATGGATGTCAGTCTTTCCCTTGCCGAGTAGCTTCACTCTCGTGCCATCCTTAGCAATGATTACCTGCCAACTGAAAATGTATAAAAGTCAGCGTTGTTGAGTGAGCTCTAGTTTTAAAAGTAATAAAATACTTTCTATATGTTGTATAAGAAAATACTCTTTTCTGTAAAATACAACTCTGTACTATATATGCGAGCACGCATCATCTATATGAACAAATATTGTTCATTCTCTGTACTGTATGTCTTGTTTGTAAACTTTTAACTTTATGTTTCACTTTCTGTATGGACCAGTAAGCAGTACCCCAACTATATGCGCGATGGAAAACGGGTGATGGGCCATCTATATCCCTCGAAAGGGTCAACTGTATCCCTCGAAAGGGTCAACTATTTCCCCCGAAAGGGTAACTGTATCCCCCGAAAGAGTCAACTATATCCCCCTAAAGGGTAACTGTATCCCCCGAAAGGGTCTGTGTACTATGTACAAGACCGACCCAATCACCCAGGACATGCTACAAAGGTCCTGCCAATCTCAATTGATTGACCCTGTGTGCATAAAAGGGTAGCTAACCCGCAGCACAGTTGAGCTAACGACAACACGGTCGTGTCCCTCCTGTATGCTTGCAAGACTTGTTAACATTTTATTAATGTTCCTCTTCTTTCTTTATTGCTCTTTCACTTTATTATTACGAAATACTTTACGTTACGATAATAACATACCACGTAAAGTCACATACTATGGGTAATAATAATAATAGCAATAACCATAATAAGGAACAATCATAATCAATCATATCATGCATGAAACAACATCATTAATAAGCCCTTAGTCAACCTCGGTCAAATCCCTAAAGCACAGACTCCCAGAAAATTCTGTAAAAATTTCTAAGTCTTAGGCGCATGGGAACTATTTGGGCGCATGAGTCCTATTTGGGCGTTTCATCACTATTTAGGTGCATCAGCCTAACACTTAAACATTTTCACTTTAGGTGCATGAACTCATTCAGGCGCATGGGCACTATCGGTGCGTATGAACACTTAGGCGCATGGGCCACTTGGGCGCATGGGCACTATTAGGGCGCATGGCCCTACACTTAGTCGTCCGACTATTATTTTCTAGGCGCATGGACAACTGTTCAGGCGCATGGGCTATACTTTATCATTTCTAAGGTAATCTTAGGCGCATGGAATACTGTTTGGGCGCATGGACCTTCTGTACTATATGTTTCCGGTATGTTTTCAACCCAAATCATCGAATCTGTCTGTTCTAAGCTTAATGTGGCTATTCTAGCATTAATAACCTATAAGCATACAAGAATCACATTCATTCATGCACAATGAACACGAGTAAACATACATGAACTTTATAAAACCATTTTAATACATTTTTAGCCCCAAATATTCATTTAAAACAAGTAAAACTGGGGTCTAGAACTCACCTGATGCAACTTGGGTGTTTCTTCCTTTATAACCCACTTGCAATGAGTTCAAACACCTAAAAACAACACCACACACGCACACCCGAGCACAAACACAACACATAAGCACATAAGCATGAAACCGAGATAAAACCCGTCATAAACATGTAAAAACCACGAATTCTTACCTTGAATTCGACTTCTCTTCTTCTTCTTATCTTCAACCGAGAGTTTTTCTCTGCTCTCTCTCTAAAACTGAAGAAGATGGTGATGTGAAAAGAGGGTGGGCGGCCATGCCCACCTTTACACCAACTTTACAAGATTTTTGTCCTTTTTACACTTTTAGTCCCTCCACTTGGACTTAATTGCCCTTTCTTTCTTTTATTCTTTATTTCATGTCTTTTAAAATAACCGGGTGTTACATCTGCACATCTCTAACCTCTTTAAGATTAATGTTGCTTAAGCCTGCATTTAAACTATTAGTTTCTGCAACTTCAATCAAATCATTAGATGGATGAGTTTGAGTCATAGGAGAGTAACAATGAGTGCTAGGAAGATGATAGACGTATGGATTTTCACCACACCCCACTCTCGTTTTAATCCTAGCTCCCCATTGTTTACATAGTAACTCTTCATGTTTCATTCTGGATATGGTTCATCTGTAAAGCTTTGTTTTAAGGTTGCTTGTTTCAAATTCACCAAGGTGACTCTTTCGTTTAAAAGATTAATTTCAGCATTTCTTTCAAGAAAAGTTCGTTTTAAATAATCATTTTCTTTTAAAGCTTCATTTAATTTTATGAAATTCTTGGCTTCATTCTTTTTAAGTTCTGCATTTATGGTGGTTAATTCCTTTTGGTTATCTAAAAGTAACCTATTAGCTTTATACACACCAAATAGTCTAATTTTCCAAGCAGAAGAACACATATCCTGAACTGTCTCGTATGGAAAATCCAGGATGACTCTTTCAGCAGTAAGAGCCTTCTCGCAGTTGCAAACTCTGGTATTTCGCTTCCATTCCTCTTCCTTCTCAGCATCAAAAACTTTATCATTCAACTCAGCTCCACCTTTAACCATTGATGTCTACTTAAGCTCCTCTTGTACCTCTTCAATTCTAGGTTTCGGTAAACCATTAGAATTGGTGCCAGAATCTGATCTCTCTTCTGGTTTCTCTGTGGAGTTTGAAGTGATCTTTAGAGTTAGATATGTCGCTTCATAGTACTCACGACGTTTGATATCCAACTCCATTTCTTTCAGTTTGTTGATCACCTCCATTAGTTTGTAATCCCGAAAACCTCAATCTTGTTTAATCGACTTGTCGTGTGAGCTCCATTCTAATGGGAGAGAATCAGGCAATCTTTGAACTTGTTCATGATTTCCCAATTGGGCATCAAACTTCTTCAGATTTTTGCCACCAATAGAAAACGATCAAAAAAATTAGACATCCTTTCATTCTTTAAAGCTACAAAATTATCAAACCGACATTGTGCAATTGTTAGATTATCATATTTGAAGGATTTAAAAAGTTCTGCAAAAGCCATTTCTATTTCCAAAAATATTTTTCCCACAATTTTTAAAATAATTCTCCCCTGGGAAAAATATTATATTTAAATGTCACACTAGACAATCTTAGCAACTGGGGTGAAATCAATTAATCCCAAAAAAATTTTATAAATCTTTTAAGATTGGTGAAAATTTCTTTATCGGGATGAAATCAATTAATCCTAGCTAGGGGAAAAATTCATCTTTGACATTCTAGTTTCCCTGAAACAAAATGATAATTTCACCGAAATTGTAGTTTCGCAGAGCTAGTTTTGCAGAAAAATCTAGTTTCGCCGAGCCGATAGTAGTTTCGCTAGAAATTTTGGCAGTAGTTTTGCTAGCCAAATGCTTTAGACTGCTTAGGTTCACCGACAATTTCGCACAAAAACAAGCTTGAACTTTCGTTCAAAGATACTTTCGATAGCAATTTTGCTTGTAATATGCACACAAGCACTGTTGAACTTTCGTTCAAGATCACTACTTTCGCTGAGATGCTGAAATTAACTACAAAGTGTAAAACACTTGTACTTTCGCTGAAAGAACATGCAGTTTCGCTGGATGAATTGTTAATTTCACTGGACGCAGCTAAAAAGCTTTTTCAACACGAAATCAATTTGAAAACGCCCAAATCTCAATGGATTTGAAACCTGATGATTAACAGAGCTTTCCCAACCAATAACAAGCAAACTTCAATCAATTTCCTTATCAATAACACTCATATTTGATCCGAAATTGATGAAAACATGATATTCAACAAAACAACCAAAACCTCAACTTCTCTCTCTAAAAATCTTCAAATCTTTAGTGAATTTGATCCAAAATGGCTCTGATACCAAATTGGAACTCCAGGATACACACACTTGAATCAAATCATTAAGAATTAGATCAAAATATGATAATCACAATCAAAACCCATTTGATCTTCAATTAGATTACAAAAATGTGTTTACAAATAATCCCTCAATCTATTGGTCATGCAACCATTCACCAAAACCTAATGACAATTAACCTAATTATAGCTAGACTAATATTCACTAATTGCACTTAACCCCCTAGGCATAGGCTAATTAATACAAAATTACAATTTAAGCATAAAAATGACTAAAAACAAGATAAAATATATTGTGTTCACACAAAATATATTTATTACAATATAACTCCTAGTCATCTAAATCTTCAACTTCTTGTCTCGGTCCTCGTCTCGAGCGTGTCAGGTTTGACTTTTTTTGAGTTTGACCGTGATGTTGACTTTTGTTGACTTTGATTGTGTTGATAATATAGACTATCTTGTACAGATCCAACAAATTATGATGAATTGATGATGTTGGTCATACCTAGATGATAGTTATGAACTTGATTAGGTATAAAGTTGATGAATTCATGAATGAATTTTGATGTTAGATTGATTTTGGGTGTTACTTTCCAAAAGGGATACTTTATTTACGAGGAATGTTGGATATAGTGAATTAGGTATGTTCATGATATCAGGATCATGTTAGAAAGCTTGTTGATGATGTCTAATGTCATGGAATGTGTTAATTGGGTTGTATGTATACTTGATTGATCATTTAGGGAATTTAGTTTCTTGATTATTATACATAATGATGGATTATGGTGAGTGATTAGGGAATCATGTTTGGGATTGAACTTGATCATTGTTGAGCATGTTGATTGTTTGAGATTCACATGAGTTGTATGATAACTTAATGTAGTATCATGACATTGGTAGAACTTGGGTTGATGATGTGATACATGTGAATAATATGTATGATATTCATGTATATGTTAAGTTGATATGCATGATTAAACAATATTTCAATTAATATGTCACCAACAGGTCAACGAGTCAACTAGGTCAAATGAGTCTTGCATTCCAAAACCTTGGGTCAATGTGTTTATTGAGCACCTAGGGTTGTTAAGTTTTATGTGTACACGTACTTATGTACTTGCATGTTCTAGGTATCCTTTGAAGGGTTGTCTTTCTGTCTGTGTTAGATTTAATCATTGTTTGTTACGCATCAGGTGAGTTCATGCCCCTTTATTTTATAAACTTTCTTCTGGGGGAGGTAGCATTCTTGTACTCAAATGCTATTTTATTGTTATAAGTTATATATGTTTTAACATAGTGCTTAATACCTTGAAAAGTCCTCACACTTTTGGATCATTAATAATGGTAACTAGCGGGAAATCTTGGGTAGTACTACTGGGTCTGAGGAGCCCCACCTATGCAACTCGAGGTCACACGGGTGCAATTTTGTCCTAAACACCAACATTTTCATGACCTGGTAAGTCATGACAGGAGGCAACAAACAAAACACAGTCAGCTTCGATCGCGAAATCACTATGGTTATTACTTGTGAATATAAACTAGCTATCTATTTTCAATGCACTTCTTATGTTATGCAAATGTTATTGATTATATTAAATGCAAACTCTTGAACTCACCAACCATTATGTTGACATTTTAGTATTCTATTCTCATGTTGTTAACTTTGCTTGCCATTAGGAGCACCACACGGGTCCAGCATGTATTCTAAGACTCTAGTTAAAAGACATTATTGTTGGTTATTATTTAGGATTTTAATTTGTTGGTTGGCGCGTGTTTTGCTAAGTTATGTATTATTTTTTTATACTTTGGGTTTGTTTTAATCACTAAATGCTTCCGCATGGTTTTCAAGTTTGAACTTTGTTTGGTTTTGTTTTAAATGTGGCATATAGTGTCGTTCTGAGTAACTAGTGATTGTGATCCTAGTTTGTTCACACGCCTCGCGGTAAAACTGCGCACGTGGATTTTAAGGGTGTGACATTTTCCCTGTGAAGCTAATCTCAGGGTTTGCCTTAACATCCAATTGACCAATGACATTGTCTGATTGTTTTTGTCTCCTTCTAAGGCTGAACTCTTTAGTGATCTTGTCTTTAATGTGCCATATGAGGGCTTGCACAGAATGAGTAGCTTGTGAAGGGGTTCATTTGGATTTTCTCTGGTAGGTGAGGATGATTTGTGGTGTTTTGGTGGTTGAGAGGTAGAAGGTGTGGGTTCAACACTAGCTTGTGTTGCTAGGTTGTCACCTTGAGCAATGAGCTCTAACATTTTAGGGAAAAAGGTTGTTTCTACCCCAGAGAAGCCACCAGTTGACTTCTTCAAAATTTTAAAGATGCCAGGCTTCATTTGTCCTAATTTAAGAATATTATATGTTTCCCTTAACTGTGAGCCTGGTTCACAGTTAAGAATGTGTTGAACATATCTAGGAAACATATAATACTCTAAGGAGTCCAAGGGGGCAAAAAAATTTGTATAAACAAACTGAGAGTACCTGAACTTAACCCCCTAAACCATCCCATGCACTATGAAGGAGAGATCTTTAGGAATCTGGTCCTATCCCCCATGCTTGTTAGACAAGCTGTGGATGATCACACGAAGTAAGTACTTCCACTGGGAGGAGACTTTTCCTTTCCTGATGGTCTTGACAAAAAAATCTCCCTCATAGCCCATCTGCTAGAAGGAGTGGTTGACAGCTTCTTTGGGAAAGGAAAATTCACCTTCCTCATCATCTAACTGAAGGTGGGTGTTGATGATGGTTGGAGTGATGAAGATTGTCCTCCCCTGCACTGTAGCAGACCGTGCCTTCTATCCATCCATGATGACCTCTTGACAGGTCCTCCAGAATTCAGGAAACTGATCCTCATAAAGAACAAGATCAATGGTAAGGGAGGTAGAGTAGTTGGTGTAACACCCGGCTATTTTTAGACAAGAAAGAAGAATAAAATGAAAGAAAAGAAGGGAAACGAAATAAAACCCAAGTCTAGGGGTAAAAAGTGTCCAAAAGGACAAAATGTTTGAAAAGTGGGTGTAAAAGGTGGTATGGCCGCCCATATGTCACATACATCACTGATCTTCGGATTTTAGAGAGAGAAAGAGCAGCAAATTCTCGGCTTTAAAGGAAGAACTTGAAGGAATTCGAATTCAAGGTAAGAATTCATGTTTTTATGGTGTTCTTGACTAGTCATATCCTCGTGTTTATGCTTATGTGTGTTTGTATGTGTTCGGGTATGTTTTTAGTGGGTTTCTAGGAGGTTGAATTCAATTTGCAAACGAGTTTGGAAGAAGCCATACTCAAGAGCTGGAAAGATGAGTTCTAGGACCCCTCTTTTACTGGTTTTTAACTGATTTTGGGGTTGAAACTGCATGAATATATGTTTTTATTTAACTGGGTTTCGGACCCATATGCTTGAATGTGTGTATGATGATGTTATGATGTGATGTGTGACTATGTTCATGCTTGATGATGTATGATTGTGTTTCTAAGGCTTAGAGGGTAAGATTTAAGCTTAGAACATGATGAATGGTGCATGAGAATTGAGTATGATGTTTTAGACCCACTTGATAAGTTTTTAAAATCTGCCTAAGTGTTGGGAAGTAAATGCGGATGAAAAAGGGTTAATGCGGATGAACATTAACCAATGGGTAAGTCAATGTGGATGAAGTCAATGCGGATGAGGTCAATGCGGATGAGGTCAATGCGGATGAGCATTGACTAAGTGCAGGAAATGCGGATGAGCATTGACTAAGTGCAGGAAATCCGGATGAGCATTGACTAAGTATGGAAATGCGGACGAGCAAAGTAAGTCAATGTGGATGAAGTGAGTCAATGCGGATAATCATTAACTTAGTGCAGGAACTGCGGAGGAACATTTGACTAAGTATGGAAATGCGGATGAGCAAAGTAAGTAATGCGGATGAAGTAAGTCAGGATGATCATTGACTAAGTGCAGGAAATGCGGAGGAACATTTGACTAAGTATGGAAATGCGGATGAGCAAAGTAAGTCAATGCGGATGAAGTAAGTAATGCGGATGAAGTGAGTTAATGCGGATGAAGGAAACCAAATGCGGATGAGTTAGGCAAATGCAAATGACAAATGCGGATGAACTATAGCCAATGCGGATGAACTGTAGGAAATGCGGATGACTACAGAAAATGCGGATGAACACTTAGAAAAATTCTGACTTTTTGGGGAAAAAGAGGTAATGTAGGCTTTGACTTAGGAGATTCCCGGGGGTTATGTAAGTTGACTTTTGAGGTCATAAATGGTATGATGGGCATGTAATGTTATGTGCTTGATGTTTATGCATGATGATGATGTTGCATGGTTATGCATGATGTATGTTATGTATGTATGATGCCCTGCATGATGATGTATGAATGGCATGTTTATGTTCCTTGTGATGATGTATGATTATCTTTCCTATGACTTTACGTGTTATGATAATGATGAACGAAGTATTATGTACCGTAAAGTGAAAGATAATAAAAGAGGAACATGTTGATGAATGCATGCATTAATGAATGAATGAATGTAAGAAAGGCTTGCAAGCAAATGTATGGAGGTGCACACCCATTGTAGGTGTTAGCTCAACGGTGTGCGGGTTAGCTACCCCAAAGGATGCACATTAGGGTCCTTCTTTGTGATTGACCATATGGATGAACCATTGTTGTGTGTCTTAGGTACTATGACCACTTGGTGCTGGGCATTACCGATGAAGGTCTTTTATAGGCTTAGGTCCAGTATCATGAGCATGAAGGGCATAGCATATGACAATGGTATACCTGAACTATACCTTAGGTACTGTGACCACTTGGTGCTGGGCACCACCGATGAAGGTCTTATATAGGATTAGGCACAGTATCACGAGCATGAAGGGTAAAGTTCATGGTGATGATGAAAGAAATGAATGAAATGATGAATGAATGAAAGTATGAACAAAAGAATGACGAAGATAATAATGATATTATCTTTATGTACGTATGATGTATGATCACAAATGAATGCAAAGTATAATGTGATTTTAAGAGAAAGGATGGTTTTATGAAAGAACAGTAAGTTTTATTATAAACTAGAACTCACTTAACAACGCTGACTTTTATGTGTTTTCAGTTGGCAGGTAATGTTGCTGAGGATCGCACGAGGCACCTGCTCAGCTCTTTTGGATGGCATCCATTTATTCAAAGCTTTTGTGATGTAATACAACAAATGTAATTTTGTAACCGACGAACGATGCATTATTTTGCAAAAGTTTTTATGATGAAATGAAATGCCATTTTTGAATGTTTCCGCTACGAATGTTTATGTAAAATAACTATAAATGTATGTTTTATGTGCAATGATTGACTAGCTGTAAGCATCCCGGAAATGGGGCCTTACAGTTAGACAGAGCCAAAAATCAACAAACCATTGAGAAATGAGGGTCCTTCTCAGAGTGCAACAAAGCAACCTAATTGTGTTGCCTGTGTAACTGCATAGAGAAGTTTGGGTCATTTCTGCGGTTGAGGTTGGCCATTTCAGAAAGCTTCGGGGTGAAGGAAAGGAATGTTAGATCTAGAAAGGCTGAAGCAACAAAAACCAAACACTTAGACTATTTTTGGTACAACTTGTAAAGGACTTCCGAAGCTAAGTATCGAACTTCCGAAGGATATGGAGTTTTTCCGAAGACAAAGTGCAGAATAAACTTCCGAAGGAAAAGCTCCAACTTCCGAAGACAAAGTCTTCTCTTCTGAATTTTAAGACTTAGAAGAATTCAAAGACATTGACTTCCATAGTAGAAGTCCTCAAGTCACGGAAGAAGCAGCCTCTTCCGAAGTATAAAAGGCTTCGGAAGAACTTGTTCTTCCGAAGACAATTAACCTTCAGAAGATGCTGCTATGAACCAATGGACATAAGTATGGTCTCTGACACTCCTCTGCAGACCTCTGATACTGCATGGCATTTTCCCAGAAGGACATGTAGTTGACCATACTTTATTCCATTGTTCACCTTTATATGTTCGTACAGTTGCCAACTTTAGTTGGTGACAAAAGGTAAGTCATGGACATGTAATAACTACCATATCTTAGATAAGATATTATCTAAGATACATTAAACTATAGTTTTGTAGTATCTGCTTTAGTCAGAGGATTCCACCTGGTATTAAAGTATATCCAGCTGTAGATAGTAGTGTATATATAGTTTCTTATTGTAACTCTTGTAGTAAGCTTGTAAGAGTCTTGTAAACTTTGAGTTGAGAAGTAATATATATAAGTATCTAGAAAATTATTCTCTTGTGTTTTCTTTGTGTTACTTAGTATATTATAATAAAATCTTAGAAGAACTCTGCTTCTTGAGTGTTTGTTAATGAAATACTTGTGTTGAGTATCAAAACCGATCTTGCAATTGGTATCAGAGCTTCTTAGGCTCTTGATTGTGTGATCTAACCATCCTAATCAACCTTTTGTTCACTCACTCTTTTACTACCATCAAAAAAATGCCCTTAACCATAAATGTGAATGTGAAATGGGCACGATGACTAAAGCACCCATCATCACCCCGGAAAACTTTAGACAATGGAGTAGACATATAAAAGGGTTCATCAAATATCAAGACAGCCACATGTGGAAATCCATTTCCCATAGTCCCTACAAGCCAAAGGTGTCTTCACCTACTGGTGCTGGTGCCATGATAGAGAAGGCAATGGAGGACTACTCTGAAGAAGACCTCAAGCGGATAGACATTGATGAAAAGGCAATGACTATTCTGATGACAGCAATTCCCAACTCCATTATGGTAGGGTTTGAGAATTGCAAGACAGCTAAAGGAATATGTGATGCTTTAACCCTGATGTACTCCAACTCCAATGATTCAAAGAAAGATTCCCTAAAGCAATATTTTTGAGAACTTTACTTATATTTCTGGAGAGACCTTACATGAGCAATACCTTAGATACATGGATCTTATCTCTTCCCTTCAATCTATGGTAATAGCTCCTGAATTGAGAGGTCTCTCAAGGAAATTCATGAGTGCACTTCCCAGTGAGTAGACGCTCTATTTTGTTTCCATCAAGTGAACAAAGAACTTAAACACACTTATAATGACTGAGCTATATGGTATTCTAGAAGGATATCGTGTAAAGATGGAAAATAGGAGTGGCCGTCAAGGAAGCAGACCTTCAAGCCTTTCTGCTAGCAACGCTCTCATGGTTGTTGAAGGCTCAAGACCCCCTTAACCTCAGCAGTACCTGGCATACTCCCAGCAATCATCAACCTCTTATGGACCTTACATCACATTCCCTAAGACCCCAAGGTCTCAACAAGCTCAGCCCAATCCTTTTCAGGACAGTTGTGCGTTTGTCTTAGGGAGTGGACACTGTAATGATTTTTAGTTCTGTTTTAAAGATTTAGAGTGTTTCAACCCAGATGATGTGGAATACATGGACATAGTCCAACAAATAGCTTTGTTAACCTAGAGGGAAAATAAGTTCTTCAAAAGAACTGGAAGGCAATTCCTTCAGAACCCAACAGGCAGCAAATTCAGGTTTGACAAAGCAAAGGCCAAATGTTACAACTATATCCAGTTGGGCCATTTTACAAGGGAATGCAAAGCTCCTAAATCAAACCCTGGGTCTGCTCATGCCTCCTCATAATTTTCAACACCAAAGACTGCCGGAAAATCAACTGAAACTGTTGTTGTAGCACAAGAAGTTGATTGGAGCTTTATGGTTCAAGATGCCACCCCTACTCAGGCACTCATGGCTAGAACAGACAACTCTAAGGTATATGATCATCTCTGTACTCCAGCATGTATTGCTAAGGTTAAAATGTACCAGGACTATAACATGGAAATTAAATCTGATATTGAGTCCTTAAACATCTTAAAAGTTGATTTTAAGAAGGTTGAATCTGACTATCAAAATAAAATTAAGGAGTTAAAGAAATTAGTATCTTCTTTAAAAAATGAACACATCAATTATGGGACTCAAATCAAGGATTTAATATCCAAGTTAACTGAGGCTCAAGCCAAGCTAGTAATAGTTGAGGCTCAAGCAAGGAAGCATGCTATTTCTGAGCAAAACTTCCAAGCCATTCTTGCATCATCCTCCCACTCCAAAATTTGTTATCAAAACAAAGGTGGGTTGGAGACCAATGAGATTGCTCCACCACACTCTTATGAGTCTATTAGACAACCAAGGTGTGATACTAAAGAGCAAGAGGTCCCATCTGCTGACCCATCTTCACTTAAGTTGAAGAATGATGCAACAATGGAGACCACCATAGGGAAGGAACATGTAAATCAACCCATTTCTAC
This sequence comes from Flaveria trinervia, assembly GCA_025506515.1. Lineage (NCBI taxonomy): Eukaryota > Viridiplantae > Streptophyta > Magnoliopsida > Asterales > Asteraceae > Flaveria > Flaveria trinervia. The sequence goes on from CM046450.1 coordinate 49,008,987, forward strand.
TTGTGATGATCAACCCCTATCCACCAAAGCTAGAAGAAACCACGCAAAGGCAGCCAGAAGAACTGCCAAGAAAGTAGCTGAATCTAAGCTGAAGATGACCCAAAGCAAAAGGGTGTTTTCATTTCAGCTAGATTCTAGGTGGTATGCATTTCTAATTTAGGAAAGGAGTGTAGTACTAACACTCCTGTCTTGCCAAATGATCAAAAGTCAAAAGGGAAGGCTGTAGAGGATGACAAAAAGATAAAGAAACCTCAGCCCTTAAAATCCCCATAGATTAATATCACATGCATTATGTCTAGTATGCAAAACCACTTGGCTAAAGGTTGTTATTACAATACAGCAAGCACACATTATGCAAATAATGTTAAAAAAGAAGCAGCCTATAAGGCCTCATTCCCGGGCACCTCACAGTTTGTCAATCACAGCAGTTAAAACACTACACGTTATAATTATACAAACTTAAGTAGCGGAAATGATTTATCAAAAACCATTCATTTCATTTAAAACACTGTTGTCAAGCAATACATCATTATTAACAGTTACAAAAGAATTTTTTTAACGCATTACAAAACAACAGCAACATAGAATACGAATGGATGTCAGTCTTTCCCTGCCGAGTAGCTTCACCCTCGTGTCATCCTCAGCAATAATTACCTGCCAACTAAAAATGTATAAAATTCAGCGTTACTGAGTGAGTTCTAGTTTAAAAAGTAATAAAATACTTTCTATATGTTGTATAAGAAAATACTCTTTTCTGTAAAATACAACTCTGTACTGTATATGCGAGCACACATTAACTATATGAAAAAATATTGTTCGTTCTCTTTACTGTATGCCTTGTCTGTTCTGTAAACTTTTATCTTTATGTTTCACTTTCTGTATGGACCAGTGAGCAATACCCCAACTATATGCGTGATGGAAAACGGGTGATGGGCCATCTATATCCCTCGAAAAGGTCAACTATATCTCTCGAAAGGGTCAACTGTATCCCTCGAAAGGGTCAACGGTATCCCTCGAAAGGGTTTTGTGTACTGTGTACAAGGCCAACCCAATCACCCAGGGCATGCTACAAAGGTCCTGCCAATCTCAATTGATTGGCCCTGTGTGCATAATAGGGTAGCTAACCCGCAGCACAGTTGAGCTGACGACAACATGGTCGTGTACCTCCTTTAAGCTTGCAAGACTTGTTAACATATTCATTAATGTTCCTCTTCTTTTCTTTATTGCTCTTTCACTTCATTATTACGATATACTTTACGTTATGATAATAACATACCACGTAAAGTCACATACTATAAGTAATAATAATAATAGCAATAACAATAATAAGGAACAATCATAACTATGCATGAAACATCATCATAAATAAGCCCTAGTCAACCTCAATCAAAATCCCTAAAGCACAGACTCCTAGAAAATTCTATAAAAATTTCTAAGTGCTTAGGCGCTTGGTCACTATTTGGGCGCATGAGCCCTGTTTGGGCGTTTCATCACTATGTAGGCGAATCAGCCAACACTTAATCATTTTATCCCTTAGGCGCATGAACTATTCAGGCACATGGGTACTATTTGTGCGTATGAACACTTAGGCGTATGGATTATTTGGATGCATGGACACTTAGGCGCATGAGCCACTTGGGCGCATGGGCACTATTGGGGCGCATGGGCACTATTGGGGCGCATGGGCACTATTGGGGCGCATGGCCCTACACTTAGTCGTCCAGCTAACATTACTAGGCGCATGGACCACTATTCAGGCGCATGGGCTATACTTAAACATTTTTAAGGTAATCTTAGGCGCATGGGCTACTGTTTAGGCACATGGATTACACTTAAATCTTTCTAAGGCAATTTCAGGTGCATGAGCCTTATCTAGGCGCATGGACCTTTTATGTAACATGTTTCCAGTATGTTTTCAAACCCAATCATCGAACCCATCTGTTCTAAGCTTAATGTGGCTATTCTAAACATGAACAACCTATAAGCATTCAAGAATCAACATCCAATCATGCACATTACATACGGGTAAACATACATAAGCTTTGAAAATCATTTTGATACATTTTCAGCCCCAAAGATAGTTTAAAACAAGTAAAAACTGTGGTCTAGAACTCACCTGATGCAACTTGGATGTTTCTTCCTTTCTAACCTGCTTGCAATGAGTTCAAATACCTAAAAACAACACCAAACACACACACACCCGAGCACATACACAAACACATAAGCACATAAGCATGTAACCGGGATAAAACCCGTCATAAACACTTAAAAACCACAAATTCTTACCTTGAATTCGATCCTCTTCTTCTTCTTTTCTTCAAATCAAGATTTCCTCTGCTCTCTCTCTCTCTCTCTCTAAAACCGAAGAAGATGGTGATGTGAAGTGAGGGTGGGCGGCTATGCCCACCTTTACACCAACTTTTTCAAAGTTTTGTACTTTTTGACACTTTTAGTCCCTCCACTTGGACTTTATGGATTTTCTTTCATTTATTATTCATGTTTTGTCTCTTTAAAATAACCGAGTGTTACAAGTCCACCCCCCTTATATAGGTTTCTTCCCCGCAACCTATTATTGCTCGAACAGATGAGGATAATGCTGCCTCATCTCCTCCTCAGTCTCCTATGTAGACTCGGATCCCTTCATGTGCTTCCATTGTACACGCATAAGAGGAACCACTTTACTTCTCAGCCTCTTCTCTTTATGATCGATGATTGCCACTGGTTGCTCTAGATAATTGAGCCTTTCATGTACTTCGATATCCTCCAGTGGAACAATCATGTCTTGATCAGCTAAACACTTTCTCATATGAGATACATGGTTTGTCGGGTGAATCCCACTTAACTCATCCGGTATTCCAACCTGTAGGCCACATCTCCTACTCGAGCAATGATTCGGAAAGGGCCTATATATCTTGGGCTCAACTTGCCCCGCTTCCGGAACCGGATAATACCCTTCCAAGGTGAGACCTTCAACATAATCTGGTCACCCACCTGGAACTCGATCGGTCTGCGTCGTCTATCGGCATACGACTTCTGCCTATCCTCAGCTGCCTTCATGATGGCTTTAATCTTTTTAAGCTTCTTAGTCGTAGCCTCGATTACTTCAACGCTCCCTAATTCCTTTTGACCAATATCACCCCAACAAATGGGTGTTCTGCATCGCTTATCGTATAGCATCTCGTATTTTGGCATGCCAATGCTGGCATGATAGCTATTTTTGTACGAGAATTCAGCTAACGGTAAGTGGTCATCCCAACTTCTTCCCCCAAATCAATCACACATGCCCGAAGCATGTCTTCCAATGTCTGAATGATCCTTTCCGACTGACCATCAGTTTGGGGATGATAAGCCGAGCTAATATGTAATCTCGTCCCCATAGCATCATGGAATTTCTTCCAGAATTTAGATGTAAACCGGGTGTCACGATCAGAAACAATAGACACCAGCACACCATGACTAGTTACAATCTCCTTGATGAACAGGTCAGCCAACCTCTCGGATGAATATGTCTCGCGGATCGGTAGGAAGTGAGCACTCTTCGTCAAACGGTCAACAATCACCCATATGGCATCGTACCCCTTCGGAGTACGTGGCAACTTCGTTATGAAATCCATGGTGATGTGCTCCCAATTCCATTCCAGTATATCTAAAGGTTGGATCTTCCCATACGGCTTCTGATGTTTGGCCTTCACTTGCAAACAAGTAAGGCACTTACTCACATACTCCACCACGTCACGCTTCATGCCCGGTCACCAATAATCTTTCTTCATATCTTGATACATCTTTGTGGCATCAGGATGAATGGAGTATCGAGTCTTGTGAGCTTCCTCCAAAATCCTCACACGTAGATCCCCGAAATGAGGAATACACACTCGTCCAAATCAAGTTTTAACACTAAGGGTGTTTTCACCCAATTCCCCAACCAGAGTTTAGATGATCTTCTTTTAATGCCTCATCTTGAAACTCCTTGACTTGCTTCATTACATCAAAGGTCATGATCAGTTGATATGCTTTCACCCGAATCGGCTCGGGCCTCTCCTTTCGGTTAAGAGCATCAGCCACCACGTTGGCTTTTCCCGGATGGTAATGGATCTCACAATCATAATCCTATATAAGCTCCAACCATCGTCTCTACCTCATGTTCAGATCCTTCTACTAGAAGAAGTACTTCAAGCTCTTATGGTTAGTGAAAATGGTGCACTTCGTCCCGTACAGATAGTGCCTCCAATCTTTAGTGCGAAGACCACGGCTGCTAGCTCCAGTCATGAGTAGGGTAGTTGACCTCATGAACTTTCAACTATCGGGATGCATAGGCTATAACCTTCCTCTCTGCATTAATACACACCCCAACCCCGAGTAAGAAGCATCTAAATATACCACCAAATCCTCGCTTCCTTTGGGTAATGACAAGACTGGAGCTTGAGTCAACCTCACCTTTAGCTCCTCAAACGCCTATTCTTAGGCTTGACCCCATATAAACTTTACATCCTTTCGGGTCAACTTAGTCATGGAGAAGCGATCTTGGAAAAGTCCTGAATGAACTTTTGATAATACCCCGCCAACCCCAAGAAACTACGAATTTCGGATGGCGTCCTTGGAGACTTCCATTGCATCACAGCCTCCACCTTAGCAGGGTCCACCATAATCCCCTCAGGATTTATCACTTGACCTAAGAATTGAACTTTGCATAACCAGAACGTGCACTTAGAGAATTTGGCATACAACTTCTCCCTTCTTAAGGTCTCTAACACCTCCCGAATATGATCGGCATTCTCCTCTTCGCTCTTCAATAAATCAGGATATCATCAATAAACACAATCACTAATTTATCTAACATTGGCCGACACACTTGATTCATCAAATCCATAAAAGCAGCTGGCGCATTGGTCAGGCCAAATGACATAACAAGAAATTCATAGTGACCGTAGCGCGTGCGAAAAGCTATCTTAGGGATATCCTACTCCTTCACCTTCAGCTGATGGTAACCAGGTCGAAGATCTATCCTTGAAAACCAACTAGCACCTTGAAGCTGGTCAAACAAATCATCTATTCTTGGTAGGGGGTATCGGTTCTTTATCGTCAACTTGTTCAGCTCTCGGTAGTCAATGCACATCCTCATACTACCGTCTTTCTTCTTCACAAACAGGACCAGAGCTCCCCGGGGAGAGATACTCGGTCTAATGAACCCCTTATCGAGTAGCTCTTGCAACTGCTCCATTAGTTCTTTCATTTACGTGGGAGCTAACCGATACGGTGCTTTGGCAATGGGTTGAGCACCAGGTATCAAATCAATTTGGAACTCAATCTCGCGATCCAATGGCACGCCGGGTAAATCTTCTGGAAACACATCAGGAAAGTCACACACAACTGGTACATCAGATAGTTGTGGTGTTGGCGCGTCCACATCCTTTACGTAGGCCAAGTAGGCACTACATCCACGCCTCATGCACTTTCCCACCACCGCCATCGAAATCACTTTCGGGATCGTCATGACGCGATCACCATAAATTGTCACCTTATTTCCGTCAGGCGCTGTCAATCGGATCATCTTCTTGCGACACACGATGTTTGCTTCATAGGTTGCTAACCAGTCCATCCCTAGTACTAGATCAAATCCACCTAGGGTATCACGTATAACTTAGCAGCAAACATACGACCTTCTAGTTCTATGGCACAGTCCTCTATCACATCAGTAATTCAAGTGGACTTACCGATAGCAGTTTCTACATCGAATAGTGCACTGACCTTTCTACTATTAATAGGCAACTTAGCACAAAAATTAGTGGAAATAAAATTCCTGCTAGCACCAGAATCAAACAATACAGAGGCGCAAGTTTGGTTTACTAGAAACATACCTGACACAACATCGGGATCAGCTTTGGCTTCCTCCCGGGTCATAGTGTAAGATCTAGCACTTGCCATCTGCCCTCCTTCCTCCGGCTTCTTCTTCTATTCTCTAGAGCTCTCTGCCCTCGGCTTCTTACAGTCTCTAGCGATGTGGCCAGGCTGGCCGCACCTGAAGCATACGTTCATCCCCATCCTACACTCACCAGTATGCTCACTTCCACATTTGCCACACTTCTTCATCCCTGATCCAGATGTGACCACACGTCGGTCACCCACCTTTGCCACCTTATTGTTTGGAGCGGCCTACCACGTCCAAACCATTTCCCATTCCAGTTCTGGCTACCAGCGTCCTTCTTATTCACCTCAGCCACCACCACCTCGCGCTCATCATACAATCTGCCAGCTAAGTCAACCGCCGACCTAAAAGTGCTCAGCCGGGTGACGATCATATGCCTACGGATATCCGCCGGCAACCCCTGGATGTATCTCTTAATCTTTCGTGATAGTGGTGTCACTTGATCGGGCACCAGCCGCGCCTTTCATTAAATTTAGTGGTGTACTGCTGGTGTGTCATCGTTCCCGCCTCCAGCTGCAGGAAATCTCTTTCTACCTTGTCCATCTCTCTGTGAGTACAGAATTCCTCAATCACTAACTTATTCAGTTCAGGCCATCTCATTCTTCCAATGGCCCTGCTACCCTTGGCTTGGATAATGTTGTCCCAGCAGCACAAAGTCGAGTCCACAAAAAAGTGGGTAGCGAATTTCACCTTCTGATCTTCACAGCACTCACTGATATTGAGGACAGCCTCCATTTCCCTCACCCACCAATGAGCAGCTGCTGCAGTGCCATTTCCATCAAAAGTATGGGGCTTGCATCTCATAAACGCCCCATAGTTACAGCCTCGGGTCACCTCCAGCGTAGGCTCTTCTTCTTCCTCCTCCTCATCATCAGAGAGAACCGTTTCCATCTCTGGTTGTTCCCGTCCTCCCGAGGACCTATTTCTTTCCTTTCTTTCCCCTTCCCTTACTGCCTTGATCACTTCGGTCACCACAGACGGTAGAATCATCTACATGACCTGGTGAACCTCTTCCACCACAGCCTCCTTTACTAAGGCTCTTAGATTGGCGCTCTTGTCGCCACCCTTCGGATGAGGGGTCTCTGGTTCTTCATGAACCACTTTCTTGACTCTTGGTCTCCCTCTCTTGGGTCGTGGAGCAGCACCGTGACCTCCACCACGAGAGGCTTTTGAAGATCTACCATCAGCCATCCTCTAAAAGCGCACTATAAGACTCAAACACTAACACGGTCATTCAAGGTAACACTCAGTTCATGTCAAGTATAGTAAGTCCCTAATTACCGTGGCCAGTTGTGATTAGCCACTTACTTTACTCTTCATACCCCAAGCATCTCCTATCCTGACTTAATCAGTATCTAAATCTACTAAGAGCACATAATCAAATAGCATGTGCACATAATACCCGTTAACATTTAGAAAAGACATACCAGATGGCACGTAGCTACTCGGGCTGACATCCCTCCAATTGTCCCATTTTCAGTTTAAGTTTAGGTTTTAAAAGTATATTTAACCCAATTCTCTTAAACTTTGGCTCTGATACCAACTTGTAAGGCCCCGTTCCTGGGCACCTAACAGTTGGTCAATCACAGCAGTTAAAACACTACACATTATAATTATACAAACTTAAGCAGCGAAAATGATTTATCAAAAACCATTCATTTCATTTAAAACACTATTGTTAAGCAATACATCATCATTAACGGTTTACAAAAGAATTTTTTTAACGCATTACAAAACAACAGCAACATAGAATACGAATGGATGTCAGTCTTCCCTGCCGTGTAGCTTCACCCTCGTGCCATCCTCAGCAATAATTACCTGCCACCTGAAAATGTATAAAAGTCAGCATTGCTGAGTGAGTTCTAGTTTTAAAAGTAATAAAATACTTTCTATATGTTGTATAAGAAAATACTCTTTTCTGTAAAATACAACTCTGTACAGTATATGCGAGCACGCATTAACTATATGAACAAATACTGTTCGTTCTCTTTACTGTATGCCTTGTCTGTTCTGTAAACTTTTATATTTATGTTTCACTTTCTTTATGGACCAGTGAGCAATACCCCAACTATATGCGTGATGGAAAACGGGTGATGGGCCATCTATATCCATCGAAAGGGTCAACTATATCCCTCGAAGGGTCAACTGTATTCCTCGAAAGGGTCAACGGTATCCCTCGAAAGGGTCAACTATATCCCTCGAAAGGGTCAACTGTATCCCTCAAAAGGGTCAACTGTATCCCTCGAAAGGTCAACTATATCCCTCGAAAGGGTTCTGTGTACTGTGTACAAGGCCAACCCAATCACTCGGGGCACGCTTTAAAGGTCCTGCCAATCTCAATTGGTTGGCCCTGTGTGCATAATAGGGTAGCTAACCCGCAGCATAGTTGAGCTAACGACAACATGGTCGTGTACCTCCTGTAAGCTTGCAAGACTTGTTAACATATTCATTAATGTTCCTCTTCTTTTCTCTATTGCTCTTTCACTTCATTATTACGATATACTTTATGTTATGATAATAACATACCACGTAAAGTCACATACTATAAGTAATAATAATAATAGCAATAACAATAATAAGGAACAATCATAACTATGCATGAAACATTATCATAAATAGCCCTAGTCAACCTCAATCAAAAACCCTAAAGCACAGACTCCCAGAAAATTCTATAAAAATTTCTAAGTGCTTAGGCGCTTGGTCACTATTTGGGCGCATGAGCCCTGTTTGGGCATTTCATCACTATGTAGGCGCATCAGCCAACACTTAATCATTTTATCCCTTAGGCGCATGAACTATCATACGCATGGGTACTATTTGTGCGTATGAACACTTAGGCGTATGGATTTTTCGGACGCATGGACACTTAGGCGCAATGAGCCACTTAGGCACATGGGCATTATTAGGGCGCATGACCCACTTTGATACATTTTCATCCCCAAAGATTGTTTAAAACAAGTAAAAACCGGGGTCTAGAACTCATCTGATGCAACTTGGGTTTCTTCTTCCTTTCGAACCCACTTGCAATGAGTTCAAACACCTAAAAACAACACCAAACATACACACACACCTGAGCACATACACAACATATAAGCCCATAAGCATGTAACTAGGATAAAACCCATCATAAACACTTAAAAACCAAGAATTATTACCTTGAATTCGCTCCTCTCTACTTCTTCTTTTCTTCAAAACCGAGAGTCTCCTTTGCTCTCTTTCTCTAAAACTGAAGAAGATGGTGATGTGAAGTGAGGGTGGGCGGCATGCCCACCTTACACCAACTTTTTCAAAGTTTTGTCCTTTTGGACACTTTTAGTCCCTCCACTTGGACTTTATGGCTTTTCTTTCATTTATTCTTCATGTTTTGTCTCTTTAAAATAACCAGGTGTTACACAGCGAAGGAAGGATTCACATTTGGACCTTATCACATGGTTGAAGTGATGAGAAAAGGAAAAATGGTTTGCGAAGCTAAGTTGCTTTCAGAAGAATTGTTAGTGCTCTAAAAGATTAACATGTTGTCTTATTTGTCTTTTGATATTTTGTAATAGTATAGGGACTATTTCTGTAATTTGTTAGTTCCTTTACTTTTGTTTTCAGTATAATAGCTTAGTTTTGCAGGTTTGTAAAAACGAATACACAAGTTATTCGAATCTGCTTTTCATGCTTGTAATTGTCTTAGCTTGATATTAATGAAAACTTGAATTTTATTGATATCTTGTTTTGATTTGATTACTTTGTGTGAATTTCATTGAATTGTGTTACAAATCATCACAGATATATTCATTTGATCCTATCAAATGGTATCAGAGCTGTTGGTAAGCTGTTAGTGATTGATTTTCCTTTTAAGTTCATGGAACTTGAAAACCTAAAAATCTCACTGAATCTGTGATTGAGATACAATTCAATTGAAAATTTGTGAATTTCAGTTGTGTTTCATCATCAGAAACATGATTTGAATCACAATTAGCAGATCAATTCATCAAATTCAAGTAAACTGTTGAATTTGTTGTTCGAAAATAGCTTAAGTTTCGAACTAAAATTTCAAAAATTGATTAATTGTTGTTGAAATGAAGAAATTGATATTAAGAAGAATGTTTATCGGCATAAAACTCATCTAATTGAAAAGTTTCAATCGAATTCATCAACATTTGAAGAATTCAGAAGATTTGAGTTTGTTACATTCATTTGAAGATGATGAATGTGTCGCATGAGCTGAGATTGACTGAATTTGTCTAAGTGTTAGACGCATTAACACGTGTAGACGTTTTTAGTCAGTCGTTTGAGTACTGTTGAAGAGAATCCCAAACGTATCACCTGTGTTAGTGATAACTATTCAGACACTTGACAACTGTTTAGGGGTTTGACAACTATTCAGACGCTTGACAACTGTTTAGGCATTTGACAACTATTCAGGCGTTTGACAACTGTTTAGGCGCTTGAAACCTTCCAGACGCATTAATATTTAGACATTTTGAAAATTTTTCTAAGGCATTCCCTTAGACGTTTCTCAACTTAGACGCATCAACTGTTGAGATGTCTGAATACTGTTCAGACGTTTTAACCTTGATACTCAGATTTTTTTTTTTAAAATATAAGAATGGTAAAATCAGAAGATTCTGAAAACAGAGTTCCAAAGCTTAAAATAGAGCTGATTTCAAAAATTGGTCTCTTAGACTAAAACAGCATTTTAATTCTATTAACACTGATCTCTGGAAATCTATAGAAAAAGGACCATACATTCCTATAATAACTGATGGACCAGACAGAGGATTTGTGTATATAAAGATTCTCCAGAACCTTATCCAGAAGATGATCTTCAAGGAGATGATCTGAAAAGAGTTAAGAATGATATTAAAGCCTATTCATTAATGTGTAAAGGACTACCTTTGGAAGTTCTTACAAGGCTAGATGCATATCAAACTGGATATACACTATAAAAGCATTGAAGATCATTTGTGAAGGAGGTAAAGAGATTCAAAATTTAAAGAAACAAAAGCTTAAAAGACAATTAGAATTGTTTCAACATTTGTCTGGAGAGACAATAAATCAAATGATGAACAGATTTGTTCAACTCATAACTGAGATGTCAACAGCTAGTATCAAACCTGATCTTGAAGATTTAAATCCCAGACTACTCAATGCTTTACCATCATCATGGAAACAAACTGTAACTTTACTAAAGCATACTGAGAAGTTTCCAATGGATCTAGATCTTCTATTGCAAAAATAGAATCAGTGGAGTGATGAAAGCTCAAGGGACAATGATAGAGTAGCATTAATGTCTCAATATCAGTTTGTTGCTTCTCCTGCAACCACCATAGAAAATGCATTCATGGAAAGAGTGAGAAAAGTCCTAAAGAAGAAGGAGATCTGTTGTAGGAGCAGGCTTTTTCACTGACTCATCATTTACCAGTGCACCTGCATATACAACTCAATCTCATTCTCAATCTCCTCCTAAAACACAGTCACAGTCATCAAATATTCAGACAGAGACTTCTTCATCATCTAACTCAGCTAAATCTAGCAAGTTAAAGATGTGATTAACATCCTATTAGAGGATGAAGAGTCCAAAACTACATTTACTGCTTTTATGGCCAGCTTTCAAGCATATCAAGGTAGCCATTTAACTCAACTAGATTTTGTTTTACAGGATTTATTTGAGATGGATCCTGAAGATGTTGAAGAGATGGACCTGAACTGGCAGATGGTGATGATTGCCTACAGGACTCAAAAACATTCTTATGTCAACAAGAAATACAAGCCTAGTGCAACAAGACTGTTGGATTTGACAAGTCAAAATCCAGATGTTTCAACTGCAATAGTTATGGACACTTCTCAAGAGAATGTAAAGCTCCAAGGAATAATGGAGGAAGTGCTCATTCAAGCTCAAATAATCAAAGGTTTCAACAAGCTTAGAAGACTTTTCAAAAGCATATCAAAGTCTTCCCATGCCAGAGCTTAAAGATGAAACCAAACCATCTGATGAAACAAAGAAAGCCTAGTAGTCAACATAAAAGATGGATATGATTGGAGTGCATATGCAGATCAATTTACAAATGAATTAACATCAAGTTTATCTCTTATTGCATAAATTCAAGAGGAAGATGGTCAGAAAACAATGACCCAAAAGGGGAAAGTGATGAAGAGGAAGATAACTATGATTGGAGTGACAAGTCTGATCCTAAAGAGGATACAGAGGAAGTAGCTCTAATGGTTCAGTCTGATCACCAAAGGTTAAATCTTCTACTTCATCATCTGAAACCACAGTTCCAAAATTCCTGAAATACCATCAGAAGTAAGAGAAAATCTTTGCACCAAATCATGTTTTGAACATGTTGAACACTACAAAAACTATTCATTCAAAATCTGTGAAAAGCTAAAACAAGAGGAATCTATGCATAACCAACTTAAATCTGATCATAAACTGCAGATCAAAAGATTATCTCTCTTCAAAATTCATGGAACAAAACAATCAAAGATTTAGAAATTGTTACAAAACAACTAGAAGAGATGACCAAGAATCTTGAACAAGAGAAAATAGCACATGCTGCTACTCAAGTTGATCTAGCAAAAGGTAAGAGTTCAAAAATGATAGTAGAAAAACTAACCAGTGAAAGGAAAGATAAACAAAAAACAGGATTAGGTTTCACTCATGAACCTATGCCTGAATCTATCACAAACACACTACCAGAGAATTTCAATACTCATGATTTTCACCAGAAAACAAAGCAAAGCTTAAAGCCTTTCAGATCAAAACCAAGAATGCAGAAGAGGAAAAAGAAAATGTTCAAGTGTTTTTTGAAAAAGATCAAGAAAAAATCAAAACTGGACATCCAATCAAGATAAAATCATATGAACCAAAACAACCAAAACAAAATATTCTTCTGATCAAATTCATAATGTAATAGAAGAAGTCAGAGTTCAACACAAGGATAAACAACAGATAGGAACATCAGAAGATTCAAACACCATCAATATGAAACAATTTCAATCAAAAAGGAATCTTCTTCTTATGATGTCAATTTGAAAATAAACCAAGCTCTTCTAAATCAAAGAATCAAAGCAGAAGAAAGAAATCTGTAAAAGTAACATCTGAACAAAACAAAAGTTCAACAAATTGATTAAAGAAACAAATCAAACATCAAAACTAAAACCAATTAAATTTGTGTCAGCAGTATGTTAAATATGAATTCTCTTTCAAATAATAAATCAAATGTTATGAACAAATCAAACTCAGATCTGAAATCTAGTTCAGATCAAAGACTTTCGCTGTAGCAAAAAGATTTGTTTCTAATACATTCAAGAAGGAAATTCATGTTAAACAAATGAACAATAATCTGACACAAAATCAAACTGTGAAAAATGAAAGACAACAGTTTAACTATATGACACCAAAATCAAACATTATGTCATTGTCAAAAGTTAACAAAAAGTTGTTTTTAACTCCACAAAAGTACTATGAAATTTGTGATATGAAAAATCACAATACTGCTGAGTGCTACTTTAACAAGTACTGTAACATATGTGACATGAGAAATCATTCGACAGCAGATTATTATAACAAAATATTGTACTTATTGTGATGAAAAGACTCACAACACTGCAGATGTACTTTAGAAATAGATCTCTCACTAGAAACTTTACAAAATCAAACATGAGCAAAGGATTTGCTAATCCTTAGTATTTGAGATATCAAACTAATGGATTTCAAAGAGACATTAATCAACCTAATGTAGGTTTGAGATTTTTCCTAAGAAAAATTACATGAGCTCAAAACACAACATGCAAGAACACTTTATACCAAGATCTGTAAGGATGACTAATAAAAATGTTAGACATCAATACATTTCAAAAGATGTTAAATCAAATGGTATAAATGTTCACAAAAAAAATCAAACAATTTTCAGAATAAAATTGGAAAATTCATCAAAAATAAACTGATTTGAATAATCTCCATTATAAACAATTTACATTGTTGACAAATTTGGAAAGCCCAAGACCATTTCGGCTTGGGTAGATATTTCAACTTAACTTTCTTGTAGTGCAGGTACGCCCAAAAAGACCAATCAATACATGGTATGTGGATAGTGGGTGTAGTCGGCACATGACAGGCAATACTGCCTTGTTACAAGATTTTAAGTCAAAAGATGGAACTCACGTCGCCTTTGGTGGTGATGCTGGAGGAAAAATAACTGGAGAAGGAACAGTATCCAATGGAATAATAAGCTTTGATAAAGTCAACTTTTGTTCACAGTTGAACTTTAATCTTTTAAGTGTATCTCAAATATGTGACAAATCTTATTCTGTTCTGTTTGATAATTCATTCTGTTATGTTTTGAAGCCAGGTTTCAAGATAAGTAAAGATTGGGTAATTGTTACAGCTGAGAGAGACAGAGATGTATACAAATTGGATATGTCTCAAGTTGATCCTTCAACTGAAACAACATGCCTAATTGCAAAGGCATCAAATGATGAAAGCCAGCTTTGGCATAGACGTCTCGATCATTCCAATTTCAAGAATATGAACAAGCTTGTAGCAGGAATCATGTCATTGGACTTCCATCCAAGAAGTTTGCAACAAATGATCACTGCTCAGCATGTTTGAAGGGAAAGCAACATAGAGCGTCTTATAAGTCCAAGCCATAAACTCAACATCCAAACCTCTTCAGATGTTACATATGGACCTTTTTGGACCAACAAATGTCAAGAGTATTGGACGAAAATCATATGTTTAGTTATCATTGATGACTTTACAAGATTTTCATGGGTTTTCTTTCTATATGCCAAATCTGAAACAGCTGAATTATTAAAAGAATTTATCATTAAAGTTGAAAATCAATTAGACAACAAAGTGAAAATAATAAGAAGTGATAATGGAACAGAATTCAAAAATGCTAACATTGAAATGTTTTGTGCATAGAAAGGGATAGCTCATCAGTTTAGTGCTCCCAGAACTCCTCAACAAAATGGAGTTGCTGAAAGGAAGAATAGAACACTGATTGAAGCTGCTCGTTCTATGTTAGCTGATGCAAAAATTCCTATCATTTTTTGGGATGAAGCAATATCAACGGCGTGTTTTGTTCAGAATCGAATCTTAATTGTAAAAGATAAACTGAAAACTCCATATGAGTTAATGTTTGGCAGAAAACCGAACATAAACTTTTTATAATCATTTGGTTGTCCTGTTATGATTCTTAATTCAAGTGATCAATTAGGTAAATTTGATGCAAAATCTGATAATGGATTTTTCGTTGGATATTCATCAGTTTCAAAAGCCTATCGAGTCTACAACTCTAGGATAAATGTAATCATTGAAACATTCAACGTTAAATTTATGGAAAATTCTTTTCCATCAGTTTCAGATGGTCCTGCATGGTTATTTGATCTAGATTCATTATCAAACTCTTTTCAATCTAATTTGTTTAATCAACCAAATGTCTTAATTCTACAGATAAGAAGATCTCAAGAGGAGATCTTGGATCTTTTAGTGAAGATTCAGATTCTGATATCCCAGATGATTCAAGCTCAGACTACCCATTTTTATCATTTGTTAAGGATTTAACAATACGAAATCATGATAATACAGCTTTAGATCATTCCGAGTCAATTAATCAGGAAGAATCGCAATAATTCCTAATGATGGTAATGAGTTTGTGATACCTGAGTCTGGAACATCATCCATTTCAGGTGATGTAGTTGATACAGGTAACTTTGATTACTTTGTCAACTCACCTACTCAAGTTCCAAACTTCAATCCACATTCTTCTACGTTAATACATGATTTGTCCAACTTGAATCAAACAAATTGGATGTTAATGTTCAATGTGATGAGATCACTACATCTCGTATTCACAAGAATCATCCATTTCTCAGATTATTGGTTCATTGAATGAGAGAACAACAAGGAGTAAAGTAGAACAAGCAAACGTATGCTTATACTCTTGTTTTCTTTCTCAAATTGTTCCTAAAAATGTTACCGAAGCATTAAAGACAATGGTTGGATAGAAGCCATGCAAGAAGAATTACTTCAATTCCGCAAACAAGAAGTGTGGAATTTGGTGGATCTACCTGAAGGAGAAAATGTAATTGGCACGAAATGGTTATTTAGAAATAAACTGATGATCGTGGTGTTGTAATAAGGAACAAAGCAAGACTTGTTGCACAAGGATACACACAGGAAGAAGGTATAGATTATGATGAAGTGTTTGCACCAGTTGCAAGACTTGAATCTATTCGAGTTTTTCTGGCTTATGCTTCATTCATGAAATTTAAGGTGTATCAAATGGATGTAAAGGGTGCATTTTTATATGGTTCAATTACTGATGATGTATTTGTGAAGCAACCTCCAGGCTTTGAGGATGCACAATTTCCACATCGAGTATATAAACTGAGTAAAGCTTTATATGGACTTCATCAAGCCCCTAGAATTTGGTATGAGACGTTATCACAACACTTAATCCAACATGGATACACACGAGGGAAAATTGATCCTACTTTATTCATAAAGAAGGACAATAATGATCTTTTATGTGTACAAGTGTATGTTGATGATATCATATTTGGTTCTACATGTCCAAAATTATGCAATGAATTTGAAGAAATAATGAAATCTCGATTTCAAATGAGTTCTATGGGAGAGATTAACTTCTTTCTTGGACTTCAAGTCAAGCAAACTGCAGATGGAATTTTCATCAATCAGGAAAAGTTTGTTGACAAGCTCTTAAAGAAATTTAAGTTTCAAGACTATCAGTCCATACAAACTCCAGCAGATGTTAACACCAAGATTGAACCTGATCCAAAAGGAAAATCTATTGACTAAATGTTATACAGATCAATGATTGGTTCTTTGATGTATCTTACTGCATCTAGACCAGACATTATGTATGTTGTTTGTGTATGTGCCAGGTATCAATCAGACCCGAAAGAATCTCACTTATTGTTGTCAAAAGAATATTCAGGTATCTCAAAGGTAAACCAGCTTTAGGGCTTTGGTATCCTACGAGGGTACTTGAACTATATGGATATACTGATAGTGATTATGGTGGATGTGTCAAGATAGAAAATCTACTTTGGGTGGGTGTCAATTTCTTGGTCCCAGATTAGTCTCATGGCAATGCAAGAAACAAACAAATGTCTCTGTTCAACTGCAGAAGCTGAGTACATTGCTGCATCAGCAGGATGTTCTCAAATTCTTTGGTTGCAAAATCAATTACTAGATTATGGATTCAACTTTCTTAAAACTCCAATCTTATTGATAACATAGCTGCTATGTTCATAACAGCTAATCCTGTTCAACACTCAAAAACAGAACATATCGAAATTCGATATCATTTTCTTAGAGATAACTCTGAAAAAGGGTTAATCATATGATTCAAATTGCAACAGAAAAACAATTGGTAGATCTATTTACTAAAGCCTTCCTACCAGGACGGTTTGAGTACTTAGTAGAATCAATTGGTCTTATAAATCATATGTGATCTTCCTAAATCAAAAGATCATAATAAGTGATACTCTCATTGTGAATTGCCTGTTTATATTTTTGTGTGTGTGTGATTTTATGTTTTTCATAGAAAAATAAAATACAAAATATATATCAAAAATACAAAAATATTTTTTGGAAAGGATTATGTTTTGCAATATGTGAGAAATGATAGTACATTAGTGAGATCAGTTGCATACTTCACTCATTCATAAAGTCTAGACATGATCAGATATGATGTGTAGCTAATATCTGGCTATTATGTTGAAAAGTAAATTCTTGTGATCAAACTAAACATACATGCTTGTGTGTATTCATCTGAGTACTTTTGAGTAGCTTTAGCTTATCAGAATGAATGTTTGTTAAGATACATCTCTCACACCTGTTGAAACTATGTGAAATCATGAGATCTGTTACAAAGCATCATTATGAGTCATCATAGACCTGAAGTATTGAGATATCCTCTGTTGTAAGTCATTATAGACCTGGATTCTCTTTTTGATGCAAAAAGATGCCAATGTGCACAACCTATTCAAAAGAATAGTCAGAGCTGATCAAATGGTTATCCATGATCATCCTCTATTAACTAAGTAACATGAACTCTGGTGATATCTATGTTTCAGGTAATAAGTTGAGCATGTGTTTCTCTCTTACATTTCATAATGATAGTTAAATTCTCTTAGTCTCTGTATGCTTTACATCATGTCATATCTAAATCAGCACTAATCAATCCAAGAATTGAAAAGTAAGTGAGTTGATAGTTGTGTCAAAAACACTCATTGTCTGTCCTTAGATCTTGTATCTCCTTTGCTGTGATATCACTGACCTGGAACATACTTGATCAGGATTTATTCATTGTCTATGACTATCCACATTCATTTTATTTTAATGTGCTGATCTTCATTAATATGATCTCTCTGCAGACATTTATTCTATGTTTAAATATTAAATTTAATCTATTCATTTTTTTTTTATGCATGTCTTTGTGTGTGAAGGCAATGTCTCAATGTGATGTGTGATCTTATTCTCTTTCATAAGAAACTTATAAGTTTTTCAAACTTAAAAGTTTAGGGGAGTAATAATAAAAGAGTTGTTCTCAGAAAATATTCAATAATCATAATCAAAATTTGAAATGTTGAATTGAAAGGATGATGCTTTGTGTTCAAAGTATTTGTGTAAACTGAAAATAGAATGTGTTTGACAATTACAATATGAATATACATAATCTTTACAAATAAATGATTTTTAAGTTGAAAATTAGATGATATTTGATGTTATGATGAGACTAAAATGAAGGGACAAACGAAATTTAAAAAGAAATTTAAAAAGAAATTAAAAAGAAATACAAAATAAAAATAAAAAATAATAAAAATTTTATAAGTTGAAAGCGCAAAATGCAAAAAGTTCAAAATTTGGGGATCTAAATGGTAAAAAAATGTGAAAGTGAAGAAATTGGAAATCACAAGTGTTTGAAATTCATTCATGCACCTAAACAGTGCACATGCATCTCAATAGGAGCATGATGAAATTTTCAGGATTATACAAGTGTTGGACGTTTTCCATGCGTCTAAACAGTTGTAATACATCTATGAAAATTACAAGTGTTGGACGTTTGATTCATTCCCATGCGTCTAAACAGTTGTAATACATCTGAAAATTACAAGGGTTGGGCGTCTGTGATAATCCCATGCGTCTAAATAGTGTGTTAGACGTATGTGATGTCTCATGCATCTACATAGTTAACTTCGATGTTAGACGTTTTACAAAGTCCATGCGACTGAACAGTGCAAAAGCGCCTAAACAGTGCTTATGCGTCTGAACAGTTCTCATGCGTCTGACTTAAAACGCACAACAGTGTTCATACGTCTAACAAAATAAGTGGATTCTAGGTTTTCATACGCCCAAACAGGAACCATACGTCCGAACAGGGCTCATACGCCTAAAATTTCACTTATATATATTGAACACTTATGCGTATTTCTCATTCACTTTTCAAAATTCTCAGAACCAAAACCCTCAAACTACGTCTGTCGAACATCATCACAGCCTTATTTCATCTGAAATCAATCAAATCCTTTGAGTATACATTGCATTTGGATATATAAACGTAAGTTTTTGATTCAAATACATAAATTTTGGATTAAATCAGTGATTTGAAAGAGACGGTTGGCTACTTGGGCGTTCGAAATATATAATCCTAGTTTATCTGATAAAATGAGAATCATATCAATATTGATAATGGATTACTGATAAGAACACATTTGCGAGTCTGTTGATGTATTGTGTTGATGTTAAAGTGAACAAAAATTTTAATGAAGAAATCAGTCGACTTTGCATAGTCGAAGAAGAAGAAGATGAATAGACAGTCATTCTTTGAACAAAATAAATAAAAATTAAAATTAAATCAAAATTGAAATGTTAAATAAATAATTCAAAATGAATAACGATTAATGTTATACAATTGAAATATTAATCAAAAGTAAAAATAAAAAGGTCAAATTAAAAAGTCAAAATCAAAAGTCATATGTAGAAATACATTTCATTAATCAATATTCAATGTTCTCATAATACTTTTGTTATGTTTTGCAGATGGCAGATTAAAATTTGAGCCAAAGCATAATGTAGCTGCATTTTTAGATGATGAAAATAGAGAAGCTACTGGATATGAAGATATTATCAGATTCTTACTCAGAACAAAATATGTTTATGCCATGTGTGCAAGGCCCATGATTAATGGAAGAATGATTAAAAAATTCTGGAGAAGTGCAAAAGTTGAAAGAGATGATCAAGGAAACAAAGTTTTAAGAGCCTTCATTACTTCAGAAAGAATGATTGAAGTTTCTGAAGAAGCAATTAGACAAGCTCTAAGACTGGGAAATAATGATCCTGAAGATTTATCTGAATATACATTTAATGAATGTAGAGAAGTTTTTCTACAGATGGGTCATCCAGATCATTTCCCGAAGAAACAGTTTTTCAGAGCTCGTGTATTTAAACATTGGAAGCTTTTATGCTACATATTTCAACATTGCATGTCAAAAAGAAGTGGGGTTGGGATTCATTCCCTGTTGACATTGCATCTCCAATTGTAGCCTTATCCACTAACAGAAGATTCAATATGGCTAAGTGGATAATGAATGGATTTATTTTTAATCTGGAAAGAGGAGTAAGGCATAAGTATCTGATGTACCCAGATTTCTTCAACTTCTCATTAATGATGCAAATCCAGATTTGTATGCTGCTGAAGTTTTGGTGTGATAGAATTCAGTTAGAGCACATGTCAGAGAGTGTGTACAAAAGACTGGCAATGATAACGGGTGCTCAAAATATTCTAGTTTTTTATTATATCAAAATGTATCTATGGATGAAGTTGATATTACTCAGCCACACTTTCATCTAACTTAAGAAGAACCAATAGATTCAAATGATCTGATTGAAGATGTAGAAGTGATGAAGAGAAAGTGATGAGGATATGTCTGAAATTTCATCAAGTGAAGAAAGTGATGATGATGATGAAAATGATAATGTCACTAAAGTAATTCAAGAAGGAAATGAGAAGGGAATGTTGAAAATACTGAAAATGAGACACGGGCTTTGATTGAAGAAAATGTTGAGGAAGCTGTAACAGAAAGGAATCTCAAAATCAAACATCTGATTTTGATTTTATCAATGATATTTCATTCAATCCAATATTTGAAATTGATGAAAATGAAGGAGCAGAAGATTCCTGTTAGTATGTCACACAATGTGTCTATACAAACAGAGGAAATAGTTGAAGTTGATGTGATTGAAAAGTTGAAAGAAGAAAATGTAAACAAAGAAAAGGAGATTGAAAAGTTGAAAGTTGAAAAGGAAAGAATGAAAGAGATAATCAATGCTTGTGAAAAAGAAATTCAAAACCTCAAAGATGAAAATTTG
This sequence comes from Flaveria trinervia, assembly GCA_025506515.1. Classification (NCBI taxonomy): domain Eukaryota; kingdom Viridiplantae; phylum Streptophyta; class Magnoliopsida; order Asterales; family Asteraceae; genus Flaveria; species Flaveria trinervia. Next base: position 49,030,307 of record CM046450.1, read on the forward strand.
AAGTTGTCTGAAGAAATTGTGTTCAAAGATGAAAAGATTGTTAGTTTTTCTGAAGATAAAGAAGATGTGATAAAGAACTTTGAACTTATGATTAAAGATTATGATAGTCTTGAGGAGAAATTCAAGAAGCTATCTGAAGAAAATGAAAATTTTAAAGCTGAATTGATAAAGGAAAGAGAAGCTCAGAAAGCTATATCTCCAGTTCATGTGATTAGTACTGAATTGCAAATTGAAGAAAATCTTGAACAAAGAAAAGGAAAACAGAAAGTAAATGAATTAGAAGAAGTTGATCAGACTGAATCTTCTTCTAAAATTCAAAGAACTGAAGAATTGGTTGAAGAGCAAAATGTTCAAGAACAGATTGATGCTCTAGATGATATTGAAGAAGTATATAATGATGATTGGTATGATGAAGTTCTTCAAAAATGAAGACATTGATGAAGCTGAATTTGTGTCATATTTCTCTTCACAAGAACATATACAAGAACAAGATGAAGTACCACAGGATTTTGAAGAAAAATATAACTACCTTGTGAACATGAAATACAATAGAGTGTATTTGGATGGACTGACTGTTTATCAAATTAATGATGAATACGAGAAATGCATCTATGCAGAGTCAGTTGCTTCAATAGATCCAAATGAGATAGTGGTTGAGCATGGTGAGTGGATAAGAACAAGGGAGGTTATAAATATAGAAGAACTGTCTAGTTCTGAGCTGCACCATCCTGATCCTGATGATATGAGTATTCCTGCTCTTAGATCATGGTTGCAAGCTAGAAATTACCCGTGGAGGAAGCTGAAGAGATTACAATCTGTATCTCTGAGAAATCTTGTGAGAAGTTTTCAAGAAACTGAGAAACAAATGAAGAAGATGATAGTGTTGGATACAGATAACCTCAGTATCTTGAGATAACAAAAAGAACAAGAATGTTGAAGCCTCAGGAAATAAAACAAATGTCAAGACTGGATTATGCTCACACTCATAGAAAAGAATTGATGGAAATGTTTGCTGATCCTGAAAGACAAACTATAAAGCATCAACTGATCAAAGGAACATTCTCGATAGTTCAAGAACAACAGGAGATTTAGTAAGAAATATATTGCAAAAAGGACAATCAGTTGCTGAATTGTTGAATGCAATGATTGCTCCATATTTTACAAACCAAGTGAAGATAATTGCATGGAAGTATGACGAAGTGTTTGATGCCTCTTGATAAAGAGAGTAAATGCTGTATGTGACATTATCATTTTTACTCTAGTATCATAAAACTTCGGTGCAAGACTTAAAAGAGCTAAATAGACTACCTCTGATCAATCCTTCTGATGCAAAACGTGGAAAGTGTTTGTAGAATTATTAAGATATGGATTGGATAGATCAAGTAATTTTCTTAACACAAGATGTGACCAAGAAGACAAGGAGTATTTTGTTACTTTGAAGAAAAACAAGAAACTTATAGGAGTTCAATCAGAAGAAGAACATTCGTTGATAGAATTTTGTGATAAATACTTTGAAAAAGTTACAACTCCAGGACTTAAAGTGATTGACGGTAATCAAAACTCAAAGCCAATTCTCAGATGGTTTTACAACACTGAGACATTTGAGCTAAAGTTAGTCCGAAATCTAAAAAGATGGATGAGAGGACATGATTACTTATTTGGAGTTTTTGAGCTAAAATTGTTACATCCAAGTTATATCTCATTTTTGTCAGTACAAAAATTTGAGAAGGTTTCTCCTGAAGTGGCTGAGCAAGACAAGAAATATTTTATTTCTATTATCAATGTGATGAACGCTGCCATGGAAAGGATTTCTTTGAGAAAAGCACTTGGGTATGATAACATTGTTAAGAAAAATATTAAAGATATTGAATTCATGAGAATATCAAGAAAAGGGGTCTTAGAAGTGTACTCAAAGGACAGTAATAAACCTATTGAGTTATATGCAAACATTGATATTTCATGTCTTTCAAAAGATACATTGGAAAGAATGGACAAGATGGAGATTAAAACAAATGAAGCTAAACCTTTTCAAGGCATTCTTGCAAGTAAATTCAAGTCTGCTATATCAAAAGCTTTAAAAGAGTTAGAAACGTACAAACAGAAGCCTATGTTCAAAGTCAAAGAAGAACCAGCAGATTTCTTTGAATGATGAAGTCAAGACTGAAGATAAAATTGAAGATAGAGTCAGCAGTCAAGCTTGAAGATTTGAAGACTAAAGACCATGTAAATCTTAGGGGGAGTATTGTTAAGTGCTCTAAAAGATTAACATGTTGTCTTTATTTGTCTTTTGATATTTTGTAATAGTATAGGGACTATTTCTGTAATTTGTTAGTTCCTTTACTTTTGTTTTCAGTATAAATAGCTTAGTTTTGCAGGTTTGTAAAAACGAATACACAAGTTATTCGAATCTGCTTTTCATGCTTGTAATTGTCTTAGCTTGATATTAATGAAAACTTGAATTTTGTTGATATCTTGTTTTGATTTGATTACTTTGTGTGAATTTCATTGAATTGTGTTACAAATCATCGCAGATATATTCATTTGATCCTATCAAGAAACTCATTCTTCCAAAGGAAAATGGCTTCGGAAGTTAAGCCAAGGAAAGCTCAAAAGAACAAAAGAGCATCCTCAAAACCTTCCGAGAAAAAGGCTACTTCGGAAGAGAAGGTAGTGAATGCTTCTTCGAAAACAAAGAAGCTTCGAAAGAAAGTCATGCCGCTCAAGCTTCAACAAGCTCATCTAAACTGACCAACCATGGGATGGAATGGAAGATCAGACAAGATGCAACAGCCATACCTTCTTCTTCAAAGACATCAATTGAATCCTCTACCATTCATTTTGGCTCAATTATGTCATCATCAATGGAAAAACTCAAGACCAGTCATACTTGGGTTTCCAATCAAAACTAACTTTTCACCTTATGTGCAGGGACATTCACAAGACAAGAACAATAATGTCTGGATAGTGGACAGTGGATGCTCCAGGCACATGACCGGGAACAGATCTCTACTTCAACAATTTCAACATTTTGATGGAGGTCCTGTTCAATTTGGAGGTGAGACCGGAGGATACATTTCAGGCAGAGGAAGTGTATCCAATGGCTTGTTAAGAGTCGACAAAGTGAACTTTGTCAAGTAGCTTGAACACAATCTCCTAAGTCTTTCTTAATTCTGTGATCAAAAGTATCAAATGCTCTTCACAGAACATGAGTGCATCATCCTTAAACCTGGGATGAAAATTCCTCAAGAATTGGTGTTTCTTAGATCTCCCAGAAAAGGGGATATGTATAAGCTGGATATGAATATTGCTTCCACATTAGGTGAAATATCATGCTTTCTTTCCAAAGCTGATGGTGATGAGTCTACCTTATGGCATAAATGTATGTGTCATGTAAAATTTAAAACTATGAATAAATATGTTCAAAATAACTTGGTACATGGTGTGCCCAAAAAGGAATTTTTCTGTAGAGAAAACTGTGTAGCTTGCCTGAAAGGAAAGCAACATAGAGTCTCTCACAAATTCAAAGAGGTTAACTCTATCACCACCTCATTACACTTATTACACATGGATTTATTAGGTCTAACAAATATAATGAGCATGGAAGGAAATCATATTGCCTTGTGATATGTGATGATTATACAAGATTTACATGGGTATTCTTTTTAAGAACTAAGGATGAAACTGTTGAAACGTTAAAATATTTTAGCCTTAAAATAAAAAATCAAGTTGATCACAAGGTAAAAATAATTAGAAATGATCAAGGGACTAAGTTTAAGAATCAAATTCTTGACTCATTCTGTAACTCAAAAGGGATTGCCAGACAATATAGTGCTCCTAGAACTCCTCAACAAAATGGTGTTGCTGAGAGGAGTAAAAGGACATGATTGAGGCTGCTAGGACCATGTTAGTTGATTCAAAGCTGCCTCCAACATTCTAGGAAGAGGCAGTCAGCACTGCATGCTATGGCAGGGTCCTCATTATCAAGCCACATGGAAAACCCCTTATGAGCTATGGAACAATAGGCCACCGTTCATTGGCTTTCTAAGGTCCTTTGGCAGCAGGTGTACCATACTTAACACAAGGGACAACTTGGCAAAATTTGCTGAGAAGTCAGATGATGCTATCTTTGTTGGATATTCCTCCACCTCTATTGCTTATAGAGTCTATAATATCAAAAATCAACAATTTGAGGAATCATCCAATATTATTGTTAATGAGCACACTCCTTGTGTTAGGGGAATGCCCTAATCATATTTTTGATTTAGAATTGTTTCCAAACTAATCTAAACCATCTTGTGAGAATGTTTCAGCTGGAATAGGTACTCAAAGTGATTCTGATGAAGACCAGCTATTTGAGTTACCCAGACCTCTTCAAGTTCTACAAGAGTCTTTGAACCCCAAGCTCCCATCAGTGGTAGATCCGATAGCATGACCATTTCAGGAACCAGTGGAGCTTCAATAAGTTATCAGCAAAGTGAGCCTAATAACTCATCAGCTGATAACATACAACACCAAGCTGATGGAAGTAGTATTCTAAAGGAACAGGCAACTGTTAATACTACATCTCAGTCAAGTGAGGCTGATGATTTTTCTCTACCTTTTCTCCAATGCATCCCATAGTTCTTTGCTTGTGTATACTCCGAGAAATGATGGAAAATATCCTTCGGAATAGGCTGTGTAAGCAAAGCATAGACTTTCTTTTCAGCATTGTATTTGACCTTCTGTCCATCAATCATGCCACCAAGTGTGAGTTTGACACCATCTGCTCCGACTGGCATGCTGTACCCCGTCTCTATAGCCTCCCACAGATTAGTATCTACTCCATTTAAGTAGATTTCAGAACATTGCTTCCATTGTGGGTATTCGTCTAATGTGATAAGCTTTGGGGGTTTATTATGATTCCCAACTTCATTCTCCAGTAGCAGTAAGTTCTGTATCCGTGAGTCTCTCCCTGCTGTGAATGCTGAGTATTGGTCCTCCATTGTTATAAACTTTAAATTTAAACTAAACTGTTTTATTAGTGCGAATGAAGGTGTGTGATTGAGCTATTCGGGCGATTGAACAATGTGGTTGGTTCAATCGTGCGACTGAACTAATGCAGATGGCTCAGTCGGGCGAATGAACTAATGTGCTTGAACAATGAGAATAAACTACTCAATAGTACGAATGGAGGTACGAATGAGTCCAATCGTGCGTATGGGGATGAGAATGTGTTCTGTCGTGCGATTGAGTCAATCGTGCGACTAAAGCTGCTGGATTTTGAAAATTCGTAGGTTTAACGTGTTTTGGCCACAAAAACTCGAATTTTTACTAACCCAAATTGTTGTATGCCAGAAAAATTGAAATTTATGACCATGAGACGTCTAAGACACTGTTTGATACAAAAAGATTGCGTTTTTAGTGAAAAAAACATTTTTGTATAAAAAACGATTGAATCACACGTAATCAAGAGCCAAAGATCTGATACCACTTGTTAGGATCATGTATTGAACGAAATACTAACTGATTAACATGTATACCGAATCAAATAGTGCGGAATCCTATTTGATTGGCCAATCAGTGAGAACGCACGTAGAAACAATAATGTATTGAATCTAAACGTTAAGAATGATTAGGAATCGATCTAATGCGATCTATGAACTTGGAACAGGTTCTTAGAGGTCTCTGGACGGCTAGGGTACGTCTGGAGTCGAAGTGTATTCAATGCTTTCGTGTTTTCATGAATTAGGTGGTATTTATAGGTTAGGGTTGCTCATTCGGGCGACTAAATCATTAGCATGGTTCAGTCGTGCGATTGAGCCATGCGGTTGATCCATTCCTACGACTGAGTGTTCAGTCTTGCGATTGAGCCAATCTCATGTTACAATCATACGACTGATCCAGTCTCCTGGTTCAGTCGTGCGACTGAGTCATTTGCATGAAGTTGTTCATGCGTATGGTCCATTAGCATGGGCCATTCGCATGATAACTTCATATTACTAAGTTTGAATGTATTCATTATCATTAAATTATTTATATTAGTTCAATCAACCACAAACCTGTATAATCAATTCGATAATCGTTAAACAACTCATTAATGAAATATTAAACATTATAAACACAACCAAACATTTGTATTTCATTAAGTCCCCAAATATTACATAAGTGTAAGACAATAAAGACATATTACATTAAGATCAGAATCAAGGTACACATGTATCAACAGTCTTGAAGAGCCTCTTTGATGTTTTTGGGTACTGTTTGACATAGAAAACATGAGAAGAAATAGATGTTAGCAATACTTGACTAGCTTCTTGTCACCCATTCAATAAGTTTACCAATAATGCTTTCTACCGGATGATTCTTGTGTATTCTAGTGGTTGGAATTGAGTCACCAGCAATGGTTACATCAAGATTGGAGATATTCAGATCATTATGGTGAGCGGCACCTTCATATTGTATTGTTGGGGAGTTTTGAAGATAATCAGATTCTGTTTCAGTGACTGCTTTAGCATCAGCAGCACTTTGATTGCTTCCATCATTAGATGTTCTTTCTGCTTCAACTGGAGGAGTAGCTTGCTTTTGATTTCTGATCTCAGTGGACAGATCTTCTGAATGTGATGATAACAAGTTGGGACCAACTTCAATTGAAACACTTTGATTTTGAGATGGTTGTCTGACAGGATCAGCCTGGAGAGGAACATCTTCATACATTTGCTCAGTGGAGGTAAGGAGGATTCAATGGAAAGTCATCTCTTCTTTCTACACCTAAAGAAAGTTCAGCTAAATGTAGGTTTCTTGCATCACAAATGATATCGATCAAAATATTTTGTAAATGAGTCAATATCAAACAACCAGTCGGGACCATTTGTAGATTTGGGAAATGAGTGTTCCTTGAATTGAATATTTGTTGATTCATCAATAATGTTTATTCTAGGATTAAACACTCTGTAATCCTTTGAAACAGAAGAATAACCTACAAAGAATCCTTCATCAAACTTGGATGAAAATTTTCCCAAATAGTCTTGGGTGTTTAATATTGAGACAGGACTACCAAATGACTTAAAAAATCCGATAATGGTTTTCTATGAAACAACAGTTCATATGGAGTCATGTTACTTTCTTTTACAATCAGAGTTCGATTTTGTACAAAGCACGATGTGTTAACTGCCTCTGCCCAAAAGGTAATAGGCAGTTTAGCATTGGCTAGCATTGTTCTTGCCGCTTCAACTAGTGTTATATTTCTCCTTTCAGCTACCCTATTTTGTTGAGAAGTTTTAGCTGCACTGTATTGATGAGTGATGCCTTTGGTTGCACAAAATGAACTCATGTCTTCATTTTTAAACACAGTTCCATTATCACTTCTTATTTTCTTGACCTTATTATCAAGTTGGTTTTCAATTCTTTTGATGAAGTCTTTTATTATTTGAGATGCCTCGTTTTTATGAAGTAAGAAGAAAACCCATGTAAATCTTGAAAAGTCATCATTGATCACCAAACAATACTATTTCTTTCCAATACTCATAACATGAGTTGGTCCAAACAGATCCGTATGAAGTAGCTTCAATGGAGTATTGTTTGTGTTCACCAGCTTTGATTTAGAGAAGATTTATGTTATTTTCCTTTGAGGCACACTAAACAGTGATCAACAAATAAAATTCTTTTTGGAGAAGACCAATGACATGGTTACCCTTGACCAATATGTTCATGTTTTTAAAGTTTTTGTGCCCCAAACGTCTGTGCCAAAGCTGGGACTCATCAAATTATGCTTTTGACAAAAGACGTGTTTCTTCCATTCGTGTTGTAGAATTCAGGTTTAAGACATAGGTGTTATTCTTCCTCGGAGTCTTTAGGACAACCCATTCTTCTGAGATCTGAAATCCTAGTTTCAAAATGTAGCAATGAGTGTTAGTAAAGTGAGTTGAATATTTCTTGACGCGGATCTGAGACGCGCTTAGAAGATTGAAGTTTAGTTTTTCATAGCAGTTCACTCTATCAAATATCAGCATCCCATTTGTCACAGATCCTTCACCAGTAATTCTTCCACCTTGTGAATCTCCTCCGAATACCACAGTAGTTCCTTGTATTTGCTTGAAATCATGAAGGAGGGAAAAATCTCCATTCATGTGTCGGGAACACCGACTGTCCATGTACCATAGGCTATTAGACCTATATGGATGACCCTGCAAGCACAAAAGAACTAATTAGAATATGGAACCCAAGCCATAATGGTCTTGGGTTTCCTGTTCCTATCTATAATGGTGATCTCTTGATAATTTCCTCTAAATTATGAACTATTTAGAGGTGACCTGGGAGATTTCTTGTGATATTTTGATTGAGTCATCTCATCAACATCAACTGAAGAGTCAGAGGAGTAATGAAACCTTTGATCTCTATTCTTTTGAAGAAATTTGATTTTTTTATTGTCAAACATCAATTTTGATTTGGGAAGATCAAAATTTTGGTTAATAATGTGATGTTTTTTTCTTTAAATCTTCCATGATTCTTTCATGTTGCCCCTGTTATTATTTGATCTAGACATCCTAGATTGATTTTTATGAAAATAACTCTTGACGTTGTGTTTCACAGATGATGTTGTTGAGATAGGTTTGTTATGAGCAATTCTCACTCCTTTATGATTGAAGTAACAATTAGATGTATTGTGATTGTTTATATCACAGACTGAACAGTATTTGTTAAAATAGCAATTTTCATGGAATGGTTGTTCATGTCACAAATAGAGCAGTATTGGTTGAAAAAACACTCTTCTTTTTTGTGATTAAACATATCACGTATGTCACAATACATATGTTTGTTTCTTGAATCTGATTATGTTTTACCAGACTTAGTTGATTTTCCCATTTTCAACTGAGTCACATCCTTTTGCTTAGGGAAGGAATCAAAATCAGCCTTATTTGTAGTTTGCTTTATAGCACTACTTTTGTTAACTGCTCTGGGTTGTATTTGTTTCCTCTACCCTTTCTTTACTTTTTGCTCAAACTGATCAATGTGCTCTTTGTTACATATATTAAACCCGACTCCGTGTCTTAATTTTGATGATTGAGGGTCTGATTGAATTTTAGTTGGTGAAATCAGTGAGCTCTTGAGTTTCTTTTGCAATGAAACCTTGTCTGATTTGCCTGAATTTTTTGGAGATATAATCTCATTATCAGAACTGCTTTCAGTAGAAGGTTTCACTGACTTCACAAATTTCTTTTTACCTTTTAAAACAGCAGGTATGAATTTCACAAATGGAACAATTGCCTTGATTGGGCTTGTTGGTTTGATGACACTCACTGTCTTGTCTGAACACTCTTTGATTTTAATTGGGTGTCCTAATCTGATTTTATCCTCATTTGTTTCAAAGTAAACATTTGGTTTGTTTTGAGAATTTGTTACCTGTTTTACTATTTTTTTTGGTTTAATAGTGTAAGGTTCAATTTTCTTATTGAGTGTAACTGAGTCAGGCATGACAGTGTAGTTATCATTGTATGGTGGAGGACAGGAGTTATACCCAATCCCGGACATATCTTTGGGATCCTTTTGAGAATCAAGCATCTCTTGTAGCTTGACTGAAGACAGTTGAAACTTTTCTATTTTCACTTCATTAAGTGTTTGTTCAGCTTTAGATTGAGCTAACTTTTTAGTAAGTTGCTCATTCTTAACTACAAGAGTGTACTTTCACCATGCAATTTTTCAATGTCAGAGATGAGAGATTTTATTTTGATTTCAAATCCTTTTATTTCTCTCTTGAGCATCTCTGACTTTACCTTTTCCTCTTTTATTTTATCTGCCAATTTATGATTGTGTTCTCTATAACCTTGCAGTTCAGTAATGCATTTATCATTACACAGGTTAAATTTTAACTCGGATGGCATGGGGGATGGACCATCATTGATGTGAGCCATGAGTGCATGATTTTGGAATTAAGGCTTTACTTCCTCTACATATAGGCTCCAATCACATACTCCATCTTGCTTGATAATGAAAGCATTTACAGATGACTGACTTCTTTCCATGAGCTTGGTTGGTCAGTTGAGGCTGAGTCTGATATGTTTGTTGGTTAGTTGAAGATTATTAGGGTGAAAACTTGAGCTTGGTTGTGAAGAAGACTTGCTATGAGAATTCCTTTGAAAGTTGTTGTTTCTTCTTCTGGGAACATTACATTCTCGAGAGAAATGGCCAGTCATGCTACAGTTGAAGCACTTCACCTTGGATTTGTCATACCCAAGTTTTGTGTTTTCATTTAGGCTGAGTTTTCTACCCTTTATGAAAAACTTATTGGCCCTCATAGCAATCATGGCCATTTTCCATTGCAAATCCATTTCTTCTACATCATCTGGATCCATTTCTTCTAAGTCTTCCTGGATCAGATATGCAGAGGTGAGTCTTCCTCCCAAATAAGCTTTAAAGCTAGCAACAAAGGCATTATAGGTTGCCTTTTGTTCTTCAGATCTTGTATCACCAGGAGTGTTTGAAGGAGTTGCGGAGAATCCTGATGATTGAGATGATGTTGATGGCTTGTTGATTGGTGGAGCTGCAATGAAACCTGTGGTCTTCAGTTGATCTCATGAAGAAATAAAATCATCCTCCTCAGTAATGAAAGCATTTTCCATTGAGTGAGAGTCTGATGGAAACTTATATGCCTCAATTACTCATGGTCCACCTAGGTTTTTTCTTCTTTCATCAAGCTCTTGTGTTTCTATCTTGGCTATCATTATATCCAGGGTAGTACTCTCAAGATCAAGAGTATTTTTCAGCATGGTCACATTTTGTTTCCAGTTCTCTGGAATATGTAGCATATTCTTGTTTAACTCTTTGACTTTATAGTGACTCTCATGATCTCCAAGTTATTCACCAGCTACTCAAATCTATGTAGCTGTTTAGATATGGACTCCCCTTTGGAGTGATGAAATGTTTCATACTGATTAACAAGCTTATCCTTGTTAATCTCTGCAACTTCATTGCTTCCCTCACACATAATCAGCAGTGCATCCCATACTGCTTTAGCAGTGCCATACTTTTCCAGTCTTCAGCACATCCATCTTTAGTGCTTGAGTGAGTATAGAGTAGGCTTTGAGATCAATCTTAATCTTCTTGTAATCATCATCATCAAGAGTCAAATATTCTATAGGTATTCTTGATGTTTTGTAGATGGCAGCTTGATCAGCAGACAGTGTAATGGGAATGTGTGGCCCTTTGCATATTGAGATCCAATAATTCGGATCTACAGCTGTAATGTAATTCCTGAATCTAATTTTCCATTGCTTAAACTCAGATTTATGTTTAAGCATGGGTGGTTTTGGAGTGTGACCGAGTTCTAAAAATTATGTGAATCCATTTTAACAAGATGTTTTAACTTTGAATGAATATTAGATAAGTGTTAAGTTTAATTAGTCCAACTAGTCCAAATCATCCAAAACAGGTTCAAAGAATCAAATCTGTTATGTATCTGAGTTTATGTTGCAACTTTTTTTTATATTAACTATTCACAGCTTTAAATGTGAACACTGTTGCTTTGTTCTTGAAGGTGAGAAGGTATGAACAGTAACTGTTAAAGAGTATTTTCTATTGTTTACTAAGTAGAGGTGATAGAACACTCTATTGAAACTCAATCAAGTTCTATTCGGATCTCGGGTAGATCAGAAAAAGAACCAAGAGCCAAAGGTCTGATACCAATTGACTGGGTGGTGAGATTGACATTCTCACTGGGATCGAATATAGTGATTGAGTCAAAGATTGAGTGGCGGAAACAAACAATCAATAAACATTCAATGCAAGAAAATACTCATAAATGTTTGTTTGTATTAATGAAGGTGATTGATTACAATAAATGCTAGGGTTTGAGCATTAAACAGTAATAATGCACCTTGAGAATGTAAGACACAAAATATCCTAATTGTCCATCAACAGTCACCTTATGTACGAGGTTTTCTATTCTATTTATAGGCTGACAAGATGTATTTTTACAAAATGGCTAAACTACCCCTGACCTATACATCAGAACTAGTCTTCATCAGCATTTCTTCTGTTCATCCGCATTGACAAATGCAGATGAGTTAGACTTGATTAGCATTTCTTCTCTTGTTATTCGCATTAGTATTTTGGTCATCTGCATTGGGTAATGCAGATGAACAAATACTTATTCGCCTTTGTTATCTGGTGATCCGCCTTTGCAAATGCAGATGAACAAAACTTGTCCGCATATCTTTTTGGCTATCCACATTAATTATTGGACTTGTGGGATTTCCAGCAGAACAACCATCAACTCACCAATTGAATTGGCATGTATGATCCTTTCAGGGTCCAACACTTTCTCAACCAACCCCTAGCTCAATCAACTTCACGATCTCTATCCACCATGTCTCAACCTGAACCCTCCATCCAAGAACCACCAAAGTCTAACACTTCCAAAAATGATAAAGGCAAGAAGAAAATGACTGCAGAAGAGCTTCAGGAGGAGGAGAGGATTGACAAACTCAAAAAAAAGGTAGACTCCCAACTAGGAAGTTGCTAGCTGCCAGTTCCAAAGCAGCTGCAGCCAACCAAGAGGCTGTCAACAACAAGAAAATAGTTGATATCATTGACAAGCTCATCAAGCTTGGAGCTGGCATGGAAGATATACTCCTACTATCACAAGAGGAGTTAGTAGATCTAGAAAAGGCAACCATGCTGTAGATTGAACAAAGGGAGAAAGCAGCAAGGTTGGCCTTAGAGGAGGAAAGAGAAAAGGAGAAGAAGGAAGCTGATCTGCAGCTCAGGAAGGAAAAGATATCTTTCCTAACCTCTAGAGGTTTATCTCTTAATGAAATATCTCCACATGATAATGACACGATCCTATGGCTCTTCAACAAAAAACAGGATCAATTGGAGAAAGAGAAGAAGAAAGTTGCGAGAGAGAAGTGAAGGAGAAGAAGAAAAAGGAAGAAGAAGTTGGGGTCACTGTCGCTAAGAAGATAGGTGAGAAAGCCTGGATGAAGGATTATCTTCGAGCTCATGGCTTCTCTTGTAGGCAAGTAGGACCTATGTCTGAAAAGACACTCCAGCGACATGTTAGTGACATCAAGGCTAACATTCGCTTAGGAAAAAGGAAAGGGATGTACAGAAGGGCATAGGGGATGATCTTCAAACCAACACCTCAACCCCAACCTACAACTCAAACTCAACCCCAACCTCAACCTGAACCTTTCCTATTTCCTTTCCCTATCAAAATTGAGCTCATTTATGAACCTTACAATCTTGAACCTATACCAACCACCATACCTATCTCATCACCACAACCACCTCAACTAATCATCCCTCAACCTAAAACCTTACCCAGAATCCAAACTCCATTACCTACCAAACAACCATCCAGACCATCCCCTCAGCCTTCTAAACATCTCTCCTTAGAAGAGGTTAAGGAGATCAAGAGGAAGCTTATCAACTACAAATCCTTAAGTAGTATCTCCTGTGAGGAGGAGTCTGTCAAATTGACTTACATTGACAACTCCTTAAGTTCCCTCACAAGAGATCAATTCCTTGATTTGTCAAGAGGAACATTGGACCAGGCTGTTAAACTCCTTGGCCTCAACTCTGACTCACTGAATGATGAAGAAGAAAGCTAGTGACTCTACTGGATACAAAGAAAGGAGACAAGGTTCCTAGTCAGCCCCTTGTGCCAAGAAAGAAGATTATCCAGTGGATGTTCGATGAAGCCTCTCACAACTTTGTTGTGGAGAGAGAGAATAGAGAGAGAAACAGGCTAAGTACCTCTTCCCTGCTACACTCTAGCAGATTCGATATTGCTGAGTTAACAGAGAAGCCATTCTCCAATCCCTCCAACTCCAAAATAGCTGCTCACATCAGAAATCATCTAAGCAGCCTTCATCTTGCTGAGCTAACTACACAAGCCAAGATTGAAGAAGAGTTGAACCTGAGAGAGAAGAAAAACAAGGAAGGGTCAATCATCAAGGCAAAGCCTTTCTACAGATGGTGGAAGGTCCTAAATTGGAACCAATAGTTAGATGGGAGTATGACTATAACTCTCGTCAACTAACTCTGTTTAGAGGGACTCAGCAAAGGGTACATATCATTCAAAGTGACTGACTAATTTCCTGTCTACGAATGATTTGTACAAACTTCTCAACACCACTTCCGGGAAGAACAAAGAAACAGATAGGTATCTGCTTCCCCTGGTGTTGAAAGTTTTGAGAAGTAGAAACAAGTGAGGTATTGGTAGCATCAGCCTAGGAGGAATTATTAGATCTGGAAAGGCTTAAGCAACCAAAACCAAACACTTGGACTATTTTTGGTACAACTTATAAAGGACTTCCGAAGCTAAGTATGGAACTTCCGAAGGATATGGAGTTCTTCCAAAGACAAAGTGCATAATCAACTTCCGAAGGAAAAGATCCAACTTTCGAAAACAAAGTCTTCTCTTCCAAAGTTCAAGACTTAGAAGAATTCAAAGACAATGACTTCCGAAGTAGAAGTCCTCAAGCCATGGAAGAAGCAGCCTCTTCCGAATTATAAAAGGCTTCGGAAGAATTGTTCTCCCGAAGACAATTAACCTTCGGTAGATGCTGCTATGAACCAGTGGACATAAGTATGGTCTCTAACACTCCGCTGCAGACCTCTGATACTGTATGGCATTTTCCCAGAAGGCCATGTAGTTAACCATACTTTATTCCACTGTTCACCTTTATATGTTAGTACAGTTGCCAACTTTAGTTGGTGACAAAAGGTAAGTCATGGACATGTCATGACTACCATATCTTAGATAAGACATTATCTAATATACCTTAAACTATAGCTTTGTAGTATCTGCTTTAGTTAGAGGATTTTAGCTGTTATCAAAGTATATCCGGCTGTAGATAGTAGTATATATAGTTTCTCATTGTAACTCTTGTAGTAAGCTTGTAAGAGTCTTGTAAACTTTGAGTTGAGAAATAATATATACAAGTATCTTGAAAATTATTCTCTTGTGTTTTCTTTGTGTTACTTAGTATATTATAATCAACTCTTAGAAGAACTCTACTTCTTGAGTGTTTGTTAGTGAAATACTTGTGTTGAGTATCAAAACCGATCCTGTAAGGAAGAATAAAGGCGGTTTTAGAGAAAATTTGGGAATTTAGGCCTGAGAGTATATGAAGATAATAAAGAAAGAGGGGGAATCATTGGGTTTATATATGAAATAGATTTCAAACAAAGTTAATGAAAGAGGATAAACTTTGAAATCCAGATGTCGGTCCCACCTCTGAAAAGGTAGTTTGCTTTTTGCTCAAAAAGTAGTTTTCTTGGAAGTCGAAAATCTTTCGAAGGTAATTTTTCTTTGAAAGTTTTAATGAAAAGCTTCCAAAGCCAAAATGACTTCAGAAGATATTTCTGAGGGTTTTGAAAATTTTGCTTCAAAAGAAAATTAAGACTTGGATGTTTTATTCAACTAAGAATAAAGCTTCCGAGAATTAATTGTCTTCGGAAGAAAATTGTCCTTGAAAACATACAAATACTTAAGAGAAAAGATAAGCTTCGGAAGATATTTCAGAAATTTCTTCCAAAGGCAGTTTTACTTAGGAAATTGTTGTTTTAAAGGCATAAATTTCTTTCGAAGATAAATGCATATCTTTCGAAGGACTAACGGATCAAATATTTTAAAAAATCTAAGGAAAGTCTTCTAAAAATATTTTATGTAGATGCTCCTTCTAACAAATCAAGATTACCGTGTTGAAAACTCTAGGTTTGTTGAAGTTCACACAATCTGATCCAGATGCTTCTTCTGTTGATTCTTTAGATAAAAAAAGCTTGGGATAAAAGCGATGGTTATAAGCAAGCATTAATCACAGCAACTCTATCTTCATCAATTCTTCATTTGGCTCATAATTCCAACACTACATCAGCTTTATAGAAAGCAATAGAGGATTCATTTGTTCAAACGATCTTTGCTAAGCAATCACAACTACGAAATTAGATTAATCTTCTAAAATAGAACACCAGATCTATTCTTGAATTTCTAAATAAAGCCAAGGAGATTGTTGATTCTTTGAATGCAATTGGATATCCAATCTCTGATGATTACTAGTGCTTCAAATTTTTCAAGGTTTAAGTGCTGATTATGAGCATTTTGTTATGAATATTGATAATCAAGAAAAGACTCTTACATTTTCTCAGTTACGATCTACACTACATTTTCTCAAGAATCCTCACACAACAATATTGTTGGTGGTCAATTTGGAAGGGTATCTTAGCGCGGGAATCAGTCTTGGCACGGTGGTGGTCGCTTCGGTGGTAATCGTGGGCGTGGTGGTAATCGCGGCGGTGTTTAATGGTAGGCTCCCAGTCGATTTACTACTCATTTTGCTGGTGTTCGTCCCAACAATAGTGATCTAGGTCATTGTTTTGGGCCAACTAGTCTAACTAGTCTTGGATTCTCCTCTGTTGGGCCTGGTGCTGGTATCTTGGGCTCGACACCAACCTTTCCTAGACAGTCTTCTGTTGCTGCAACAGATTTCTCGGGATCTAGTTTTGGATCAAGTTTTGGGCCTTCATCTCCTCAGTTTGGGTTTAGTTATGGTTTTGATTTTGGGGCTACTCATTTTCTTTCTTGGGCTACCACTAATGCATCACCACACTTTGGTCTTCATGCTGATCTCTCGAATATGTGTTAGAATGTTGAATCTTGGATTCCTGACTCTGGTGCTACTGCTCATATGACATCTGATCCCACTATTGTTTTCGGTACTCTTCCATATAATGGCTCTAAGCATGTAGTGGTTGGTAATGGTACCTCTCTTTCTATATCTCATGTTGGTTTCTCTTATCTATACTTGTCTCGTTGTGTTTAGTTACTACGATATGTTTTTGTTGTTCACGGTCTTGCCAAGAACTTGTGACCAATCACACAACTTGTGACTGATAATCCTATATCTATTTCGTTCTCACATTTTTGTTTATCTATATAGACTCACAGCATGCAGCTCCTACACCACATGTGAGCTAGTCCTTGTCAGTGTATTCTCTTAGTGCTACATACCTCATGTGAACTTGGCACTCTCGGTTGGGATATCCTTCTGATTCAGTGTTGTCTAGGCTTACATCTTTACCATTGTCTCGTTCTTCTTTAAATAAACCATGTAATTTTCCATTTCTAAATCTAGTAGATTACCTTTTTACTATGTTGTATCTCATTCCATTGTTCCTTTGTATGTGATTCATTGTGATATATGGGGTCCTTTCCTGGTTACGTCTTGTTTTCATCTTGTTCTGGGTATCGCTACTTTATTACATTCATTGATGATTTTATTTGATGACTTGTCATTCTCTGGCTATTGATTGTTTTTGTCATTTTCAACCTTTGGTGGAAAATTTATTTTCTTGCACCATCAAACACCTTTAGTGCGATGGTGCCCCTGAGTTGATTCATGGTACGATGGCTCAATATCTTTCTGAGGCTGCTATTGCGTATCGTATTACTTTCCCTCATACACCCCAACAAAATAGGGTGGCTAAACGCAAGAATCGCCATTTATTTGAGGTTGCTCGTGCCTTATTGTCTCATGCTTCTTTACCAAAGAAATTTTGGTATGATGCTTATGCCACTGTAGCTTTTCTCATTAACCAGTTGCCCACACTTGTTCTTTATCATTCTACACCTTATGAGATCTTATTTGGCACTCCTCCTAATTATTCTTTTCTTTATACTTTTGGGTGTCTGTGTTATCCATTTCTTGGTGATACCAAACCGGATAAATTGTCACATAAGTCTACTCCTTGTATTTTTATGGGGTATGCTCCTCGTTATAGTGGTTACTTATGCTATGATCCTATTACTGCTCGTACCATTACTTCTCGTCATGTTGTTTTTCATGAGACCATTTTTGGCATTCCTGTTTCTCCTAGTCCTTCCTCAAATTCCTCTCCTTTATCTGATTTCTGTATTCCTCCTCCATCCTATCCTGCCTCTCCTAGTTATGTTCCTTCATCTTCACCATCTCTTGTTTGCACTTCATCTTCATTTTATTCATCTTCTTCTCCTCGTCCTTCTCATCCTATAGTCACTCGTTCTTGTGACCATACTCTTCAGCCTAGACATATCCCCGATTATGTTCTTTTCCATACCACTACTGAGCCTTCTACTTTTTCTCAGGCTCAGTATTATTCTGTTTGGTGGGATGCTATGTGCACTGAGATAAATTATTTGCATTCTAACCATACGTGGGATCTTGTTATTCCTCCTGCTTCTTCAAACATTGTTGGTTGTAAGTGGATTTACAGGATTAAGCATAATCCTATGGTTCAGTTAGTCTTTATAAAGCTCGTCTTGTTGCTAAGGGCTTTCAACAGACTAAGGGGATTGACTATACTAAGACTTTTAGCCTTGTGGTTAAACCCACCACTATTCGCCTTGTTTTATCTGTTGCTTTTTCTAGAGGCTAGACCATTAGGCAAGTTGATGTCAACAATGTCTTTCTTCATGGTGACTTATCTGAGATTGTTTATATGTCTCAGTTGCCTAGCTTTGTAGACACTACTCACCCTCATCATGTTTGTCTTCTTCAGAAGGCTCTTTATGGCCTTAAGTAGGCACCTCGCGCTTGGTTTTCCAAGCTTAGCTCAGCTCTCTTGGCTAGTGGTTTTTCTTAGTGTGTTTTTGACATTTCTTTGTTTGTTTATCAACATGATGGTAGTTCTTGCTATGTCTTAGTATATGTGGATGACATCATTATTATCGGCAGTTATTCAGAGTTTGTTTCTACTCTGATTACTCGATTACACACTCAGTTTGCACTCAAAGATTTGGGTAATCTATCCTATTTTTTTGGGTGTAAAGGCTACTTTTACTGATGTAGTATTCATCTCTATTAGCAGCGCTACTTACTTGATCTGTTGCAATGTACCGGTTTAGCCCAATGTCATCCATTATCTACTCCGGTTGCTTTTGGACGTCAGCTTTCTCATTATTCAGGGGTTCTATTGATGGATCCTACCTTGTATCGTAGTATTGTTGGTGCCTTGCAGTATCTTGTCTTGACTCGCTCAGAGATTGCTTATGCGGTCGGTAAGGTGTCTAAATTTCTATAGACACCTACTAATCGTCACTGGCTTGCACTTAAGCGTATTTTACGGTATCTTCGTGGATCTTCTTCTCATGGTCTGACTATTCGTCGTTCTTCTAGCTTTGATCTCTAGGGATATTTTGATGCAGATTGGGCTGGGTGCCCCGATGATACACAGTCTACTACATGGTTTTGTGTTTTTCTTGGACCCAATCTTATTAGTTGGAGTTCTAAGAAGCAACATATTGTTGCTTGTTCAAGCACAGAGGCAAACTTAGTGCTACCTACTTGGTTTTCAATCATGTGTTTCACTAGCGTACAAAACATATTGAGATTGATTTGCATTTTATTCGGGATATGGTATTGACTCGAATACTTTGTGTTTAGTATGTTCCTACTGCTTCTCAGCCAGCTGATTTGTTGACTAAAGGCTTGTCAATATCTCGATTTAATATTTTTCGGTCCAAGCTTTTTGTGGCTTCTCCCTTCTCAGCTTGGGGGCATATTAGATATTAACTGATTGTTTAGCTTGGGAATTTAGACATGTGCTATTTTTTAGTTAGTTGAGTTAGTTACATGCTTCTAGATCATTCTATGTATTCATATAAATAGGCTCTTGTTCTACATTGAATAATAATACAAACAATATCCAAACACTTGATCTCGTTCTTTATAGTCCAATATCTAAACAAATTTAATATCAACGACCAAACGTGTAATGCGTGAACAAAACTTTGAACTAACTTTGCAATATTTAAAATCTAAAGACCAAACATGTTAATCACCAACATGCTTAACTCCTAGGACTTTTGGGATTGAATGTTCTAACTCTTTTTTATCACACCACTAGGACCATATGTACGATTTTCTCTAGGCTCTCACTTCATGGATCGTAATTGTTTAGTTATTTAGTTGTTCTTATTTAAACTCACACATATGATTTCTATTTCTTAATTATTCAAATGGTTGTCATTCAAACTCATATAGTCATATGCACTTACACAGAAGATAATTAGGTTAAAAGAAGCTTATGAAAATCCCAAAATTTTCTTAATCATAAACTCATAAACCGAAATCAACTTCAATCATAAATCATCCAAAGTCATTTTGCCGACATAGTCCATAACAGTTTACTTCGGAGAAAAAATGTTTTACAACTTTGAACGAGCACGCCATTCTCTTACACTCCACAAATATGTTTGACCTCGTCACATAAGGCGTTGACCATATTGAAGCACCACGCCTTCAATAAGAATGTTCCCATTTGACCCTACACTTGCACATTGATCATGTTAGCCATTTATATTTCAAATTCATATTATTAAATACTAACAATTGTTTAACAAAGCATAAGCTTTCTAGTTTTGTAGTTCAATGTTTTATTTTTGTAGATTTTAGCCACCGTGATTAGTTATGATATGTCATTAACTTATTAATCATAAATAGGAATTTTTGTCTAAAGTTGTTTTTCTATGAGATAAACCAAAATGGTGTAGACATCGCACCTGCATAAGGTGTAATATCTTGTTGATAGCCCTTTGCAAGATTTGCTGCGTTTGTTTTCACGAAAACATGTGTATCATGCATTGTAGACTAATGGAGAAGACGCGTTAGAAGTTTTTGAAAAGTTTCAAGAGAGACGAGGTTGAATGAGTTTGAGTCGAAGTCAAATTTAACTTGGAATTTATCAGATAAACAAGTTTTATACATCAAACTTTACTAGACGTGCAAGCCTATCAGCCTATTACTAGATTTTAATTTTAATATCAAGATAACACCTTTTACTCTTTATTACACCAATTATTAAATTCATTAACTACAAGAATTATACTTCTTGTCAGATAACAAAAGAAACCATATACGTGTATAATAGAAATAGAAACAAAAACTATTACTCTTTCTCTCATTTTCCTCGCTCACTCACCCACCCTCCCTCTTTATTCTCACACAACCCACATGCACCACCACCAATCCTAGATCAACATCAAACTTCTTCGGTCCAGTGATGACTACCAAGTATTGGTAATCCATCTCAATAGTCAGTGTCTCCCAATTACTACAACAATTACCAAGGAAGTAAAAGCTACAATTCATGAAAGGTGTCGTGTTTCAGCCGATTCACTATTTCTAAAGAAAAGAACAAAATTAAACTGTGCGTATATATCAAATTTCAACTCCTTAAATTATACAAATAACGGAAATTGTTCTTTATGTTCTAACAAGTTTGTGTATTTATTCTTTTGACTAAGGTTCGTCTATTTTAAATTTTAAATGAAGTCATGTGCCCATTTTATATTTTAATTAAAATTAAAATACATTTAAAATATATAAACTAGAGTAAATCACCGTCAATCATCTCTTAACCATCTACAACGAAATATTGCATCTCTAAACCATCTACACCATCATAAACCACCACTTGCATCTCCCTAGACCATCAATGACGTTTAATTTAGCCAGATTCGTCACCACACTTCTTTGTCCGTTCAAAGTCCCCTCTATCTAATTTAAGGTTTATGAAATAAAGGATGTTTTTTACCCAAGGGTTGTACAGATCTAGGGTTTGCGAAAACAATGGTGGCAAAAGATGATGTGAAGAAATCACCGTCGCCACCTAACGAACAATATTTCTAACAATATCTAATTTGATATTGATCAATGTAAATATATATTAATGTTCTGGCATCAATAATCGGATGATTTGAGGAAAACAATTTCTAACCCAACTGGTCTTAAATTAGATTTTATTTGACATATAATGTTTTCCAATATGGACAGTGACACTGTTAATATAAATTTGCTTATTCTATTATATAAGCTGCATGGTTTGAATTATATCACTTTGGTATCTAAAGGTTAAGAATAATCCAACTATACTTGTGCAGTTGTGTGTGCGCACACAAAAAGAAAATCAAGATGCTGAAGTATTTTTGTTTGTGTCAAATTCTAGAAAGGACAGATGGTATGTATATTTGTTGCACAGTTTAGCCCAGACGGGTCTGAAGATGTTCTTTTCAAAGAGGTATGATTATTGCTAGTAGCCAGTAAGAGTGCTTTACTCCTGACCTCATTTCGCTGACACTTTTTTGGTATGTATATTTGTTGCACAGTTTAGCCCAGACGGGTCTGAAGATGGTATGTATATTTGTTGCACAGTGTTATTCGTAGTTTAAACAGCAATAATAGCGCTCGCTATAGCACGCTATATAGCATATAGGTCATCTGTCACTATTTAGTTTTAGCGTTTAAATAGTGACTTGTATATTTATTTTTATTTTTTTCATATATTTTTATATTTTTCTTAATATATATAAGTAGTGAATGTTTTTTACATATAGAGAAGCGGAATTTAGTGCTATTTTGTTGGCGTGATTGTTTATTTTTTGTTTCTACTAGTGTATCGTCAAACATGAATAACATAGCATAAAAGCAGCTTGTCCCTATTACCGCTATTCGCAAGTGACACCTATGGTGATGTTTATATCACTTCATTATAAAAACCAGACTATCATTATAGAAACTAATAAAAAAAGATTTGCGGGCTGATCAAATACAACCTGGTTACCTAATCTGCCTATCTAACCCACTCAATAAAACTACATCCACAAAAAAAAATGAATACAACAGTATGTGATGCAAGGAGGCTTGGTTTAAAAAAAGTACCACAGTCAAGAGGATTGGGAAAACACCACAAAGCCTTGAGGCAACACTTCATGCACATGTGGGTCGAAAGTGGTCAAAACCATAATCTCGAGGAAGGTAATGTGTAAAGACGACCAAAAGGATGTAGAGATTATAAATGGTTACTTGATGAAGAAGGTTAATATGTAAAACAGATGTGAGATATATTGTTTTTGGACATCGCCACTCGCTCGGATTTCGGCACCTAAACGCCTGGAAGGGCCTTGCGCATTTTAAAACCAAGAATGAAGGAACACTGACCAGACTATCATTATGACATCTAGATGAAAGAATCAATCACATCTTAACTTCTCTAATTAAAAAAAGGCATAATTTCAATTTCATTTAGAAGCTAAAAAAAATACATGGGGTTGGTAATACCTCAATGAAGAGAACCACTTCCACTCCCTTGCCCTGATTGAGTCCCTGGCTGCTGCTGATGTATTTGGAGCAAAAGGTTTGTAGCAAACTGTAATGTTGACTGGTATCGTTCATTTTTATCAGCATCAAAATCAGACGGTTGCTGACTTGCAGCATACAAGGCTGACTGTAGCTGCTGCATCTGCTCAGGTAGCTGCAAACCCGGATTCTCAGATCCAGCTGGCACAGATCTTTGTGGCTGGTAAACATTAGCACCATAAAGATTACTTCCAGTCTGTAAACCTGATCCTGCATCATAGCCAGCATGTGTATCCTGTGGGATATTGGATAAATATTGCTGGTTGGCCTGCACAGGAACTGCAAATTGACCACTTTGTGGAATTTGGGGCATTCTATTTGTCATAGGTGGCAGCACAGCCTCTTGTTGTGGCATGCTAAAAGAATAATCTTGAATAGGAGGGAAGTTGCCTGCACCAGCCAAATGAGTGTCGTTGACCATGTTTGACTGATAACCCTGAACCTGGGGTAGGGTTTGTGGCTGACCATGAAATGTATTGTTGGGTGGTTGTATTAAGTGTCCACTCAAGTTGGACGGTTCACGCTCGTAATCCCAAACCCTAGGTGGTCTCTCATTAGGGGCCACAGAGGGCAATGTGGGGGTGGCCACTGCTGGTGCATCTGATTGTGTCCCTGATGGTTGGGGGCCATTAATCTTTCCTTTAGCTAAAGAAGCCAAGGTTGCAATAAGTTCAGGTGTTAAAGAAAGCGCAGTTTGGGGGGTAGGTGCAGAGACAGCTGGGGGAAGGGCAGGGGGAGCCAAGGGACTATGAGACAGACCCGTTGACTTCATGTTTGACTTTAAATCGTCATGTGGGACCCCACTATAATCGATTTGCAGCACTTTCTCCCCACTCGGAACAGTATTGTACTCAATTTGAGAAGGAACTTGCTGTTTATCAATAAACTGAGGTTGGGTTAACAACGGACCCGCTGATGAGCTGGCAGAGGCATGTTGAGAGAACTTTAGAACAACACCATACAAACGTTCAGGCCCAGATACATTCAAAACTTCTGAAAGAAACTCAGAAGGTGGGACCAAGAACAACGTGGTCCCATCATCAAATTTAGCTACCCCAGCCGGTTTCTGTCACCTAAGTAACGTACGAATTCTGTATAAGAAGCAAAATCTTCTTCACTATCAGGCAAAAAGAAAACAATATCAAATCCAACAGCCTCAGTATAGTGCTTTGCCAGCATATCCAATCCTGTTCTAGCCGAGCAATTAACAACTTCAGGACTGCATGGTCAAAATCAAAATTGTTAAAATGCTAGTAACGGATTGTTACTTTTCAAATTGCTAATGTTGTTTTTGTAATCATTAATCATGCATGATTACTTTTAAATATTAAGCAACAAATATGTATTGTGGGTCAAAACGATTCGCCCCAGCCTGTTTTGGGCAGTACTAAAACTGACCTTTCCAACCTAAACCCATTTGACCCGTTACCCAACCTGGCCAAGCATGTAGGGAAAAAAAAAGATAAATCACTTACATATCGTATCCAATCCAATCTCTGATAGGAACACAACGGGCATGACAAACAGGAGTTCCACCCTTAGCAATAACACCTCGCCATATATAGTCAGAATTGGATCGACCCTTTTCCGAACCTCGGGTTGGAAATCTTGTAGCACGCCCAGGATCAGGGCCTAACACACCCTGTTCAGTTCTCAGTCTTTTGGGTTCCCTATGTGATTGGCTTGTATCAAAAGCATCCCATGTCCCAGGGGATGTTCTGGTGGGTCCCAAAGTCGGGGAAGACCTTCTCCAGTTGGGGACACCCATTGAATTGACAGGATTAGTGCCAGATGGCAAATTAAACTCTGGACCTTGCAGTAGAGGATCAAAGCTATCTGGAGGACCAAACGGTCTAGTTGGCATCAGTACAGGATGACCATATGCATCCATTTGTATGCCCGGGGTTGGGAGTTCATTAAACATTCCATGAGGTGTTGGCCCAGAATGATAAAATCCAGAAATATCTCTGTTTGGCGCATGCTCGTTGTTTAAAAATGTTATTGATATTCTAGGATCGTTAAAAAGACGGCCTCGCAACCCATCTTTTGCAAGTTGTGCCTCTTCTATGCTTCTAAACTCAACAAGTGAATAATTTCTTGAAGGAAAACTTGTGATATTATCAATCTCACCAAATAAAATCATGGCATTGTGTAACATTTGTTCATCAACATGAACAACAGGAGGATATGAAATTACCAAAACATTACTCGGTTGGTCTTCATTTCCTTTTTGACCTTCAAAGGGCAGGTTGTGCTGTAAATTAGAGCACAACAAAGATTACAATAGTGTATGTGTAACTCGGTTTTTAAAATAAACACACTGAGCCAGAGAAGGAAAATAGTAAAAGGGTAGCAAACTATTTAACCCAATACCAAAAACATGACCAGTTTCAACCTCCCCATTCGACCCGTTACCCAGCCAACCCATCTTGCCACCTCTACGTCTATTCTAGAATCTAGCCTAAGATCTATGAAATTATTCCAAAAAAATAAATTGACAAAAATAAAAAACTAGAACTAGGTTATAACCTGTGGTCTTTTGGCACCGTTATATGATGAATCTGGTGGCAACCAAGGTGAATCAAGAGGAACCATATTTCTAAAATTATGACCTTCCTTCATGTCACGAAAATCAGAACCCTGGTCCTGTTATAGGAAGGCAGTCAAGCAGGATAAATATAGCATATATGTTGTGCAGATATATAAACTTGTACTGATTATAACTTTCTAAACAATAACTTACTCTTCTTGAGTGGGATCTTAGATAGTCCACACGAAGCACACTTCCACCTTTATACTTTCCATTCATCAATTTAAGAGCCTTTGATGCATCCTCCAGTCTGGAATAATCAATGTATGCAGTATTCTTATCCCTAAGAAATTTGAAATCCTCAATTTTACCAAATTTGGCAAATTCTTGTTCCAGATCTTCTTTGGATGTGGACATGTTGATGCCGCTTACCCACAGAGTCTTGCAGGGTCTAGCCTGCCAACAATTTAACAAGTAGACTGAGAACTAATAACAAACAAAAGAGACCCTAAATAGCATTAGAAAACAACTGTGTTTCATCCTATCAGGGCTCAAAGAAAACAGAAACACTAATACCCACATGGTCCCACCACCTAAACGAGTAGGCTTTAAGTTTTGATGTAGATCTCTCTATCCACTTGTTTAGAATTTATTTTGCTACTAAAATCTATAACATATACGTGTACACACAAATAGTAAGGCAAAGAGGAAAGCATTAGTACAACTTATGAGACCCAGAATACACAACAAAGGTAAAGTAGTTTGCCCTAGGAAACATACATTATATACAAAATATACAGACTTTTTTGGAATATCATGAAGAAGGTAACTCATAGCAAGCATAGTATTGGAAAGTATTTTTAAAAGAGTAGTTGACACTCAATAACTATCATTAGAAATTACAATCCCACGCCAATGAGTTCTAGATCAACTGGTTTAGGAGGAGGCACCCTATGACTTTCCAAATAGAAGGTCATGGGTTGGAGTCTCACTAGGTGCAATATGCTCTTAGTGGGCTAAGGATTTTACCACAGTGGGCCTTTAGGTGGTGGGTTCCCCTTGGAATGGTGGGCGAGCCAGGTCACCAGCGCTGTCTGTGTTCGCGAGCGTGGGTGGCCTTTTGCCATTGGGTTTACCCGGTGACCGAGCTTAAAAATTATTCGTTAGCCGTTCAAAAAAAAGAAATTACAATCCCACAAAACTGGAAGGGGGCATTTACAATGAATTCTTGCACTCAAGAATATATTTTTTTCTATTGTATTGTCACTACAAACATTTACAAAAAGAGCCAAATTAAGTTTAGATGTATGCCTCCACAATACATAGAATAATGCATAAGATTTCAACAAGTAATTTAATATAATGCTAGAGAAGTTACAAATAGAAGTTACAAGCCCCTAGAACTTATGGGAGACTTGACAAAGCAGAATTTAAGGTTCCCCTAAACCTAGATTCCTTCATAGAACTCTAGAAGAATATGAAGCGCAAATGTGTATTCCAAAACCCAAATAGAGATTTATTTTTTTAACAGAGTCCTTGTAACTCCATAAAAGGGTCTAGAGCTAGTGAGCTACATGATCTAGTCAGATGTAATGCATCTCATACCTCAGCCCAAATATTGTTATATACAATAAAAAAGAAATGCATGGCCGACTAATATCATGACAAATCAGCTATCCTCTAAGAAACCTCATGCATTAGGAAAGAAACCATGCATATGATATCTTCAACAACATATACGAATATACCTATGATGTGAAATCCAGCAAACAAGCTACATGAAACTTTAAATAGTTTCAGGGTCTAAATGTGTGGGAGGACATCACTCATTTCATAACCAAGCCTTCGGTTGGGGGAAAACTCAAACAAAACTAATTGGCATAACATGGTCACCACCAGAGTAGATCATTGGATAGTTGTGTGCTAACAAAAAGTTCAAACAAACAAAGTAATTAAACATTAAACTATTACACAATAACACAAAACCTATTTGTTAAGAGAAAATGGTAGCATGACTAAAAGAGCCTTTGCAGGATACACAAAACAAGAAATTCTTCATGGTTTAAATTAGGGTTTAATTAAATGCTCGGTTCATCTGGCCTTTAAAAGTTTGTTTTGTAGCCAAATAGGGTCCATTATCTCTTTTTGTCCCCTAACATATTCCCATAAGATTAACAAACTCTATGAATAAGCTGGAAAGAAGTTTTTGTTTAAGATATTGATTGTTTTATCAATGTAAAGTTTTTTTATGGTGATAAGTTGACAACTAGAACGATAAGCAATAAACCATGTCACAACTCTCTAGAACTTGCACCGAATACTAGAGAATAGTGTGAAGTGTTGCTATTACACGTCGTCTGTTGCTTTATCATTGTATCCCATTGGCATATCAAAATATCACTTGGACATAATTAAGAAATACCATTAGCTATACTTGTTAAATTAAAATGGATATTCATACCACGCTCGAAGCTAGAAAATATCACAGATAACTCATAGATGAATGGTGACCCTAGACTTAGTATTAATAAAGCAATTCGATCTTACATTACGTCCTTAACAAAATACCTAGCTAGTTGAGTAACCTTAGAGATATGTGAGGTTTAGACAGACATATGGTGTGCTTTATTTTAATATGTATAAATATATAATTACTTAAGGATACATGGGCAATTGAAGTTATATGTATAATTAATAATATTATATTATTTTGATACATTTACTTTTTAAAAATGCTAAATTTACCGTTTAATGTGTACATTTACACAAATTACACGGATGGGTCTGAGAAATACTTCCAAATGGAGACAATTGAAATGATTAACACAAGCCAACAAGAAAGAGAAGCCAACCAGTCACCCATCAACTTGCAGTTTTTCCACAATTTCGGATCCTACTCACATTAGTTAAGAGCTCAAGGCGCAAAAGGTGAGCCTCTCGTCTAAGCGCAATCCGCTTAAAAAGCACATGTCCAGTCCAAGCCGATTTTAGCAGTTAAAGACTTGTTTGCAGCTGGTTTAGGATGTTTTAGATTGGTTTTTGGCTGTTGCAGATTGTTTGTCACTAATTTTGGGCGATTCAGACAGATTTTTGCCAGTTTAGACCTTTTTTACAGGTTCAGTGTGATGGCACCTTGCTGCACGCAAGGCGATTTTGCTGCGCCACTTTAGCCTATGTGCACGACTTTGACTACATAGATTCAAGTCGACTTAAAAAAAGGCTGTAAATTTGGATTTCTGATGCCCCAACTTTTTAATTATCTACGCATTAAAACAACAATCCCAGTCGCATAGTCTGTGCTCGCATGTTTAATTATCTTTACCTGTTATAAATTAGGCAGAAAGCAACCACATATATAAGATGTGTGCTTATTTAATATGAATGAAACATTTTTCTGAGTTGACCTAAATTGAATATGGTAATTATCTAACACATACCATGTGACATAATTCTTTATTAGTTACAAAGTTAATCCATATTAATCCCCACCTAAACCAATTAATCTCATTTAACTAATTTTTGATACCGTTAATACGGGAATTAGTTGTTACCCAACATTACGGTATCTCAAAAGCCTGTGTCCTATTAAGTAGCTGTAACGACAGACTAGCGTGAACACTGTCATCAATCGAATCAACCAATTTGGTAAGGCAAAATCAGAGCTGGAGTTCTCCGAATAATATGATAAAACGCTCGAAAATTATTATACTTTTTATTTAAAACTTTTCTTTAAGAAAATTTAATTTAATTATTATCCACAGAGAAATATCTGCATTGACAAACACCTACAAAAGTCTTTGGCTGACTTTCCATCAAGACTCATAAACATAACTTTATGCATATGCGTCCAATGACTTTAAAAAAAGATGATCAGCATCTACTATTCTACTCAAACTGCACCGATAAGTCACTCAGCTGTAACAATGACTAGACTTGGATAAGGTGTATGTTGCAAGTTGTACTTTTAGTTTCGTGGACCCTATTTCAGCAAATCTACTTTAAAGTTTAAACTGAAATATGTCTCTGTTGTTGCATTACAAGCTTCCGTAGATGTTATATAACAACCCATTTGCTTAGTCAGAACCTATTTAACAATTAACAACTTCCTTGATACATTAAACTAACAAAGAATTGAAATCGGGTGTGACGTTACATTATTGAACACAAAATCATGTCTTTCCTTCCTCTCCACTTACATTGCATGTATCTCAAAGCCAAACAGGCCGCTAGATATCTATATCCATGGGATTCGTTTAGCCTTAGTTTATAAAGATTAGCGACAAATGTAATTTGAAGGTAATATTTGTCATGGCAGAGTATGTAGTAAATCTGAGGAACCTAGGTATTCTGCACCACACAAGTATATGTATTGTTTGAACTGTCAATAATCAAAGAAAGGCCAAAATGTCCAGATTACTATTCACTTCTTAGAGCACTGTATAAAGTTATTTGCCTAGTGTATGTATGTAAGTTTGAAATTAACTCTATGTCAAAAATTAGCTCTGAAACCCTAAACGAACCCTGTAACATTCGATTGAAATTCACGTTTTACTGCCCAATTTTTAGCGCTAATCAAAATCTATGTGCACGAATCGCATATCAACATAAACATATGATAAATTCAATCCATATAACAACAAAAACATTCCTAACAAAACCTAACAACAACGAACAATCACGAAAACCTAATGAGGCGATACAAACCGGTTTGGCAAAATCAATCTTCAGCGAGCCTCCACGCAAAACAACGCCTTGAAGGGCTTCTTTCGCCCTCTTCGCATCCTCAGGGCGCCTCATATTCACAAAAGCGTAGCTCCTCGCAGGATAACAAGTGACGCTATCAACGACACCGTGTTTCTCAAACAAACTCCTCAAATCGGAATCTGTAACGTCGGCAGCCAGATTACCGACCCATAGATTGTTGAACATCGCATCGGATGATGATTCGAATGCGTTTTGCTTCCCGATGGCGTTGGCGGTACCGAAGGCCTGGTTGTTCGGCTTGAAAGGAGGCCTCATTGGTTGATGAATCGAAGGGTTGTGTGTTGAATCTTTGAATAATCAATGAGGTTGAAGGTTTTTGTGTTGATGATTGGTTTCTGACTGCTTTTGAGTGTGAAGGAGAACGGGAGGAAGAGGCGAGGGCAGAAATTGATCGGTTTATATGTGCCTAATGAACCGGGCTTACTCGGGTTATATGCGTCTGTACAGAATTCTTTTTTTTTTTTTTTTAAGGATGATGGGGCGTGTTTACGGGTTCGCTTTCGGGGTTGGAGCGGGGGTCGACGTGAATACCGTCGTGATCCATTCGAGTTCTCTGTGCGGTTTTGCTTTAGGGTTTGTGACCCCTTAATGTTGCTTGAAATTAGATCGTTTGGTGATAGTTGGAATTCTGTTTGAATATTCACATAGTATTTTTTTATATTAGCTTTTATATTAAAAGTACAATGGAAATATTAAAAATCATTAAATTTTATTCTTATATAGGATGTCTCATCCCTATCTCCATCTCCTATATTTTTAGATGAAACTATATATATCCCTCATATTTAAGGAGTTAATATTCATCTTTTAAATGTTTTTTAATATTATTTTAAAATAGTTGTGAGTGAAACAAAAAATATATACATAGAAAATAATTAAAAATATATATTAAATTAAAATAAGAATAGATACAGGGAATGAGATGTGAAAGGTTTTTTGATATTAAGAGGTAGATTAAGGAAATGCAAATTTTTAATTAAATTGTGAAAATGATGATAAGGAACCGACTATGAAGAAAAATTAATATTTCATGTAATTTTAAAATACTGACTAGAGGCGTTTTTATATTTAATATGTTATATATGACATGCTCTTTCCAGGGTATTTGTGTTATTTAATATTTAATGACAATAACCCTATCATACAAGAAAATAATGTGACGGCTCCTTAATTGTTTTATGTTCATCATTTAAGCTTTCAATAAAAAGAAAATAATTAACAAGACAAACATATCATTCGGATCATCATCTCCATATCACACTCATGGAATTAGGAGGGGCAAAAATTCATCTCGAAGTTATGGGGAGCTCTTACGCAAACCCAAACTGATCAGTCAAAAATCCTCGCTGGTTTTACATAGCCTAACATGATGATGTGATGGTTTAAATGCTGATGTGGTGGTTTTGATTTTTTATGCTAATATGGTTCAGTTACAAGAGGAATACAAGTTTAAAACAATGAACGAAATAGAGAACCCCCAGTTAAGGTTCTTAACAAAGAAGAAGGTGTGGTTAAGGGTGTTCACTAAGTAATCTTGAAACTCTTTATTCCATTTATTGTAAGAACTTAGTACAATGTTTCTATAATAACATTCATTTATTCAACCAAGTTGGTAGGGTTAAATAATGGTGTAAACAGTGGGACAAGCTAAGACATGTGATTAGATTTTTAAGGTGGAGAAGACGACCTGTAAGAACCGAACCACGTTCTACTAGAGTTCAGTAGGTATGCATGACCCTCAATACAAGTTATTCATGTCTGTAGTTTGAGTTATGATTCCTTGTATGGATTAATAACATGTTCAATCCTTAACAACCTTCATAATCGTTGTTGAGAAAACTCCATGCCAAGGAAGAAAGTAAACAATTCGCTACATTCATTTTTACTTGAACTTAGTATTAAGAATCCATACAACAAGTTTTGTTTATGATTAAGAATGGTTGTAATAACTATGGGTTCGATGTTTGGTAATGATCATGAAATTCGATTAGAGTGTATGGATTATTATTGGATCAAGAAGAAGGCTGGTGCAACCAAAACCAATTCACTTAGACAATTTTGGTACTACATGCAAAGGCTTCCGAAGCTTAGCATGGAATTTCCGAAAGTTGTAGAGTTCTTCCGAAGACAAAGTGAAAGATCAACTTCCGAAGACAGAACTCTACTTCTGAAGTTAAGAGCATGCTTCCGAAGATCAAGTCTTAAGAGAACAATCAGAAGACTACTTTCGAAGTATGAAGAAAAGAAGAAGTTCCCAAGTCTTAGAAGAAGCAGACTCTTCCGAAGTATAAGTGGTTTCGGAAGTACTTGTTCTTCCGAAGCCACTTAACCTTCGGAAGACACTGCTATGAACCAGTGGACACAAGTATGGTCTCTGACACTCCGTTGCAGACCTCTGATACTGCATGGCTTCTTCCTAAAGAGCCATGTAGTTGACCATACTTTATTCCACTGTTCACCTTTTATGATAGTACATATTACCAACTTTAGTTGGTGACAAAAGGTAAGTCAGGGGCATGTCCTGACTACCATATCTCAGATAAGACTTTATACAAGATACCTTAAACTATAGTCTTGTAGTATAGGCTTTAGTTATAGGATCCCAATTGGTATCAAAGTATATTTGGCTGTAGGTAGTATTATATATAGGTTCTCATTGTAACTCATTTCATACTACTTGTAAGAGTCTTGTAATACTTGAGTTGAGAAGCAATATATAAAAGTACCTTGAAAATTACTTCTTGTGTTCATTATTACTTGCTATATTGTGATCAACTTTTATTGACTCTATCTTTATCCGAGTGTTGTTCAAAGTGAGTTTAAGAGAAAAGCTAAGTGTTAAGTGACCTTAACCGATCCTACAATTAGTATCAGAGCTCTTTAGGCTCTTGATTGCATGATCTAATGATGTTATATAAAGTATATAATATTTCCTACACTTTTAAATAGTTTTAGGTTAGTTTTTATTTAATTTTTACATTTAATAGATTCATTTTAACATTTCAAGATATCACGAGCTAAAGTTATATTATATTAATCAACTTTGAGAACAGAGTGATTAGGTCATTTTTTTAATTGCTACTAAACTTTAAATACAAAGTTTTAAAATAATACTAAATTAAATCATGATTTCCATAAGTGCTTTATATAATAAAAAAATAAAAATATATATTTGAATCAATGATGTTCACGTAGATGTATAGTAAATAAATACATAAATAACAGTTACTTTGACTTTTAAGACAAAGTCATAAACTCTCAGAGAAAGTCACGTGTAGGAGCAAACCAAAAATTATGATTAATCTCTTTTGCTAATAGATTATTTGTTAATTTTTAATGGCACACCATAAATATTTAATTTGGAGGTCTTGTTGAAGGCCCATGTGAAGGAGAATTAGACTAAATGAATTGTCAAGGAATGCTCTTGGGTTCAAATGATACTTGAAGATCCATTTACAAAAAAGAAGGCCCAAGAGAATTAAATCACGGGAGCAATGCACACAAAAAAAACCTAAGATCTTTGAGTTATAAAGAAAGAAACAAAAGCAACGGCAGGGGGGAACGACAACATTAAAGAGAACAAAAAAAAGGTTTTAATTCTTGGCTTCAACTTGGAGTTTTGAGCACGAGTCAAGAGCAATCTTAAAGCGGAGAACAAGATTAAGGACACAAGATTTATTCAAGCATAGAAAACAAGCCGGTTTTAAATTCGTTTTTGATTATTTTCTTTGTTTCGTCAATTCATTCGTTTATGTTTCTAAAGTTTAAAATTTTATTATTGTTCTTGATGTTTTTGAACATTATGAGTAGCTAAGTTTTTAGTACTACCTAGGTTGGGTTGAAAACTATTTATGTTTTGACTAATTATTTGGTTCTGACTTCATATATTTGTTTATTAATCTTAGAACTTGATTATTGTCTCAATTAAATATGAACCCGTATATTGGTTTATACTTAAATGTTATTGCCATGCTCGTGTATGTTTTATCTAGATTGATTGTGTGACATCTAGATTAGGTTTGCATGTTAAAATTAATTACTTTGTGTTTTTTTAATTTTAAACTTTGATTAGAGATAATCTTAGGAGCATTGGTTGTGATTTGATAGTATTTTTTAATATGCTACCTTATCTAAAACGTAGGGGTAATAGATAGTGCTTAAAACCTCCTACCCCTTGTTTGTTAGGTTTAGGTTTCGCGAGAGAATATTTTGCCTTTCATTCGTGGTGTTAGTGTTTTAGGGTATTTAATTAGATTTAATTAAGTTGTTCTTTATCTTAGGGTTAGAAATATATAATCTTAAAGATAACGTGATAGAAAACCTAGGGGCAATCTTCCATTAGACATTTTAATAAACATATCTAGTGCCTTACACGTGTCTTTGGTTTTCTTAGGGAGTAACAACATACCTAGTTAACCCTAGATCCGTATTTTTAGAGATAGTCATACGAGTCATTACCTTTAAGTCATTACATGTTAGTTGGATCCCTACCTATATAGTTATTTAACATATTTGATCATATTCAAGTTTCAAAGTTTGAATTCTTATTTGATTATTTCTTTCATCGTGTTTCCAATAATTAATTTTAGTTAAATTGTTTGTTTTGTTTATTAATATTAATTACTTAAAATAATAAAACTAATTAGGTTAGAAGTCGACAAAGGTTATTATCGAGGGTCGCCATTAGTGTCCACAGATTCGATATTCAGACTTACCTAAACTTTATTATATCACGACCGGTACTCTTGCCGTTTGTGTGAAGTTTAGTTGAGAATTTCCAAATTTTAAAACTAATTTGTGAAAAAAAATGCTTTGATAATAATTTAATATATATATATATTTCACACATCAAGTTTTTGGCGTCGTTGCCGGGGACACAGTTTGGCGATTTGAGAACGACCCGAGTCGGGGATCTAATCATTTGTTTTCTAGTTTAGAGTTATTTTTTTAGTTTAATTTCGTATTATTTGCTTATTTGTGCCTTTAGTTAGAATTTTATTTTATTTTATTTTTTATCATTTTTATTTGTCGTGCCTTAATCATTTAGGTAAATTTCTGTTTTTTTCTTTTTAATTTTCTTTTAGTTTATGTGCCACATCCGTTCTGTCGGACCACCAGAGTTTCAGCCGCTTGACGATCTAGAGCGTGCGTTTGATCGACAGAACGAGTCTGACACGGAGCTTGAGACCGAAGAAGATTCCTATGACAGCGAATCCACTCACGCCACAGAATCTTCAATGGCCGACGAGCAACCACCAGCGAGGAGAGTGATTGCCGACTATGCCAAGCCCACTGCTGCTAGAGCTAGGTCTAGTATTGCACGTCCATCAATCATTGCCAACAATTGGTAAAACCCTCCCCAAATCATTTCCATGGTCACTAATACTGTTCAGTTCCACGGGTTGCCTGCTAAAGACCCTAACTCTCATCTTGCTCGCTTTGCGAGGATCTGTGACACCTTTCAAGTGAATGGTGTTTCTGAGGATGCATGCAAGTTGCGCCTCTTCCC
This sequence comes from Flaveria trinervia, assembly GCA_025506515.1. Classification (NCBI taxonomy): domain Eukaryota; kingdom Viridiplantae; phylum Streptophyta; class Magnoliopsida; order Asterales; family Asteraceae; genus Flaveria; species Flaveria trinervia. The sequence continues at coordinate 49,066,263 of CM046450.1, forward strand.
ATTCTCATTTACTGACCGTGCACACAGCTGCCTTGAGTCCCTGCCCATAGGATCCATCACTACTTGGGCTAATATGCAAGACAAGTTCTTGTGTAAGTACTTTCCCCCTTCAAAGACTGCTTGTCTGAGGAGCATGATTCATTCATTTCAGCAAAATTCGGGAGAGACTTTCTACGAGACTCGGGAGTGTTTTAAGGAGCTAGTGCACAAGTGTCCACATCATGGTTTGGAGGACTGGGCGTTGATTGAGAAGTTCTACAATGGATTTACTCCTGCAACAAGGAACATGCTGGATACTACTGCCGGTGGTAATCTGATGACCACCAAGACTGTTGAGGAGTGTAACACGATGTTTGAGGACCTAGCCATGAGTAGTTATGAGTATCCTTATTCCAGAGCCCCAGTTGCTGCTCAACGAGGAGTGCACCAAGTTGATTCTAGCACTGCTTTAGCCGCCCAGGTTGAGGCATTAGCTAAGATGGTAGCAAACTTGCAGAAAAAGAAGGAGCAGACGTGTGAGATTTGTCGGGGGTGGTCATGATACTATTGATTGTCCTATTTCTGCTGATAGTTTTCAGGAACATGTTGACTTTGTCAGCAATCCCGACCGGATGCAAGGAAATAACTTTGATAATTCCTATAATCCTGGTTCAAGGAATCAGCAGAACTGGAGGAGTGGAAACCCACCGGGTTTTCAATCGCGTACTCAGAGTTTATTACAGAATCAGAGTTCGAGTACTAGTCAGACTAGTGGCATAGTTCAGGGGAAGAAGAAACCCACTTGAAGAGATGATGATGCAACAATCACAGATGTTGACTCAGTTCATGGCGAGGGATGAACTAGGTATAAGGAAGCGCAGGCTAGAGATCAGGCATATCAAGCTAGGTTCCGGGAGAATGAGGCCATGATTAAGAATTAGGGAGAATTATTGCAGAAATATAGAAAGAATTGTGGGTCACTTATCAGATATGTTGCAGGAAAGGCAACCTGGAGGCCTACCTAGTAATGTAGTGAAGAATCCAAATGCGCGTGTGAAAGCTGTGACGACAAGGAGTGGTAAGTCGTTTGGTGTGGTTGAGCCTCCTAAAGTGATTGAAGAGGAGGTCGATGAGGAGATACAGATGGAGGCTCGTACTAGCAAGGTGCAACAGAGGCTGCACCCAGCAAGTACAACACAGCCAGAGGAGTCCGTAGAGAAGGTTGCTGAAAAGAAGAAAGAGAAGGAGCGATTAGTCCATTTTGACAGACTTCCATACCCAGGACGATTGGCTCAGCATCGATCTGAGGAGCAGTACAGGAAGTTCCTTGAGATGTTTAAACAACTCAAGGTGAACTTACCTTTTGTAGAGGCATTACAGCACATGCCTAAGTTGCTAAGTTTTTGAAGGATCTGCTCACGAATAAGAAGAAGTTGGAGCAGATCTCGACTGTGACGTTGAGTGAGGAGTGTTCGGCTGCTGTGCAGAACAAATTACCACAAAAGATGACTGACCCAGGTAGTTTTACTATTCCATGTATCATAGGTGGTTTGTCTGTGGGCAATGCGTTGGCAGATCTAGGGGCTAGCATCAACTTGATGCCATATTCTGTGTTCGCTATGCTAGACCTAGGTGAGCCAGCACCGACATGCATGAGCATTCAGTTGGCGGATAGGTTAGTGAAGTATCCGCGAGGATCGTAGAGAACATGCTCGTTAAGGTGGAAAAGTTTGTTTTTTCCTATTGATTTCGTGATCTTAGATATGGACGAGGATGAGAAGGTCCCATTGATCTTAGGACGGCCTTTCCTGGCTACTAAAAGGTCATTGATCGATGTCCTTGATGGCAAGCTAACCTTACGAGTTGCTGATGAGACAATTACATTCGACGTGAACAAATCCATGAACAACACACACGATCAGGATGACACCTTATACTTCATAGATACCATTTGGACACAGGTGACTACGAGTTTTCGAGAGTTTATCAGATCTGATCATACAGACTCACAGGTCCTGGTTAGAGAGAACCAGGAAGTCGAGTTAACCGCTTTTGCCTTTAAACATGACTCGGTAGATCATGAGAGTCAGCCTCTCAAGGAAGCTAACGTGTGTGAGGTGATTACGAGAGAGGAACCAATAAAGAAGCCATCAGTTGAGACTCCCCCATCCTTAGAGCTTAAGGAATTGTCATCTCACCTGGAGTATGCATTTCTAGATGAGGGATCTCAGTTACCTGTCATCATTTCTGCTGGATTGGCAGAGGAGGAGAATAGGAGACTAGTGGATGTGCTAAAGGCACATAAGCAGGCTATTGCGTGGAAGCTTATGGATATTAAGGGTATCAACCCTTCATTTTGCACGCATAAGATACTCATGGTGGATGAGTATAATCCTATTAGACAGAGTTAGAAAAGATTAAATCCTAACATGCAGGAGGTAGTTAAGAAAGAAGTGATTAAATTGTTAGATGCAGGATTAATCTACCCTATCTCTGATTCGAAGTGGGTGAGCCCCGTGCAGGTTGTTCCCAAGAAAGGGGGGATGACAGTGGATTAATGAGAAGAACGAGTTGATTCCGACAAGGACAGTCACCGCGTGGCGAGTTTGCATTGACTATCGCAAATTGAATGATGCCACGAGGAAGGACCATTTTCCGCTTCCCTTTATCGACCAGATGTTAGAGCGTTTGTTAGGGAAACAGTTTTACTGTTTCCTTGATGGCTTTTCAGGTTATTTCCAGATCCCTATCTCTCTAGAGGATCGGGAAAAGACAACCTTTACATGCCCGTATGGCACCTTTGCGTATTGCCGCATGCTGTTTGGGTTATGTAACGCTCCAGCTACTTTTCAGCGGTGTATGGTAGCTATATTCCAGGACATGATCGAGGACTCCATGGAGGTTTTCATGGATGACTTTTCTGTGTTCAGGAGTTCGTTCGATTCATGTTTGGAGCAATGGGAGAGGATGTTGGCTCGATGTGAGGATACCAACCTTATGCTAAACTGGGAGAAATGCCACTTCATGGTGAAGGAGGGCATTGTTTTAGGACACAAGATTTCATACGCGGGGCTTGAGGTTGATAAGGAGAAGATTGAGACTATCAGCAAGCTTCCGCTACCTACATCAGTGAAATCTATTAGGAGTTTCTTAGGCCATGTTGGTTTTTATCGACGTTTCATTAGAGATTTCTCTAAGATTGCGAGGCCGATGACGCAACTTCTAGAGAAAGATGTGCCATTTGTGTTTTCTAAAGAGTGCAAAGATGCGTTTGAGCTTCTGAAGGAGAAGTTGATGAATGCTCCGATTATGGTCGCCCCGGATTGGAGTTTACCTTTTGAGTTGATGTGCAACGCGAGTGACTATGCGATAGGAGCGGTCTTAGGTCAGCGTAAGGACAAACACTTCCACCCGATTTATTACATGAGTAAGACGCTCACGGATGCACAGGAGCATTACACCACGACGAAGAAGGAGTTGTTGGCAGTAGTCTTTGCATTCGATAAGTTTAGATCTTACCTCGTCCTTTCTAAGACTATTGTTTACACAGATCATGCGGCGCTTAAGTATTTGTTTAGTAAGCAGAACGCCAGGCCACGATTGATACGATGGATTTTGCTGCTTCAGGAGTTTGACATTAAGATTAGGGATAAGAAAGGAGCAGAGAATGTGGCAGCTGATCATTTGTCACGTTTAGAGGACTCTAGGCGTGAGGAGATTAGGAAAGACATGATTGATGATAACTTTCCTCATAAGACACTTATGTTTATGAAAGCACAGGAAGAGGGTTTTCCATGGTTTGCAGATCTGGCTAATTACTTAGCGATAGGGGTTCTGATGAGAGGCATGACACATCAGCAAAAAAAGAAATTCTTTGCAGTTCTTAAGCATTACATTTGGGATGACCCCTACCTCTTCCGCATTGGAGCAGATCAGATTGTACGTAGGTGCGTACACGGTGATGAGGCAAGGAGGATTTTGAGGCATTGCCATTCAGGACCGATAGGTGGCCATTACGGAGTGAATTTGACAGCAAAGAAAGTATTCAACGCTGGGTTTTATTGGCCGACGATCTTTAAGGACGCACATGAGTTTGTAAGGAGTTGTGACGTGTGCCAGAGAGTAGGAAATATCTCATCCCGGAATAAGATGCCACAGACTGCTATTCAGGCATGTGAGATTTTTTATTTATGGGGCATCGATTTCATGGCCCGTTTCCGCCATCTTACGAGAACAAGTACATCCTAGTAGCCGTCGACTATGTTTCTAAGTGGGTGGAGGCTCAAGCCTTGCCCACGAATGATGCTAGGGTTGTAGTGAGATTCATCAAAAAGTTGTTTTCCCGCTTTGGTACCCCCAAAGCCCTGATTAGTGATCGAGGGACCTACTTCTGCAATGCGCAGATAGAGAAAGCCTTGCAACGCTATGGGGTCACCCATCGGCTAGCAACGGCTTATCATCCGTAGACTAGTGGGAAAGTTGAGGTAAGTAATCACATGTCATCTACCGGTGGAGTTGGAGCATCGCGCATACTAGGCATTGCAGATTGTGAATTTAGATATGTCCATGGCTGGAGCAAATCGATTTCACCAGTTGCACGAGTTGGAGGAATTGAGAGATCATGCGTACGCACATTCGAGTCGATACAAGGAACATACGAAAGAATTACATGATCGCCACCTGAAAGGTAATAAAGAATTCAAGTGTGGGGATGAGGTGTTGCTGTACAATTTGCGATTTTATTTCTGGGAAAATTAAAATCCCGATGGTCGGGACCATACACTGTGCGCGAGGTATTTCGATACGGAACAATTGAAATTGAGGAAAAGGACGAGGAGAAGTTAAAGTAAATGGCCATCGTTTGAAGCATTACATTAGTGGTCCGGTGATTGAGAATGAGGAAGAAGTGGTTGACTCGCCCCTGTAGGAACCTGATTGAGAGGTTCGAGTCTGGCTGACGACTCGTAAATAAATCAAGCACTTCCGGGAGGCAACCCAAGGGTTTATTTTTTACATTTTATTTTTACTTTTTATTTTTAATTCTTCGTACCAGATGCTTCTGTGTTTGTCTTTGATTTTAGGTTATTGCTCTGAGCTGAATGATTATTTGCTTGAGGTTCTTAGTCAAGTAAAGTGCGAAGATGACACATACATTTTCAATGGATCTTCTGTCAGTGCACGTTACATAACAGGGAAGTTTCAATTTTCCCATTTCTTGCACTTTTATTATCTTAATTGCTTATAATTTTTTGTTCGAACATCAGGGACAATGTTCGATTTAAGTGTGGGGATGGGGTTAGTTGGCAAAACTGAAACTTTTTATTGATAATAATGTAAAATTTTATTGAATCCCTGAACTTCAAAATTAAAAAAATAAAAAATAAAAAATAAAAAATAAAAAATAATAAATAATAAAAAACAATATTTAAAAAAAAGAGAAAAAAAGGCACTAAGTATGCTCATCCACACATATAAACACGACTTGCACGAATCATGATGTGATGCCGATTAGCACTAACTAGTTATACCCAAAGCATGATTAACTTTTCAAGTCACATGATTAAGTTAACTTAACATGCGGTTTTCAAAATAACATGCGGTTTTCAAAATAACATGGTATAGATGTCTAATTAAGTGAGGTGAATTGAGAGACGATAAACGTGCAATTTTCCACAACTTATACCCTGATTATCTCCGTTTTCATCTGAGATTGAGCCTTTAATTCTTGATTATTTACATTTCACATGCATTTCATTGTTGAGCCTTTATATCACACGCACATGCATTTTAGAACTTGTATAGGTTATACGCGTGGAGACCATGAACGTTGAACCTGCACAGAAATGATAGAGGCACCTAGGATTCAGCCTTGTTTTTAGCCTGTGACTACCCTACCCCCGAAATTATCCACTAGTTAGCCATGTTGAGCCATATATTTACCGTTTCCTTTTGTTTACACCCATGTTAAATCTAGCCTTTGTTTATGTAAGCCCTTTTTGTGTTAAGCTGAGTGTTTTAGAAAATCCAGCTAAGCTAGTGTTTAAATAGTGTGACTTGTTTATCATTTGTGATTCTTGTAGAAAAAAAATAAAAAAAAGAATTAAAAAGAAAAAAAATGAAAAAAAAGAAAAAGAGAAAAAAATGAAAAAAATTGAAAAACAAAAAAAATTGACCCGAAAAAAGTCTATTAGTAGTTTGTTTGTTAAAGGATTCAAGTTTGATCCTTTGTGTTGTTTATCATTTGCTTATTATGTTCGTGTTTAGGCTAGCGAAGTCGGATTTCTCTAACACCTTAGCCTTGTTTTTCCCTTGTTTATTCCTACCCATCACCTTAGCCACATTACAACCTATGTTAAGACCTACTTGATTTGTGCAAAGTTCAATTGTTAGTTGGTGTAGATGTGATACCTTTACAAGCTTATAATAATGTCGTGTCATGATGATATCGAGAGTACCACATATATAAACTAGTACTTCACATACTAGTCCAGTACACAAACCGAAAGGAGAGAACATTGTGAGAAGTTGTGGATTATTGTGTGTTTAAAGTCTTTCAATGAACTAATTTAGTTAGAAAATCTACTTCTCAAAATCAGTATCATGGTTGCTTGTTAAGTTGTAATTCTATTTATTGTGACTAAATAGTTGGTTATGTCTGAAAAAAATAGGTTACGCTAATTGGGTTTTATAGTTATGATTTTGAACTTGTTTTTGTTAGATATGTAGCAAGATGAGTTTTGCTTAGGGACAAGCAAACTTCAAGTGTGGGGATATTTGATGTTATATAAAATATATAAATATTTCCTACACTTTTAATAGTTTTAGGTTAGTTTTTATTCAATTTTTACATTTAATAGATTCATTTTAACATTTGAAGAGATCACAAGCTAAAGTTATATTATATAATCAATTTTGAGAAAAGAGTGATTAGGACATTTTTCTTAATTGCTACTAAACTTTAAATACAAAGTTTTAAAATAATACTAAATTAAATCATGATTTCCATAAGTGCTTTATATAATTAAAAAAATAAAAATATATATTTGAATCAATGATGTTCACGTAGATGTATAGTAAATAAATAAATAAATAAAAGTTACTTTGACTTTTAAGACAAAGTTATAAACTCACAGAGAGAAAGTCACGTGCAGGAGCAAACCAAAAATTTATGATTTAATCTCTTTTGCTAATAGATTATTTATTTAATTTTAATGGCAGAACACAAATATTTAATTTGGAGGTCTTGTTAAAGGCCCATGTGAAGGAGAATTGGACTAAATGAATTTGTCAAGGAATACTCTTGGGTTCAAATGATACTTGAAGATCCATTTACAAAAAAAGAAAGCCCAAGAGAATTAAATCATGGGAGCAATGCACACAAAAAAAACCTAAGATCTTTGAGTTATAAAGAAAGAAACAAGAGCAATGGCAGGGGGAACAACAACATTGAAGAGAACAAAAAAAGTTTTAATTCTTGGCTTCAACTTGGAGTTTTGAGCACGAGTCAAGAGCAATCTTAAAGCGGAGAGCAAGATTAAGGACACAAGATTTATTCAAGCATAGAAAACGAGCCGGTTTTAAATTCGTTTTTGATTATTTTCTTTGTTTCGTCAATTCACTCGTTTATGTTTCTAAAGTTTAAAACTTTATTATTGTTCTTGATGTTTTTGAACATTATGAGTAGCTAAGTTTTTAGTACTACCTAGGTTGGGTTGAAAATTATTTATGTTTTGACTAATTATTTGGTTTTGACTTCATATATTTGTTTATTAATCTTAGAACTTGATTATTGTCTCAATTAAATATGAACCCGTATATTGGTTTATACTTAAATGTTATTGTCATGCTTGTGTATGTTTTATCTAGATTGATTGTGTGACATCTAGATTAGGTTTGCACGTTAAAATTAATTACTTTGTGTTTTTTTAATTTTAAACTTTGATTAGAGATAATCTTAGGATCATTGGTTGTGATTTGATAGTATTTTTCAATATGCTACCTTATCTAAAACCTAGGGGTAATAGATAGTGCTTAAAACCTCCTACCCGTTGTTTGTTAGGTTTAGGTTTCGCGAGAGCGTGTTTTGCCTTTCATTCGTGGTGTTAGTGTTTTAGGGTATTTAATTAGATTTAATTAAGTTGTCCTTTTTCTTAGGGTTGGAAATATATAATCTTAAAAATAACGTGGTAGAAAACCAAGGGGCGATCTTCCATTAGACATTTTAATAAACCTATCTAGTGCCTTACACGTGTCTTTGGTTTTCTTAGGGAGTAGCAACATACCTAGTTAACCCTAGATCCGTATTTTTAGAGATAGCCATCGAGTCATTACCTTTAAGTCATTACATGTTAGTTGGATCCCTACCTAGGTAGTTATTTAACATATTTGATTGTATTCAAGTTTCAAAGTTTGAATTCTTATTTGATTATTTCTTTCGTCGTGTTTCCAATAATTAATTTTAGTTAAATTGTTTATTTTGTTTATTAATATTAATTACTTAAAATATTAAAATTAATTAGGTTAGAAGTCGACAAAGGTTTATTATCGAGGGCTGCCATTAGTGTCCACGGATTCGATATTCGGACTTACCTAAACTTTACTATATCACGACCGGTACACTTACCGTTTGTGTGAAGTTTAGTTGGGAATTTCCAATTTTTAAAACTAATTTGTGAAAAAAAATGCTTTGATAATAATTTAATATATATATTTTTCACACATGATCTAACCATCCAAATCAACCTGTTTTTCACTCCTCCTTACAACTCACTCACTCAAAATGGCCCTTAACAAATCCGAAGTAGAGATGCGAACTATGACAAAGGCTCCTGTTAGATCAAGAAGAAGGATGGTGCAACCAAAACCAATTTACTTAGACAATTTTGGTACTATATGCAAGGGCTTCCAAAGCTTACAATGGAACTTCCGACGGTTGTTGAGTTCTTCCAAAGACAAAATGAAAGATCTACTTCCGAAGACAGAACTCTACTTCCGAAGTCAAAAGCATGCTTCCGAAGATCAAGTCTTAGAAGAAAAACCTGAAGACTACTTCCAAAGTATGATGAAAAGAAGAGGTCTCCAAGCCTTGGAAGAAGCAGCCTCTTCCGAAGTATAAGTGGCTTCGGAAGTACTTACTCTTCCGAAACCATTTAACCTTTGGAAGACACTGCTATGAACTAGTGGACATAAGTATGGTCCCTGACACTCCGTTTTAGACCTCTGATACTGCATGGCTTCTTCCTAAATAGCCATGTAGTTGACCATACTTTATTCCACTGTTCACCTTTTATGATAGTACATGTTACCAACTTTAGTTGGTGACAAAAGGTAAGTCAGGGACATGTCCTGACTACCATATCTCAGATAAAACTTTATCCGAGATACCTTAAACTATAGTCATGTACTATAGGCTTTAGCTATAGGATCCCAGCTGGTATCAAAATATATCCGGCTGTAGGTAGTATTATATATAGGTTCTCTTTGTAACTCGTTCCAACTGCTTGTAAGAGTCTTGTATTATGAGTTGAGAAGCAATATATAAAAGTACCTTGAAAATTACTTCTTGTGTTCTTTATTACTTTCTATATTATGATCAAATCTTACTGATTCTATCTTCATCCGAGTGTTGTTCTAAGTGAAGTTGAGAGAAAACATAGTGTTAAGTGACCAATATCGATCCTGCAATTGGTATCAGAGCTCTTTAGGCTCTTGATTGCGTGATCTAACCATCTAAATCAACTTGTTTTTTCACTCCTCCCTTTGACTCACTCACTCAAAATGGCCCTTAACAAATCCGAAGTAGAGATGGGAACAATGACAAAGGCTCCCATCATTACTCCTGAAAATTTCAGGTCTTGGGGCAGAAGAATGGAAGGCTTCATCAGATATCAAGACAGCAAAATGTGGAACTCCATTGTCAATGGCCCGTATAAGCTAAAGGTGGCATCACCTGGTGGAAACAGTGCCATGATAGAAAAGGCTGTTGAGGACTATTCTGATGAAGACAGAAAGAAGATGGACATCGACAACAATTCTATGACCATTCTCATGACTGCAACACCAAACTCCATTATGGTGAGGTTCGAGCATTGCAAGACTGCCAAAGAATTGTTCGATGCACTTGCTTAGATGTATGCAAACTCCAATGACTCAAAGAAGGACTCACTGAAGCAGCAATTCGAGAACTTCACTCACATTGCTGGAGAGACCCTCAACCAGTAGTACTTCAGGTACATGGATCTTATCTCTTCTTTTTAGTCTGTGAAGATCACTCCCGAACTTAAAGATCTTACTAGAAAGTTCATGAGTGCTCTTCCAAACGAGTAGACATTCTACTGTGTCTCTATCAAGAGAACAAAAAACTTGAACACTCTTACCATGACTGAACTCTATGACATCCTCGATGGATATCACCTAGAGATGGAGAGTAAGAAGGGCCACCAAACAAGTAGACCCATGAGTCTTCCTGCTAGCAACGCTTTAATGGTTGCTGAAGGCTCATAACCCCCACAACCTCAGCATTACCTGACCTACCAGCAGGCATCCTACTCTTCTGGACCATACATCACTTTTCCTGAGACTCCAAGGTCTCAGCAAGCTCAACACAACTCTTTCAAGAAAGTTGTGCCTTTGTCTCAGGAAGTGGACACTCTGGTGATTTTCAATACTGCTTTGATGATCTTGATTGTTTCAGTCCAGACGATGTAGAGTACGTGGACATTTTCCAACAGATGGCTCTTTTAACTTATAGAGCGAAGAAGTTCTTTAAGAGAACTGGAAGACATTTCTCTCAAAACCTAACTACCAGCAAGTTTGGGATTGACAAGACCAATGCAAAGTGTTACAACTATAACCAACTGGGTCACTTTACAAGGGAATGCAAGGCTCCCAAGACCAATCTGGGAACCCCACAGGCCTCCACACATCCCTCAACCTCAAAGCCCGCTGAGAAGTCAACTGAAATAGCTGCAATGGCTAAAGAAGTTGACTGGAGCTTCATGGTACAGGATGTGACTCCTGCGCAAGCTCTCATGGCCGGAACAAACGATGGCCAGGTATATGAACATCTCTGCACTCCAACCTGTATAACTAAAGTTAAACTTTATCAGGATTACAATATGGAAATCAGATCTGATATTGAGTCTTTAAATATTTTATAATATAATTTTAAGAGAGCTGAATCTGACTACCAAAAGAAAATTGAGGAGTTAGAGAAAACTGTGTCTCTTTTAAAACATGAACACACCAACTACAAGACTCAAATCAAAGATCTGATATCCAAATTGTCTGAGGCTCAAGCCCAGCTTGTCACTGCTGAGGCTCAGGCTAGGAAGCATGCTATTTTTTAGCAGAACTTCCAAGCTATTCTTGCATCATCATCCTATTCCAAACTCTGTTATCAGAACAAAAGAGGGTTGGGAACTAATAAAATTGCTCCACCACACTCCTATGAGCCTATTAGACAGCCTAGATGTGGTACTGAGGAGCAAGAGGTTCCAACAGCTGACCCTTCCTCACTAGAGTTGAAGGATGAAGCAACAATAGTGGCCACCACAGGGAAGGAACAGGTAGATGTACCCATCTCCTCCTGTGAAGATCAAATCCTAACCACTAAGGCTAGAAGAAGCAGAGCTAAAGCTGCTAGAAGAACTGCCAAGAAGGTGGCTAAGTCCAAGATGAAGATTGACCCAAAGCAGAAAGGTGTCTTTATCTCAGTGGATTCCAAGTGTTAGGTACTTCTGGTTCAGGAAAGGAGTGTAATACCAGCACTCTTGTCCTCCAAAGGATCAGAAGTTGAAGGGAAAGTTGCTGATGAAGAAAAGAAGCCCAAGAAACAGCAACCCTCACATTCCCAAAAGACTAACATTGCATGCATAATGTGTGGTATGCAAAACCACATGGCAAAAGATTGTTATTACAATCTTGCAAGCACACACTATGCAAATAATGTTAGAAAAGAAGGATTCAGGTAAGTTTTCACATTTGGACATTTTCAAATAGTTCAAGTGATGAAGAAGGGAAAGCTAGTTTCAGAAGCAAGGTTGCTTTTGGAAGAAACTCTAAGCAAGGTTGCTTTTGGAAGAAACTCTTTCTTTCGAAGGGAAAATGGATTCGGAAGCAAAAGCTAATAAGGTTCGGAAGAACAAGAAAGCTCCCTTGAAACCATCCCAGAAGAAGACTGCTTCGGAAGAAAAGGTGGTGAAGGCTTCTTCACAAAAGAAAGAAGCTTAGGAAGATGGCCATGCTGTAAAAGCTTCAACAAGCTCATCCTCCAAGATCAACCAAAGGGTGGACTGGAAGATCAAGGAAGATGCTGCAGCCCAAACCTCTTCTTCAAAGACCTCTATTGAACCCCCATGCATATCTTTTGGTTCAATTATGTCATTATATTTGAAAGAACCCAAGACCAACAAGGCTTGGGCTTCCAAACAAAACTAACAAACTCATATTGTGTAGGGACATCCATATGACAAGAACAACAATGTGTGGATTGTAGACAGTGGATGCTCCAGGCACATGACAGGGAACAAATCTTTCCTTAAACAGTTTCAGAACTATGATGGAGGTCCTGTCCAATTTGGAGGTGAGGTCGGGGGATATATTTCTGGCAGAGGGAGTATATCCAGTGGTAAAATAAAGGTTGACAAAGTTCACTTTGTGAAACAACTTGAACACAATCTATTAAGTGTTTCTCAATTCTTTGATCAAAAGCACCAAATGCTTTTCACAGAACATGAGTGCATTATCCTCAAACCAGGGATGCCAATTCCTCCGGAATTGGTGCTTCTTATATCTCCCAGGAAAGGGGATATGTACAAGCTCGACATGAACAATGCTTCCCCAATGGGTGAAGTATCATGCTTTCTTTCCAAAGCTGATAGTGATGAGTCAACACTATGGCATAAACGTATGTGTCATTTAAATTTTAAGACAATGAATAAATTGGCTAAAAATAACTTGGTACATGGTTTGCCTAAAAAGGAGTTTTTCTGCAAAGATAACTGTGTTGCTTTCCTGAAAGGGAAACAACACAGGACATCTCACAAATCCAAATATGTTAACTCTATCACTACTCCATTACACTTATTGCACATGGATCTTTTTGGTCCCATAAGTATAATGAGCATTGGAAGGAAATCATACTGCCTTGTGATAGTTGATGATTTTACAAGATTCACATGGGTATTCTTTTTAAGAACTAAGGATGAAACTGCTGAAACATTAAAATCATTTGATTTTTAAGAAAATCAAATTGATCACAAGGTTAAAATAATTAGAAGTGATCAAGGGACTGAGTTTAAAAACTTCATTTTTGACTCATTCTATAACTCTAAAGGGATTGCCAGACAATATAGTGCTCCCAGAACTCCTCAACAAAACAGTGTTGTTGAGAGGAGGAACATGACACTTATTGAGGCTGCTCAAACTATGTTAGCTGATTCAAAACTACCTATAACATTCTGGGTAGAGGCAGTCAGCAATACATGCTATGTGCAGAATAGAGTTCTTGTAGTTAAGCCCCATGGAAAAACCCCTTATGAGCTATGGAACAAGAGGCCACCGTTCATTGGCTTTCTAAGGTCCTTTGGCAGCAGGTGTACCATACTTAACACAAAAGACAATTTAGCAAAATTTGCTTAAAAGTCAGATGATGCTATCTTTGTTAGATACTCTTCTAGCTCCAATGCTTATAGAATATACAACATTAAGAATCAACAATTTGAGGAGTCATCCAATATAGTTGTTAATAAGCACACTCCTTGTGTTAGGAGGAATGGCCTTGATCATATCTTTGATTTAGAATTATTTCCAAACTATTCTAAACCATCTTGTGAGAATGTTTTAGTTGGAACATGTGCTCAAAATGATGCTGCTGCTGCTGATCAATTGTTTGAGCTACCCAGACCTCGTCCAAATTCTCCAAGTGCTGAAATACACCAAGCTTTCACCATTCACAAATCTGATAGCTTAACCATATCAAGGAATAGTGAAGCTTCAACAAGTGAGTCACTTGCCGAGCCTCCGTACTCATCAGGTGATCCACCAACACGAGGCTGAAAGCAGTAGTATTTTGAAGGAACAGGCAACTGTTAATACTACTTCACAGCCAACCATTGATGATGTTTCTCACTCATTCAATCAGTACTCATTGGATGATTTTGAAATAGCAGCTGGACAGAGTGTTCCAGTTCCTGAGCAGAATATGTCCAACCTGGATCTATCTCTATAACTGGAAGTGATTCTCATCTTAGGATTCACAACACTCATCCAACTAACAACATCATAGGGGATGTCTCTTAAGGTGTGAGAACAAGAGGACAAACTCATCATGGGAATGTCTGCTTGTACTCATGCTTTTTATCCAGATGGAACCCAAGAAGGTAGAAGATGCCTCGAAAGATAGTAGCTGGCTTGAATCAATGCAAGAGGAGTTGCTTCAATTCAAGAGACAGAAGGTATGAAACCTATCTCAGGTACCATCTGGTCAAGTACCAATAGGCACTAAATGGGTTTTCAAAAACAAGAGAGATGATAGAGGCTTGATTATCAAGAACAAAGCAAGACTTGTAGTTCAAGGATACAAACCCAGGATTTGAAGACCCACAACACCCCAACTATGTGTGTAAATTGGATAAAGCTATATATGGCTGCACCAAGCACCTAGGTTGTGGTATGAGACTATGTCTCAGTTTCTTCTGAAGAATAGCTACACTAGAGGTACCATTGATAAGACTCCATCAGAAAGTCTGGAAAGGACATTTTCCTTGTTCAAGTCTTTGTTGATGACATCATATTTGGTTCTTCAAATGACTAAATGTGTAAGGACTTTGAGAGCATTATGAAGAAAAAGTTTGAGATGAGTTCCATGGGAAAAATGGACTTTTTCCTTGGAATTCAGGTAAAGCAAATTAAGGAAGGGTTTTTCATTAATCAATCTAAGTATGTCTCTGACATCTTAGAAAGATTTGAATGAAAGATTGTAAGCCTGCCAAAACACCCATACCTAGAAACCACAATCTTTGTCCTAACCTTGAGGGGGAGGATACTGATCAACATCAGTACAGGGAAATTATTGGTTCTTTGATGTATCTCACAGCCAGTCTGTCACACCCCCGCTAAGAGCGGAAACATGGGGATGTAACGAGACGGGAATCGTCATAACACATGGTAAGCAAATAGAGATGCAATATAATAAATGATGACAAGCGTGTCATGATGACACCCGAAAACAAGGGGACTTGTGGTCAAGCAATGACACTGTGTTAATGTTACCTCAACTTTACACATCAATCAGAAGGGATTTCACACACACACAATAACATCAATCACACGGCAGGACCAGACGCTCGGCCCAACACTCCATTCGTACGAATCAACCCTCATTCGTACGAATCAGCTTCATTCGTACGATTGAGCCTTCATTAGCATGACTAGCATTCAGTCGTACCACGCAACACCTAATCACACGACTTAACCTCCATACGCACGAATAAACCTTCATTCATACGAATCAGCTTCATTCGCACGACTGAACCTCCATTCGTGCGATTGGCCTTCTGTCGTGCGATACACGCACATTCGCATGCATTCATTCATCCGCATTGACTCAATCGCACACAACATTCAACCGCATTGACCCAATCGCACACAACATTCGATCGCACGACTCAGTCGCATGACATCCCCAGTCGCACGACTCAGTCGCCCGAATAACACAGTCGCATGACTCAGTCGCACAACTCACCCAGTCGCATGGCTCAGTCGCATGACAGACCCAGTCGCCTGAACTGCAGGTTCGTGACTGCTAAAGTGCAGAGCAGCCTTTGGCTGCCCCGAGCACGAGTTTTACACATCAAGAACTTCCAGAGACACACTACAAACACATACAAACAAGAAGCACACGCAGAAAGACATCACACACACCCACACGACCTCTTATGTTCGGGTTGACCAGAACACCTGAAACCCTAGAAATGGATAGCAGTAAAACAAGCAAGAATGGGACAACCAAGGTCATCTACCTGCAAGAATGGAGTAGACTAAGTTGTAGACGAAGTCTAGACGACGAAAACGAGACGAAACGGGGCGGTTTTGGTGCAAAGATGAAGAAAATGTGAAGTGAAGAAGAATGGAGAAGAAGAAGATGAAGTGAGGAAGAATGGCTGGGAATGGGGTTTTTATACCCATCCCAAGTTTGCAAAATGTCAATTTTAGTCCCTGCACTTAGCCCCGAGTTCCCAAAGTTTAAACGACTTTAAAGGTGTTCGTTATATTAGTGTTAAAAATGTATTTAATGGTAATTGGTAACTTAAAATGGTCTTATTAATGAAAATGGTTATGTGTAAAAATGATATATTTAGTGATATTAATGATGGAATTTGTAAAAGTTTTAGGCTTAGCACACGTTCACGAAGAAAGCACAAGCACAAGGATAGTAAAGCAAGTATGATCTCCACACCAAGAGTTCATGAAGAAGAGGGAGAATGATTAAGGAAAAGTTAATGGATAATCACGTTAATTGACGGACCTTAAGGTGACGGATGTCATAGTATCCCCCAGTTGAGAGAATTTCGTCCCGAAATTCAGCTGGAGTTGGATCCAAGAGTGTCATCCTCAAATAGGTGTGGATATTTGAGCTTCATCTAATCTTCCCGTTCCCATGTAAACTCAGGCCCTCGTTTTGAATTCCATCTCACACGAACAATTGGTATCCTACTACGCTTCAACTGTTTGACCTTTCGATCCCTGATCTCAATGGGTTCCTCAACAAAATGAAGCTTGTCATCAATATTGATGTCCTCAATTGGTACGTGAAGTGATTCGTCAACCAAACACTTCTTGAGGTTCGACACGTGGAAGGTATCATGTACGCCGCTAAGTTCTTGTGGTAACCTTGATCGGTAAGCCACTGGGCCAATTCTTTCTATAATCTCGAATGGTCCAACGTATCTTGGGGCTAACTTCCTTTTCTTTCCAAAATGAACAATTCCTTTCCAAGGAGAGACTTTGAGTAAAACTTGATCCCCAACGTTGAATTCTAGAGGCTTCCGACGGTTGTCGACATAGCTCTTTTGGCGATCTCTAGCGTCTTTTAGTCTATCTTTGATTTAGAAGATCTTGTCGGTTGTTTCCTGAATGATCTCTGGGCTGTTAACTGACTTTCACCAATCTCGGCCCAACAAACGGGTGATCTACATTTCCTTCCGTACAACGCTTCGAACGGAGCACACCCAATGCTGGTATGGTAGCTATTGTTGTAAGAGAACTCAATCAACGGTAGATGAGTGTCCCAACTACCACCAAAGTCGATTACACAGACCCTCAACATGTCTTCTAGCGTCTGTATAGTTCGTTCACTTTGGCCGTCTATTTGAGGATGATAGACAGTACTCATGTCTAATCGAGTGCCCATCGCTTTCTATAGTGTCTGCCAAAATCGTGAAGTAAATCGGCCGTCACGGTCGGATATGATTGACACGGCACTCCGTGTCTTTTCACGACCTCTTTTGTGTACAATCTCGCCAACTTATCCATTTTGTAGTCTTCTCGGATCGGCAAGAAATGTGCTAATTTCATCATTCGATTCACTACGACCCATATCGAATCATGCCCGTTGCTCGTTCTAGGGAGTTTGGTAATGAAATCCATAGCTAAGTTCTCCCATTTCCACTCAGGAATTTCAGGTTGCTGCAATAATCCCGATGGTTTCTGATGTTCAGCTTTAACTTTCGAGCATGTCAAGCATCTGCTAACGTACATAGCAATGTCTTTCTTCATGCTTGGCCACCAGTACAGATCCTTGAGATCGTGGTACATCTTGTCTGCACCAGGATGGATAGAATATCGCGTCTTGTGTGCTTCATCCATGACCAAGGTACGCACACCTCCCCATCTGGGTACCCATATGCGGTTCATGAAGTACTGTACATCATCGTCCTTGCAAATCATTTGTTTATCCAACCCTCGGAATTCTTCTCCCGCAAGGTTTTCTTCTTTCAATGCCTCACTTTGTGCAATTTGGATCTGAGCTTTCAAATTCGTTTGAATAGTCAATCCCAAAGCTCGAGCACGTAGTGGTTTCACGCGTTCTTTGCGGCTTACAGCATCGGCCACAACTTTAGCTTTCCCCGGATGATACCAGATTTCACAATCGTAGTCACTAAGAAGCTCTACCCAATGTCATTGTCGCATATTAAGCTCCTTCTGATCCAGGATATGTTGGAGGCTCTTATGATCTGTGTATATGATGCATTTGGTTCCATACAGGTAATGCCTCCATATCTTGAGTGCGAATACTACAACGCCCAACTCAAGATCATGAGTTGTGTAGTTCTTCTCGTGCACCTTAACTTGTCGTGAAGCGTAGACAATCACCTTATTTTTCTGCATTAGTACACATCCCAATCCTTGATGTGAAGTATTGCAGTATACCACAAAATCATCAGTTCCGTCTGGGAGGGACAATATCAGTGCATTACACAGCTTAACTTTTAGTGTTTGGAACGCTTGTTCTTGTTCATGTCCCCAATCAAACTTCTTGTCTTTCTGAGTCAACAGCGTTAACGGATGAGCGATCTTTGAAAAATTTGCGATGAAGCGACGATAGTACCCGGCCAATCCTACGAATTGCCGTATCTCTAAAGGCGTCTGAGGTGTATCCCATTTCTTTACCACTTCAATCTTACGGGATCTACATGAATCCCATCTTCGTTAACCACATGACCCAAAAACTTCACTTCACGCAACCAGAATTCACACTTCGAAAACTTGGCAAAAAGCTTCTCTTCCCGTAACAGTTCTAGAATTGCTCGAAGGTGTTCTTCATGATCCTCCTTCGATCGGGAGTAGATGAGTATATCGTCTATGAACACGATCACAAACTTATCCATGTAAGGTTTACACACTCGATTCATTAGGTCCATAAACACAGCTGGTGCGTTCGTCAACCCAAATGGCATAACCAAGAACTCATAGTGCCCATAACGAGTTCTGAATGCTGTTTTCGGTATGTCCTCCTCGAAAAACCTTAGTTGATGATATCTAGAACGAAGGTCGATCTTGGAGAAATACGAAGGTCCTTGCAGCTGGTCAAACAGATCGTCGATCCTGGGGAGAGGATACCGATTCTTCACTGTTAGCTTGTTCAACTCATGGTAATCGATACACATTCGGAACGACCCATCTTTTTTTGAAGAATAATACCGGTGCTCCCCACGGTGAGTGACTTGGCCGAATAAAACCCTTCTCCAGTAGTTCCTGCAACTGGCTAGATAACTCTTGCATCTCAGATGGTGCTAACCGATACAGTGTCTTTGCTACCGGCATAGCTCCAGGAACCAACTCTATACGAAATTCCACCTGTCATGGAGGAGGCAAACCAGACAAGTCATCTGGAAATACGTCTGGCTAGTCCCGCACCACTGGAATATCTACCAATTTCTGCTCCTCTTCTTTCTTTTCTACTACATGAGCCAGAAAAGCGTAGCACTGTTTTCGTAAACTCTGGCGTGCTTACATGCAAGAAATAAGCTTTAAGTTTCTCCCCAGTCATTCTCCTTGAATTTTGAGTACCTCCCCGTCTGACATGGGGATTCGTACCACTTTATCCCAACAGACAATCTCAGCTCCGTGTTTTGACAACCAATCCATTCCCACAATCACATCGAAACTTCCTAACTCAAAGGGTATCAAGTCTATATCGAAGGCACGGTTCTCCAATATTATCAAGCACTTTCTAATAATCTCGTCAGCCTGAACAACCCTACCATTGGCCATTTCTATAGAGTAGCTAGTTTCTAGCCTACTAGGACTCAAATCAAGCAATTGCACAAACTCAGAAGATATAAAGCTATTGTCTACTCCAGTGTCAAATAATACCGATGCAAAGTGATTATTGAGTAAGTGCGTACCCGTGACAACATTCGGGTCCTGATGGACATCGTTGGCTCCAATGACAAAAGCGCGTCTCCGAGCCGCATTCCTTTGATTTGTCGGGCCTTGATTTCCAGCTATAGCCATCACCTGTTGCTGGTTGTTCCCTCGTTGACCCGGTGCTTGATTCAGTCTAGGGCACATGTTTCCGTAGTGATCAGGGCTTCCACACTCATAACAGCCCCTGGCATTCCCGGCGGGGTTAACCGTGTTGACTGGTGCCACCATATTCGGCGTTGTCTTGCAGTCTCTTGCTAGATGCCTCGGGCGTCTACAGTTCGCGCACACCCGGCACGACATAGCTAGGGGATGATGAAAGTTGCACCTATCACATTTGGGGTGCGGACCCACATACTCTCTCTTGCCTTGGGTCATGGCCACAAAATTTCTGGTTGCCTTGGCCCTTTTCTCAAATTTCTCACCACTCGACCGGCTCGTTTCCTTAACTTCTTTCCTTTTCTCTGCTCCTCTACCCAATACCCCTGTTCTCACCATCTCATCAGTTAGCGCGCCAGCCTTCAGGATTGCGCTCTAGATAGTAGGAGGAGCAGCTGCTGTTACCATTGCCCGGATTTGAGGTGCAAGTCCCCAAATATACCTCTCGATCCTTTTTGACTCCGGAGTGACCAGACGCGGAACCAATCTTGCTAATTTGTGAAAATGGTCGGTGTAAGCTGCGTGCCCAGCCCCCACCATAGCATGGTTCCAGAATTCATGCTCCAGTTTCTGCATCTCGTTGAGAGGACAATACTCCTTGGTGATTAGGGCTTTGAACTCATCCCATGACATTTGCATCGCCGATTCCCTTCCCCTAGCTTGAATCTGTGTGTTCCACCAAGTTAATGCCTTGCCCTGTAGTGAACACATGGCATACTTAATCCTTTGGCTGTCAAGGCATTCACTGATGTCAATCACTGCCTCCATCTTTTCAAGCCATCTAGTCAGGGCTATGGCTCCACCTTTGCCATCAAACTCCTTAGGTTTGCAGGCCATAAAATCTTTGTACGAACACCCCCTTCTAGCATTAACAACCCCGGTCTCATTAACAATCCCAGTTTCATTACCGGCTGTACCACCATTCCCGGTCCCCTGGTTGCTTTTGTTCCCAGTCGGGTTCCCGGTATCCTCATTATCATTGCCACCAACCCCATGGGGTGGGGATTCTGAAGAGCATCGCTCACTTGAGCCACAATAGTCGGGATTAGTGCGGCCATCTGTTGAGCGATCAGAGCTGCCATATTAGCATTTCTTGTTCCTTGATTGTCATTTGTAGGACCATCGCTTGTCCTTGGTGCTCTACCTCTGCCTCTACCTCTGCCTCTCGGGGCTTCACTTCCGCCACTGTTGCTGCGGGTAACTCTTCGAGGCGGCATGTTCTAATCATAAAAGTAGCAAACGCATAAGTTCTAACTACTTCAAGGTATATCATCCATGTCACACCAAGGTCTAACATTCCAAGTTAATATTACATTCGTTGTTGTCACATATCACATACAAGTCATGTAATTCTCACACCATGTATAGGTAATGTCTCAACAGTAGTCCATCATAATAATAGCACATCCATGCATGTATCAAGTTTAGTCTGGCGGAGGTTGTCTATTTCCTCCTCTCTCGAGGTCTCACACATAACCTCCTCAGGGTAAATCCCAATGTCTAAGGTCAAGCGCAATAGCATGATCTATGAAGATCTCTTCGGGTTTAATACCCGGATTGATAAAACAACTCGACGCAGAGGGAACATAAGATCTAATAGGAGCGTCCCATAAAGAGTGAGCACAGGGACTCCCTCACAGGGTGGAAAGATCACGAAACAGATAGATAAACGAACAAGTAATGAGGAACCATATGAGATATAAAATACACACAACCCTGGCATGCAAATCTACATGAAGGTTCCTAGGTTATAGTCTAGGTCAAGTGTATTGCCTAATTCTCTATAACTAATGGCTCTGATACCAGTCTGTCACACCCCCGCTAAGAGCGGAAACATGGGGATGTAACGAGACGGGAATCGTCATAACACAGGGTAAGCAAATAGAGATGCAATATAATAAATGATGACAAGCGTGTCATGACGACACCCGAAAACAAGGGGACTTGTGTCGTGTTTAGTCAATGTTCACGACAACATAGCCATAAGTGTACACAAGAAAATGATCACACAATACGAATGTCAACATTGAAATGTATTTCCCAAACCGGGAACAAGTATCAAAAGAGTAATTGTTGATTAAAACATACTACAACAAATGTTTTCAAAATGACAAGTTTAGCCACAAACGCATCCTAGGGTCTCCACTAAGACAACACACCTAGATCTTCAGCTAGCATGATCACCTTAAAAGATATGCTCAAAATGGTCAACAAAATTGTTGGTGAGCTCGCAGGTTTAAATTGTAAATAAGTAATTGATGCTGTATAAATGTTGTTGCATAATACCGTGCATACAGTTATAACTAAGCAAAATCACATGACCTGAGCTTTACAACCAAACCTAACGACGTACACAAAGAATCTTGTCAGAATATATTCACCCAAGGCTTGTTCCTGGCGACTGTTGGTACTAACTAGTATACCAACAACGAGGGTGGGGGTGTCAACCCTAGTACTACCAATACCTATCCGTCGGTTCCACACTAGAATTAAATGGTAGTAAGAAAGAACCACAAAGCAAACTCAAGCATGTATCAGATAAGTACTCACAAAACAGTAGCACATTGATTCCAAGTATGTAAATTGTATGTATGTTGTACAACATGAAAAGTGGGTGAGCATACTTTTCCCCTAAGTTTGTAAATGATTGAAAAGTTTTATAGTATAAAAAGGGCCACGAAACTCACATGCTAAGTGGTAAGTATGGATGATCAAAGTTCCCAACAGTTGTATGTAATGAATAGTCAAGCACCTATTGATAGTTATTGTTAAGCATTAATGATATGTATAAAGCATATAGTAATGTTTAGTCGATTCGGGTTGTATTGGGTCGGTCGTGGGTAACACACACAAGCGGGCACACGTATAAGATCTTATGTAGATCTAAGTATTAGGAGTAGTCGTCATTGCTAATGACATTCATGTAAAGATCCCATTGTTATAAGAGAAAGTACTTGTTATATATTTGTAGTCCCAAATGGGTTGTTGATAATTGTAAAATGTTAGGTTGATTTAATTTGGAATAGTATTTGCATGTTGATAGCGTTGATTTTAATCTTTGTGGTCAAGCAATGACACTGTGTTAATGTTACCTCAACTTCACACATCAATCAGAAGGGATTTCACACACACACAATAACATCAATCACACGGCAGGACTAGACGCTCGGCCAACACTCCATTCGTACGAATCAACCTCATTCGTACGAATCAGCTTCATTCGTACGATTGAGCCTTCATTAGCATGACTAGCATTCAGTCGTACCACGCAACACCTAATCACACGACTTAACCTCCATACGCACGAATAACCTTCATTCATACGAATCAGCTTCATTCGCACGACTGAACCTCCATTCGTGCGATTGGCCTTCTGTCGTGCGATACACGCACATTCGCATGCATTCATTCATCCGCATTGACTCAATCGCACACAACATTCAACCGCATTGACCCAATCGCACACAACATTCGATCGCACGACTCAGTCGCATGACATCCCCAGTCGCACGACTCAGTCGCCCGAATGACACAGTCGCATGACAGACCCAGTCGCCTGAACTGCAGGTTCATGACTGCTAAAGTGCAGAGCAGCCTTTGGCTGCCCCGAGCACGAGTTTTACACATCAAGAACTTCCAGAGACACACTACAAACACATACAAACAAGAAGCACACGCAGAAAGACATCACACACACCCACACGACCTCTTATGTTCGGGTTGACCAGAACACCTGAAACCCTAGAAATGGATAGCAGTAAAACAAGCAAGAATGGGACAACCAAGGTCATCTACCTGCAAGAATGAGTAGACTAAGTTGTAGACGAAGTCTAGACGACGAAAACGAGACGAAACGGGGCGGTTTTGGTGCAAAGATGAAGAAAATGTGAAGTGAAGAAGAATGGAGAAGAAGAAGATGAAGTGAGGAAGAATGGCTGGGAATGGGGTTTTTATACCCATCCCAAGTTTGCAAAATGTCAATTTTAGTCCCTGCACTTAGCCCCGAGTTCCCAAAGTTTGTTTCGGTTGAAAACGACTTTAAAGGTGTTCGTTATATTAGTGTTAAAAATGTATTTAATGGTAATTGATAACTTAAAATGGTTTTATTAATCACAATGGTTATGTATAAAAATGATATATTTAGTGATATTAATGATGGAATTTGTAAAAGTTTTAGGCTTAGCACACGTTCACGAAGAAAGCACAAGCACAAGGATAGTAAAGCAAGTATGATCTCCACACCAGGAGTTCATGAAGAAGAGGGAGAACGATTAAGGAAAAGTTAACGGATAATCACGTTAATTGACGGACCTTAAGGTGATGGATGTCACACAGTAGACCTGATATCATGTTTGCTACATGCATTTGTGCAAGATATCAGGCTGCTCCAAAGGTGTCTCATCTTGATGCTGTTAAGAGAATCCTCAGATACCTCAAAAGAGCACCTAAACTAGGTCTCTTGTATCCCAGAAACAAGGATTTCATTCTCCATGGATACTCTGACAGTGACTATGGCGGCTGAAACATTGACAAGAAATCTACATCAGGAGAATGTCAATTTCTTGGTGGAAGGATGATCTCATGGCAATGCAAGAAACAATCCTGTGTCTCTACATTAACTGCTGAAGCTGAATACATTACTGCTGCTAGCTGTTGTGCACAACTGCTATGGATTCAGAATCAGATGTTAGAATATGGATTCAACTTTATGAGTACTCCTATCCATATTGACAACAACAGTGCTATCTCCATTACTGAAAATCCGGTGAAGCACTCCAAGACAAAGCATATTGACATCAGGTACCATTTCATTAGAGATATTCATGAGAAAAATCTAATTAAGTTAATCAAAGTCGACTCAAATGAACAATATGTTGATTTGTTCACCAAAGCTTTTGATGAACAAAGATTTAAGTATCTCATAACAGCTATTGGGATGATAAACATTGATTAGCCTAACTCTTTTGAAAAACCTTTTTGAATATGTAAGTGTTATGTCAATACAATTTAAGCCCTGTTACAAAAGGTCTTTCTGAAATTTTCTAAGTGTAAATTCCTTCCAAAGAGAAACTAACCCTCGGAAGTTATTTTTATATCTTCCGAAGCAAAATTTCTCAAAGGATAACTTTCTTCTCGGAAGAGTTTTTGGTTTCGGAAGAAGCGATTGATTACATATCAGATCTACTTCCGAGGCTTACACACTCTCCATTCGGAAAGCAATTCTAACTTTCAGAAGCAAAGTTTTTACTTCGGAAGTAAGAATTGCCTTCGGAAGACAAATTACCTTCGGAAATGTTTTACATTCGGAAGAAAGATTCTACTGTGTAACGTAAATCTCTTGGGCCCCACACTGTAATAAGCAAGGATTTTGTTAATGATGTCGGATTATTTAACTGATTTTAACCTTACCGCCACTGTCATTTCTTCCACTAAAACATCACATCACCTTATCCTAGCCCCCATTACCACCTTTCCACCCTCTTTTAAATAATCTCGACTATTCAATTTCATCTTCTTACTTGTAATTTTCACTACCCTAGAAATTTCTCTTCACTCAAACTTTACCCAAGCTCAAATTTCATCTGTATTCATCTTTCTCCAATGGCACTTAACCCTCAGCACAACCAAGTCACACTTCTTGATTCATCAAGAGATGCTGACTTCTCAAAAATCATCTCCTTTCTCACCTAATGATCTTACTACACATCCCTTATTGTTAACCCCACTGTTTACTCGAACCAAATGGCCGAATTTTGGGGAAATGGTCAAGCCGAAACCCTAAATGGGATTCATGTACTGAGGTCCAACATTTGTGGATAGGAGTTGATCATTACTGATCAACTCACCAGGGAGCATCTAGAGCTTCAGATGAAGGAGCTCCTACTGAATTCCCCAAGGAAGATTTAGACAGCAGTTACATCCTAATGGGATATGGTGGAGACATAAGCAGGTCGACAGTCTACAAGTTCAACTTCTCCTACAACTGGAAGTTCCTCCTGCATATTGTCCTCCACTGCCTGTCAAACAAGTCTGGGGGATGGGATCAAATTCTATATGAACTAGGATGCTTAGTTCATGGATTGGTGAGAGGCCTGCGCTTCAATTACTCAAGATTTGTGCTCACCAATCTGATTGGGAATCTTCAAAGGGAGACATTCTTTATGTACCCCCGATTCATTTAACACATAATCAACTGTGAGTTGGACTCGAGTATGCTTGTCTGTGCTGCTGCTCTAACTGCCCCTCACATGAGGCCTACCATCTTCAAGACTTTGAAGAAGGTGTCCACCAACTTCACTGGAAGGTACACTACTCTGCTTCTAGGTATGATTGAGTGTATAGCTCCTGGTGACATCCCTGTTCACCCCATAGGTGATGAACCCACACTAGCAACCTCCACCATAATGCCAACACTACCTTCTCCACTTATCACCATCACATACCACAGACGCCCCAAACGAACCCTTATTCAATCTACTCTGATTGAACAAGCCCTTCCTGTTCAATCCAAAAAGACTAGAGTGGAAACATGGGCTCCCACTCAGTCTAAGGTCTTTTCATCCTTCTCTTTTGACCTCAATATAGGTTTTGAGTCTCCTCAGTCTCAACCCAGGTGCCCGATACCCAAACCAACAACCATCAGGAAGAGTATTTACACTCTTCTGAGCAGCAAACTAGGGACAGCCCCACCAAAGGCTCAATGCCTGTAGACCTTGACCAAGGTCCCGGGTCAGTAGGCTTAACCTCCCTATCTTTTATTGGCCTTCTCTTCAAAACTGATAAAGAGATAACATCTCTCCATGGCAATGAAGTTGATCTACAACACCCTCTCCAAGATCAACAGAGCCCAGATAAATCCCTTATCTCTAGCCCCCATCAACAACCCATAACTGAGGTGAGTCCCATTGATGTGGAGGGGACTCATGCAGATTCAGCTGCCACTACAAAAGGTGCCTCAATGGACCTTATGGACAGTGGTAATATATCTGAGACTGAATCTACGACAACCGAGCCTTTTGATGACTCTGAAAGAGACATCATTAAGCACGGGAAACCAGGGTGCCAAGAAACCACATCTGGTGGTGAGGTTGAAAATACTAGGTATGTTACCTCATCTCCCCATGATTCTTCAAAAGAAGATGAGGGAAGCATGAAACTCCTCATTAAAGACCTTCTATCTAAAGTCTCAAACCTTGAATCCTTGGTTAGGACTTTAGAAGAAAGGTCCGCCACTCAGCAACTTTAGATTGATAATCTCAAGGCTAAACTAGCTGAGAAACAGACTGAGAGATTTGTTAGGCATGTACATGTTCTGTGAAGTCGGCTTGGATCGATAAACATCCGAGCATGTTCTTGACGGAAGGATAAACAACAGCACAAACCAAAAGTCAAACAATAATACGAACTATAATTGAATGGTTTCATTGATAAAACCTAACGATTACAAGCTCTTTACAACATAAGAATCAAGACTCTTGGCAAGGGGAAGATCGAGCATGATCTCCCCTCTCATCCGGCAGCCCTAGGCTCCGGGCAGACTTCCTCTCAGATCCTTTGGAAATCCTTCATCTCTCTACACATTGAAACTGCTATATATAGGCCTCGGCCCATATTAGATGCGACTGGGCCCATTCGTGCGATTGGACCATGCGTATGGTTCAATCGTATGACTGGACCATACGTATGGGTCAATCGTGCGACTGGACCATTCTTATGGTTCATCTTACGAATCCCCCAATCGCATCTCTCAGTCGCACGACTGGTCCATTAGCATGGCTCAGTCGTACGATTGAGTCTCATTCGTATATGCTCCTATGAATGACCCAGTTTCATGTGTTTACAACATATCAGGTGTATAACATTAAGTCTAGACTATTCGACAAGCGACGGACACACTATATATGACTATATATGCTCCAACAAATTCCCCATTGGACTTTGCTTGCGAATAGTAGATAACACCTCTTACAATCTTCAGTCAATCTTTGCTCTGGTTGCCAATAGAATCAAACGAAAACCAGATTAGCCAACGTTGCCGATCCGTTAGGTTACACACATCCTTGAAAATGAATTTAGGCATAACAGCTTTCGTTTACTTTGTAGAACACCATCATAGCAGCAAGATTCCCCATATGACTGATTTTTCCAGATAATGATATGAACAGTTTTCCATTGCTTCAATCTTCACACAGGCTAACCTGAT
Organism: Flaveria trinervia; assembly: GCA_025506515.1. Classification (NCBI taxonomy): domain Eukaryota; kingdom Viridiplantae; phylum Streptophyta; class Magnoliopsida; order Asterales; family Asteraceae; genus Flaveria; species Flaveria trinervia. The sequence continues at coordinate 49,094,533 of CM046450.1, forward strand.
TAACATTACCACCTGCAGAAATTCCCCCTCACATTCAGCATATCCCAATATATAGACATTGTGCTCTCCTTGCGTCTTCACACGGTGTATTGGGCAAAAGGTTGAAGGTTCCAATCCACAGCTGACAATATCAACCAAATCAACATGCAAGAAGATTCATCATCGGAAACCGGTTCACATCATCACTTTCTGATTGCGTCTTCACTTTCTCTATACATGGATTCCCCCTAAGAAGTAGAATCCTTTCTGTGCAGATAAATATAACTTGATTGGCCCATAAGTAGTCAAATGCTCCTGACTACCCCACAAAATTAGCACCAACTGCTGACATCTTCTCTTCTCTCTTTCGTGTTCCAATTACATTCACCTCTTCTGGAAGTCCGACGAATAATGGGGTACACATCAAACTTATTTGACAAAAGAACCTTAGGGTGAATATGCTTTGCTCATCTTCAAATCTATGCAAGAAGCTGTTCCAGACTCTTTTTTGGTCTGGAACAAATGCGGATGAGTCAATGCGGATGGCACATTCGTGCGATTCAAAATACGACTGGTCCAGTCGCACGACTAAACATACGACTGGTCCAGTCGTACAAATGGTCCATTCACATGGTCCAGTCGTACGAATGGTCCATTCGCATGGCCCAGTCGCATGAACGGGTCTGCACGCAGATTTTCAGATCTGCAGCTGCCAAGGCTGCCCAAAACCCTAATCTGACGAATTTAACATGAACCGAAACAAATTAGGCATCATCAGATTCGAAAGGGTGATAGGAACGTGGTTTCGAATTCGATTTTAACATAGAAGCAACACACATAACAGATCTGAGCAAAACATGAAGAACACGAAGTGGGTTTAACGTCAAGATCTGAAATTTGATCCAGAAATCAAGAGCTCGGGTTGCTAGAATGATTGTTAGATCATTCCAGCAGTAACTGGCTCTGATACCAAATGTGAAGTCAGCTTGGATCGATAAACATCCGAGCATGTTCTTGATGGAAGGATAAACAACAGCACAAACCAAAAGTCAAACAGTAATACGAACTATAATTGAATGGTTTCATTGATAAAACCTAACGATTACAAGCTCGTTACAACATAAGAATCAAGACTCTTGGCAAGGGGAAGATCGAGCATTATCTCCCCTCTCATCCGGCAGCCCTAGGCTCCGGCAGACTTCCTCCCAGATCCTTTTGAAATCCTTCATCTCTCTACACATTGAAACTGGTATATATAGGCCTCGCCCATATTAGATGTGACTGGGCCCATTCGTGCGATTGGACCATGCGTATGGTTCAATCGTACGACTGGACCATGTGTATGGGTCAATCGTGCGACTGGACCATTCTTATGGTTCAGTCTTACGAATCCCCCAATCGCATCTCTCAGTCGCACGACTGGTCCATTAGCATGGCTCAGTCGTACGACTGAGTCTCATTCGTATATGCTCCTACGAATGACCCAGTTTCATGTGTTTACAACATATCAGGTGTATAACATTAAGCCTAGACTATTCGACAAGCGACAGACACACTATATATGACTATATATGCTCCAACATGTTCAAGTCTCATTGACTTCTTCCTCCAACTCATCTAGCTCTCAAGATGATGCTACCAAAAGGGGGAGAATGTTCAGAGACAAACATCTGAGGAACCACAGAACCAATCTTCAACTTCAACATCTTTTACTCCTATCATCGTTGTGTCTGAGCCATCTCTCAAAGATGCTCAGCGATCTCTACAGACTCTTCACCAAGTTTCTGTTGAGATCCTCCACTGATCAGCCAAGCCCTGATGCTGCAATGATTTACTTTGGAGCTGAAGAGCTTCAAAGGCTTACTGCACCTTCTACCACTGTGGAAGAAGTTGGTCAACCTAAGGTCCACATGGAACCTAAGATTTAATTCGAAGGGGAATAGGGACTGATGGCCCAGCAACTAAAACAGTCGGGACAAAATTTGCATCTCCTCCAACTTCCAAAGTTGAAGTTAAAGCCTCAGAAGAACAAGCTGAATCTTCCGAAGCTAAAATGGAAGCTGCGGAAGGACTGTTCAAAATGTCTGAGGAACTGATCATCACAAATGCAATCCTTTAAATGGCATCTGAGGTGAACAGCGAGGACTTTCTGGATCTACCTCCATCCGAGACACCCTCTCTGCCTCTCTCACAATCAGAATCCACTCTCCAAGAACCACCATAGTCAGGCTCTTCAAAAGATAAAGGGAAAAGAAAGATGACTGTGGAAGAGCTTAGGAAGAGGAGAAGATTGAGAGGCTAAAGAAGAAAGGAAGACTTCCTACTGAAAAGTTTCTAGCTGCCAGTACAAAAGCAGCTGCAGCCAATCAGGAGGCTGTCAACAATAAGAAGAGAGAAGAGATCATTGACCAGCTTATCAAATTGGGAGCTGCCAATGAAGAAACACTCTGCTAGCACTAGAGGAGTTGGTGAATCTAGAGAAGGCAACCCGGATGAAACTTGAAGAATAAGCCAGGTTAGCCTTAGAGAAAGAGAAAGAAGAACAGAAGGAAGCTGACTTGCAGCAGAGGAGAGACAGGATAAAATTCCTAATCTCCCGAGGCTTTAATCTTCAAGAACTCTTCCTACACAACAATGAGACGATCCTCTGGCTCTACAACAAAGAGCAGGATCAATGGAGAAAGAAAGAAGAAAGGTTGCAAGAGAAAAGACAAAGGAGAAGGAGAAAAAGAAGAAGAAAGAAGAAGCAAGGGTCATTGCAACCAGGAAGCTCGATGAAAAGGCCTGGATGAAAGACTATCTTCGGGCCCATGGCTTCTCTGGAAGGCAGGTGGGTCCCATGTCAGAGAAGACACTCCAACGGATTGTCAGTGAAATCAAGGCTGACATCCGATTGGGAAAGAGAAAAGAGATGTACAAAAGGGTAAAGGGGATGACCTTCACTGCAACCTCTCAACCATAACCTGAACCCTCACCCCTACCTTTCACCATCAAAACCGAACCCTTCACCACTGAACCCACATCATTACCCACATCCACTTCATCACCCCAACCACCTAAACTTCCCATCCTTCAACCTAAAACACTTTCTAGAACCTCTGAACCACAACCTACCCAACTTCCATCCAAACCATCCCCTCAGCCTTCTCAACATCTCTCTCTTGAGGAGTTCAAGGCAATCAAGACCAAGCTCACCAATTGCACAACCTTGAGCGAAGTCTCATGTGAAGAAGACTCTATCAATATCACCTATGTTGATGGATCTTCATGTTCCTTCACAAGAGATAAATTCCTTGATTTGCCTAGAGGAACATTAGACTAGGCTGCTAGACTTCTAGGCCTTAACTCAGATTCATTAAATGATGAAGAGAAGAGACTTAGAAGGAAACTGGTGACTTTGCTAGATACCAAGAAAGAGGACAAGATTCCCAGTCAGTCTCTTGTGCCTAGAAAGAAGATAATCTAGTGGAGGTTCGATGAAACTTCTCACAACTTTGTTGTGGAAAGGGAGAATGGCGAAATCAACAGACTTAATGTAACCTCTTTGCTACACTCCAGTAGGTTTGATATTGCTGAGTTAGCAGAGAAGCCATTCTCCAACCCCTCCAACTCTAAAACTACTGCACTCATCAGAAATCATCTCAGTAGTCTTCATCTAGCTGAGCTAACTACAAAAGCCAAGATTGAAGAAGAGTTGAAGTTGAGAAGACAGGAAGACAAGGGAAGATCTCCCACCAAGGGCGCTGCCTTTCTACAGATGGTGGAGGGTCTAGAATTGGAACCTATAGTTAGATGGGAATATGATTACAGTTCCCATCAACTAGCTCTTTTTAGTGGGCAACAACAGAGGGTACATATCATCCAAGGTGACAGACCAGACTTCCTGTCTACCAAGGATTTATACAAACTTCTCAGCACCATATCAGGGAAGAACAAGGAAACATATAAATATCTACTCTCCTTGGTGCTGAAAGTTTTAAGAAGCAGAGACAAGTGAAGTTTTGGTAGCATCAGCCTAGAGGGAGTTTGTTAGATCAAGAAGAGGCTGGTGCAACCAAAACCAATTCACTTAGACAATTTTGGTACTACATGCAAAGGCTTTCGAAGCTTAGCATGGAACTTCCGAAGGTTGTAGAGTTCTTCTGAAGACAAAGTGAAAGATTAACTTCCGAAGACAGAACTCTACTTCCGAAGTTAAGAGCATGCTTCCGAAGATCAAGTCTTAAGAGAACAATCAGAAGACTACTTCCGAAGTATGAAGAAAAGAAGAAGTTCCCAAGTCTTAGAAGAAGCAGACTCTTCCGAAGTATAAGTGACTTCAGAAGTACTTGTTCTTCCGAAGCCACTTAACCTTCGGAAGACGCTGCTATGAACCAGTGGACACAAGTATGGTCTCTGACACTCCGCTGCAGACCTCTGATACTGCATGGCTTCTTCCTAAAGAGCCATGTAGTTGACCATACTTTATTCCACTGTTCACCTTTTATGATAGTACATGTTACCAACTTTAGTTGGTGACAAAAGGTAAGTTAGGGACATGTCCTGACTACCATATCTCAGATAAGACTTTTTCTGAGATACCTTAAACTATAGTCTTGTAGTATAGGCTTTAGTTATAGGATCCGAACTGCTATCAAAGTATATCCGGCTGTAGGTAGTATTATATATAGGTTCTCATTGTAACTCAATCCATAATGCTTGTAAGAGTCTTGTAATACTTGAGTTGAGAAGCAATATATAAAAGTACCCTGAAAATTACTTCTTGTGTTCATTATTACTTTCTATATTGTGATAAACTCTTATTGACTCTATCTTTATCCGAGTGTTGTTCAAAGTGAGTTTGAGAGAAAAGCTAAGTGTTAAGTGACCTTAACCGGTCCTGCAATTATAGTGGTGCGTAGTTTGACAAAAGGACTAACCCATCAGTACATTGTTGCTTTGTGTGTTCACATAGAGAACCTGGATGGGTCAGGAAAAAGACCTAAGCCGGTACACATGAGTTTCCAATCACCTCTTTATTTTCATGTTTTAAGTTGATAAAAATAACAAATAGGAGGGTCTTGTGTTGTCCTTTGGTTTATTATAAGCATCAATCATGGAGATATACGTGTGTGTGTGTATGTTCCAAAGAAACAGAGTTAGTATAAAAACTTTGAGTATGAATAACTGAACACATAACCATCCACGTCATTAATTAAGCCACGCACATGCACCCTAACTCTCTGTTTTGTAAGCTTTAACTTGCGAACATCAACTACACTATTAAAGTACAAGTATACGAGAAGGTGGATGGGGTTATAGTAATTTCAACGAATTTATAGGCAGAGTGATGACTACCTGAGACTCATGTTGTAGATTGGTGGCGAACCAACTACCTAGCATTTTTATTACTAAGTAGTTTACCACTTTGTCTATTTATTAGGTGGCGTAAAAAGTTGAAATATATAACATACATTCATCAAACCAAGTCTAAGTCCATGATTATTCCCCTAAATATATTCTTGATATAAGGCAACACCATATGTGGTCTTCATATATGCATGTGCTACAATGTTATAACTAAAATGAAAAAGAATAAGAAATATCAACCAATCTGATAATACTTATTAGATCATGATAAAGTAATAGTTAGTAATGTTAATTAATTAGGTTGAAAACTTGCACAACACGAACCCCGCTGTTATGTAGGAGTTTTGTTAGAAATTTTGTTTGTGTGGCTTCTGTATCTATTTGTGATAACTTAAATGTAAAATATTATATTAAACTTATTAACTATGAAAAAGACAACAAATTACATAAGAATGTTCAGAAAAATAATAATTCAAACTCTTGAAATGTAATATCCTATCTCGACGTGATGTTCGGGTTCCCCACTAGTATTTTACAATAAAAAAACCTTAAATTTTCTTCTATTTTCTGCACTAAACTTCTCTTTTACTCAAATGAAAGATTGTCTTTTTATTTGAGTTCTTCAAAAGATCACATGTTCCATTTATAAAGACCATATTTTATTTTTATAGTCTCTTAAACACAAACTTTAGGATAATCTTCGATATGTCCATAGTTGTTAACATCAATAATTTTCGTAATTCTGATCATCCTCAACATCATTATTAACGTCATCAAGATCAATAGCTTTATTGTCTTCAGCAGTCATCTTTTCCTTCACATGTTTTTTTAAAACTAGATTCTACAATAAGAGTCTTCATTTTCACCTCATGAATTTTCTCTGTGATAGGACTTGTATGCACAATAACAATAGGTTCAAGGTTAATAACAATATCCTTAGTAGGAGTCAACTGAGTCTCCTCCTTGAACTTGTACATCCTTTACAATAAGACAAATGGTTGTGTAGTTTTTGAAATTCTCCATGTTAGAAGCATCATGTAAACCAAAGGAGCATATAGAGTGTGAAGTTTATGGGTAGTTGATTTGTGATCTTTGTTAAATTTGATAATGCACATCTTATTTCTCATATCTATATATATACTTAAAAAAATTTGCATTTCTTTATGATATCTATATCTATACTATTTAACAAATAAGTATCTCTAATGCCACACTTTACTTTTCTATGACCTTAATTTTTTTTAATTTTCCACTCATTTGTGCTTTTGAATCATCTCTTTAATTAGCAAATCACCAAATCTTTTATATTTACATTTGCAAAATATCTTCGATCATCAATTGTATTATCCTTTACAAATGCATTAGTTTGTGGTTTTGTACGACGAGTACTTGGCGTGAGCAACGTGAGGAGGGGGTGGCGGGGTTTTACAACCCGACTTCACGGCCCGCCGAGCCATATGATGTGGGTGCCCCTCCCCTTAAGTTTTAAGTTATTTTGTAAAAATATAAGATGTATTTGGAATCAGTGATGGGTTGAGAATGCTCTTGTATTAAGAATGAATTAATAGTGAAAATGTGTTAATATAGGAACTCTCCATGGTTAAGACAACGACTGTTTGACAATATATGAATGATTAAGTGCTCAACCAATAAGAGGTCCGAACCATTAATTGTTGAACCATTAAGAGGTCTGAACTATTAAGAGCTAGTATATCTTTTAACTATTTAAAGGCAAATGTCTGACCAATGCAGATATCATTCAACATTAGACCTCTTAACCATTCAAAAACAAATGTCTGAACCATTTAGACATTTGCCCGTGAAACAAACAGTCTGAACCATTAAATGCTGAACATTAAATGCTGAACCATTAAATGCTGAACCATTCAACATCTGAACCATTAAAAAGTTGATTAAGATGTTGTCAAACAACCCTTATGCACTTAATTTGTTTTTTAACAACAAACTCACAACTTGATCATGATTGCATTCAATATAACTATGTTAATAGATTGCTTTATCTAGAAAACTACATGTTCAATGATATAAACCAGCCGTCTATAATGATGTCCTAGGCTTCATGCTCTCGGTATTATAATATATATTAAACCCTTTGATTGGTGGCTATAGTAACCACCTACCATTAGGTAGGTCTTCTTTTTTAGATATTAGCATCATCTTCCCCATGTTTTACACCGCTAGTTACTACCACCGTCGGTCGCCCAGTATTGGCTCTTTACAAGCCTCTAGTAAACGTGAGGTCTTTCAATGTCTTCACTTGCTTTGATAACCACCTTCGGCTTGTTGTCATCTATGCACCACTATGCTTAACCTCTTGACGTGTAGAAAACCAATAGCCTCTAGATACTTGAGACCAGTCTTGATGGTGACGGATGAAAGCTCTATCGCCACTAGCTTCCTTCAGGTCTGTGAAGAGAGATAAAGAGAAGGGATGTTCTAGCGATAAGAGAGATAGAGACAAAACCCAATTCAGATCTGTGGCTATGATAATGTGATAACTGATGGTGGCAGAGTTGGAAGCGGTGGTGTGGTGGCCGGACTAATGGCGGTGGTGTGGTGTTAGGAAAAATAAAAGGGGTTTTGTGTGTGTGGTGTGTGTGAGAGAGAGAGAGAGAGCAAGAGATGGAAAGAGAAGATGATAATTATGAAAGTGGATGATAATTTTCAGGACATGAAAAATGGATTTTTGTATTTGGTGAAAGAAAAGTTAAATTTCATTCTCACTTTTTTTATAATTCAAAATTTTAAATAATTTTTTAGTTAATATTTGTGTTCCGTCTCTATTGATGATATATATGTCAAAATTAATCATTTATTTATAGCATAAAAGAATTGAAAGGTAAAAAAACTACTGTTCACATTAGACTATAGTTCAAGTCATATTCCATTTTTTTCATCCTTTTGATGCATCTTTTAGAGTTATAATCATTGTGTTTCATTTGTTTTCCTTTTTTAACCCACACAACTAAGAAAATATGGCTAAAACATGACGACAGTGACGAAACCAAACCGAATATGAACCAACAACATTGAGTGACAGCAGTTTTCATGACGTGACATGCTTTACGATTTTATATGAGAATGATAGCCATTGTTACGTGTTTTTGTATATGTGTTTTGATAGTTGCAATAGTAGCACGACCCCACCGCAACATGTTGGAATGAATAACTAGTTCTTTTTAATCATGATTGGGATCACTTCGTTTAAATGCTTGTCCTTCGTCGGTCCAAACTATGAAATGCTTTATAGATCTCGTGTTTACAAATCAATTCACTCACATCTATCTACATGAAGAAGATAATATCTTCATAATCTTTTCTATATGTTGAAATGGAGTTAAGACTATCTGTTCAAGTAAATTTCCATACACAAACACAACACATGCTAGAGTCTAACCGACATTACATAGTTTCGCTTGCAAATCAGATATCATTACTATTTATCTCTGATCCTTTGATTTTGTAGGTTTAGTGGTGTTGATACATAAAGGAGATGGCGTTGGAATGGGTAGACGACTTGTCACGCATACAATGGACTGCCTCGTGATTTCAAATATGATTCCAACTATTCCATCGATTTCAACATCATATTGCTCATAAATCAAGAATGAAATAAAGGAAAAGGCCAACCCTGCAACAATGTGTCAATGGTAATGGTAAGTCAAAAGAAGAACGGTATAGTCAAACCAAAAGCATTAAGATAAACATGAATACAAAGTTAGATGCAAAGGAAACATGAATGAGGGAGGTTGGAGACTTGGAGGGAAGCCTTCATATTTTGCATTTTTCTTGGTGATTTAGTTACATGACTAGAGTTGACAACTGTGGTCTATTTACTTACAAATTGGTTGATTCAGGTTATGTTTATATCTAATGAGCCAAACGGGTGAAATAAAAAAATTAATTAAAAAAGACACGTGTCAAGCAAGTTAAATGGGCCAAAAGTTGTGTGAAGTGTATTTTTAATACATCAACCTTTTAAATCATTTTATTCAAAAGAAAACTTGTACTAGTATTGGGTACCCTAATTATTTATTAGAACCAAATATAACATGCTTCAGGTTAACCTACTTGCCTAACATACCATAAGTTACCCATTTTGATCTGTTACACAACCCGCATGGTCACATTTTTTGCAACCTTTATCATTGGCTACGCCCCTAACATGAAGCAGTTAGGAAAAACAGAAAAAAAATCTTACCTACTCCCATTGATGTGGGAAAGTTGTTTGCCACAAGCAACTTGAAAAGATATATTGCAACTACCACCTGCAAGGGAATGGGCGCTCATTAAGGATAAGGAACAAAAGATTCGTGAACAAATAAATGTTATATGATCACATAAGAAAAGATGCATAAAGGAATATGAAAAATATAAAGTTTAAATTGATAACTACCTTGAAAAACAAACTCCAGTTGCTTCCTTCTGCCAAAGATCTAGCCACTAGACCTACTTCATTCCATATGTTTGCTATCATTCTAACAAAACTCCTCATACTCATTTCTGACACCTCAAAACATGGTAATGTTCTCGAGATAGAACACACCAACCTACACCGTGGGACCACATTCAGATATACAAAAAAAGAAAAAAAACAATGCAATTGTTGACAAAGGGCTTATGAGTTATGCTTACCCTTTAGATGACAATCTAGCATACCCATTTACTTTAGGTGAGATTCTAGCATATCCAAAAAGTGCAACTATAATAAGCAGCAGAAGCTGAGCTGTAGAGGATACAATCCTTCTTTCACATACACAAAACCAATAATAAAGAAAAGCTACTCCAAGAAAGCATATGAATGATCTCCTCTCATCTCTCCACAATAAAATATCTGCAACTGCATCCACAACATAATAAATATAACATTTTTCAGAAGCAATCTAAGATTTCATCATAAACTTGAAAACTAGTGTTTCATCTGCTAATATATTGATGAAAAAAGGGATAATTTCATACACCCCTTCAAAACATGAAACAATATCATGTTTATCCAAAAAACATAATATCAAATATACCCATTTTTAAATTTATGACATTTATACCTTTCCCTTAAAACTTGCATTAGGATATCAGAGGTCGGAGTGTAAGGAGGAAGAGAAGGGTATAATAGTTGTATTATAAAATGTATTTTGCTAAATGGCAAATATGATACTTTTTTAGGTATTACGTGAGGGTATATTTGATATTATTATTTTGTTTGGCTAAATATGACATTATGCAAGTTTTTATGGATATATACGAAATTGCACTTGAAAAATTGGTGGTGAAATATGATTGTTACCTTCGCCACTCCCTAGTAGTTCCTCAATTTTTGATTGTTCAACTAAGTCACCAAGTCTTGTAGAAGGAAAATATTTAGCTAAATGAGTGAATGATTTGACAGTCAATGTTATACCATCCTGTATGTTCATCAATCAATAACAACACAAATGTTAGAAGGAAAATTTACAAGGTTGTAAGAAAAACATGGATTTATAAAATTAAATATAGACATACATAGATACATACAAAAAACACACACACATCTGTGTGTACATGTATTTACATTGTTGAACCTATAAACTTACATCAAGTGACACGATTGGCGAGTATTGAATATGCCGCTCAGCTGCAGAGCAGTTGTAAGTTCTAGTGCGTGACATCAATTGGATTACATTGCGAACAGAAACATGCTTAAGGTCTGTAGAATTTATATTTAAGTGCATCCATTTTATGAGAGAAACAATCAACCGTACAACCACATCAGGAAGTTTAATGATTGGTCTGCAGTCATATACAAATAGAAAAAAATAAAAAATATATATAAAATCCATATCAAAATGAGAATTCCAAATAGGAGGTAATGGTGACCTAAATAAAGAAAACAGTGAATGAGATATGTCAGCTATTTGAGAACATTTGTGCAATTTATTTAAAAGGAACTATTCTTTAAGCTCCATCTCTATCATCATAACCCACACAATACCAATATTCTAGTTTTAACAGATGATAAAATTTTGTTGGCTAAAATTTCTAGATTTGTTTATCATTGTGATTTATGGCAATGCTATATAACATAAATAATAAAAATTTTAGATCAAATCATTATTCATTACCTGTAATAACCTAAGCCCTCCAGCATACATAGGGCAAACTGCCAAGATTTTGTAGGCTCAAAATTTGTGATGAAGAATACCTACAATGTATAGGCATTTAGGGCTACCATTTAGTCATTAATCTCACATATAAGAAATAGAAAAAGAAACAAAAAAAGATTCAATAATACCTTTCCTGATACAATGAGCATGTGAGATGTCAAAGCAGCCTCTGCACAGATAAGGGCATGAGCGACATTCTCCACATAAGTGAAGTCAGAAATGGTTTGATCACTTCCTATAATAAACTGGAATGAGAGACTCTATTACTTATATAATAATTAACCTAGAAAACACTTTCTCTAAAAACTGCACAGCTTTTATATAGAACATAAACAACAATGCACATAAATTGATATTAATAATCAAGTTTCCACACCTTAGCCCAACCAGATTTTGCAACTTCAATAAGAGATGGCAAAAGAACCGTGTCATCAGGTCCAAAACATTGCTGGGGCGAATTGCACACGTAAGGAGTCCATCAATGTCATTAGCAAGCAAAACATATGCCTCTGCTTGAGCTTTAAGTTCACTATACAAATCCTTAAACTGTATAACAACAAAGAATTATACCAACTGGATGTTCATAAAAGTTAAGAGATAGAAATAGTGAAGAAGATCACATACTTTTGAAGAGTATAATAACGTCTCATTCCCACTGCATATATCATGTGAATTATCAACTACAACATCCACAGTACTGGTGTATATTAGTCGCTTAACTTTGCATCGTTGACAAGCATTGATAACATTCTTAGCACCTATATAACATAAATGCATAAATTGGATCAAAAGACCAATAATAACAAAGTTTCAAACTACAACACAGGCTTAATTAAAGTGAACTGATAATTAACCTTGAACAATGATGGAGTAACCATAATAGAAATCTTGATTGCAAGAATCAATATCATCCATGTAAAACAGAACTTCTGAACCCTCAATAGCTGCAAACAAAAGGGCATTAGCACTTCACTTAAAAAAGCCACTTACGAAAGCAAGTGAATTGAGTTCCTAGACAACATGATACAAAGCTTCTTAGGTCACAACAACGGTAGTTGAACAGTGGATCAATTACAACAAAGTAAAACGGAAATTTCATGAAGATGATGTAATCAAAAGTACCGTTGATGATGGTGGTTTTTTGGCGAACATCAACGTGAGCATAGGAAGCACGACCAGTAGAGATAGCACGATTGAGAGGGGAGTCGTAGTTTGACTCGGAGGGATCGAGTTGAAGGGACTGAGCGGAATCGGCAATTCGGACGATCCAATTGCCCAAGGTCAATAACCTCACGACGAGACATCTTCCGATGAAGGTTCTGCCGCCGAGGACAACGCAAGTTTTCGAGTGATCGTCGTCGATCGCCATTGCTATACTTTCAGATCAATCGCCTGTGGAAGGAGAATGGCGCCCAAGAAGATGCTTCCAAGTGGTGGGGCCTAGGTTGTTGGGGACTGATGAACTTTGCGTTACCTTTTATTATTATCACTATCATTATCATCCATGGGTAACTTTTAAGTAAAAAATGTAGCTTTTATTATTTGGTTTAGAGCTGGATATTAAATATTAATACGTGGGAGGATTTTCTATTTGTAAAATACGTGTGACCAAATAAGATGGATAAGTTAATAAATATTGAAAGTTATGGTTAAGGTTTAGGACACGTTTCATTCGCAGAATCTATAGAAATTAGAACCGAAATTCGGTTGATAGAATTCAAGAATCCTTTGAATATGCGATTGGAATTTAAAACGTTACCAAAACAAGAGATTTTTAAAGATTTTTTTGTGATTTTAATTTCAATGAGAATTTTAGTTCTATTTGATAGGGATTTTTTATACAATTCCAATCAAAATTCCATTTAAAAACAATTTGTAAAACAAATGACTCCTAAGAGTTTTAGGATGAAGATTGTGCTTGAGTAACTACTCATATATTTAGTAGTTGTATCTTATAGCTTGACCTCTCTAACGTTATGTCAGACCTCCGGATAACAAAGAAATATTTAAAACGGTCCTTTGAGTCACCTTCCGACCCTTAATTTAGTTGATTAAAATCTAGATATTTGATCGCATAAGAACATATTAATAATTTTTTCATGACTGATTTATTAGAGCAAGTTCATTAGTTTTCTAAATCTCAATATTTTTTTATATACTTTATTAATTTTTAATACACACACATATATACACACACTATAAAGTTACATTTTTTTATCTTTAATATATGAATAATATTTTTGTAATTATTTTAAAGTTAAATTATTTTAAAAAGTGTGCTATATAACAATGCTAATTTTAGTTATCTTGTTTGTTTAATTCTAATTATGGTAGTATATGACTATTGGTTTTACATGGTGGTGTTGTTGTGAACTCAATGTTGAAAAAGTATTTTTAGTTACAGAAATATTGTTATCATAAATTTTTATGGTGTTGTTGTTCGTGCGATAATGCTAAAGTTACACCAATGCGGATGGTTTTATAAGGTGGATAGGTTACACCAATGATGGTGGTTTGCTTCAATACATAAGAACTTTAAGTTTTTATGTTGGGTCGGTATGGGTAACAACGATGCGGGTAATATTGATGTACATATCAGTTAGGTGATGCGACCGAGCAAACCCAATGTGAATAACTATAATGTCGGTGACAGTTTACTCTTCCACATTTGCCATACTTAGACTAACAAAGCGATCAATGTGAATAAGGAAGGCGATGCAGATAGTAGTTGAAAGATGCGAAATAAACCCTATGCATGCAACAGTGATGTGGGTGGCAAATTACCCTCCTGCATTAACCATACTTAGACTAATAGTCAATGTGAATGAAGGGGCAATGCGGTAATAATAAACAACATATTTTTCAAATACAATTAAGATGGAAATTATGCAATGTTATACCTTTAACTTTATTTGAAAAACATTAGAACATTAAAATGTAATGTAAGGTTCTTGCATAAACTTTAAATAATAGCATAGATTCAGAATAAGCGCGCTCTCTCTCTCTTGAATCGAGAACTTGCATGCAAAGCTGTCCCAAAATGGGAAATCGGGCGGCTAAGGTCCCATATATATCGTAATATTAGGGCACTAGGTTAAAACCCATGTAATACACGGGTTAAACAAATATATATATATAATTGTTTAAAACCCCATGAAGTCTTCTGAAGTCTGAAGACAAAGTCTTCCAAAGCCCGAATACTGATTTCTTCTGAAGATAGAGAAGACATGCTTCTCTAACTTACTTTTGACAAAAACAAACCTACTTTCTGCTGCCAGCTCTGAATACTCACCAACTTATATAAGTTGACGATTACCTTTTGTTTTTGTCAACTGTACAGTATGGTGTATTTGTCTACAACTTTCTACTCTTGTACTTTTATAATATAATAGGATGTGAGCTATGACATGTCATAGTCACTTGTCAAAAGACAATATGTCTTTTAACTTTACATTGAGCTTGTTGTCTAGATTAGTCTTTTGAAGCCATAAAACCAATTCTTCCAAAGCCAAAGATGAATTTGAAGCTTCTAAGACAAAGTCTTCTGAAATCAAGATTGATTTCTTCCGAATACAAAGATGGCATGTCTTCTCTGACATACTTTTGACAAAAGCTAAAACACCTTTTTGCTGCCATATCTAAAGACTTACCAACTAGCATGAGTTGGTCAAAAGTCCATACTTTTGTCAACTTAGATTAAGATGTTGAGTTTGTAGCTTTCTAACTATGTACTTTTTTTATTTTTTTTATAATAGATAAGGATGTAAGCTATGACATTTCATAGTCACTAGTCAAAAGGCAATCTGTCTTTTGACTCTACATTGATCTTATTATCTAGATTAGTGTTTCTAGTTGGTCTTCAAAATATGATCGGCTATAGGATATATTATTCATATCTCAAGTACTTGTATCTTTAGATAAGCTTTGTAACAATTGTAAGAACTTGAGTGCAATATACATCATCTTGAAAACCATATTTGATTGTTCTTGTCATTTTTCTTTTACTTGTGTTCATTGTTTCATCTAAGCCGATTTCCTATTTGAACTACCAAGTGTTATAACTCTCGTAACCTTGTAAAAATATTGCATTGACCCAATTCACCGGTCCTGCAATTGGTATCAGAGCTTTTTAGGCTCTTGATTATGAGATCTCTCCATTTAGATCTCCCATCCACATAGACAACAACAGTGGTATCTCTATTATGTATGAAGGTCTGAGGAAGGCAAAGAAAATAATAAAGATCTCATGAAGCAACAGTTGAGAACTTTAGTTTGAGATCTTTGCCTGCAAGTTACGTGAAACTATGACTCAACAATACTTTAGCTATGTTGAGATTGTGGATACTCTCATGGATGTTAGAGTAAAACTTGATAATAAGGATATTATGATGAAGTTCATGTTCTCGCTTCCTAGACAGTGTACTCACTACTGTATGGCCATTAAGAGAACTAAAAACTCTCTACTCTTACTCTCATAGAATTGTATGGTATTTTAGTGACTACCAGATGGAGATGAACATGCAAAATCTATCAAGCAGCTCTTCCAGAAATCAACAGAGTTCAGCCCTCTATGTGGTTGAAACTTGAAAGGGATAGTAGAGAACCACAACATCATCTTATCTGCTACCCTAATAACTCACAAAAGGGTCCAAGAGACAAGCTCTACTTTAGCCTGTATGTCTGCTGATAAAAGTTATAGCAACTTTCTCTTCACTCTTAAAGACTTAGATTGTATCCATCCAGATGACCCGGAGTATATCGAGATAGTCTAGCAATGGCTCTTCTCACTCACAGAGCCAAGAAGTTCTACAAGGAAACCATAAGGAAGTTTCCTAGCAATGTATCTAGTGGAAAGTTTGGATTGGATAAAAGCAAAGTGAAGTTTTACAACTGTAACTAAATGGGACACTTTGCTAGGAAGTGCAAAGCACCAAAAACTAATGGTGGACAAGCACAATCTAGGCCAAACTACATTAAGGTTGTTCCAAATCTAAGAAGCCAATCCAACTAAAACACAAGTTGTTATTGCTGTTGAAGAAGGAGGCCTTGACTAAAGCTTTCAGGTAGAAGATGTTTCTACCAACCAAGCACTGATGGTTAACCATGAAAAAGCCAAGGCACTAAAACATCTTTGTACTCCTGAATGTGTTACTAAAGTAAATATGTATAGTTCCTATAACCTCGAAGTGAGATCTATTCTTGAGGTCCTTGAAAAATTTAAAAATTGATTTCAAAAGAGCTAAAATTGATTATAAACTTAAGATAGGAGAATTAGAGAAAAAAATTTCAACTCTTAAGCATGAGCACACTAATCACTGGACTCAAATCAATGATATCATTATCAAGTTAGCTAAATGCAAGGCTGAGCTTGTGATCAACAAAACCAAGGCAGAAAAATCTGTTCTTGAGGAGGAAATGTAAGGCCCGTTCCCGGGACGCTTACAGCTGGGTTCTCATCGCACATAAAACGTATAATTACATTTGTATTTCATAAAATCGCAGCGGAAAACTAAAACAATCTTTCATTTCCATGTAAATGCTTTTGCAAATTAATACAACATTCATTACAAAATAGCTTGTTCGCATTACAATGCAAAAACATTAATCAAAAGAATGCCATCCAAAAGAGCTGAGTAGTCGCCCGTGCCATCCTCAGCAATCATTACCTGCCAACTGGAAACACATCAAAGTCAGCGTTGCTGAGTGAGTTCTAGTTTTATAAATAAAACATACTTTACTTTACATTCGTTCGCGATCATACATCATACGTACATACAGATAATATCAGTATTATCCTCATCATTCCGTTCATTAACTTTGCTCATTCAACGTGTTACATTATCGTTCACTTCTCTATCTAGATCCGGTCAGACTTTACCCTCTTCGTGGCACTCAGCCGCGATTACTGAAGTTGAATGACCAAGTTCCTGTTCTGTACATTATTCCGATAATTCATTTACGTTCATTCATACTTCGTTCTTTCATACAAAATCTTTCGTTCATTTATAATTTCGTTCCTTCGAGTCTGTTGCGACAACAGGGTCGCTCACCTCCTTAACAATCCCAACGACTTCGCACTATCCGAGTCTGTTGCAACCATAGAGTTGCTCACCCCAATTGCCAATTTCAACGATAGCATGCTATCCGAGTCTCCTGCAACCATAGGTTGCTCACCTCATGGCAACTTCACAATAACGTCCTGTCCGAGTCTGTTGCAACCATAGGGGTGCTCACCTCATAGCAATCTCAAGGATTGCATACCATCCGAGTCAGTTGCAACAACAGGGTTGCTCACCTCATTTATGTGCTTGCAAGCCTTTCCTTTGTTCGTTCATCATTCAATAATGCATGCATTCTTACTTTATGTTCCTCTTTCATTATCTTTCACTTTACGTTACATAATACTTCATTCATTCATTAACATGACACGTAAAGCCACCAGAAAGATAAACATACATCATAATAAGGAACATATCACACGCAATCATCATCATCATACAGGGCAACATCATACATACGTAACAAGCCTAAACATGCAACACCATCATCGCCATGCCCGGCATGCTCTCTAAGGCCTCAATCGTCATCTTACATGCTCTTACGAAAACCTTTACGTCAAAACTTACATCTGCCCTTTCTCCCGAAAGTCAGAAGTCAAACTACGCTTCCCACGGGTGCAACAGCCCTATTCGGGCGTATGGACACCCTTCAGTCGCGTGGCATCCATGCGACTGAACACTATGCGAATGAACTAATGTGGATGAATACCCATGCGAATGAACATTTGGTCGTGCGAATGGACAATGCGGATGAACCTCAAGCGAATGGGATTAATGCGGATGAGCACTTATGCGACTGGACCTTCAGTCGCATGACCTCCATGCGACTGGCCTTCAATCGTGCGAATGGACATTCAATCGTGCGAATGGACATTCAATCGTGCGAATGGACCCCAATCGTACCCTAATCGGCCGTATGGCCTCCATTCGGCCTCCAGTCGGTCGCCTAGCCCTAGCTGATGCAGAATGCAGTTCATCCCGACTGCAACCGAGGGTTTTCGGCCTCCAAACTCATCTAACCCATTTAAGCCCTAATCGACCATCCTAAACTTAGGGATACATACCACGACACCATTCAAGCACACACAAGTTCACAATCAAGCCACAAACGCATCATACATACACATACACATACACAAACGGGTCAACATACACACACTCAAAAACCCGATTTCAGATGTTTTCCAGCCCTAATTGTTAGAAAACAAGTAAAAGTAGGGTTCTAGAACTCACACAAATGACCATGATGAGTAGAGCTTCGGTTTGACTCGTTTCTTAACAAATTTGGCTACTCGAACCAACCCGAACCAACACTTTTCCTCTTTTTCTCTTCTTTCTCTCTTCTCCTCTTTCTTTGGCTGATTTGTGAGTGTGGGGGAGAGGGTAAGGGCTGCCCTTTCCCATATACTCCCACTCACCCGACTTTCTTTCGTTGGCGAGTTTGATCCATCGACTTTGGACTTTATTTCTTTTCTTCTTTAGTCGGCTTCAAAATAAATGAATAAATAATCGGGTGTTACAGAAAACTTTAAGAATATCATATCTTCATCCATGCATGTAAAGATTTTTATCAAAACAGACACAATTTGGGTTCAAGTGAGATAACTACTCCACATACATTACTATCAGTAAGACCTATAAGGTGTGAAACTTGTCAAGATGAGATAGTAAAGGATGGAAATGAAGAGGAGATAGTAAAGGATGGATCTGAAGTGAGTGAAGAAGATCATCCTATGAATGGTCACTATTCTCCTACATAGAACAAAGAACCAAGGATGACCAAGTCTACTAGGAAGAACTTGATCAGAGCAGCTAAAAGAAAATCAAAGAAAGCCTAAGAGATCAAGACCACCTTCAAATACAAGCAAAAAACCGATTAAATGGTGTCATTTTTACCCAAACTTGATTCCTAACCTGATTAAACTCTATCCGAACTTGATTAAGGCATAACCCTAAAAAACCAAACCCGAATACACATCAAACCTGAACTCGAAATTCTTATTTAAATTGGTATTTGAGTTGTGTTTTTGCAATTTGGATGACCCTAATAACCCGAATGCCATATCGTCATAATTGATAATCCATATTTCATATTCTAGAATTTTATTCGACGCTATCTGTTTTTTACTTTTAGTGAACTCGATCAATTCTTTATTCACTCCATTTTTAATTGATGACACAAATATTAACTCGATCATTTCATCGATCCATCTTCCATACTAAACCATTTATAGTGATTACAAACAAGTTATAATGATTTCATACTCGTGTATTTTCATGTATTGTTAGACTATATTGTTTGTGATTTTTTGTACGTCCGAACATAATGATATAAAGGTAACATGTTTTATGGCCTAGTAATATTTTATTGCTTCATTTTTGTTCGAGCAATAATAATTATGATATTTGTTTATGTTAAGTGTATTTTCTAGTAACATGTGGATTTAGGAAATTGTTTTAGTTTTTTAGTTTTTTTACTATGACTACTAAACCTACTTGTTAAGAGATGTCAACTCCAATTACCAAAACTAAAACACTTTCAAATATTTTGTCTTTAATTTTTAGATTTATACATTACAAAATTTTCGATCCATAGTGGCGACAAAAGTCGCTGCTAATAAATATAAATATCGCCGCTATTACTATTAGCAGCGACATGTCGCCGCTAATAAGTAACCTCTATAATTTGTCAGTAATGACTAAATTTTCAACTCTAACAAGTCGCCACTATTTCTTATACAAGTGGACCAACCCAATCGCTAATTAACCTAGCCTAAATAAACCCAAAAAACGAAACCTAAATACTGATAAAATATAGTTTATTTGGTTAGGTCTTCGGGTTGATTTTCTACATTTAAAAACTCGAGGAGCCTGACTCGAGAAACCTAAAACCTGATTAACAAAACGGAATGACACCCCTAGCTTGAACCATCTAGTTTCAAGAGCAAACCTCACCCTAAAAGCTTAGTACATCATCTATGAAGATGAAGAAGGAAATGGAAAGAGATCAAGCTCAACCTCCTACTCAGAAAAAGACTCTCAAAATTATGCCAACTGAATTTGTCATATGTGGTAGTACTTCTCAATTTGTTAAGGATTGTATCTACAATCCTAAAAGTACTATCCACATGTCCAAGAAGAAAACTTTTGAGAAGAAGAAGAAGATAACTTCAAAAGTAAAATCTCTTTGTTTCGGAAGTTCAAAGTGAAGAACAAGATAAGTGAAAACTTACATTTAGAAGAAAATTTGGTCTTCGAAGAAAGGAACACTTTCGAAGTAACGAAGTTTGCTTTAGTGGATGCAAAAGCTTCCGAAGATCTAGTGTCCAAAACTTTCAAAGTTATCAAAACTTTCGAAGTCTTGAAGGCCAAGTCTAGTCTTCTAAAGATGGTGTGAAAGATGAAGACCATATGACTGAACGTTCTTCATCGACAACAACAAGTGATCCTAAGAGCTTGCATATTAGATCAATTCTTGTTGATTTATCTTCAGTTCACTTTGACAAGACCAAGACCAACAAGGCTTGAGTTTCTAAATGTAACTAACCATGTCTTTCTGTGAAGGAACAACTGTAGACCAAGGAAATATATGGGTCATTAATAGTAGTTGTTCTAGGCACATGACATGTAATGGCTCTTTACTTCACAACATTGAAAGATTGATGGAGAGCTAGTTGCTTTTAAAGGAAAATTAGGTGGTTACATCACTGGAAGGGGCAAAGTCATAAATGGTAAGCTTAGCATTAAGAAGGTAACCTATGTTAAGGAGCTTGGGTATAAGCTCTTGAGTGTATCCTAATTTTATAACCAGAGACATAACATGCTTTTTATTGATCATAAGTGTACTTTTTTCAAGCCTAGGGTGGTCATTCCTCAGGAGCATATCCTGCTTAGAGCCCTAGAAAAGGGAACATTTACATGATGGATTTGTAAGAACCATCCCCATCTGGAGTAATTTCTTGATTTCTATCCAAAGCTAATAGTTATGAGTATTTCTTCGAGTATAAAGAATGTGTCATGTAAACTTTAAGAATGATTTGGTAACTAGAATGCCAAAGAAAGTTTACAAGTGATGACCATTGTGTTGCATGTGTGAAAGAGAAGCAACATAAAGTGTCTCACAAGCCCAAGGAAAGAAACTCAATCACTACTCCCATACACTTATTACATTTGGGTTTCTTTGTCCTACTAGCGTAATTAGCTTAGGAAGAACCATATACTATTTGTTGGATTCTTTATGCCCAAGACACATAGAATATTGATGTGGTTAGTACGTTATGATCCAAGTCGGGTCATACCCAATAACAAGCTTAGCAAACACCAATTAATATTTAATTGATGATATGATCATGCAATTAAATAATTACACCAATTTAGAAAATGGGGTTGGATGAATAATTTGTTTTGGTTGATTTCATTCATTATGGGTTGTAATATTTATTCTTTTGTGCTTGTATATTGTTGTAATTTATTTAGTCATTCAATGGTGATGTAATAAATAAATTAGGTGTATTTTCTTTTATTAGAAAATTTTGTATTAGGATATAAATTTTGTAAAAGAAGATGCACAAGTTGGAAGCACAAAAAAGCACAAAGAGAAGGACTTGAAGCATTGGATGCAACTTCAAGTGGGGGCTTTAGAGATCCTATCTTTGTGTTGTAATTAACCTTTAGGAAAGACCTTATGACCACACTTGTGATGGAAAACAAGTTTGGTCACCTAAGTGCCTATAGTTATGCATATGTGGTTGTTTTGTATATATGAAATACTCGCAACTTCAAATTATTAATATATATTTGTGCGGGTGTGTGTATAATGTATGTATCAGTGTAAAAGAATTCAAATAGTACTAAAACTTAAAATAATAAACAAGTAATAATTATAAAAGTTATTACTGTGATTATAAAATTTCTATACTATATGTTAATATATAATATGCATACACATATAATCAAACAATGAATAACTACATACAAATAAAGAAATTTTAAAAGAAACAGACGTACATATACGTTAGATATATCTATATATTATTAGTAAAAAGTAATAATAATAATAAAACATACTTTGATGGGATAAAACTATTTGACCATGTTTCTCTATTGTTTATCTTATTCTCCTTTCTTCCTATTTTATGAAAAGTTGTTGTGACTTTTCCTAAAACTGAAATATGAATTGATCTTTCTCTGATTGTTCACTATTCACCATGAGAGACAATAAATTGTTAAAATAAAATAATGGTTTGCTCGTAGTTCCCCTCCACAACACCTTCGATTTCCCTCTTGTTGCTTGCCGATTCGGAAATTCCGGTCATTCACTACATCTCCGACTAACCCTCTTCTGAATACAAAAAAAAGAAAAAGAAAAGAAAGAAAGCCCTGTTTCGTTCATCTCCACTTGTGCCACTTCTTCTGACCATTCGTGACACTAAAAACACCTAGCGGTTGCTGCCAAGGTTCTCCAATTAGTGTAACAGATCTCTGACGAGTCATAGTTTTCAGATCGGTCTCTACTAGCTACGAGGTGTTCATTGATACTTTATATTATGTAAATGGTCGAGTGTATCATTTCTAGTTTCTGATAACTATAGTTAATAAATGAAGAAGATGAGTAGGGTGTTAAATAAAAGCAATTAACTTGTAATATACAACACAAAATAAAAATACAGAATGATTAAAAGGATTTATCACAAATAACAAAATTTATCCTATTTCTTTTTCTTAAACCATGCACGCATACACATTTTATTACAATAAAAATAGTGTACATATATATATTTTTATAAACTGGAATATTAATTAGTTAATTATTCGTTTTTCTTTTTCACTTTGAGTTAATACCCCTATTATTAATACGCCTATAAAGTTCAGTTCTTAGGGTTTTTCAAATCATCTTCTAGAACACCCTCCACTCTTCCGTCGTCTTCCTCAGCTTCGGCGAGATCCTCCTCCGACGACACTTCAGATAACGATCATTATTATTATTACTATTCTCTCCGGAGAAGAACCACCAACGTCGCCGGAAATCGGCGGCGGCAATAAGAAGCTTGAACGGTGAACCATCGGTGAAAGTGTTTGTTGATCGGCCGGTGTTTTGACTCGCTGTAAAAACTTTCCTCATATTATTCTTCTTCTATATGTTGTTGATTCACAAAGCTTGATTTTGAGTTCATCAAACCAAATTCAACGCCCATTTGAGGAGGCAGATCAGATCTGCTGACTGCTGGTTACTGCCACCATCGGACCGCCGCCATCTGTTTGCTCTGGCGGTTTGAACTTCTGCTGTACACCAGTTTTGTTCATCTGTCTCTATGCGAATATCAGGGTTTGCACTTGCTGCCGCCGGTAATTTCAGCCCCAAACCGCCAGTAATTGTTGCCGTCGTATTATGATTGTGGTGTTTGAGTTCTAGGGTTTGTTTCCTCTTGCTCTCGTTGCCCTCTCACTCGAACCCCTTCACCCGACCGAAACCATCAAGACCATCCCCCTCCTGCTGCCGTCATGCAAACCATTAACACCACCTTCACCACCCTACGACCACCATCTCACCCACCATCACCACCCCTTGCTGCCGCTGGTAATTTCAGCCCCAAACCCCAGCCTCCCTCTCCGCGACCAACCTTCATCACCACCGTGAACAACCCCCATAAATAACTTGCAACCCCATCTCCATCTCAAAGATCCACAACCACCACAACCTTACCTCTACCTATCTACCATCTAAATCACCAATTTGTTTTTCTTTTGCACTTTTCTTTTGTTTAATTTTCTTCAGTTCAAGTTGAGACACCTGCTCCGACCCGCACCACCTGACCACCCCGTCACCAAACCCACAACATCACACCGGAGACACCTGCTCCAATCCGCACCATCACCGGAGCCTCCCCCACCCTACCCACCCCCCCTGCCACCCAATGCCAACCTGCAGGTTATCATTTGGTAAGATCGTTCCATCCCGGGCTTTCGTTTCTTAATTCTAGTTTTAGATTGCTTCTTTCTCGTTATTTGTTATATTACTGCATTGGAATTGTATATGCTCCAACTGTTGCATTTGTCTGTACATTTCTAGTGTTGCTTTGCTTTTTTTAAGGTGTGTTTCGTGTTTAGTGCTTATTTCATGTTTTTGTGTTGGTTTTTGGTCACGAAGGGTTAGTGAGGTACAATAGATAACAAGAGTCATTACAATGCTCTGAGATCATGTTTGGGGAGGAGAGGTGCTTCTTTAGAGAGAAATGGTTATAGACTGCGAGTGGCATCGTGGAATGTAGGCACCCTTACTAGTAAGTTATTAGAGTTAATGATGTGCTGAATAGACGTAGGGTGCAGATAGCGTGCTTTCAGGAGACTAGATGGCGGGGTGGGAGAGCAAAAGAGCAATGGTTATAAACTGTGGTATTCAGGGTCAGATGGTACAAAAAATGGAGTAGGTTTTCTAGTTGCTAAAGAACTTCAGGATAATGTAGTGGAGGTGAGAAGATACGATGATAGACTTATGCTGTTAAGAATAGTAATAGGGGATGAGGTAGTGGCAGTAGTTAGTGCGTATGCACCACAAGTTGGATTAGGGGAACTGAAAGAAATAAGTTCTGGGAGACTTTAGATCATGTTATGGGGGACATACCAAGAAGAAAAAATATGCATAGGAGGTGATTTTAATGGGCATAATGGTAAGGGTAATGATCAATTCCCGTCGGTTCATGGAGGCTTTGGGTTTGGTCTGAGGAATAACGACGGAAGGGAGCTCCTTGACTTTGCTTTAGCGCATGACCTAGGCATCATAAACTCGTTTTTAAGAAGAGAGACTCGCATCTAATCACGTTTAGCAACGGCGGGAGACACACGTAGATAGACTATCTGCGTGTGAGGGGAGAAGACTGTAACTCGTGGAAGGACTGTAAGGCAATCCCGGGAGAGACTGTAGTGAATCGACATCATATGTTGGTAGTTGATCTACGCGTGAAGAGAGTAATTG
The DNA here is from genome assembly GCA_025506515.1 of Flaveria trinervia. Taxonomy (NCBI): domain Eukaryota; kingdom Viridiplantae; phylum Streptophyta; class Magnoliopsida; order Asterales; family Asteraceae; genus Flaveria; species Flaveria trinervia. The sequence goes on from CM046450.1 coordinate 49,120,053, forward strand.
TCCAGCCAATTAAGAGATTTAGACCTATGATCATATGGGGCCAGCTCAAAGACAAAATGATTACCACCTTTAGAGATAAGGTCATACCAATGATCCAAACTGGGCCACAAAAATACGCAAATCAAATGTGGGAAGATATGGCAACTACAGTTATGCAAGCAGCTAAAGAAACTCTTGGACTTGCAACAAATAGGACACAGGTCATAAGGAATCCCGGTGGTGGAACGAAAATGTACAGGAGAAGGTAAAAATTAAACAACAAAGTTTTAGAGACCTTTTACAATGTAATAATGACGAAGAACAAGCAGAGCTAAAACATAAATATAAGGAGGCTAAGCGAGAGGCGAAAAAGTCAGTGTCAGAGGCAAAGAACACAGCGTACGAGAAAATGTATAAGCGATTAGAGATGAAAGAAGGAGAATATGACATGTTTAATATTTCCAAGGCAAGAGAAGTGGAAGACAGGACCTGAGAATGGTAAAGTTTATTAAGGCTGCGGATGGAAAGGTCTTGGTGAAGGAGAATGACATCAAGGCGGATGGAAAACTTATTTCGATAACCTTTTCAACATAGCGAACCCTAATCAACAATCTGCCATCGATAAAACAACCCAACCAAACCAACAAAACAAGTGTTCTTACAGAAGCATCACTGTCGACGAAGTTACGAGGGCGCTAAAGAAAATGGGAAGGGCTAAGGTAGTGGGGCCAGACAACATACCGATTGAAGTGTGGAAGTGCCTAGGAGACGAGGGCTTGGAATGGCTAACAGACTTATTCAACACTATCGTCAAAATCGGGAGGATGCCAGAGCATGGAGAAGCAGTGTCATAGTCCCCATATATAAGAAAAAGGAGATGTACAATGTTGCGCAAATTACAGGGGAATTAAGCTATTGAGTCACATGGGAAAGAGTTATTGACACGAGAATTAGACGAGAAACCCAGATAGTGGTAAACCAATTTGGATTTATGCCAGGACGCTCTACAACAGAAGCCATACACGTCATAAGAAGGATAATGGAGAAATATAGAGAAAAGAAGGGACCTACATATGGTTTTCATTGACCTAGAAAAAGCATATGACAGTGTGTCGTGTCAACTCATTTGGGAAAGTCTAAGACTTAGAAGGGTAGCAGAGAGGTATATCAAAATACTAATGGATATGTATGAAGGGGCAAAAACGTGTGTGCGAGCACCAGTCGGAGACACAGACTTTTTCTTGGTGGAAGTGGGACTACACCAAGGATCGGCATTGAGCCCATTTCTCTTCATAATAGTGTTGGATAAGATGACTAAGTCTATACAAGAGCCAGTCCCGTGGTGCATGCTGTTTGCGGATGATATTGTCTTAATATCAGAATCTAAAACGGTGCTTAACGAGAGGCTAGAACAGTGGAGATCCACACTAGAGAGCAGAGGCTTAGGATAAGTCGCTCTAAGACGGAATACATGCATTGTAACTTTAGTGGGGGGGATTAAGAGGACACCCAAATAGTATCTAGGGTATGACAGTACCACAAACATCTAAGTTCAAATATTTGGGCTCGTACGTACAGGAGGACGGAGAGATACACAGTGATGTAGCTCACCGTGTGCAGTCAGGATGGTGCAAATGGAGAGCAGCATCAGGGATCCTGTGTGATAAGAGGTTCCCAACAAAACTAAAGGGAAAACTATACAGAGTGGCAGTACGTCCAGCTATGTTATATGAAACAGACTGTTGGGCCATAAAGAAATCGCACCAGAGACAAATTGAGTTCGCAGAAATGCGAATGCTGAGGTGGATGTGTGGCCACACAAGATTGGATCAAATAAGAAACGACGTGTTTCGACAGAGGCTAGAGGTGGCTGGTATCATAGATAAAATAAGAGAGGGAAGATTAAGATGGTTTGGGCACGTAAGCGGAGGCCGATGGTAGCCAGTTAGAGCAGTTTAGAACATCAACGTAGAGGGTAGGAGGAGTAGAGGTAGACCTAGGTTGACTTGGGACGAGGTAATTAGGCGAGATATGGTAGACTTGCACCTCTACCAGACCCTACTCTTGAGTGGGATTTACTGGGTATGTTTGTTTGTTTGTTTGTAAAATAAACTAAATAGATACCATATACCAGTAGTAAGTATACATCTGTATATTGAACAAAGCCTAATTTATTATATAAAATGATTGCATGACTTGATTGAATAATTTCTTAAAACATAGATAAGATCTATTAGATTAAGGTTTCAAGAATATTTTGTTTAACATCAGTGATACATAAGTTTACAAGATAATAAGTTTAGAAAAAGAACATGAACCATTATTATATTAAACATAATTTATATATAAAGAGTTACACTACTAATGATATTTAATAATAAATAATTTATACTTTGTATTACTACACAAAACTACAAAGTATTAAAATATGGTTTGTAGTTAAATTCATTTAACATCTAAACCTTTGTAACAATCATGTATAATAATTAAGTTTATAACAGTCATGTATAGCAATTAATTTTCGAATGGTTCATAAAGTTAAAATTTAGTGTTGATGCGTATGTGAGCATACAACATCTAAAGGAAAAAACATAAATCTCACTAAATAAAAATACATGAATTGCTTGTAGGTTATTGCAACCCTCTTTTAAGAAAACAAGTATGACGTCATTGTGTTTTGTCAATTAAGGTACGGAATTCTTACCTCACCCTTTGTCGTTATGTTAGTCGAGTTGATTGTTGAAACCCTTTGACTCTCGTATTCCATTGGAAATCCTGATTATCCTTATCATTACAATTCATTTCTAGTCGTCGCACGTTTATTGATATCATGATTCATTATTATTTTCTCATGTTACTTGGACTTAACATTATTTTACATGCGATTGAAAATTATTGATTTGAACTCATTATCGCATGTTCCTATGTTATTACATGATTATGTATTTGTCGGCATTTTAAGAGAACACATTGGGGTATATCATTGCAGCTCTATTTTAGTTTGTTGTATTCTGTTACCCGAGCATGTCCCTACTTGTGGGGGTGACCACAAGCACGTCATTGCGGCATCGATGACATGGCACTAACCGTGGCGGTGAGCAGAGGTCAGGGCGTCTCCTTTGGTACATGCGAGGTACATTAGCCACATTATGTTGAGGAGGCGTATGGACTGGTCCTAGGATATATGCATATGATTATGGTGGATGGTTGTTGTGTATGCCCACACTCCATTTCACATTCGGTACATAGGGTCTGCAGCTCTATGTGCATGTGTGTTTTGATATACGCTATTCGGCTCAATGGGTACATCCATGTGATACGGTTTATTTTTTTGACTTGCCTTACTTCCCATCGTATCATTATATGTTATGTTATATCTTGGTGTTGATGCATTTATTGTTGTTGTTGCCTATTCCTTTATCCGTACTGTGCATTCGACTCATTCCGTAAATATTTGTTTCAACAGGTTCACAGGTTACTTCGGGCAGGGTGTGAAGAGAGATAAATTGAGCTCTAGGATTTTTGAACAAAGAAGTATAGCCCTTTTTGTAGCACATGCTAGTTATCCAAACGATGTTTTGATGTAATGAATGCTTGACCCTAGGACTCTAAAATGATGTTTTGATGTTGTTTTCCTAACATTTCAATCATGGAATTATGCCTTATGTTATGACTACTATGATAGTGACACATCAGCACTAATCGAGTTGGGGTGTTACAATATACTTGTTTGATTATCCATTTTATGTTGATTGTTTGATACGTGGATATGCTTAACAATCTTAATAAATAATCATAACAAGCTGAACTTTCATGGTTCTTAATCATTAATATGTTAATAAAAGTTATTAAAAGGATTAATGATTTCAAAATAAAAGAGGTTTTATTAAAAAGAACCGTAGGGTACCATGTATTTGAAAGCATGTGAATACAAGGTACATAGAGTTTTCATAACTAGAATTAATGAAAACTAAAATCCCTTTGGAAACAAGTTAAACACCATTCTTTTACATGACACTAGAATCACTTGAAAACTATTTATGGGATAAAGGTCACCTAACCACTTCTAGGGAACTTGTGTGTTTGAGGTGGGCTTGACATATTTGTGGGATAAAGGTCACCTAACCACTTGTATGTGTAAACTCACACGTGTGTCTAAGCAGGACGACATGAATTAGAAACTATGTGCATAGGGTCATCGAAGCATGGTGTACAATGGTGTTGATAGGATTTTACATTCCGACTAAACATAAGATGTTTAACCGATCCCATAATGCTAGAAGTTGCAATAGGTTGCAATTGTCAAATGTTGACTACCTTGTTAATTTAAATAATAGGATAAAGGTCACCTAACCATCATTTAAATCTAACGTTGGATTCTAGATTTTAATTATTAATTGTCAATGAGACATGTAAAAGGGTATTAATGATTAAAATAAATTTGTTTCAGAAATACTAATATGAACTTTGTAAATTTTGTAGAAATGGCCGCAAACAATAATGCTACCACCCTGACCGTCCATACCCTATCACTGAGAACCATCATAGAGAGGGATCGTCTTAACCATAATAAATTTATGGACTGGTTTTGAAACTTGAGAATTGTTCTCAAACAAGAGAAAAAGGCCTATGTCCTTGACGATCCTATTCCTAACCAACCCGACCCTGAGGATGTTGAGGCCTGTAACGATTGGCTTCAATACACTGAGGATTCCATGTAGGTTTCTTGCCTCATGTTAGGAACTATGATTCCCAAACTGCAAAAGGACTTGGAGCATCATGGGGAATATGACATGATTACCCAATTGAAGGAAATGTTTCTTCAACAAGCTAAGGTAGAGCACTTTGAAATGGTTCGAGCGCTTCATGCATGTCGCATGGAAGAAACCCAATCGGTATCATCTTATGTTCTTAAGATGAAAGCCACGTTGATCGCCTCAAGAGGCTTAACTATCCCGTCTCAAAGGAATTAGCCACATATTTGATCCTTAATGGCCTAACCAAAAGGTTTGAGACGTTCATAATGAATTACAATATGAACGGGTAGGACAAGAGCATTGGCGAGCTTCACGTAATGCTCAAAACAGCCAAGGCAGGGATGGTATAAAGGTTCTGCCTGTTCTCTAGATCAATGAGGGAGGCAATAAGAAAAGGCCATTCCCTGATCCCAAGGCAAATATTTCCAAAGGAAAGGGGTACATCAAAGGCAAAGGGAAAAGGAAGGCTAAAACGGAACCTCTAAAGCCTAAGCTTAAGAAGCCTAAGGTAATGGAGAACGATTCATGCTTTGAGTGTGGTAAGATAGGACATTGGAAAAGGAATTGTCCAATCTATCTCAAAGAGTTGAGAAACAAGAGGGATGGTGGCAAACCACAGGTACAACTTTCATAATTCACATTGGTTTAAATGTTATTTCTTCAAACAAATGGGTATTGGATACCAGATGTGGAACTCATATTTGCAATTTATTGCAGGGGTTCAAAAGAAATAAGCACTTCAAGAAGGGAGACACAAGTCTCTACATGGGCAACGGAGCAAAAAGTTGATGTCGAAGCCCAAGGAGACTATATTTTGAAACTTTCAAATGGTTTGGAAGTTGTTCTTAAGAACATTTTGTATGCTCCTAGTTTGACTAGAAACATAATTTATGTTTCCATTTTAAAACAATGTAGTTAGGATTTAAAGTTTGTAAATAATAGTATTTATGTTTGTATGGATGATGTATTTTATTTCAAGGCTATGCCTTTTAATGGTATCTATGAATTGGTTCATGATGATTCATCCTATAATAACTCATTATACCAATCAAGCACCAAGAAACTTAAAATGGGTTTAAGTGATTCTTATCTTTGGCATTGTCGTTTTGGTCACATAAACAAGAATCGGATTCAAACACTTTAAAAGAATGGTGTTTTGAAAACATATGAAAATGTTTCATTTGATAAGAGTGAATCTTGTTTACAAGGTAAGATGACCAAGTTGCTCTTTAGTGGTACTAACAAGAGGGCAAAAGACTTATTGGGAATTATACATTCGGATGTATGTGGTCCTTTTAAGACAATGACAAGAAATGGTGAAAGATACATTACCTTTATAGACGATTACAGTCGCTATGGTTATGCGTACTTGATGACACATAAATATGAAGCTTTTGAAATGTTCAAAATCTTCAAGAATGAAGTAGAAAATCAACTCAATAAAACTATCAAAGTTATTCATTCAGATAGAGGAGGTGAATACCTTAGTGAGGCCTTTCAGGACCATTTAAGAAGTTGTGGGAGTGTCTCACAACTTACTCCACCCGGAACACCATAACATAATGGTGTGTCTAAAAGGAGAAACCGGACGCTATTGGATATGGTTCGATCTATGATGGCTATAAGCTCACCACCTCTATCATTTTGGGGTTTCACATTGCTCTCCGCAGCTCGTATTTTGAATATGGCCCCGACCAAGAAAGTGGATTCGACACCTTTTGAAAAATGGCATGGAAGAGTTCCATCGCTATCATATTTGAAAGTATGGGGTTATGAAGCTTATGTGAAGCTAAACACCCAAAACAAGTTAGAAAGTCAATCCACTAAGTGTATATTTGCTGGATATCCCAAAGACTGTATAGGATGCTACTTCTTTGATCCAACAAAGCAAAAAGAATTTAATGCTCGAAAGGCAGAGTTCTTGGAAGCTAAGTTCCTTATGGTTTTGTTGATCCACAACATCCTAAAAAGGTATGCAAGTTAAAGAGATCAATCTATTGATTGAAACAAGCATCGAGAAGTTGGAATCAACGTTTTGATGAAGAGATCAAGAAATTTGGTTTCATCAAGAACGCTGACGAGGCTTGTGTATATAAGAAGGCTAGTGGGAGCATAATTACATTCTTAGTATTGTATGTTAATGACATACTACTTTTTGGAAATGATATTCCAACCATGGAAGGTGTTAAAACCTGGCTTGGAAGTTGTTTTTCCATAAAAGATCTCAGTGAAGCCGCCTATATTTTGGGAATAAAGATCTATAGGGATAGATCGAGGCGGTTGATAGGTTTAAACCAAAGTGCATATATTGATAAATTATTGAAAAGGTTCAAGATGGAAAATGCTAAGAAAGGTATGGTACCTATTCAGGGACAATATACATCTCAATGTGTAAGCTCAAAGGATAAGCAAGATCGAATGAAGGACATCCTATATGCGTCTACTATTGGATCCATCATGTATGTGATGATATGCACTAGACAGGTTGTGTCATGCGCGTTAAGCATGACAAGCAGATATCAGCAGAATCCAAGTAATAGCCATTGAATGGCTGTTAAAAGTATATTGAGATACCTTAGGAGGACTAAGGATATGTTTCTAATATATGGATCTGATGAAGAGGAACTTGTTGTAAAGGCTTACACGGATGCGATCTTCCAAACTGTTCGAGATGATTCTCTATCGCAATCGAGGTATGTCTCCATTATGAATGGAGGAGTAGTATCCTGGAAGAGTTTAAAACAAGACGTGGTAGCATTGTCCACTACAGAATCCGAATACATAGCCGCCTCATTAGCAGCTCAGGAAGCTGCATGGATAAAGAAATTTATCACCGATCTAGGGGTGGTCTCTACCATTCAAGACCCCCTAGAAATCTTTTGTGATAACAAGGGTGCAATTGCACAAATCAAGGAACCCCGTGCACATCAAAAGACTAGAGACATTGAGCGGAGATTCAACTACATAAGGGATGAAGTTGAAAAGGAAAGATATGTATTTGTAAAGTTTACACTGATCAAAACATTGCGGATCTACTCATGAAGCTACTTGAAAGGGAAAAGCATGAAAGTCATACTTGTGCCTTAGGACTTTGATATTCTAGTGATTGGAATTGATTTGTTTAGTATTAAAAGTATGGAACAATTGTAACATTTAACTCTTTTATATATTTATGATATTTTGAGTTATGTTCCTTTTAGCATGTATATATCTATGAATATGTTTATTATTCTAAATGTCCGTAGTCGGTCATGTTTGTGAGAATAAATATGAACGTAAGACTATATGAACATGGATTGGTGGATATTCATAAGGCATGAAAATAGAGCAATTGGTTGCTGCCAAAGTTCATAGATATTTATGGGATACGAATATTGGACTGACCCGCATCTCAAATTTTACTACATGGAATCTTCTTGATTGATCATAAGTAATTTTGAGTAAAGGAGAATATCATTTGGTATCCTCCGACCTGAGATACATATTGGGTTTTGATATTCACCAAAGTGTTATACCTTGAGCTAGTTCTTCACTGCTCTGAAATAGTGGACAATACATAAGGCTATGTTCAGGTGTGACATGAGGTGATTGTGAGAAACATATGTAGTCAAGATGGAATTTGTTCCTCTTATTTGTTGAGAGCAAGATGTCTAAGGCCTGATTAAGTTAAATCAACAAGGAATGATCATTCTGTTTTCTTGGATTTTACATGACATCTATAACAAAAGGATAAATGATTGATTCACCTAAATCATTTCAAGTTGGATACTTGAAGGAGATGATGTTATTGAATGGCTTTTAGTCATGCGTATTAAGGGTAGTAAACCGTTGTTAGGTGGTATTTACTGCTTGCATCAATCTTCTATGAATCTTGTTGCAAGTAGGAGATTGTTGGATTCTTTATGCCCAAGACACATAGAATATTGATGTGGTTAGTAAGTTATGATCCAAGTTGGGTCATACCTGTTGGACCCTTGAAAGGATCATACATGCTAACTCAATGGGTGATTTGATGATTGTTCTGCTGAAATCCCTTAAGTCCAAGAAGAAATGCGGATGAAGATCTGCTAAGAAGAATAAAGTATTGTCTCCCACATTTGTCAAATACGGAAGGCATAGAACAAATACAGACAAGAATTTGTTCTTCCGCATTGACAAATGCGGAAGACAAAGTAAATATGGACAAGTACTTACTCTTCTTGTTGGACCAAAAGAACCAATGAGCCAAGATCAGAAAACCTCTAAGTCCCACATGGTATCACAACAACTACTGAAAGCCTCATCAGTAGTTTGACAAAGTGCTGAAGACTTCAACAGCCGGAGATCAAGTGCTGAAGACCTAAACAGCTGAAGAATTAAAGTACTGAAGTACAACAGCTGAAGAACACAAGTGCTGAAGCTGAAAGACCAAAGTACTGAAGTACAACAGCTGAAGAGTTTACAAGTATTGAAGATCAACAACTGATGTACAAAGTCTGAAGACAAAGACTGAAGACATCAGCTGATGATATCTACTGAAGTCATCAGCTGATGAAACACCTGAAGGTCAAGTCTGAAGATCAAGTACTGAAGCCTCAGTAGTTTGTCACAACTGCTGAAGAGTACTTCTTCAGTAGTTGTGATATCAGTAGTTTTATATTTTTATGTTTCAGTAGTTTTGTAAAACGACTGAAGAGCTTGTTCTTCAGTCGTTGTAGTTTCAGTAGTTTTATAAACGACTGAAGAGCTTGTTCTTCAGTCGTTGTAGTTTCAGTAGTTTTATATTTTGTACTTAACACTCTGATATGTTCTCAGTAGTTGTGAACATTTCAGTAGTTTGTTAAGAGTTAGTTATTTTTGTATTAGATCAGCCAGTTGTCACTTTCCTGATAACAGCAGTGATTGTTGCACTCTATATAAGGAGTGACAACCTATTGTAATAGTGTATGAATGAATGGAATGAATGAATGATTTGATTGGAAATATTCTACATCTATAAACATTCATTGAAATCAGAAATATATATTCTCTCCCTATAATCGGATGCGCTCTTAATGCATACATGTATCCATGCTTGCTATAATCTGTCTAATTCTTGTTCATATTCCGCTGCTTTGAATCCTAATACATCAAACTTGTGATCGCTGATCCTGTCAAATGGTATCAGAGCCGGTTAATCATTGATCGATCTAATAATTGATCATTGAAACTGCTATTCAAGATCTAAGTTTGATTGAATTAGCTTTTGTTATTGCAAGAAACGGTTATAGAGATTGAATTTTCTGTATTTCCTGCTCATTCATCCTGAGATCTTCTCTTGGTTTTCATTGAGTTTGTTGTGGTCTGTTTAAAACTTTTAAAAGCTTGAACTAAATTGTTTTTGAACTGAAAATGACTACTCCCTCTAATGATCCTCACAATACTGGTTCCTCAACCAAGCCACCAATGCTGGTTAGGAATGAGTATAACATATGGATGACCGAACAACACTAATGCGGTTGATCAAGTGAAGAAATGCTGATCAAGTTACTCATCCGCATTTGTCAATGCGGATGAACAAGCAAAGATGCGGATGAAGACTTAGACTAGTTCTGATGTAATAGGTCAGGGGTAGTTTAGTCATTTTGTAAAAGGCATCTTGTTTGCCTATAAATAGAATAGATACCTCATACATGAGGTGGCGGCTGATAGATAGAGAATAGTAATTATTCTCTGTAATTTATCAACTTTCATATATCAATACAAAATCATTTATGAGTATTTTTCTTGCATTGAATGTTCTTTGATTATTTGTTTCTGCCACTCAATCGTTGACTTGGTTACCATATTCGATTCACAGTAAGAATATCACTCTTACTCAACCCCAGTCAATACCCAATAACAAGCTTAGCACACACTTAATATTTAATTGATGATATGATCATGCAATTAAATAATTACACCAATTTAGAAAATGGGTTTTCTAAATAAGTTGCATTTGAGATGGAACAACTTATAATGATATTTTGTTCATGGGTATTAGTTGAATGTTATTTAAATTGGTTAAATGACATCAAGTAATAAAAGTGTGTATGAGTTATATAATTAAAGGTTAATTATATAACTTATCTAAATGACTAGTTAAAACAAATGAAAATGTAATTTTGGGGTGAACCCCATTTGAAACAAGTTTCGGCCGCCCCTTAAGGGGGTTTGTGCCTTTTGTTTCTTGGTATTAGTTTTTACATTAACTAGCTACACACTCCATCTCTCTCTCTCTCATACATGCAAAATACCAAGAACAACATATTCTCTCTAATTTCTTGAAGAAGTTCAAGGCTGAAAAATCGGATTTTCAGCCCTTCTTGGTTTGATTTTGGTGTTGAAATCCTAACAGAAGGGTCTTTGCTTGATGCTTGTGGGTATGCAAGCTTGAGGACATCTTCTTTGGTGTTTTGGTCCTTCAAGAACTTCATTCTCTTCTCCAAATCACACGTTTTGGCAGCCTTTGGAAGCTAGTTCCATGGTTTGATTTTGGTTGTTATATTTTACTTGAATGCTAGTTCTTTCACATATAAATGATCCTTATGTTCTTGGGTTTGTTGTTGACAAATAATATGCTTAAATTTCAGATTCTAAAACATATTATTTAGCTTTGTTTCCGCTGCGTTTTCTTGTTTAAATGGTTTAAACAACTATGTTTATGGTCCAACAAACCCAACACTATTTGGTGATCATAGATTCTACACAAGAGACACTTGGTTCTTCTTCCTTAGAACTAAAGACGAGACCCCTGAGATCTTAAAGAGTTTTGTTTTGAAAATTAGAATCAATATGATCAACAAGGTCAAAATCATAAGATATGATCAAGGAACTGAATTCAAGAACCAAGTCCTTGATACTTTTTGTGATGAAAAAGACATTACAACAACAATACAATGCTCCTAAGATTCCTTAGCAAAATGGTGTTGCTGAGAGGAGAACATAACACTTATTGAAGCTACAAGACCCATGTTATCTAACTCTAAATTACCCATCACCTTTTGGACAGAGGCAGTCAACATTGCCTACTATGTGCAAAATAGAGTTTTAGTAGTCAAGACTCATGGTAAGACTCCATATGAGTTTTGGTGCAAAAGGAGACCTTTCATTGGTTTCCTCAGATCATTTGGATGTGCTTGGACCATCTTGAATACCAAAGGTCAGATAGCCAAATTTTCTGAAAAATCAGATGATAGACACTATAGAGATTAATGAAGAGGCTGATGCAACCTAAATATCTTTAGTCTTTCCTGCATGCTGCACAAGTGCATTAAAGAAGAATCTTAGGAAGTTTCACACATGAAACATAAAATTACTCTAAGTGTGAAATCTTTTGAAGCCAAGACCAATATCTTCCGAAGCCAAACATGAAGTCTTCCGAAGCCTCAGAGACAAAGTCTTCCGAAGCTTCAACTCATGAAGACAGATTTCTTTCAAAGACTTTTAGTAACATGCTTTATCTGATGTACTATTCCATAAAGCTGTACACTTTTCCGCTGCACCTCTGTAAGGTCACAACTTACATGAGTTGGTGAAAAGGTCCATGCTTTTGGTAACTGTACATTGAGGTCTTGAGTCTGTAACTTTCTACTTTATGTACTTTATCCTTTTTGTAATAGATAAGGATGTGAGCTATGGCACGTCATAGTCACAAGTCAAAAGGCAATCTGCTTGACTCTACAATTGATTTTGTTTGTGTCTAGTCAATTGTATCCAGCTGGCTTTCAAAGTATAGCCGGCTGTAGGATGTAGTATAAGTATCTCATGTTCTTGTATCTTTAAATATACTTTGCAACACTTGTAATAGAACATAGAGAAGGCAATATACTGCATTCTTGAAAACCAAATACTTGTGTTCTTTGTGTTCTGTCTCTTGCATCACTTGTGTTCTTAGTATCTTATGTTGGTTAATCCAGTTTACTGTTTGATTAAAGTTTAGTTAATCTCCTCTTTGTGTTGTTGTGTTGTAACTATAACCCTTCAATGATCCTGCATTTGGTATCAGAGCTTTTCAGGCTCTTGATATAAGATCTCACCTTCTTAAGATCCCTCTCACACACAAATACTAAACTTTTCAAATGGCAGCCATTCCAAAACTGATATGGAAACTGGAACCATGAACAAGTCCCCACTGATCACTTTTGATGAGTTTGATACCTGGTGAAGGTTTCATTAGGTCTCTTGATTTAAAAATGTGGGAGTCTACTGAGAATGGACCTTTCATACACGGCAACCCTTCTGCTACTGGTGCTGGTATGATTCCTAAAGATATGGCTAGTTACTCAGATGAAGATAGGAAGAGAGTAGAGATTGATAGAAAGCCATGACAGCTCTTCAAACTGCCCTTCCAAACTCTATATACAGAGGTTTCAAGAAGTGCAAAATAGCCAAACAGCTGTGGGATGCACTGAACTGATGTATGAGGTTCCTCTAAAGCCAAGGAGAACAAGAAGGATCTCCTGAAGCAGCAGTTTGAAAACTTCACCTTCAAAACAGGTGAAACCATGACTCAGCAGTACTTCAGGTATGTTGAGATTGTGGATACCCTAGTAGATGGAGGAGTTTCTCTTGAAAACAAAGACATTGTAAGGAAGTTCATGTCCTCACTTCCTAAGCAATGGACACACTACTATGTGGTGATCAAGTGAACTGAAAATCTCAAAACTCTTACTTTGACAGAGTTATATAGGATTCTCAGTGGCTACCAGATGGAGATGAACATGCAAGGTTCATCTGGCAACTCCAACAATCAAATGGGTTTAGCCCTACATGTGGTTGAAAGGGATAGCATAGAACCCATACATCATCTCATATGCTACCCTAACAACTCACCAAGGGTCCTTTCATCACCTTCTAGAGACACCAAGGGAGAACTACACTCAAGGAAGCCCATTCCAAGAGACAAGCTCTTCTCAAGCTTTTGTGTCTTCTGATGAAAGTTGTGGAAACTCTCTTTTCATTCTTGAAGACCTGGACTATATCCATCCAGATGATCTGGAGTACATGGAATAGTCCAGGAGATGGCTCTTCTCACTCACAGAACCAAGAAGTTCTACAAGAGGACTGGAAGGAAGTTTCCAAGCAATGCAACCAGTGGAAAGTTTGGACTGGACAAAAGCAAAGTCAAGTGTTACAACTGTAACTTGATGGCCACTTTGCCAGAGAATGTAAGGCACCTAGAACAATGGTGGCCAAACACAATCCAGACCAAACTACACTAACAAAGCTCACCAGAATGAAAAGTCAAAGCAGCAGACCGCTGTTGCTGTTGAAGAAGGAGGCTTTGACTGGAGCTTTCAGGTGGAGGATGCTTCTCCAAACCAAGCACTAATGGCATATCATGATGAAGCCAAGGCATTGGAACATCTCTGTACTCCTGAATGCATTGCTAAAGTTAACAGATACGGGTCCTATAACTTGGAAATGAGATCTGATCTTGAGTCCTTAAACATTTTAAAATCTGATTTTAGAAAGTGTGAAAATGATTATAAGCTGAAAATAGAGGACTTAGAGAAAACCATTTCAGTTCTAAAACATGAACACATAGATTTTAGGACTCAAATCAAAGATCTCTTAACTAAGTTAACTGAGTGCCAGGCTGAGCTTGTGATTAGCAAAGCCAGGGCCGAAAAGAGTGTTCTTGAAGAATAGACCTTCAAGAACATGACATCCTCATCCCTGCACAACAAAGTGTGCTATCAAAACAGGCATGGACTGGGATCCAATGAGATAGCTCCTCCACACACAATCTTGTCAGTAAGATCTCCTAGGTGTGGAACTTGTGAAGATGAGCTTCCTCTCATAGATCCTATGAGTGAAGAGGATGAAGAAGAGATAGTGAAGAATCCCTCTGAAAAGAGTGAAGAAGAGGATTCCATGAAGGGCCACTATCCTTCTAAGGAGAAACTGAAGACTGTGATGACCAAGTCCATGAGAAAGAACTTGATCAGAAAGAGCAAAAGAAAGGCAAGAAAGGCTCAAGAGATCAAGGCTACTTTTTGTTGGATTCTGTGTGCCCAAGACACTTAGAATATTGATGTGGTTAGTACGTTATGATCCAAGTCGGGTTATACCCAATAACAAGTTTGGCAAACACCAATTAAATATTTAATTGATGATTTGATCATGCAATAAATATTTACACCAATTTAGAAAATGGGTTTTCTAAATAAGTTGCATGTGAGTGGGAACAACTATTAGGATAATTTGTTCAAACAATATTATTTGAAGTGTTGTTTAAATTAGTTAAATGACATCAAATAATAGTGGGAATTACAACTTATAAATTAAATGGTTAATTGTATAAGTATGTAAATACATATATTATATTGTACATACAATTTATTATATGTCTAGTTCACAAGACATGTTAATGTGTGATAATCAAATGGAAGGGTTTTAAAATTGAAGTTTCGGCCGCCCTCCCTTGGTTCCCCATTGGACCAAACTTGCTTTGGACACCCACACACATTAATTCTTGTCTTGAACACTCCACAAGAGTGTACCACACAATTTACATGCAAGAGGCTGAAATCTCTCTCTCTCTCTCTCTCAACCTCACGGTTCTAACAAGAAAAGGGAAGAGTTTTGAAGCCGATTTTGGGTGATTCTACCTAACAAGAAAGGGTGTTGCCATCAAGCTGGGGTATACTAGCTTGAGGAGTCCTCCATTGGAGTCTTGGCCAAAAGAACAAGCATCAAAAACCCCATTTTGGTCGACATTTGCTGCTGGAACAAGGTAGTTGTCACAGCTTGTTCTAGCTGTGATTTTATGTACGATTTTGTATGTTCATAGCTTGTTTCATTCACATACATGATCCTTTTGTTTGGGTGCTTTTCTACAATTGAATGGACACTAAGAACATGAAATATTCAGCTTATAAATTGGTTTTAAAGCTATATATGTCCGCTGCGTTTTTCTGAAAGTTTAAATGGTTAAACATGGATTTGTGTTCTTGCAAACCCTAAAATGGCATCTAAGCTCCCCATCACCTTCTGGGAGAGGCAGTCAACACTGCCTGCTATGTGCAGAATAGAGTTTTAGTGGTTAAGACTCATGGCAAGACTCCTATGAACTTTGGCACAAGAGGAAACCTTTCATTGGTTTTCTCAGGTCATTTGGATGTCCTGCACCATCTTGAATACCAAAGATCAAATTGCCAAGTTTGCTGAGAAATCAGATGATGGACACTTTATTGGTACTCTTCCCAAGCTAAAGCTTAAAGTATACAATCTCAGAATAGAATTGTTGAAGAGTCAGCAATGTGACTTTCAATGAACACACACCTGTGTTGCTGGTTCTGGTCCGGATGGGTTATTGATCTTGATTGGTTACCAACTATTTTAACAAATCTTGTGAAAATGTTTAGGATCTGCAAAAAAACTTAAATACAGATGATCCTGATCCAAGATTTGAGCTAGGAAGATCCTCAAGTCATACATCTTTAGCTCCAGTTGGAACACTTTTGCAAATGAGGTTTCTGTCAGCACAACCAATGACAAACTCTATTGATACATCTGGTATGCCTTCAAATTCTAGCTCAGAGGCTCTACAACCAGATAAGGACACCTCAACTGTGGAAGAAAACAATGGTGGTGGTGACAATGACCAAGAATTTCTTGATGCCACTAACCACACATTGATGAGCACATCAATGATGTCACACACTGCTTGGATCAAGTTTCACTTGAAAAGTGTGCTGAGTGGTGTGAGAAACATCTATGCCAGATCTAAATTTCTCAAATTTAGATCTTTCTCAACAACTTGCTATGATCCCTCAGCTTAGGATCCACAAGTCTCACCCTACCACAAACATCATGGAGATGTTGTCTCAGGGGTAAAGACAAGAGGACAAACCCATGAAGCAAATGTTTGTCTTCACTCTTGTTTCTATCCCAGATAGAGCCAAAGAAAGTGATGAAGCTCTAAAGGATGGAAGTTGGGTTGAAGCTATGCAACAAGAGCTGCTTCAATTCAAAAGGCAGAAAGTTTGGAACCTTTGTCCTCTTCCTAAGGGAAGACTACCATTGGAACCAAATGGGGGTTTAGGAACAAAAAGGATGATAGAGGCATCATCATCAAAAACAAAGCTAGACTGGTTCAAGGATACAAACAAGAAGAAGGAATTGACTACACTGATGTCTTTGCTCTTGTGGCAAGATTAGAGGCTGTTAGGATATTCCTCGCATTTGCTGCATCCAAGAACTTCAGGTCTTTCAAATTGATGTAAAGTGTGCCTTTTTATATGGAGTGATAGATGAAGAGGTTTATGTCAAACACCACCTGGTTTTGTAGATCCTGATCATCTTGATTATGTCTGCAAGCTTGACAAAGCTCTCTATGGGCTACATCAGGCACCTAGAAAATGGTATGAGACATTGTCTGAGTATCTCTGTAAACATGGATACAGGAGAGGTACTATAGATGGAACTCTCTCATCAAAGGACAAGGAAAAGACATACTGCTAGTTCAAGTATATGTGGATGACATCATCTTCAGTTCAACTAATCCAAAGCTCTATAGAGACTTTGAGAAGCTGGTGAAAGACAGATTTGAAATGAGTGCCATGGGGGAACTCAATTTCTTTTTGGGAATTCAAGTGAAGCAAGTTGAAGATGGCATCTTCATAAGTCAGTCAAAGTATGCTCAGGACATACTCAAGAGGTTCAATATGACTGCCTGTAAGATTGCTAAGACACCCATAGCCATAAACCACTCTCTTGGTCCTGATCTTGAGTGGGAGTGTGTAGATGAGCACTTATATAGGGCTATGATTAGGTCTCTTATGTATCTTACTGCTAGCAGGCCTGATATCATGTTGCTACATGCATTTGTGCAAGATATCAAGCCAACCCTAAGATGTCTCACCTTATCACTGTCAAGAGGATTCTAAGATACCTCAAAGGTGCATCAACACTTGGCCTATGGTATCTCAGAATTTTGACCTCAATCTGTATGCATATACAGATAGTGATTATGGTGGTTGTAACATGACTGCAAAGTCTACATCTGGGGGATATCAATTTCTTGGTGAAGGGCTGTCTCATGGCAACAGTGTCTCTGCATCAATTGCTGAAGCTGAATACATTGCTGCTGCTAGCTGCTGTGCTCAAGTACTTTGGATTCAAAATAGATGCTGGACTATGGGTTAAACTTCAAGGAGACTCCCATTCACATAGACAACAATAGTGCTATCTTGATCACAGAGACCCTGTGCAGCACTCAAGGACAAAGCACATCATATCAGGTATCATTTAATAAGAGAAACTATGAAAAGGGATTAATTAAACTAGTCAAAGTTCACACAGATGAACAATATGCTGATCTGTTTACAAAGGCTTTTGATGAACAGAGATTTAAATATCTAATATCAGCTATTGGGATGATAAACTTTGAGTAAGCTTTTCTTAAAACTAATTCTTATTATTTCTAAAAAAATTATGTGTGTCCTAAGTTGTCTAGTTCATCACTTTCATAAGCTCATGTTTCTTGGATGAAAATTTCTTTTTGAAGACTTTCCTTAGACTTTTGAAATTTCTGATACTTCAGAAGTTATGCTTTTAACTTCGAAGTAATCATGCCTTCAAAATAAATAACTGTCTAAGAAATTTACCTTCGGAAGAGCTTTCAATTTATCTTCCAAAGCTTAAATACTGTCTCAGACACTTACTTATTTCAAAGACCATTTACTTCCGAAGCAAAATTAACTCTCGAAAGCTTTGTTGGTTTATATACAAAGCACTCAAGTTTTAATTTTTCTTCCGAAGCAAATTCTCAAAACTCAGGAAATTTCTCTGAAGTCATTTTAGCTTCCGAAGCTTTTTAATTAAAACTCCGAAGATAATTAACCTTCGGAAGCTTTTGATTTCCAAAAAGCTACTTTTTAAGCAAAAGTAAACTACTTTTTCAGAGGTGGGACTGACATCCGGATTTCAAAGTTATCCTCTTTCATTAAACTTATCTGAAATCTTCCCATATGAACCAATGGTTTCACTTTTCTATCATTGTCTGTTATTCCTCCAAACTAAAACCCTAATTTCTCTCTGAATTTCTTTCTTTTTCTTCTTCATCCTTAAGTTACTTCAAAATGGCCAACCCGCTCACAGAAATGATCCCAACTTTACCATGCAGTACACAGAAAACACAATCAGGTTGCTCTGTTAAGCTCGAGAAAGATCCTCATTTCTCAGAGCTTTCAGGTTCCTACTCTGTCAAACTAATTCACTCCCTAACCATTGATCCTCCACTCTTATGAGGATCAACTGCTTACCAAGAGGTCATTATGGATGGGGAGAGGCACTGTTCTGCCACAATGCAGGGGAGAATAATTTCATCACTCCAGCCTCATCAATAGGCATCATCGCTGGATGATGAAGAGGTGAGGTGTTTCTTCCCAAAAGAAGCTGTCAATCCTCTTTTGAGCAGATGGATATGAGGGAGATTTCTCTATAAAGACCTTAGGAAAGGGGAAGGTCTCATCCTAAGGAGATTCTGCTCCATGGGTCATCCACAACTTATCAAACAAGCATGGTGTTGGACCAAAAAACCAATGAGCCAAGATCAGAAAACCTCTAAGTCCACATGGTATCACAACAACTGCTGAAAGCCTCATCAGTAGTTTGACAAGTGCTGAAGACTTCAACAGCTGAAGATCAAGTGCTGAAGACCTCAACAGCTGAAGAACCAAAGTGCTGAAGTACAACAGCTGAAGAACACAAGTGCTGAAGCTGAAAGACCAAAGTACTGAAGTACAACAGCTGAAGAGTTTACAAGTGCTGAAGATCAACAACTGATGTACAAGGTCTGAAGACAAAGACTGAAGACATCAGCTGATGATATCTACTGAAGTCATCAGCTGATGAAACCCTGAAGGTCAAAGTCTGAAGATCAAGTACTGAAGCCTCAGTAGTTTGTCACAACTGCTGAAGAGTACTTCTTCAGTAGTTGTGATATCAGTAGTTTTATATTCTTATGTTTCAGTAGTTTGTAAAACGACTGAAGAGCTTGTTCTTCAGTCGTTGTAGTTTCAGTAGTTTTATATTTGTACTTAACATGCTGATATGTTCTCAGTAGTTGTGAACATTTCAGTAGTTGTTAAGAATTAGTTATTTTTGTATTAGATCTGCCAGTTGTCACTTTCCGTGATAACAGCAGTGATTGTTGCACTCTATATAAGGAGTGACAACCTATTGTAATGATAGAGGAAGAATGAATGAATGAATGTTGATTTGATTAGAAATATTCTACATCTATAAACATTCCTTGAAATAGAAATATATATATTCTCTCCCTATAACCGTATGCGATCTTAATGCTTACAAGTATCGATTGCTTGCTACAATTTGTCTAATTTTAGTTTGTATTCCGCTGCTTTGTATCCTAATACATCAAACGTGTGATCGCTGATCCTGTCAAATGGTATCAGAGCAGGTTAATCATTGATCGATCTAACAATACGATAATGATCATTGAAACTGCTATTCAAGATCTAAGTTTGATTGAATTAGCTTTTGTTTTTGCAAGAAACGGTTATAGAGATTGAATTTTCTGTATTTCTGGTCATTCATCCTGAGATCTTTTCTTGGTTTCTCATTGAGTTGTTGTGGTCTGTCTAAAACTTTTAAAAACTTGAACTAATTGTTTTTGAACTGAAAATGAACCTCCTCCAATGATCCTCACAATACTGGTTCCTCAACCAAGCCACCTATGCTGGTTAGGAATGAGTATAACATATGGCAAAGACGTATGCTCCATCACCTGTCTGTTAACAGCGCAGGGTGTTGGACATCAGTGGTACATGGTCCACACAAGCCTATGGTGAATAACCCGGAAACCAATCAAATGGTTCCGAAGAGGAGGGAGCAATACTCAGATGAGGATAAGAAGTTGCTTGAGATTGATGCAAAAGCCCATGGAATTCTGGCCATGGCATTGCCAATGAAATCTATTCTGGGCTAATGCATCATGAAACTGCCCATGACCTCTGGATTGCTTTGAAAGAACAATTTGGAGGAACAGATGAGGTCTTGGCAAATAATAGAGAAATTCTTGCCCAACAATATGAGACATTCTCTCATAGAAAGGGTGAGACACTGACTCAACAATATGAGCGGTTTTCTTGTTTGATCTCTGAACTAAAAATGGTCAAACTTGAATACACCAATATTCAGATGAATAACAGATTTCTCAGATCACTGCCTGAGAGATGGGACACATATACTATTGTCCTACGCTCCAGTGCAAGTTTGGACAAACTATCTCTCACCCAACTCCATGGGAAACTGCTCACTTTTGAGAGAGAGATAGAACAGAAGAGAAAGCTGTCTTCATCTGGAAAGCTCACTGAAGACTTATACAAGGCAACACTGCCTTGGTGGGTCATGAGTCAGAATATGCTTCATCTGAATGCCAGTATGATGAGCATATTAATTTCTCTTCAAGCACTTCTGATTCTGCATTTGTAAGTGTTGATGGTCAGTTTACTGGGTGTAATAATGACAATCTATGTTTCATTATGGATGATCTCAAGGGGATTGCTGATGATGACTTAGAAGAGATGGATATTTTGAGCCAAATGGCCTTGATAAATATCAGATCTCAGAAGTTCTACAAAAGAACTGGAAGAA
The DNA here is from genome assembly GCA_025506515.1 of Flaveria trinervia. Lineage (NCBI taxonomy): Eukaryota > Viridiplantae > Streptophyta > Magnoliopsida > Asterales > Asteraceae > Flaveria > Flaveria trinervia. The sequence continues at coordinate 49,141,415 of CM046450.1, forward strand.
AATTCCCAGGACTCTCTGGCAAAACCAAAGTTGGTTTTGACAAGAGCAAGTTGAGTTGAGGTGTCACAAATGCCAAGGCTTGGACACTTTGCAAGAGAGTGTAGATCAACTGGATCTAACTCTACTGCACCCTTTGTGACTTTTCCTGGCAATAGTCAACAACACAGAGGGCAACATCCTGTCACCTCTAGTCATCATCCTCAACAACAATCTCCGGCATATTTTGTTCCTCAGGGTCAAATGCCATATCAGTACCCTTGTTATTACATGCCACAGTCAAATCAAGTTCAAGTTCCTATGACACCACAACCTCATGCACTACCAGAACCTCAGCCTCCCTATCTCATCAACAACCTCAATCTCAACAACACAGCTTCTTCACCCCAGGAGTTGTTGACTGGAGCAGTTTACCAGATGACTTGTCTGGTCATGATCAACTGTTCTCAGGTGCTGGTCAACATGGTGGTGACAGTCCTTTGGGAATCTAGCTCTTATGGCTTTGGAGTCTGCTGATACTTCATTTCCAATGCCTCTACACCTCAGGTATCACAGGTATCCTCTGAGGCAAAAGCCAAATATGTTCTGAACCATGCATAGCAGCATTTGCTTCCATTAGAGAAGCAAATGTAGCTTTAATTAATAAGAACATTGAGCTAGAACAAATAATTTCCAAAAACAAAGCTGAGTTTGAGTTTGTGCTCAAAGATAAAAATGATGAGATTTATAAACTGAATTGCCAAATAATTGATGATAAGGCTAGAGAAGAAGTACTTCTAGAGAAGTACAAAGATCTCAAAGAAACCCTTGCAGTTACCCAGGTCGAGTGTGATAGATGGGTACAATCATGCAAAGGTTTTGAAATGCTTCTTAGTAAGCAATCTGCTTCAAATGTGAAGTTTGGAATTGGTTACAATCACACTGCTCCACCTACAGATTTTACCCCAAGAGCAGAGGTAGAATCTGATGGTGAGAGTGATAACCAATCCATCACATCATGTGATCTACCTTCTGATACAGCACAATCAGAAGTAGCAGTCAGCATCAAGCCCTCTTTGAACCTATCAGCTGATGTTGATGGTTCAAATGCTGACATTCACATGATAATGAGTTGATCAACTCAGGAGTTAATCTGAAGGTCCTGAAAGGACTAGAGAGCAGGATTTAACCTGAAGTTCAAACTTCAACTGCTGTCAGTACTGAAGAGAAGAAAACTGGCAGTAGAAAGAGTTTGAAGACTACTAAAGGGGTAGTCAAGAAAGCAACCAATGCTTCCAAAGCATTGAAGAACAAGTCTTCTGTTGCTTCACCATCTTTAGTTGATGATCAACCTAAGATGAAGAAGAAACCATGTGAAGTATGTGGTTTGTTCAATCATCTTACAGATGATTGTTGGTACAAAAGAGGTTCCAAACTCAAACAAAAAGAAGAAATTAATGAGAAAATGGTAAAAATGAAAACTGAGTTTGAGACCACATTTGTATCAGCAACATCAAATCCTGTAACCCTTAAGTCCTTAAAGAAATCCAAAAAGGAAGGGGTTAAACAGGTGACAGCTGAGGGTGCTCAAAAGAAAGAAGGTGCAACATAGGACTTATCTAACTCCACTAGCAATGTGTCTGATGAGCTGAAAGCTTTATCACAAAATCAGACACAGCTGGTGATGATGGTACAACATCTGTTGGGTAGAGTTAACCAACTAGATTCTCCTATGTTGAAACCACAGAAAAGGAGGTCCAAGCCAAAGGACTCCTCTTCTACACCATCTTCTTCCTCTCAGGCTGTTGTTACAAATAAACATGTTAGTTTACCATCTATTGATGAGACCAGGCCCAAAACCAAAAAGGTTTGGGTCTCTAAAACTAACTGATTGTTTATTATTGCAGGGTTCTTCAACATGCCAAAGTAGCATCTGGTATGTAGACAGTGGGGGATCTATGCACATGACTGGGAACATCTCTCTTCTTCATGACTACTCTCAAGGAAAGAAGGGATTTGTCTCTTTTGGCAATGATGCTAGGGGTTACATCATCGGTAAGGGCTTTGTCTCCAATGGAGAAATCAAATTTGATGATGTTAATCATGTGGAAAATCTCAAGTACAACCTCTTGAGTGTCAGTCAAATGTGTGATAAAGGCCATGTTGCCCTTTTCACAAGTCAAAACTGTAGGATTCTGTCATCCAAAGTTTTGCACTTGATTGACAAGGTGTTGGATGATCACACTCTCCTGAAAGCCAACAGGACAGGAAGAGTGTATGCCTTAGATCTCTAAGAAGATAGATCTCAAAGGCAATCCTTGCCTATTTTCCAAAGCCTCTTCTCAAGAATCTAAACTGTGGCACAGGAGGCTTGGTCATGTTAATCTCAAAAACATGAATCAGCTTAGCCACAATAGTTTAGTCAGAGGCTTACCAATAAAGGAGTTCCACTGTGATGAAAACTGCACTGCTTGTTTAAAAGGAAAACAGCACAAAGTCTCATTCCCTCCTATTGAAGTGTCCAAGTCCACTGCCTGCTTGCAATTACTGCATATGGATCTATTTGGTCCTGTGAGAGTAATGAGCATGGCAAAGAAGAAATACTGTCTGGTAATTGTGGATGATTACTCCAGATTTGTATGGACTTTCTTTCTACATTCAAAGGATGAGGCTGCTCAGAAGATTATCACTTTGTGCTGTACATTGAGAAGCAGTATTCCCTTCCAGTCAAGTGTATTAGGAGTGATAATGGAACTGAGTTCAGAAATCATACACTTGATGACTTCTATCTTTCAAAGGGAATCAAAAGGCAGTTTAGCATTCCAAGGACTCCAGAACAAAATGGAGTAGTGGAGAGAAAGAACAGGACCCTCATTGAAGCTGCAAGGTCCATGCTGGCTGACTCAGGTTTGCCATTGACCTTTTGGGCCGAAGCTGTCAACACAGCTTGTTATGTGCAAAATAGAGTTTAGTAAATCAGAGGTTGATGAAGACTCCATATGAAGTTCTCCATCATTTGGCTCCTCTGATTTCATTTTTCAAAGCATTGGGTGTCCCTGTTTTATTCTCAACACAAAGGATCAACTCCACAAATTTGATCCTAAGGTGGATGCAGGGTACTTTGTTGGTTATTCATCTACTTGCAAGGCATACAGAGTCTTCAACTGCAGAACAAAGATGGTTGAAGAAACTCTACATGTTAAGTTAATGAATCTCCAAAGGACAAGATTCCACAAAGTCCTGTGGAGTTATTTGATTTGGACATACTGCAATATGTTCCTTATCAAACTCCTGCTGTTGCTCCTGTCAACAGTTCACACCTGGTGGTACTGCTGATGATGATGATGATGATGATTGCAGTACTCACCTCTTCAGGTTTAGTGATCAGCTGCCTGACTCAGCTAGACCTGATGTTCCTGTAGCTCCAGTAGCACCATCCACAACAAATGCTGATGAGATTTTTCGAATTCAACTTCCTTTGAATTACCATCCACTGATTGGTTTCAAGGAAATGATCACCATCACCATCTGTTGCTGCTGAACCGGCTACAAACACTTGCACAGATCTCATTGTGTATCAAGATCTGAAGAATCACCCTATGTCTCAAATCATTGGTGATATCACTGCTGGAGTATCAACAAGAAGTCAATTGTCAAATTTCTGCTTCTATGCTCTCTTCATCAGTCAGCAAGAGCCAAAGAATTATCACATTGCTTTAAAGGACAATGGATGGGTTGATGCCATGCAGCTTGAGCTTCTTCAGTTCAAGAAACAGCAAGTGTGGGAACTGGTTCCTCTACCTCCAGGTAAGTGTGCAATAGGCACTAAATGGGTGTTTAGGAACAAAACTGATGAAAATGGGCTTATTGTTAAGAACAAGGCCAGACTGGTTGTTCAGGGGTTTGCACAAGAAGAAGGTATTGATTATGATGAAACCTTTGCCCCTGTAGCCAGACTGGAAGCAATTCGATTGTTTTAGCTTATGCTGCTTATCAAAACCTTAAAGTTTTTCAAATGGATGTCAAAAGTGCATTTTTGTATGGAAAAGTTAAAGAAGAGGTTTATGTATGTCAACCTCCAGGCTTTGAGGACAATAAACATCCTAATTGGGTGTATAAGCTTGATAAAGCTCTTTATGGGTTAAAACAAGCTCCCAGAGCCTGGTATGAGACATTATCAAACTTTCTTCTGGAAAACAATTTCACTAGAGGCTCCATAGACAGACTTTATTCATTAAGAAAGCTGGGCAGCATAATCTACTTGTTCAAATTTATGTAGATGATATCATTTTTGCATCCTCTGATCCAAAGTTGTGTGATGCCTTTACAAAGTTGATGCAACAGAAGTTTGAAATGAGTGCCATGGGAGAATTACAGTTCTTTCTGGGGTTGCAAATCAAACAAAAGGCTGATGGAATTTTTATTCATCAGTCCAAATATACAAAAGATCTTTTGCAAAAGTTTGATTTACAAAACTGTAAGCCTGTTCTACTCCATGAGCAGCACCACACAACTGGACAGATCAGAAAGGTAAAGTGGTTGATGAAACACTTTACAGATGTATGATTGGGTCCTTGATGTATTTAACAGCTTCTAGACCAGATATTATGTTTGCTACATGTGTTTGTGCTAGATTTCAGGCTGCACCTAAAGAGTCTCATCTGATTGCAGTCAAGAGGATCTTTAGATATCTGCAAGGCACTCCATCTCTAGGTTTATGGTATTCTACCGGACATTCTGGTAAATTAGTTGCTTTTTCTGACAGTGACTATGCAGGGTGTAAGTTGACCAGGAAATCAACTTCTGGTGGATGTCAATTCCTAGGCAACTGCTTGATTTCTTGGCAGAGCAAGAAACAGACCTCAGTTGCTACATCCACTGCTGAAGCAGAGTACATTGCTGCTGCAAGTTGTACATCTCAGGTACTCTGGCTTCAAAACCAACTTTTGGATTATGGCATTACAGAGACTAAGACTCCATTGTTAATGGATAGTGCTTCAGCTCTTTGCATTGTCAAAAATCCAGTCCAGCACTCTAGGACCAAACATATAGAGATCAGACATCATTTTATAAGGGATTGTTTTGAAAAAGGTCTGATTGATCCTAAGTTTGTGCCTAGTGCTGATGAGCTTGCAGACATTTTTTACTAAGCCTTTGGATAGTTCAACTTTCCAAAACCTGGTGTTAAGGCTTGGTATGCTGCAACTAGAATAAGTGACAACTACTGATGATCTTAGTAATTCATACTGATGATCATAAGTACCTATGTCACATATAAGTACTGATGATCTTTTATCCTCAGTAGTTTTATAACTACTGAAGGCTAAATGTCTCACAAGTACTGAAGTACTTCATCTGTTCTAAACTACTGATGTAGTTACAACTACTGATGCAGTTACAACTACTGCAATCAGTAAAAACAGATAAGTACTGATGTCCTATGAAACAACTGAAATCAGCCAAAAAGACTGATGAATGTGTTGAGGACAGATTGAAACAGCTGAAAAGCTAAGAATTGACGAAAACAGCTGAAAGAACTTTCTCTTCAGTCGTTTGTACAACTGCTGTTTCATTTTAAACAACTGAAGCAAAACCACGTCTTCAGTAGTTTTATAACTACTGATGACTAACCAAGTCTTCAGTTGTTTACAACAGCTGATGACAAAACCACTGTCTTCAGTAGTTTCATAACTACTGATGACAAACACCAAGTCCTCAGTTGTTTCAATCATCTGAAGTCAAAACCACGGTCTTCAGTAGTTTTCTAAACTACTGATGCCTAACACCACGACTTCAGCTGTTTCAACGTCTGAAAGATAATACCATGTCAACGGTCGTTTAAAACTACTGATGACTAACACCACATCCTTCAGTCGTTTCCTTACCCGTACCCTATATATCCCCTAACCTTAGCTCTCCATGCTTCATCTTCTTCAAACCTAACGTTCCTCTCCAAAACTTCCCTCTTCTCAATGGCGTCTATGCAAATTAAACCGCGACACAACTGTGTTGCCTACCTCACTAAATCGCCGATCTGGACTAAGTTCGATACTGCTATCGATCTTATGGTTCAGTCCCAATACAACAAGGCATTTCTTCTGAACCCCATCTTACATGCCGAATCCTTGCACCAATTTTGGATGAACGTTACTGTTACCACTGGGGAGGACAACACACCATCCCTCCGGTCGGTCGTCAACAACAAAGAAGTAGTCATTACTCCTGCAATAATCCGCAAAATTCTTCAACTGAATGATGCTACTTTCCTGCTGGATATCCGAAGGGCACCATAGATCTATCCTTTGCTCAACATGGATATCAAGGCGATCTCAGTGCCACCACCATCATGAAGAAACACTTTAATGACGCTGAGCGCCTGATTTTTCACATGGTAATGTATGTTTGGCCCCTAAGACGTCGTCTTGGGATCAAATGTCCACCAAATGGCAGCAGGTAATGTATTCTATCCTTGAGCAACAACCACTAAACTTTTCAGAATAATATTTTCAGAGCTCAAAGATATGGCTCAAAAACTAACTGCCAACCGTTGGATACTTATCCACGGTTCATAATGGCCATTATTACAGACCAGCTTAATGCTGAGGGACTTGTTGGCTTGGGAGTCCCTGCTACGGCTGTTCTGCCGGAAGTATACTCCCGGCACAACTCTGACCGGACACTAAAAATGGCTGCCAAGCTGCGAAAACCCACGCAGCTGGAACCCACAGCCACCACCTCCAAATCCAAAGTCCCCACCAAACCCACCAAAAAGAAACCCAAAATGGCTACTCAGGGAATTGAGTCCCCTGAGGATGCCCCTGCAACACAAACGCAGGATATATCCACTAGTCCAAACCCCCTAGTGGATACAATGACTCCTCCAAGCAAGCCGCTCAGGTTCCTCCAACAGGAGCCTTGCAGGAACCTACCAACAAACCGCCCCTCACAGCCCAACTTTAATAGTTGCACAAGTGCTGACTCAATTGCACTCCTCACCCCTCCCCAGAAACCACTTACTACTGGGAATACCTCTACAATTGAGGGGGAGGAACACAGTGCACTTGAGAACCCACAGCACAGGGGTTTCCCAATTCTATCTCCTGGTGTAGACAAGGAGCTTAGAATATCTAGTGAGGCTGCCACCTCCTCTGACTCAGCACATGACCAGAGTGAGGAGGTGGTAACATTGCTAAGACCTCACTAGAGGCAACAGCTGATGATGGACATTGTCCTGAGGCTGGAAGTCCCCAGTACCAAGCACAAGGGGCACATGCACCAACTGGTCTACACCCAGTGCATGTAAATCCTGCTCTAAGCAGGAGGTCAGCTGATTCAGCTTCGGCTGATGATGACCTGGGCTTCTTCTATGATGTTCTTGCCCAGAACACAATCCTTGAAGAGAAAGTCAGTAGGCTGCAAAACCTACTTGACCAACTCTCACAAGAGAAAGACCATCTGCCTCTATCCACCCACAGATGGCACCTTCCCTTGAAGGTTTCCCAAACACGAGCCACTCCAAAATCAACCACCTGCCTCTGCTTCAGGCCCTACTTCTCAGGAACAGAACCCTCCTGAGCAAATAGGTGCTGTACTTCAAAATTCCCTCCCTCTCATCACACCCATAATCACTGATATAGTGATCAAAGCCATTGATGAGAGGCTTTCCTCAACATTACAGCCCTTGGTTGATGCTGCTGTCCAAAGACTCTTTCTGCGGTACAAACCCCTTCCTCCAATGCAACCAAAAAGGGGGAGAGTACTGCAGTGAAAGAAAAGAAGAGGAAAAGAACAGAGGAGAAGAAGGAAGAGAAGCAAGCCCAAGAGGAGGAAAAAGAAAAGCAACCTCTGCTCACTTACAAGCGAAAGAGAAGTGCTGATGATCACACTGCTGAAGACAAATCCTTGGAGGAGCTGGTCAAAGAAGCTGACACACACACAGCCGATCCATGGATAAAATAATTGAACAACTCTTCAGGCAGGGGTTTGACACAGCCACACTGGATAGTGAGATCAGAAGGTTAGAAGTACAAGATATACAAACCCGATGGGCAGGGTATGATGCTCTTGAGAAAGAGAGATTGGAAATAATGATCCGCTTTATTGCAAAATACTTAGAAGATCATTATGGAGATCGCGCATGGACCAGGGACAGCATTCTGGCTATAGCCACCAGAATCTGTCTGTCTGAGCAATTCAACAAAGGGATTATTGTGGAAGCCCTTGATGAGGCTGGGGCTGGTAAAAGGTTAGAGATGGCTAAACTCACAAAGGCGAAACTAACTACAAGGATGCTAGATCAACCTTCCCTTCCACCACTCAAACAGATCTATCCCAAATCTCCCAACCAACCTCTAAGCCAAAATCCAAACATCCTCATCTTCAAAACCAATTCCTTCACCAACCCAACCATCATCCAGTGATGTACCCAGAAGGAGGAGAAGGGTGCTGAGGATGGAAGAAGAAGAAGAAGAGGATGAAGATGATAGTCTGCCACTCTCTGCTGTTCTGAAGCTACCAAAACCCCGAAGTCAACCCATGATCACACCTGACTCTCAAAGGGAAATGGTCAGAGTCAAGATAGAAGAAGAAGAACAGCAGAAACAGCACGATGAGCAACTGTTGAAGATGGTTGACAAGGAATTTCCTCAGTCATCATCTATTCAAGCCATGAAAGGGCATGCTCAAAGGCTGTACACTCTCAGGCACACCTTTCAGTATCAGAAGGAGAGAGTGAGAGTATGGCCAGACCCCAGGGTGAGTTCTAGAATCCATAAAAGAACTATCCCACACAGATACAACGGCCAGGTACGAAAAACAATAGAGTCTACCATCATGTTGGCCGTTGTAGTCTCACCTTGGGAAATCATTGATGAATTCAAGAAAGCTCACCAAGCAAAGAAGACCCCTCAAGCCTTACTAGAAAACAAGATGATTAAGAAGGGGTGTTATATAAAAAGCTTGAAGACATCCAGAAGAATGAGCTCCAGTTACTCCTTGAAGGCAACCATCCTGATGAATTTGTATAGGGGGAGGTAACTACGGTGGAGCTGAAAAATGGCAGGACCATGAAGTACTTATCAGAGTACTATGGTCCAGAGTTCTTCTTCGAAGGAGGAGCAGAAGAACTCTCTCAGGAGGAACAAGTTGTTCTCCTTGAGGCCTATGTTCGTGAGTCATACAGACTCATTATGGGGAAGTAAATCATGAATGGGATAACAACTCTGTGTCCAGTTCCCCAAAACAGAGTTCCCATTCATACTCTGCCAAACAAATATTTGAGATTTCTTCCCAGGCCGGAGCTTACATGGGTCATCTTCTCTACTGATCAAGAAGGAAAAAGACCAACATTTTGCCATCAATAAGTGGGAGAATAAATAAGTTAGAGGTTTTGGCTGCATTGGTTCAGGGGGAGTTTGTTGGACCAAAAGAACCAATGAGCCAAGATCAGAAAACCTCTAAGTCCCACATGGTATCACAACAACTGCTGAAAGCCTCATCAGTAGTTTGACAAGTGCTGAAGACTTCAACAGCTGAAGATCAAGTGCTGAAGACCTCAACAGCTGAAGAACCAAAGTGCTGAAGTACAACAGCTGAAGAACACAAGTGCTGAAGCTGAAAGACCAAAGTACTGAAGTACAACAGCTGAAGAGTTACAAGTGCTGAAGATCAACAACTGATGTACAAGGTCTGAAGACAAAGACTGAAGACATCAGCTGATGATATCTACTGAAGTCATCAGCTGATGAAACACCTGAAGGTCAAAGTCTGAAGATCAAGTACTGAAGCCTCAGTAGTTTGTCACAACTGCTGAAGAGTACTTCTTCAGTAGTTGTGATATCAGTAGTTTTATATTTTTATGTTTCAGTAGTTTTGTAAAACGACTGAAGAGCTTGTTCTTCAGTCGTTGTAGTTTCAGTAGTTTTATATTTTGTACTTAACATGCTGATATGTTCTCAGTAGTTGTGAACATTTCAGTAGTTTGTTAAGAATTAGTTATTTTTGTATTAGATCTGCCAGTTGTCACTTTCCGTGATAACAGCAGTGATTGTTGCACTCTATATAAGGAGTGACAACCTATTGTAATGATAGAGGAATGAGTGAATGAATGGAATGAATGCTTGATTTGATTAGAAATATTCTACATCTATAAACATTCCTGAAATCAGAAATATATATATTCTCTCCCTATAACCGTATGCGATCTTAATGCTTACAAGTATCATTGCTTGCTACAATTTGTCTAATTTTAGTTTGTATTCCGCTGCTTTGTATCTAATACATCAAACTTGTGATCGCTGATCCTGTCACATGGGGATGGGACCAGGTTATGAGGATCTCCTTTCATAGTCCTGGAGGTCAGGGGGTCAAATTCAGGTATTTCAATTGTTTATACAAATTTACTGCTAATTAGACTCCTTAGAATATTACAGGTTTCCTAGATTGTCAAGTACATTCTTAAATGTGAACTGGGTTCACGTAAGGGAAAATGTAACATTCTTAAATGGACAGATGAAGCCCGACATTTCAAAATTGAGAAAGCCCACTGTGGATTCTCAGGGGTAGAAACAGCCCTAGTCCCAAAAATGTTAGAGCTCATTGATCAAGGTGACAACCTAGCAGGCCAGCTAGTGTTAAACCCACACCGCTTTTTCCTAACCACTCTCACAGCTCAAATCACATCCTTACCGAAGGGATCGAGATCTAGTTTGATCAATTAGATTATAATTTTTGCGGATAGCACACGAATTAGACGAAATTATAGCAAGAATAATATGAATATTCAATCAAACAGTAACGGTTATAGAGAGAGAAAGTTTTCTGCAAAGAGAATGTTTTCATTCATGCACAAGCTTCCCGTACAGGAAATTAGGTCAACATTCCTTTTATAAGGAATGTGACACCAGCTGACGTCACTTGATAGTGACATCTAAACTGATTATACAAACAACTGAAAGTAAACTAAACTACTGAAGATGTCTACAACAACTGAGGACACCTTCACTAAAAGCTAAGTATAAGCTAACATTACAACTACTGAAATTATAACATCTGAAGTGTAAGAACTTAAGATGTTTTACACTAATATAAAACTACTGATTACAAACTACTGAAATGTAACCATCACAACTATGAAGAGAACTAATTTAGCTGTTAGACAACTTCTGAGAACTGGTCTTCAGACTTTGTCTTCAGCAGTTGTCTTCAGACTTTATCTTCAGACTTTGTCTTTAGACTTAGTCTTCAGTTGTTGTCTTTAGACTTTGTCTTCAGACTTTATCTTCAGACTTTGTCTTCAGCTGTTGTCTTCAGACTTTGTCTTCAGCTGTCGTCTTCAGACTTTGTCTTCAGCTGTTGTCTTCAGACTTTGTCTTCAGACTTTATCTTCAGACTTTGTCTTCAGACTTTGTCTTCAGACTTTGTCTTCAGCTGTTGTCTTCAGACTTTGTCTTTAGACTTTATCTTCAGCTATTGTAGACCACTTCAGTTGTTTTGATGTCTGTGGGACTTAAAGGTTTTTCTGATCTGGCTCATTGGTTCTTTTGGTCCAACAAACTCCCCTTGAACCAATGTAGCCAAAACCTTTAAGATATTGAAGTCCCACTTATTGGCAGAAACAATATCTGGATCAACTCAAAATCTTCAAATTAAGCTCAGGCCAGGGAAGAAGTTTTAGAAGGTTTGATTAGCACAGGATGAATGGGAACTCTGTCTTGGGGAAATGGACACAGAGCTATTACCCCATCCATGAAACCTACTTCCCAATGATAAGTCTGTAAGACTCTCTGACATAGGCCTTAAAGAAAACAACTTGTTCTTCCATTGTGAGTTCTTTAGCTCACTTTCAAAGAAGAACTTAGGCCCATAGTACTCTGATAAGTACTTAATATGCTTTCCATTCTTTAGCCCCACAGTAGTTATTTCTCTGTATGCAAACTCATCAGGATGAGTGCCTTCAAGCAACAACTGGAGCTCATTTCTTCTTATTTCTTCAAGCTTCTTATAGATTAACCCTTCTTTACCATTTTGTTTTCTAGTAAAGTTTGTGGAGTCATCTTAGACTTGTAAGCTCTCTTGAAGTCATCAAGGATTTCCCAGGGTGACACTACAATGGCCAGCATTATCACAGCATCTACAATCTTCTTTACTTGGCCATTGTATCTACTTGGAATTTTCTTTCTATGAATTCTGTCACTTACTCTGGGGTTAGGCCAAATTCTCACTCTCTTTTTTGATATTGAAATGTAAATCTGAGAGCATACAACCTCTGAGCATGTTTCTTCATAGCTTGTATGGATGAAGACTTAGGAAACTCTTTATTAATCATCCTTAACAGCTGCTCATCATGTTGTTTGTGCTGTTCTTCTTCTTCAAGTTTGACTTTTACCATTTGCCTTTGGAATTCAGGTGTGATTGTTGTTGGTTGACTCCTGGGCTCAGGCATCTTTATTTTAAGAACACAGCAGAGATTGGCATACTATCATCCTCATCATCATCATCTTCTTCTTCCATCCTCAACACCCTTCTCTTCCTCTTGGGTGCATCATTGGTAGCGGGTTGAGTAGGTTTCTTGGGTAAAGGAGTTGGTTTTGAGGGTTGTGAAGGTGGTTGATTTGGTTTGGGTGATAGTGCAGGCTGCTCTAGCATCTTGGATGTGAGTGAAGCTTTGGATAATTTTGCCATATCAATCCTTTTCCTAGCACCAGCTACATCAAGAGCTTCTATGATCAATCCTTTGTTAAATACTTCAGAAGAACAGATTCTGGTGGTTATCTCCAAAATACTGTCTCTGGACCATGACTTCACTTCAATGATTGATCTTCCGAGATGTTTTGATATAAATCTTGCCATAGCTTCAGCCTTTCCCTTTCTTTCTCACTCCAACTTGTCCATCTTTGTTCAATCTCTTGAATCTCTAGCCTTCTGATTTCAGAGTCAAGTTTGGCAGTGTCAAATCCTTGTTTGAAGAGTTGATCAATAATCTTATCCATAGATCTGCTATGTTGCTCATCAGCTTCTTTGATCAGTTCTTCTAGCTTTTTCTCACCTTCAGTCTGTTCAGAGCTTTTCTTTCTCTTGTAGGTGATTAATTCCTTTTCTTTCTTCTCTTTTTCTTCTTCCTCTTCAAGTCTCTTTCTTTTGTCTACTTTCACTGACTTAGACTCTCCCTTTTTGGTTGCATTGGGTTCAGGGGTGTGAATGTTAGAAAATCACTTAGTAACAACAAATCAACTAAGGATTGAAGATTTAAGGAAAGCCTCTCATCAATGGCTTGATGCACAATGTTTGTGATTATGGAAGTGATTTGAGGTAAGGATGTTTGAAAGGCAGCAACCATTAGCTCAGAGGGGTTCTATCCCTGAGAAATGGTACCTGAATCAGAGGCTGGTGGCAAATTTGTTGGGAGTGGCTCAGTGTTTGGGATAGTTTCAGCAGAAGAAACTACCATCTGTTGGTGAATGTGGGCAAATGGACTTGATTCTTGTGACATTTTGGCAAGCAGTTCTTGTAGTCTGCATACCTCAGTCTCAAGAATAGTATTATGGGCTAGAACATCAAAGAAAAAGCCCAGGTCATCATCAGTCTGTGCTGAATCAGCTGACCTCCTGATGAAATCAGGATGAACATGTGCTGAGTGTAGATCAGCATTCACATGTGCCCCTATTTCTTGGAACTGGGGACTTCCTTCCTTAGGATGATGTCCTTCATTGGTAGTTGCTCTAGTGAGGGCTTAGAAATGATACCATCTTCATCTTAATCATGTGTTGAAACAGGAGAAGAGGCAGCCTCACCAGATGTTCTAATCTCCTCCTCTACACAAGGAGATTGAAATCTGTAATCCCTGTGCTGTGGGTTATCAGCCACATTATAATCCTCTCCCTCAACTGTTAAGGTTTTCCCAGTGGTAATAGGTTTCTGGGGAGGGGTAGAGGAATGTAGTTGAGTCAGCACTTGTGCAATAACCACAGTTGGACTTGTAGGGGTGGCATCAGTGGGAGATAGGTGTGAAGAGGATTGCACCGGGGGTGAATGGTGCTCTTTAATGGCAATCTTCTCAAGTGAGTGAGATTCTAGTAATGTAGTTTCCCCATTTTTGGTTGCATCAGGATCCTGTTGAGAGGATACCTGAGAGGTTTCAGCTGGTAGAATCTTGGAAACTACAGTGGGATTACTACCCATAGTTTCATCCTGCCTTTGTGTTGCAGGGGCATCATCAGGGGACTCAACTCCCTGAGTAGTTTGGTTTGTTTGGAATGTGGTTTGGAGGGGACTTTGGATCTGGAGGATGTGGCTGTGGGTACCTTCTGCTTAGGTTTTAGCAGTTTGGTAGCCTTTTTGAGGTGTGGGTCAGAGTTGTGCCTGGAGTATACCTCTGGCAAAACAACCACAGCAGGGACTCCAAGGCCACAGGGCCATCAGATTTTAACTGATTCATGATTATGGCCATAAGAAACCTTGGATATAATATCCATCTGTTAGCCACATGTTTCATTGCCAGATCTTTTAATTCTGAAAATATAATTTCAGAAAAATTTAAGCTTTGGCGTTCAAGGATAGAATACAATACTGCTGCCACCTGGATGACATTTGATCCCATGAAGAGGTTTTGGGGGCAAGGCAAACATTGATCATGTGGAAGATTAGGCGTTCAGCATCATGGAAGTGCTTCTTCAGAATGGTTGTCGCACTTAGGTCGCCTGCATATCCATGGCTGATGAATGATAGATCAATGGTGCCCTTCGGGTATTTGGTGACAAAAGTGGCATCATTCAGATCTAGTGTTTGGCGAATGATAGCAGGAGTGACTACCACCTTCTTCTGGTTTACAAATGACTGGAGAGTGATCGCGACATCATTCTCACCAGTATGGATAGTGACATTTGTCAAGAATTGGCGAAGGGTATCGGGATAGATGGTTGGATTCAGAAGAAAGGCAGTTCGATACGGGGAATCAACCATTGGATCAATGGCAGCATCAAACTTAGTCCAAAAGGCCGATTTTGTGAAGTAGGCAACACAGTTGTGTCGTGGTTTGATTTGCATGGTCGCCATTAATGGAAGATGAACGTTCGGAAATCGATTTATGAAAAGTTTGAAGTTAGGGTTAGGTATTTATAGGTTATGAAATGGCTGAAAGAAAACAACTGAAAGTTTTGGTGTTAGTCATTAGTTGTTAGAAAACGACTGAAGACATGGTTTTAACTTTCAGATGCTGTAAACAACTGAAGACTTGGTGTTTGTCATCAGTAGTTGGAAACTACTGAAGACTTGGTTTTGGCTCCAGTTGTTTTGAAATGAAACAACAATTGTTTGAAACATTTGAAGAATAAAATTACTCATCAGTTGTTGTCATCAATTCACATATCTCTGTTGTTTCATTTGACCTTAACACTTACTCAGCAGATTATCTGATTTTCAGAAGTTTCATTGGTCATCAATACTTATCTGTTAGAACAGACATTAGTGGTTGTAACCACATCAGTAATTTGCAACAAATAAAGTACTTCAGTACTTTTAAGTAATTTAGCCTTCAGTAGTTATGAAAACTGCTGAAGATAAAAGAACTTATTAGTATTTATTTTTGACAGATGTATACTAATGCTTATTAGTACTTGTGAACTAGATCATCAGTAGTTGTCAAATCATTCAAGCTGCAGCATACCAAGCCTGGCACTAGATTTTGAAAAGTTGCACTGTCCAAAGGCTTAGTAAACATATCTGCAAGCTTATCAGCACTAGGAACAAACTTTGGATCAATCAGACCTTTTTCATAACAATCCCTGATAAAATGGTGTCTGATCTCAATAAGTTTGGTCCTAGAATGCTGGACAGGATTCTTAACAATACAAAGAGCTGAAGCACTATCCATCAGTAAAGGAGTCTTAGTCTCTGTAATGTCATAATCCAGTAATTGATTCTAAAGCCAGAGTACCTGAGATGTACAACTTGCAGCAACAATGTACTCTGCTTCAGCAGTGGATGTAGCAACAGAAGTTTGTTTCTTACTCTACCAAGAAACTAAACAATTGCCTAGAAATTGGCATCCACCAGAGGTTGATTTTCTGGTTAATTTACACCCTGCATAGTCACTATCAGAGAAAGCAACTAATTTGCAAGAGTGCCCAGTGGAATACCAAAGTCCTAGAGGTGAGTTCCTTGCAAATATCTAAAGATCCGTTTGACTGCAATCATATGGGATACTTTAGGTGCAGCCTGAAATCTAGCACATACATAAGTTGCAAACATAATATCAGGTCTAGAAGCTGTAAGGTACATCAAGGAACCAATCATACATCTGTAAAGAGTTTCATCAACTGCTTTACCATACAAGAATGCACTTTTGACATCCATTTGAAAAACTTTGAGATTATAGAAAGCAGCATAAGCTAAAAACAATCTGATTGCTCCAGTCCGGCTACAGGGGCAAAGGTTTCATCATAATCAATACCTTCTTCTTGTGAAAACCCTTGTACAACCAGTCTGGCCTTGTTCTTGACAATTTGGCCTTTTTCATCAGTTTTATTCCTAAACACCATTTAGTGCCTATTGCACACTTACCTTGGGGTAGAGGAACCAGTTCCCACACTTGCTGCTTTTGAAACTGAAGAAGCTCAAGTTGCATAGCTTCAACCCATCCATTGTCTCTTAATGCAATATGATAGTTCTTTGGCTCTTGCTGACTGATAAAGAGAGCATAGAAGCAAAAATTGGACAATTGACTTTTAGTTGAAACACCAGCATTGATGTCACCAATGATCTGAGACATGGGGTGATTCTTCAGTTCTTGATACTCAATAAGATCTGTGCAAGTGTGTGTAGGTGATTCAGCAACAACAGATGGTGATCCAGATTCTTTAAACCTAGAATGAGATGACAATTCAAATGAAGTAGAGGATTAAGAGATCTCATCAGCATTTGTTGTGGATGGAACTGCTGAAGCTACAGGAACATCAAGTTTAGTAGACTCAGGCAGTTGATCACTTAAACTTGCATTTATACCAATAGATGGATAACAAGTGGCAGGAGATGATGGATTCACAGAACCTACAACAGCTGGAGACTGATAAGGAACATATTGCAATATGTCCAAATCAAATAACTCCATAGGGTTTTGTGGGATTTTCTCCTTTGGAGATTCATTGAACTTTACATGCAAGGTTTCTTCAACTATCTTTGTTCTGCAATTAAAAACTCTGTATGCCTTGCAAGTAGATGAATACCAACAAAGTACCCTGCATCCACCTTTGAGTCAAACTCTGAAGTGGATCCTTTGTGTTAAGAATATAACAAGGACACCCAAATTCTCTAAAGAAGGAAATCAGAGGAGCCAAATGATGTAACACTTCATAAGGAGTCTTCATCAACCTCTGATTTACTAAAACTCTATTTTGCACATAGTAAGCTGTGTTGACAGCTTCAGCCCAAAAGGTTAGTGGCAAACCTGAGTCAGCCAGCATGGACCTTGCAGCTTCAATGAGGGTCCTGTTCTTTCTCTCCACTACTCCATTTTGTTCTGGAGTCCTTGGAATGCTGAACTGCCTTTTGATTCCCTTTGAAAGATAGAAGTCATCAAGTGTATGATTTCTGAACTCAGTTCCATTGTCACTCCTAATACACTTGACTGGAAGGGAATCTGTTTCTCAATATACAACACAAAGTGAATAATCTTCTGTGCCCTCATCCTTTGAATGTAGAAAGAAAGTCCATACAAATCTGGAGTAATCATCCACAATTACCAAACAGTATTTCTTCTTTGCCATGCTCATTACTTCACAGGACCAAATAGATCCATATGCAGTAATTGCAAGCAGGCAGTGGACTTAGACATTTCAATAGGAGGGAATGAGACTTTGTGCTGTTTTCCTCTTAAACATGCAGTGCAGGTTTCATCACAGTGGAACTCCTTTATTGGTAAGCCTCTGACTAAACTATTGTGGGTAAGCTGATTCATGTTTTTGAGATTAACATGACCAGCCTCCTGTGCCACAGTTTAGATTCTTGAGAAGAGGCTTTGGAAAATAGGCAAGGATTTCCTTTGTGATCTATCTTCTTAGAAAGATCTAAGGCATACACTCTTCCTGTCCTGTTGGTTGTCAGGAGAGTGTGATCATCCAACACCTTGTCAATCAAGTGTAAAACTTTGGATGACAGAATCCTACAGTTTTGACTGGTGAAAAGGGCAACATGGCCTTATCACACATTTGACTGACACTCAAGAGATTGTACTTGAGATTTTCCACATGATTAACATCATCAAATTTGATTTCTCCATTGGAGACAAAGCCCTTACCGATGATGTAACCCCTAGCATCATTGCCAAAAGAGACAAATCCCTTCTTTCCTTGAGAGTAGTCATGAAGAAGAGAGCTGTTCCCAGTCATGTGCATAGATCCCCCACTGTCTACATACCAGATGCTACTTTGGCATGTTGAAGAACCCTGCAATAATAAACAATTAGTTAGTTTTAGAGACCCAAACCTTTTTGGTTTTGGGCCTGGTCTCATCAATAGATGGTAAACTAACAGGTTATTTGAAACAACAGCCTGAGAGGAAGAAGATGGTGTAGAAGAGGAGTCCTTTGGCTTGGACCTCCTTTTCTGTGGTTTCAACATAGGAGCATCTAGTTGGTTAACTCTACCCAACAGATGTTGAACCATCATAACCAGCTGTGTCTGATTTTGTGATAAAGCTTTCAGCTCATCAGACACATTGCTAGTGGAGTTTGATAAGTTCCTATGTTGCACCTTCTCTTTTGAGCACCCTCAGCTGTCACCTGTTTAACCCTTCCTTTTTGGATTTCTTTGAGGACTTAAGGATTACAGGTTTTGATGTTGCTGATACAAATGTGGTCTCAAACTCAGTTTTCATTTTTACCATTTTCTCAATTTCTTTTTTAGTTTGAGTTTGGAACCTCTTTTGTACCAACAATCATCTGTAAGATGATTGAACAAACCACATACTTCACATGGTTCTTCTTCATCTTAGGTTGATCATCAACTAAAGAGGATGAAGCAACAGAAGACTTGTTCTTCAATGCTTTGGAAGCATTGTTTGCTTTCTTGACAGCCTCTTTAGTAGTCTTCAAACTCTTTCTACTGCCGTTTCTTCTCTTCAGTACTGACAGCAGTTGAAGTTTGAACTTCAGGTGTTGAATCCTGCTCTCTAGTCCTTTTAGGACCTTCAGAATTAACTCCTGAGTTGATCAATCATTAATCATGTGAATGTCAGCATTTGAACCATCAACATCAGCTGATAGGTTCAAAGAGGGCTTGATGCTGACTGCTACTTCTGATTGTGCTGTATCAGAAGGTAGATCACATGATGTGATGGATTGGTTATCACTCTCACCATCAGATTCTACCTCTGCTCTTGGGGTAAAATCTGTAGGTGGAGCAGTGTGATTGTAACCAATTCCAAACTTCATTTGAAGCAGATTGCTTACTAAGAAGCATTTCAAAACCTTTGCATGATTGTACCATCTATCACACTCTACCTGGGTAACTGCAAGGGTTTCTTTGAGATCTTTGTACTTCTCTAGAAGTACTTCTTCTCTAGCCTTATCATCAATTATTTGGCAATTCAGTTTATAAATCTCATCATCTTTATCTTTAAGCACAGACTCAAACTCAGCTTTATTTTTGGAAATTGTTTGTTCTAGCTCAATGTTCTTATTCATTAGAGCTACATTTGCTTCTCTAATGGAGCAAATGCTGCTATGCGTGGTTCAGAACATAATTTGGCTTTTGCCTCAGAGGATACCTGTGATACCTGAGATGTAGAGGCATTAGAACATGAAGTATCAGCAGACTCCAAAGCCATAAGAGCTAGATTCCCAAAAGGACTGTCAACACCATGTTGACCAGCACCTGAGAACAGTTGATCATGACCAGGCATGTCATCTGGTAAACTGCTCCAGTCAACAACTCCTGGGGTGAAGAAGCTGTGTTGTTGAGGTTGAGTTGTTGATGAGATGGGAAGGCTGAGGTTTGGTAGTGCATGAGGTTGTGGTGCCATAGGAACTTGAACTTGATTTGACTGTGGCATGTAATAACAAGGGTAAGGATATGGCATTTGACCCTGAGGAACAAAATATGCTGGAGATTGTTGTTGAGGATGATGACTAGAGATGACAGGATGTTGCCCTCTGTTTGTTGACTATTGCCAGGAAAAGTCACAAAGGGTGCAGTGGAGTTAGATCCAGTTGATCTACACTCTCTTGCAAAGTGTCCAAGCCTTTGGCATTTGTGACACCTCAACTTGCTCTTGTCAAAACCAACTTTGGTTTTGCCAGAGAGTCCAGGAATTTTCTTCCAGTTCTTTTATAGAACTTCTGAGATCTGATTTTATCAAGGCCATTTGGCTCAAAATATCCATCTCTTCTAAGTCATCATCGGCAATCCCCTTGAGATCATCCATAATGAAGCATAGATTGTCATTATTACACCCAGTAAATGACCATCAACACTCACAAATGCAGAATCAGAATTGCTTGAAGAGAAATTAATATGCTCATCATACTGGCATTCAGATGAAGCATATTCTGACTCATGACCCACCAAGGCAGTGTTGCCTGGTACAAAGTCTTCAGTGAGCTTTCCAGATGAAGACAGCTTTCTCTTCTGTTCTATCTCTCTCTCAAAAGTGAGCAGTTTCCCATGGAGTTGGGTGAGAGATAGTTTGTCCAAACTTGCACTGGAGCGTAGGACAATAGTATATGTGTCCCATCTCTCGGCAGTGATCTGAGAAATCTGTTATTCATCTGAATATTTGTGTACTCAAGTTTGACCATTTTTAGTTCAGAGATCAAAAACAAGAGAACCGCTCATATTGTTGAGTCAGTGTCTCACCCTTTCTATGAGAGAATGTCTCATATTGTTGGGCAAGAATTTCTCTATTATTTGCCAAGACATCTGTTCCTCCAAATTGTTCTTTCAAGGCATTCCAGAGGTCATGGGCAGTTTCATGATGCATTAGCCCAGAATATTTCATTTGGCAGTGCCATGGCCAGGATTCCATGGGCTTTTGCATCAATTTCAAGCAACTTCTTATCCTCATCTGAGTATTTCTCCCTCCTCTTCGGAACCATTTGATTGGTTTCGGGTTATTCACCATAGGCTTGTGTGGACCATGTACCACTGATGTCCAACACCCTGCGCTGTTAACAGACAGGTGATGGAGCATACGTCTTTGCCATATGTTGTACTCATTCCTAACCAGCATCGGTGGCTTGGTTGAGGAACCAGTATTGTGAGGATCATTGGAGGGAGTAGTCATTTTCAGTTCAAAAACAATTTAGTTCAAGCTTTTAAAAGTTTTAAACAGACCACAACAAACTCAATGAAAACCAAGAGAAGATCTCAGGATTAATGATCAGAATACAGACAATTCAATCTCTATAACCGTTTCTTGCAATGACAAAAGCTACTTCAATCAAACTTAATCTTGAATAGCAGTTTCAATGATCAATTATTAGATCGATCAATGATTAACCTGCTCTGATACCATTTGACAGGATCAGCGATCACACGTTTGACGTATTAGGATTCAAAGCAGCGGAATATGAACAAGAATTAGACAAATTGTAGCAAGCAATCGACACTTGTATTCATTAAGAGCGCATACGGTTATAGGGAGAGAATATATGTTTCTGATTACAAGGAATGTTTATAGATGTAGAATATTTCCAATCAAATCATTCATTACATTCCATTCATTCATCTTGTTACAATAGGTTGTCACTCCTTATATAGAGTGCAACAATCACTGCTGTTATCACGGAAAGTGACAACTGGCAGATCAATACAAAAATAACAAAGTCTTAACAAACTACTGAAATGTTCACAACTACTGAGAACATATCAGAGTGTTAAGTACAAAATATAAAACTACTGAAACTACAACGACTGAAGAATAAGCTCTTCAGTCGTTTTACAAAACTACTGAAACATAAAAATATAAAACTACTGATATCACAACTACTGAAGAAGTACTCTTCAGCAGTTGTGACAAACTACTGAGGCTTCAGTACTTGATCTTCAGACTTTGACCTTCAGGTGTTTCATCAGCTGATGACTTCAGTAGATACCATCAGCTGATGTCTTCAGTTTTTGTCTTCAGACTTTGTACATCAGTTGTTGATCTTCAGTACTTGTAAACTCTTCAGCTGTTGTACTTCAGTACTTTGGTCTTTCAGCTTAAGCACTTGTGTTCTTCAGCTGATGTACTTCAGTACTTTAGTTCTTCAGCTGTTGAGGTCTTCGGTACTTGATCTCCGGCTGTTGAAATCTTCAGCACTTTGTCAAACTACTGATGAGGCTTTCAGCAGTTGTTGTGATACCATGTGGGACTTAGAGGTTTTCTGATCTTGGCTCATTGGTTCTTTTGGTCCAACAAAGATGGGCAAAGAGGATACTTGAAGATGTGGATTCTAGAGGAGTTCCTTTGTCAACCCGTGTTGTGTCATGTTCTTAAACCTTAGGACAAGACCTTTTGCACACTTGTTTTGGCTAAACAAGTGTGCTCACAACTTAGTAGCTTGTTATGCATTATGAATTGTTTGGTTATACTTGGTTGAATGCTTATGATGTTGTTTGTTTTGTATATTTGGATGTGATAACAAACCATCAACTATAACAAGCTATAACAAGAAATTGGTTCTCATATCATTAAGCTAAATTGAAATGGTTCTATAAAAGGGGTAATGTTTGCCAAATAAAATGGGTTTTATTTAAAAGAATCAATAGAGTACCATATGGTTGAATGCATACAATCATATGATACATGACTTTTCTATAACAAGTATTGTATACCCTTTTGAAAACAAGTTAAGCACCATCCTTTTACACAACACTTAGGTTACTTGCAACTCTTAGTGGGATAAAGGTCACCTAACACTTTGAGGGAACTTGTGACTTGAGGTGAGAATACCATGTTTTTGGGATAAAGGTCACCTAACCACTTATGTAGTAAACTCACACGTGTGTGTTAGTAGGACGACTTGATTTATAAAATATATGAATGGATCACCTAAAATATGTTTTATAAAAGGTGTTGATGGGGTAAACATGCCGTAATAAACATAAGATGTTCAAACGATCCCATACTACTAGAAGTTGCAATGGGTTGCAATTGTCATTTATGACTACCTTGTTTATTAAATAATGGGATAAAGGTCACCTAACCAATGTTTAAATATAACGTTGGATTCTAAAATTTTGTTTATTAATAGTCTATGAGACATGAAGGGTATTAATAATGAAATACATATATTTATATCAACGATTACTAAAATGAACTTTGTAAAATCTTGTAGATGGCCGACACAACAACGCTAATAACGATGTACCAACCAAAACAACCAATCTCTTAGGGCGATCCTTCAAAGGGATCGTCTAACGCCTAACAACTTCATGGATTGGTACCGCAACTTGAGAATTGTTCTCAAGCAAGAAAGCGGGCCTACATCCTTGATGATCCCATCCCCGATGAACCTAACGAGGAGGATGTGGAGGCCTATAATGATTGGGTAAAGTATGTAGAATACTCCGTCCAAGTCTCTTGCCTTATGTGGCAAGTATGACACCTGAACTCCAAAAGGAGTATGAGCTCCATGGAGCCTATGACATGATCACTCAGTTGCGGGAAACGTTCCAGCAACAAGCTAGAGTGGAGCGCTTTGAAACGGTTCGAGCTCTTCATGCATGTCGGATGGAGGAATCCCAATCAGTTTCATCTTATGTCTTAAGATGAAAAGCCACATCGACCGCCTTCAAAGGCTAAATTGTCCTGTATCAAAGGAGTTGGCCACGGATTTGATCCTTAATGGCTAACTAAAAGTTTGAGGCATTCGTCATGAATTACAACATGAACGGATGGGACAAAAGCATAAATGAACTTCATTCGATGCTCAAATCAGCTGAGGCGGTAATGGGCAAAAGGGTTTTACCCGTTCTCACCATTAATGAAGGTGGGAAAAGGAAGAGGCCTCTACCCCCTCCTAAGGCAAATGTTGCCAAAGGAAAGGGGCACGTTGGAGGAAAGGGAAGATGGCTGTTAGGGCGGAACCTCCAAAGCCCAAGGAGAAGAAGCAAAAGGTTGCTGTAAACGACCCATGCTTCAATGTGGTGAGATAGGACATTGGATGAGAAATTGTCTAGTCTATCTCAAAGAGTTGAGAGAAAAGAGGGATGCAGGGCAAAACTCAGGTATAATTTACATGATACATGTTGAGCTCATGTTATTTCTTCTAACACATGGGTATTAGATACCGGATGTGGAACTCACATTTGCAATTTGTTGCAGGGGTTCAAAAGAAATGAGGATTTTGCAAAAGGGGAAATAAGTCTCTTCATGGGCAATGGTGCAAAGGTTCACGTAGAAGCCCAAGGAAACTACATTTTGAAGCTTCCAAGTGGTTTGGAAGTTATTTTAAACAACGTATTATATGCTCCTAGTTTGACTAGGAACATAATTTCTGTTTCCCGTTTAAGACAATGTGATTATGATTTCAAGTTTGTTGACAATGATATTCATGTTCTTTAAATCATGTATTTTATTTTAAGGCTATACCTTGTAATGGTATTTATGAATTGTTTCATGAAAACATAACATATGATAGCTCAATATACCAAGCAACCACCAAAAGACTCAATTAGATTTAAGTGATACCTACCTTTGGCATTGTCGTCTTGGTATAAACAAGAAACGTATACAAACACTACAAAGGATGGTCTTTTAAAAACAAATGAATTTGATTCATTTGATGTGTGTGAATCTTGTTTACAAGGAAAATGACTAAGGCACCTTTTAGTGGAACTAACGAAAGGGCAAAAGATTTATTAGGTATCATACATTCAGATGTATGTGGTCCTTTTAAGCCAATGACTAGGAATGGTGAAAGATACTTCATTACCTTTATCGACGATTATAGTCGCTATGGGTATGTGTACTTATTAAGGCACAAAGATGAAGCTTTTGAAATGTTCAAAATCTTCAAGAATGAAGTAGAAAATCAACTCAACAAGTCAATTAAAGTTCTCCGCACCGATAGAGGTGGTGAATACTTGAGTGATGTTTTTCAAGATCATCTTAGGAGTTGTGGGATCATCTCTAACTCACTCCACCTGGAACACCACAAATAATGGTGTGTCTGAGAGGAGGAATCGAACCTTATTGGATATGGTTCGATCTATGATGGCTAGAAGCACATTGTCTCTATCATTTTGGGGTTTCGCTTTGCTCTCCGCGGCCCGTATTCTAAATATGGCCCCAACCAAAAAGGTGGAAAAGACACCTTTTGAGATATGGCATGGAAGAGTTCCATCCTATCGTACTTAAGGTATGGGGTTGTGAGGCTTATGTTAAGACTCCACCCCAAACAAATTAGATGTCCGATCCACCAAGTGTATCTTTGTTGGATATCCTAGAGATTCTATGGGATATTATTTCAATGATCCACTGGAACGAAAGGTGTTTGTTGCCAGAAAGGGTGAGTTCTTAGAAGCCAAGTTCCTTATGGAAGGAGCTAGCAGTAGAACAGTGGATCTTGAGGAGGATCAAGAACCACAGCCGATGCACGTTTGGTTGAAACTAGCACTCAACATGAGGATGTTGAGGATGATCAAGTGGTTGATCAATACACACAAAACGTTCGCAGAAGTGGTAGAACTAGTAATCCACCTGAAAGATACGGTTTTTTTATGGATGGATGCTACGTGGTTGATTCCGATGAACCAACCACATATCATGATGCAGTGTCCAATTGGATTGTGATAAATGGCTTGAGGCCATGAACGTTGAGATGCAATCCATGTATGAAAATCAAGTTTGGGAACTTGTTGTGCCACCTCTTAATTCCAAAGTAGTTGGAAGTAAGTGGTTTTCAAAAGGAAAACCGATATGCATGGAAACTTGGATACTTACAAAGCTAGACTTGTAGCAAAGGGTTTCACTCAAACTCAAGGGTTGATTATGATGAAACCTCTCACCTGTTGCAATGCTCAAGTATAAGGATATTATTTGCCATAGCAGCTCATTATGATTATGAGATTTGGCAAATGGATGTCAAAACCGCTTTCCTAAATGGATATCTTGAGGAAGATGTCTATATGGTACAGCCTGAAGGTTTTGTCGATCCAAAATATCCTAACAAAGTATGCAAGTTAAAGAAATCAATCTATGGATTAAACAAGCATCAAGAAGTTGGAATCACCGTTTTGATGATGAAGTAAAGAAATTTGGCTTCATCAAAAACGCTGACGAGGCTTGTGTGTATAAAGGGCTAGTGGGAGCATAATAACCTTCCTAGTATTATATGTTGATGACATACTACTATTTGGAAATGACATTCCGACCTTGGAAGGCATTAAAACCTGGCTTGGAAGTTGTTTTTCCATCAAGGATCTTGGTGAAGCCACCTATATTCTAGGAATACAGATCTATAGAGATAGATCAAGGCAGCTGATTGGTTTAAATCAGAGTGCATACATTGACAAAATCTTGAAAAGGTTCAAGATGGAGAACTCTAAGAAAGGTAATGTACCTATTCAGAGAGGGACAATATTAAGTACGACTCAATGTCCAAGCTCAAAGAAGAACAAAATAGAATGAAGGCAATCCCATATGCATCTGCTATAGGATCCATCATGTATGCAATGATATGCACTAGACCAGACGTGTCATCACTTAAGCATGACAAGTAGATACCAGCAAAATCCTGGTGATAGTCATTGGATGGCTGTCAACAACATTCTGAAGTACCTAAGGAGGACTAAGGACATGTTCTTGATCTATGGGTCTGGTGAAGAGGAACTCGTTGTAAGAGGTTACACGGATGCGAGTTTCCAAACCGATCGAGATGATTCACGATCTCAATCGGGGTACATCTTTATTCTGAATGGGGGAGCTGTTTCTTGGAAAAGCTCAAAACAAGAAGTCGTAGCGTTGTCCACTACAGAATCAGAATACGTCGCCGCTTCAATGGCAGCACATGAAGCTGCATGGCTGAAGAATTCATAGCCGATCTAAGGGTAGTCCCTTCCATTCAGGATCCCCTAGAGATCTTTTGTGACAACGAGCGTGCAATTGCTCAAATCAAGGAACCTCGTGCTCATCAAAAGACTCGGCACATTGAACGAAGGTTCAACTACATAAGGGATGAAGTTGAAAAGGGAAAGATATGTATTCGCAAAGTTCACACTGATAAAAATGTTGCAGATCCACTCACAAAGCTCCTCGAAAAGGCAAAGCATGAGGGTCATGTTTGTGCCATGGGACTTAGATATTCAAGTGACTGGGTTTGATGTTGTATTTTGCATATAGATATTGGAACTAATGTTATTTGACTTAATTATATAGTTATAATTTCATTTGTTCTTCTATTTTAGCATGTTTAAATCCATGAATAAATAAGTTATTCTAAACGTCCGCAGTCGATTATACTTGTGGGAACAACTATAAATATAAGACTGTAATGAACTTGGATGGTTGATATTCATATGGTATGAATATACAGCAAGAGGTTGCTACCAAGGTTCATTGATATCTATAGGATATAGATATTGGACTGACCTGCTCTCATTATTTTTGCATGGAATCTTGCTGATTAGTCATAAGAGATTTTGAGTAAAGGCGAATATCATTGTATCCTCAGACCTGAGATACATATTGGTCTTGATATTCACCAAGTATTGTACTTTGACTTAGTTCTTTGCTGTTCTGAAAAGGCAGTACATAAGGTTGAGTTCAGGTATAACATGAGGTGATTGTGAGAGACGTATGTAATCGAGATGGAATTTGTTCCTCTTATTCGTTGAGAGTTAGATGTCTAAGGCCTGCTAAAGTTAAATCATCAGAGAATGACATTTTGTGTCTCTTGGATTTAACATGACATCTGCAACAAAAGGATAGATGATTAATTCACCTAAAACATATTCAGTAAGGTACTTGAAAAGGATAATGTTATTGAATGGCACTTAGTCATATACATTAGGGGTAGCAAACCGTTGCTAGGCGTTTTTGTTGCTTGCATCAATCTTCTATAAATCTTGTGCAAGTGGAGATTGAAAGTATTGATCTGCCCAAGATCATATTAAATTGATGTGGCTAGTGTAATATGATCCAAGTCGGGTCATACCCAATAACAAGCCAAACAAACACCAAAAGGTAATTATTTGTTGATAAGATCACACAAATAAATAATGACACCAATTTAGAAATTGGATTTTCTAATTATTGCTTTTGTAGATGAACATCATTATATAGATAATTTGTTCATAAAAGATTATTTGTACATTATTATATTAGTTAAACAATGGCAAATAATAGTGTGTGTTAGTGATATAAAATTAAAATGGTTTTAATTTTATAAAACAAGGGATGTGATTGTATATTTTTTATAAATTTGAATTGAGAGGGAAAACAAAAGGGGGCCATTTTCGGCCGCCCTTGGTCTTGGATGCCCCATTTTATTAGTTCCAAGACATGCAAGTCTTGGACACTTGAACACTCATTCATTCTATCACATCCAAGAACACACACAACCAAAGCTCTCTCTCTACTCTCTCCTCTAATCTCACGGTTTTGTGCAGAAAAAGAAGGAGATTTTCAGCCAAAAAAGGTGTTTTGTAGCTGGAAATTGGTGTCAAAGATCCTAGCATTCAAGGTGATTTGTTGGTAGGCTTGGGGTATGCTATCTTGAGAACTTCTACCTTGAAGTTTAGCCACAAGAACACATCCTTTTCATCTCTTTAATCTCGTTTTCTGCAGCTCCAAAGGTTGTGGTTCTTACATTTTATGTTTCTTTCATTGTATGTATTTTGTATAATGATCCATGGCTTTGGGGTTCATATTAAATGGGTTTAATAATCATCTTATTAACATGTTTTAATCTTATATCCACTGCGTTTTTCATATAATAAGGTTATATGAACTTTGATAAACATGTTTAAACCCCCACAAATGGTATCACCTGATTGGACTGAGGCATGTAAAAAACAGGGATAAGGATATGGCATTTGACCTTGAGGAACAAAATATGCAGGAGATGATTGAATTTTGTGAATGATGACCAGAACTGGTAGAATGTGCCCTTTGTTTTGTGAACTATTACCTGGAAAGGTCACAAAGGGTGCAGAAGAGTTAGATCCAGATGATCTACACTCTCTTGCAAAATGTCCAAGTCTATGGCACTTGTGACACCTCAACTTGCTCTTGTCAAAACCAACTTTGGTTTTTCCAGAGAGACCATGAAATTTTCTACCTGTCCTTTTGTAAAGTTTTTGAGATCTGATATTGACTAATGACATTTGGCTCAAAATATCCATCTCTTCCAAATCATCATCAGCAATACCTTTCAAATCATCCATCAAAAATCACAAATTATCACTATTACACCCTAAATTACTATCAACACCAACAAAAGCAGGATCTCCACTGTTTGAAGAGAAATCTATATGCTCATCATAGGAACTTTCTGATGCAGCATATTCTGACTCATGACCAACCAGAGCAGTATTCCCTGGTACAAAATCATCAGTGAGCTTCCTAGATGAAGCCAGTTTCCTTTTCTGTTCTATCTCTCTTTCAAATGTTAACAGTTTCCCATGAAGTTGGGTGAGAGATATATTGTCCAGATTTGCACTGGAGTGTAGGACAATAGTATATGTGTCCCATCTCTCAGGCAGGGATCTGAGGAATCTGTTGTTCATCTGACTGTTTGTATATTCATGTTTAACCATTTTCAACTCAGATATCAAACAAGAGAACCGCTCAAACTGTTGATTCAGTGACTCACCCTTTCTATGAGAGAATGTCTCATATTGTTGGGCAAGGATTTCTCTATTGTTTGCCAAGACCTCATCAGTTCCTCCAAATTGTTCTTTCAGAGCAACCCAGAGGTCATGAGCAGTTTCATGATGCATAAGTCCAGAATAGATTTCATTAGGCAGTGCCATGGCCAGAATTCCATGGGCTTTAGCATCAATTTCAAATAGTTTCAGATCTTCATCTGAGTATTGCTCTTTCTTCTTTGGAACCATCTCATTGGTTTCCGGATTACTCACCATAGGCTTATATGGTCCATGAACCACATATTTCCAACAACCTGAACTGTTGACAGACAGTGATGGAGCATTCAGCGTTGCCATATGTTATACTCACTCCTAACAAGCATCAGAGGCTTTGTTGAGGAGCCAGTATTGTGAGGATCATTGATTGATGTAGCCATTTTCACCAATTCAAACAGGTTCAATGAGAGTTTAACAGATCTAGCTCAAAAACTCAACAACACAATTTAAATAAGACGAATCTCAAGTTAATTCACAGGAAGCAACAGAAAAACAAACTCTATAACCAATTCTTGCAAATTTGCTAATTCTATCAAACTTAGATATTAACGAGCATTTCAATGATCAATTGTTAAATCGATCAATGATTAACCTTGCTTTGATACCATTTGAAGGGGATCAAGATCTAGTTTGATCAATTAGATTAGAATTTGTAGCGGAATAGCACACGAATTAGACGAAATTATAGCAAGAATAATATGAATATTCAATCAAACAGTAACTGTTATAGAGAGAGAAAGTTTTCTGCAAAGAGAAAGTTTTCATTCATGCACAAGCTTCCCGTACAAGGAAATTAGGTCAACATTCCTTTTATAAGGAATGTGACATCAGCTGACGTCACTTGATAGTGACATCTAACTGATTTATACAAACAACTGAAAGTAAACTAAACTATTGAAGATGTCCACAACAACTGAGGACACCTTCACTAAAAGCTAAGTATAAGCTAACATTATAACTACTGAAATTATAACATCTGAAGTGTAAGAACTTAAGATGTTTTACATATATAAAACTACTGATTACAAACTACTGATTACAAACTACTGAAATGTAACCATCACAACTACTGAAGAGAACTACTTCAGATGTTATGACAACTTCTGAGAACTTGGTCTTCAGACTTTGTCTTCAGCAGTTGTCTTCAGACTTTATCTTCAGACTTTGTCTTCAGACTTTGTCTTCAGACTTTGTCTTCAGACTTTGTCTTCAGACTTTGTCTTCAGACTTTGTCTTCAGACTTTGTCTTCAGACTTTGTCTTCAGACTTTGTCTTCAGACTTTGTCTTCAGCTGTTGTCTTCAGACTTCGTCTTCAGACTTTGTCTTCAGCTGTTGTCTTCAGACTTTTCTTCAGACTTTGTCTTCAGACTTGTGTTTAGCTGTTGTCTTCAGACTTTATCTTCAGACTTTGTCTTCAGCTATTGTCTTCAGACTTTATCTTCAGCTGTTGTAGACCACTTCAGTTGTTTTGATGTCTGTGGAACTTAAGGTTTTTCTGATCTGGCTCATTGGTTCTTTCGGTCCAACACTTACCAAAGAAAATCCAAACGAACCCCTACTCAGGCTATTCAGTCTGTGGAGGCCCCCATATACTCACCCATACAGGAAGAAGTGGATACTGGAGCTCCTACTTCTCCTGAGGAGTAGACCACTCCCATCTCTTCAAGAATCAGTGTTGAGGTTCCTCATGCTCAGCCTGATGAGCTCACTAGCCCAACTGCCTTAAGCCATCACTCTGAGTCTCAACACTCAAGTGATCAACCTTCAGGGGACAGTTACCATCCCCAGCCTATAGATCTCAACCAACCAATTCCTAACCTTGACTTCTATACTGATGAAGATATAGGTTTCAGTGAGTATAATGAATCTCTCTTCTTTCCCCTTACTCAAAGAGAGATGAATGCTCCTGAGTCTCCTACATCTATCCCACATCAGTCACCTACAACTGAGGTGGACATTTCTGAACCTGTTCAGGATGTCCATATGGAAGAGGCTCTCACTTCTAAAAGTGATTACATTATTAAGACCTCAACCCTGTAACTCAGCCCACTGACATCTCAACTGAGACTACTAGTGAGTAGAGGAAAACCAGCAGCCAAGAACCTCAAGCTGGTAGTGAGAGAGAGGACTCTGGTCCAATCATCTCATCCCCCAATGAATCTTCTGATGAAGATGAGGGGAATCTAAGACTAGTAGTGCAAAAACTGTCTAAAACATGCACTTACTTAGTCTCAAAGGTCAGTCATCTTGAATCTCAGGTGACTACCTTACACAATAGGATCAATGATCAGCAACTTGAGATTTCATATCTTAAGGAGAAACTAGCTGGGAGACCCTTAAGAAGAGCTCAACCAGGAACACAAGAACCTGTGGATGTGATTGACCTATCTTCCAGCTCACCTATGCAAGTGGGTGATGCTACCAAAAGGGGGAGAAAGTCATTACAGCCACAGAACCTGGGAGTTCTTCAGAAAGAATAGACATTAAGAACTCACCATCTCACTTGCAACTGTGCATTCTCAGCAACCTCCTCTAGTTCACATTGATGTGGACTACACCGACTCCTTCATACAGATTCTGTTTGAGGATGGGATACCAAGGGCTATGTCACCTTCACCATATTCCAATCACATTATTGGGTGGAGGTATGACAACAACAGGAAGGCCCTAATCATCATAAGAGTTCAAGGACAGCAAGAAGTCTTCAATTTTCAGACCTTGGACTACTATGAAGGTCTGGATCTAGTCAACGTGCCACTTGTCAACCCAAGCCAATCAAGACAAGCTGACAGACTGGCTAAAAGAATCCAAGACAGGATCACTGTAGAGTTCAGCTTAAGAAGGAGACTTAGGCAATCAGGCAATGTCATCGGTCAACTGGATGTTGAGGCAGACCCTAAGATTAGCTTCATAGGGGAAACCTTGACTCAAGGCCCAGTGACAGAACCTGAGAGCCCTGTCTTATCATCTCCAACTGCTGTAGAGATCCACATTCCTTCTGAGACACCTGCTGGTGAAGGTGCTTCTCAACCTCTCTCTGGCCTGAGCTCAGATGATGCAATAAGCAATAAAGGCCAAAGCTCTCTCCACCCTGAGTCACAAAGGTCTGTGAGTGACAAAGGGAAAAGAAAGATGACATCTGAGGAGATTGAGGAGGAGAGAGAGAGAGGAAAAGGAGGCTAAGGGGAGAAAGTTCCTCTGCTGAGTCTTCAAGACTCATGGAGTCTACAATCAGGACTGCCCCCAAACCAGATACTCAGAATGATGAGTTAAGGGCAGTCAGGATTAACTATCTGCAGACTAGGAACTATGACATAGATAGTGTCATTTCTCTTCCCTTGGATGAGTTGAATGAACTAGTTGACCTGGAGAGGTCAAGAGAGAAGAAGGAGGCAGAAGATGCAGAACTCCTAGTATAAGTCAAAGAAGAGAGAAGAAGAAAAAGACTATACAAAGGTATGCCTACCCTCTCCCCAGTTCAAGAAAGTCCTAAACAAGAGGATGTGGTTCAACAAGAACCTCAGGTAGATAAAGAAGAAGACAGAATCAAGATGATTAACTACCTGAGTGCCACATGCTTCTATCAGGCAGATGCACTCCTTCCCTTGGCTTATGACTATATTGAGTTTGAGTACTTAATACAACTTGAGCTTGAGTTAGTCAAGGAAAGAAAGACAACAAAGAGGAAGCTAAGGGAAGAAGCTACAAAGTCAAGAGTCATCATCCAAAAGAGCATAAAGAAGTCTTCTGACAGGCAGAGGATGATGAGCTTCTTGAAGCAGTATGGATTCTCCGGAAGGAGACTTGGACCCATGTCTCTATCCACTATGGATGAGCATATCAGGGTAATCAAGCAGAAGATTAAGAGTGGAGAGCTCATTGACTTACACTCCACTCCAAGTCAGGCTCCACCTGAAGTGGAGGTTAAGGTTGAACAACCAGAGACAACACAACCCGGACCTCTTGCTAATGCTCAGCAAGCTTCATCTTCTGATCCACAGTAGGGTCAACCTCCCTCTCCATCTGAACCTGAGAGAGAGGAAGTCCCAACTGAAAGAGACAACAGAGATCAATCTGGTACTGCAGGCCAGTCTTCTCAGTTAAAATTCGAAAAGAGAATGAAGAGGATGGCTTCTAGACCAAAGCCTAAGAAGAAGAAGAAGCTTGCACCCTCTTCAAAACCTCAGGATGAATCAGAACAGCCTAAGGATGTGCAGCCAGAGGAAGCTACACCAACTCTAATTCAAAGAGCTCTTCTAGCAATAGGAAGACCCATCTTGTCTTGGACATACACCACAAATCCAGAAAGATGGCATGTTATTAGAGATCAAGGCATTGAAGACATTTATACATGGCAAGATATGTTTCAGTTGCCTCTGCATGACCTCTTTGACATGAGAAGACACTTTGACAGCCTGAAGGATCCTGATCATCTTATGAAGAAAGGAATGGCGATCATCCTAACGAGGAATATTAATATCTGAAGTTTTCAAAGTGTTTTGGTAGCATCATCCTAGGGGAGTTTGTAGAGATTAATGAAGAGGCTAATGCAACCTAAACATCTTTAGTCTTTCCTGCATGCTGCACAAGTGCATTAAAGAAGAAGCTTAGGAAGTTTCACACATGAAACAGAAAATTACTCTAAGTGTGAAATCTTCCGAAGCCAAGACCAATATCTTGAAGCCAAACATGAAGTCTTCCGAAGCTTCAACTCATGAAGACAAATTTCTTCTGAAGACATTTAGTAACATGCTTTATCTGATGTACTGTTCCATAAAGCTGGACACCTTTCCGCTGCACCTCTGTAAGGTCACCAACTTACATGAGTTGGTGAAAAGGTCCATGCTTTTGGTAACTGTACATTGAGGTCTTGAGTCTGTAACTTTCTACTTTATGTACTTTATCCTTTTTGTAATAGATAAGGATGTGAGCTATGGCATGTCATAGTCACAAGTCAAAAGGCAATCTGCCTTTTGACTCTACAATTGATTTTGTTTGTGTCTAGTCAATTGTATCCAGCTGGCTTTCAAAGTATAGCTGGCTGTAGGATGTAGTATAAGTATCTCATGTTCTAGTATCTTTAAATATACTTTGCAACACTTGTAATAGAATATAGAGAAGGCAATATACTGCATTCTTGAAAACCAAATACTTGTGTTCTTTGTGTTCTGTCTCTTGCATTACTTGCGTTTTTAGTATCTTCTCTTGGTTAATCCAGATTACTGTTTGATTAAAGTTTAGTTAATCTCCTCTTTGTGTTGTTGTGTTGTAACTATAACCCTTCAACGATCTTGCAGACACTCTATATGATACTCTTCCCAAGCTAAGGCTTATAGAGTGTACAATCTCAAAACTAGAGTAGTTGAGGAGTCAACCACTATGAGTTTCAATGAGCACACTCCTAGTGTGAAAGGTTATGGTCTTAATTGGCTGTTTTATCTTGATTTAGTTACCAACTATTAAACAAATCTTGTGAAGATGTTTTAGGATCTACATGTAACTTATCAGTAGGATATTCTATTAAAAGATTTGAGCTAAGAAGACCATGTTAGAAAACTACTCAGCTCTAGTGGTAACAAACCTTATAGTTGGAATCCTATAAGCACAATAATGACAAACTCTTCAGCTAATACATCTGAGGCACCTACAAATTCCAACATAGATGCATAGAACTCAAATGAAAGAGTTTCCAATGTAGGAGGCGATAGAGGTGGTGATAGTGATCAAGATTTTCTTGATACTGATAATCACTCTATAGAAGACAACATCAATGATGTCATACACTCATTTGATCAAATCTCTCTTGATAATTGTGGTAATATGGTGGGTGATACTCCATCACCAGATCTGAATTTCACCAATTTAGATCTATCCAACCAACTTTTTGTGATTCCTCAACCAAGAATCCACAAGTCACATCCTACCAAAAACATCATTGTAGATGTTGAGACAGGGGTGAGAACAAGAGGAATAACCTATGAAAATTTTTTTGTCTTCAATCTTGTTTCTTGTCCCAGATTGAGCCTAAGAAGATATATGAGGCTTTAAAGTATGGAAGTTGGGTTGAAGCAATGTAGTAAGAGCTGTTATAATTCAAAAGGCAAAAGTTTGAAACCTATGTCTTCTTCCTCAAGGGAACACCACAATAGGTACCAAGTGAGTTTTAGGAATAAGAAAGATGATAGAGGACTTGTCATCAAGAATAAGATAACAATAGTTGTTCAAGGGTACAAACAAGAAGAAGGGATTAACTACATAGATTTTTTGCTCTTGTATCAAGACTTGAGGGTGTTAGGATATTCCTTGTTTTCACTGCTCAAAGGATTTCAAGGTCTATTAAATTGATGTCAAGTGTGCCTTCTTATATGGGGTGATTGATGAGGAAGTACGTGAATCCTAGGATTGCAATCAGGAATTATCAGGTTGGTTGAAATCAAGTCAACGTTTGCGGAATCAAGGTTGGCTTGGTTTAATTGTTTGTATTAAATTTCAATATCAATAAAGATTTCAAGAACACAATAAAAGAAAAACACAATTAATGAACAAATATTAAATTCAAATGTATTTCATTAAAACGTGTTAATGATAACAAACAATGAACAAATGATATTGAATTTTGTGTTTAATGATGTGACGACTGCTAGGGTTTGGTTGTGTGATTTGATGTGATGGTTTTCTATTGTGAAAATGTCGTATTACAGTAGCCGTCCCCCTTTGATTTGAAACCTAGGATCCATTTATATAGACAATGTTGTTTCTGTTAAGGAAACATTGGATCTCTTAGGATTTGAATTGTTTCTATTAAGGTATCATAAGATTTCTTGGGATCACATAACTAACTTGTTGACTTGTAACACTTGTATTGTTTGAATACAAGTGTTTGTGCTCCGCAGGAATATTGCCTTCCATAGATAGTTGTTCTTCCGCAGGAGACTTGTTGTTCAGCAGGAACTTGCTCTTCTGTAGGAGTCTTGTTCTTCCGCAGGAGACTTGTTGTTCAGCAGGAACTTGCTCTTCTGTAGGAGTCTTGTTCTTCCGTAGGAGACTTGTTCCTTAGCCCTGGTTGTACATCCATAGAAGATCTTCGGATGGAATTTTACTTGTAAGGAAAATATCTACGGAAGAACAAATATTCATCCGTAGATGTTTCATACACTTAGTCAATTTCAGAAATTGACTAAGTATAATGTTTGTACCTGCAAACATACATAAATCAACACACACACACAAACACACACACACACACACACACACACACACACACACACACACACATATATATATATATATATATATATATATATATATATATATATATATATATATATATATATATATATATATATATATATATATATATATATATATATATAGATATATATATGGGTCAACCTGTACATATAATGCATACACAATAGTGATTACAGCCATTCATTACAGATATAAATCAAGTACTAAGCCTATACAAAATGGACTAGATCTACTGATCCTAGACCGAACAATACTCCCCCTTAGGCTTAGATACTTGTAATCATTTCTTCAAACTGAAAGCTCCTTTAATCTTGAAACCATTTTCTTGTTGAAATATGATACTGCATTCTGTTGATGATCGTATTTGTACTTGATCTCCATTCTGCATATCCTTTGGGTATCTCAAAATTCAGCCCCATACATCTTCTTTTGTGGTGAGGGTTTCCAAAACACATTGATTGTTAACAATTTCCAGCTTATCTTCTTCTGATATTCTCAATTCTGATATATCTTTAATGTTGGCTCCCTTCAGCATCCCAGCATTATACCTTCTTCTCTTGTATGCTTTGGCATGCAGCTTATCTACAACTTGAATCTTATGCACATATAGACACAAGTCATTCTGAGCCCTTTCATCATCAGTAGCTTTGGAAAGAATTTGTCATGAAGGTATGAAGTATAGCTTGGGTGAAGCAATTTGATCTCCACTGGGTCAAAAATTCATATCTTATCAGCCTTCTTTCCTTCAGCATTCCTTAGCAGCACCAGCTCTTTTGTTTTCTCAACATAACCCTATTCTGTTACGAGACATGTATATCGATTCCCATTTATGCTTTTAACATTAGCTAACTTACTGCTTTGACATCCAACCCTCTTCAAACACTTATCATCCACTATTGTAGAGGAGTTAGATTTTGGTTTTTTCATTCTTTGTAACCTTCTTCTGTGCTCATCATCCTCTCTCTTGGCTTCCTTAAGCACACCATCTCTGAATTTGACATCCAACACAGAGAAGTCTTTTCCTCTTGAGTGAATAGGATAGTTAGATATAATCAAGCTTTGAAAATCTTTGAGATCACATTCAGGTAGGCACAGAACTGATGCTATATCTTGGAAACATTGAACCCTTCCAGATATTCTCTTAATGATAGCATAGTCCCATTCTTGATCATACTTCCATGCCATGATTCTGTTGTCTTCTATGGAGCTTGGAATAGTGATGTGGTCAAACAATTCTATCAATGTAGACTTCTTCTCTGTGATTTCCTTGACTGTTGTCCCCAAAGGCCACACTTTTCCAGGAAAGACTGCTCCTGGTTCTTTGATAAGTTTGTCTTTTTCTTTGTGTTGAGTTGTGCTTTCAACTGTTACTTGTTCAGTTGGATATTTGTTGTAATGACTAGGCTTTGGAGCTTCAGTTCTGAATCTGACTCTAGTATCAAGTTCAACATACATTACATGTTCCATCATTCTTCTCAACTCAGCAACACTTCTTCCTTTAAGCTCATGAGCCTTATAGTTGTGACCCTGTGGCCAACATACCATATTGTACTTGCTCAATTTTGTTGTATCATAGTGACCTAGATCTTTCTTGATTTTCTAAATGGCTTGAAAAGTAGTGAATGCTTCATAGTCATAATTTGGAATTATGAATCTGGCAAACTCAAACTCTTTTAGCATATCTTTCATCTCAGTCAAGTTCATCCTTTCAACCATGTCAAATGGGAACCCATGATTGATAAGGGTCATAAACACAGATGACTCGGGCCTGTCTTCCATAATGTCTTATGGTTAAAAGTACATCAGTAGTTGATTTTTCTTTATCTTTGTTGGTTTCTTCTTCAGTCAACTCTTTCCACTCAACATCACTCTTAGCTTCATTGTGAATAACTTGCTTTGATGTTGAAACATTCATTGAAGGAGTGTGCTCTGAAGATGTATGCCTTGACCTTTTGGGTGTCTCTTCAATATTGATTGTTTTTTTCTTTGTTGAACCCAAATACTTCCTCTTCCTTGAGTATAGAATAAGTTACTTAGAAGATTCGTCCGATTTCTTTAGTTGGTTTGATTCAAGAGCACTTATTTTCATCTTCAGCTGATCAATCTTTTCTTCTTTTCTTCTCAACAAAGCTGATTGATCATAGAGAGAATCATTCATTTGATCAACCTTTAGCCTTAGCTTCTC
The DNA here is from genome assembly GCA_025506515.1 of Flaveria trinervia. Classification (NCBI taxonomy): domain Eukaryota; kingdom Viridiplantae; phylum Streptophyta; class Magnoliopsida; order Asterales; family Asteraceae; genus Flaveria; species Flaveria trinervia. Next base: position 49,180,671 of record CM046450.1, read on the forward strand.
ATTCTCATTCTTCTTAACGTCTACTGATTTTTTGAGCTCATATTCTTGTTCAAGTAAGGCATCAATCACTTCATTATTGCACTAAGCATCTTATCTTAGTCTTTTGATTCTTGATTCTTGCTTTATTAGTAGGTCATCTTTTTCTTTGATTACCCCTTTCAGTTCTTGAATTCTTTCCTTTCTCTTGTTGGACTTTACAACTAGCTTGTTGTATTCAACTACTAGATAGCTTTTGCTTAATGGAATGTTCGCATCACTGATGTCATCTTCATCATAGGCAATCACTTCCTTATACTTATCTTCTTCTTCCTTTCCCTTTTGTTGATTAATAATTTCTGCTTTATGATCTTCAGCATGAGCCACACTTGCTGAACTAGAGTATTCCTCTTTTGCTTGAATAGGTTCATCTTGATGAGTTTGTTTTTGCTGCTAATTGACAATGTTTGGTGAAACTGGTTCAGTATCATTTGGATGAACAAGATATTTTGTTTTGGATAATGATACTTGAATAGTACTGGCTTGTGAGACTAAGATTGTTTCCCCTATGTGAAAGCTCAGTGGTTTGCTTTTTTGTAATTTGAGAGATAGGTTCTGTGTGTTGGCTAGCTAGTGATTATAGAGTAAGAGGACAGATTGGTTGAGTGTTTTGACTGGTTGAGGGAGATTGTTGAGAGTGAACATATAGAATGGGTGAAATGGGCTGAGTGTTTTGATTGGTAGGTGAAGGGTGTTGTGGAGAATGATGTTGTTGGTGAATGGGTGATAGATCTGGTGAGTGAGTGGCTTGTACAGAGTTGGTTGGTGAATCCTCCTGTTGATCTTCCCACACCAACTCTTGAGGAATGTTTGCATGATCATCTACCACATGATCAAACATGGGCATGTCTCCTCCTTCATACTTCCCAGATATTTTATTTAGTACGTATCTACCTAGGTGAGCTTAAACAAACACATCACCATCTACAGTAGTCCCAGACATATCAATATTGATGATTTGTTACAAAAACCTTGGAAACATATACATCTTGTCAGCCTTCTATACTTTGATGTGATCACATAAACATTGAAGATGTACTTTGAGTAATTGTAGGTTCTTCCCTCAAAGACACCAAGAATGCCTGAAGAGATATGCCTTGAAAATCTATCAAGTTTAGATTTCCTATTTGAGATGCACTTAAAATAAGTGTGGCAGAGAAATCTGTATGGCTTGCACATTCTTCCTTTCTTTATTTCTCCTTTCTCAAAGTCACCATCATACCCCATTAGATGTAAGGCCCCGTTCCCAGGCACCTTACAGCTGGTGGTTCATCGCACATAAAACATTAGAAAACATATATTAATTTTGCAGCGGAATTTAAAACTTTCATTTATAATTAAAAACATGTCAATTACAACATCTGTTTTCATCTCAAAATACAAGACATGTCAAAATACGGATGCCAGCCTTAAAATGCTCCCAGTAGCTTATGCATCCATGCCTGCAACTCCTCAGCATCAACATATACCTGCCAACTATCATGCATACAAAAGTCAGCGACGCTGAGTGAGTTCTAGCTTTATAATAAAACATACTTTGCTGTGTTAAAACCGTTCTTTACTTTATTTCAAAACATACTATACTTTACAACCGTTCATGATCATGTATCATACGTACATACAGATAATATCATTATTATCTTCCATTACGTTCATTAGCTTGTTCGTTCAACGTATTATATTATCGTTCATTTCTCATTCCAGATCCGGTCAGACTTTACCCTCTCCGTGGCACTCAGCCATGATTACTGAGGTCGAATGACAAGGATCCCGTTCAATACATTGTTACGATAATTCATTTACGTTCATTCATACGTTCGTTCCTTCATACATTATCTTTCGTTCATTACTCTTTATCACTCGAATCTTGTTTCTTGCAATATCCCCAACTCATGCTCGAAAGCTGATGCTGTGCTGGGGCCTGCTCACAAACCCCCGACTCATGTCCGAAGACTCACACAACACCGGGATACACGACAAAGATCCCATATGAGTCAATAACAGAGATTGAACTCCATCCGAGTCTGTTGCAACACAAAGTCACTCACCTCATTATCTCGTCTCATGCAATATCCCTGACTCATGTCCGAAGACTGATACTGTGCCGGGGCCTGACAAACAAACCCCCGACTCATGTCCGAAGACTGACACAATACCGGGATACGCAACACGGATCTCATCATCCGTCACTTTCGTCATATGCAATACTCCCGACTCATATCCAAAGACTGATACTGTGCCAGGGCCTGACACACAAACCCCCGACTCATGTCCGAAGACTGAGACAGTACCGGAGTACGCAAACTGTATCCTGTCTCATGCAATATCCCCGACTCATGTCCGAAGACTGATACTGTGTCGGGGTCTGATACACAAACCCCCGACTCATGTCCGAAGACTGATACAATACCGGGATATGCGACAAGGACCTCTTTTGTTCATTATCACACCTTTGCTTCATTGTACCCGAAGTACATATCACACGGATCACACCCATAAGGAAGCCAGAATCGCACGCTATCTCATGGGTTAGCCAACATCGCACGCTATAAAAACCACATGAGGCAGCCAAAATCACACGCTACCCTTATGCCATCCATTACACATATCGCTCAAATCGCACCATCGGAGTGGTCACGAAGACCGACTCCCCCTGTGTGTGTGAGAACTCTCGGGGTTTAGCCAGAATCGCACGCCATCCCATGGGTTAGCCAAGATCGCACGCCATAAAACCACATGAGGCAGCCAAAATCACACGCTACATAGCACACAGTAAATACCACATCGCACGTATCGGAGCAATTACCAAAACTGAACTCCCACTGTGTCTATGTCCCCTTATGAGTAAGCCAAGATCACACGCTATGATACACACACAGTCGAGCTAACAACCCTTAGTGAGTCGTGAACCTCCTTCCTTTCTTTCGCAAGCCATCCTATCACCCATTCATTCGTTTATGCTCGCATACATTCATTACGTTTCTCTTTTCATTATCTTCCACTTTACATTACATAATACTTTCATTACATTCATTAACGTTCAACGCAAAGCCAAGGGAAGACATACATATATAATAAGGAACACACATAAACATAAACATACATCATCACCAATACAGGCACATCATACATGCATAACACACATCAATCATAAGCCATCACATCATAACCAGGCTTATCTTCCCATTATACCCCTTAAAAACCACTTAGAAAACCTCAAGTCCAAAGTGGGCGCATGGGTCCTTCCAGGCGCATGAGCATAAAATTCTAAGTATATAAAACAGTCTGGGCGCACGGGCACTGTTTGGGCGTTTCTGCCCTGTTCAGGCGCATCACCAACACTTGGCCGTTTCAAGCTCTTGGGTGCATGGGCACTGTTTAGGCGCATGGCCACACTTGGGCGCATGGCCAATACTTAGCCGTTTCTTTCACTGGGACGCATGGGCATTGTTTAGGCGCATGGTCCATAATTAGCCGTTTCTTTCATTAGGACGCATGGGCACTCTTTAGGCGTATGGTCCACACTTAGCCTTTTCATCACTTGGGCGCATGGGTACTATTTAGGCGCATGGCCAACACTTGGGCGCATGGCCAATACTTAGACGCATGGGCCAACATGCTGGGCGCATGGGCCACTATTCAGGCGCATGACCCACTCTTGGGCGCATAGCCAACACTTAGGCATCTGGCTACTCATGCTGGACGCATGGACAACTGTTTGGGCGCATGAACCACTGTTCATGTTCATTAGACATTCTGAAATCTTTTCTATGCCACCAATTTCACTCGATTCTTATTCTAAGCATACCCAAACATAGATCTAACATACTAAGGCCATCTAAGCATGCTAAACATCATCTCTAACTCATAATCATCACTATAACATGCATACATACATACAACATTTGAACATAAAGTTGTAAATCCATGGTTTTACTTGAAAACATCACTTGGTATGCATAATAGCCCCAAATCAGTTAAAAATTAGTAAAAGAGGGGTTCTAGAAACTCACCTTTAGCAGCTTTTGAGCAACACTCTTCCCGTTCAAGACCCACTTCGATTCAGCTCTTTGAATCCCAAAAGTAAACTCTAAACAACTGGAACTTCGGTCAAGAACTCAATACTCAACTGAAACCGAGCTCAAACAAGAGAAGACTTACCTTTTTCAGCTTCTTCTTCCTCTTTCTCTCTCTAGAACCAGGCTCTCTCTCTCTCTTCTTTTTCTTCTGAGATCAAGCAGCTTTCTGCTTGATATGGGCGACCATTGATAATGAATAGACAAAGCTACTAATTGATAAACTTATCTTCATGAATTCTACTCCCCCTAAATTTCTAATTAATAATGACAGAATGCATTTATCATAAATTTCTAAAAAGAATATCGTGACATTATTTAACTGTATGATGATGCACAAACATATATACACATATGATGGGATCATACTATAATACTAAGTCTCTTCCTGGTGAGTTATTTTGTTGAATTGATACCTAAACATAGTTCTGATTGCAAGTATATTGTCCACTTAGATCCATATAAGAGGTAATATATCAACTGGGCATGCTGTTTATCATGTTTTCATATTGATTAGGAAATAACTGTTATGGGCTTCACATACAATTCACGAAGATTTTGTATTCCCTTTGCAAATCAAATCATCACTTTTTCACACTTAATAACTATGTACTTTAAGTTATAAGTTCTATCTTGAGATGCATTGGACATCTCATTAATGCATTGATATAAAAGCTCTAGATTAATATACAATTGATCACATAGGATTCTTTTGAGAGCTTAGATATGATCATCATCAGGTCACCAGGTCTTTACCCATGTAAAACAGAGGTGCCTTTAACCCAGGACTTTGTTTACACAAAACAGATGGATGATGAGGATCATGATCTTTTCACCTTTTATAGCTGATATGCAGTATGGTGATCATACACCCAGGTCTTTGTTTACACAAAACAAAAGGAATATGAATTGCAAAGATAAATATTATAAAGTGTCGGTACATAGTGTGCTTTGATGAGTGATTTGATCACATCAGAATAAGACTCACTTTGTATCCTTAAAATGAAGTTTCCCACAAACAATCACTTTGCATTATGTTTTGCATGCACTAAGTGTAGTTTCCACTCAAGATGAACCTACTCACATATCAAGAAACTTGCTTAGATTTAATGATATTTATGAATTCAGGAATAAGCAAAGATATAGTGTACTATCATTTCCCAAGTATATGTCATGCTGAAGCAACATTACACACAATGTTTTGTTTGTTAAAATTGATTAATCTAAGTTAATCATGCCTAGAGACAATTAGAAAATTAAATCTGACCGAATCAAGGCTTTAGTGAATAAATCCTCAAGTTGATTTGTTGTATTCACTTTGACTAACTTAATCAAACCCTTTTCTGAGTAATCTCTCAAAAAATGATATCTGATCTCAATATGTTTTGTTTTACTATGTTGCACAGGATTAGCAGTTATAAATATAGCAGCATAATTGTCTATGTAAATTGAAGTTTAAAGAAAGTTGTAACCATAGTCAAGCAATTGGTTTTGTAATCATAGTCAAGCAATCGGTTTTGCAACCAAAGTACTTGAGAGCAACCAACTAAAGTAGCTATGTACTCAGCCTCAGCTGTGGATACAGATACATTGGTTTGTTTCTTGCACTGTCATAACACTAGTCTGGATCCGATGAACTAACATCCAACAATTATGGATTTTCTGTTACTGTTATATCCACCATAGTCAATGTCTGAGTATGAGTAGAGTGTAAAGTCACCATCCTTTGGATCCCAAAAACCAAGTCCTAGTATTCCTTTGAGATATTTGAAAATCCTTTTCATAGCATTCAGATGAGATTCTTTTGGATCAGATTGGTACCTAGCACAAACACACACAACAAACATAATGTCAGGTCTACTACCAGTTAAATATATATGAGATCCTATCATTGATCTATATAATATTTGATCAACAGATTTTCCTGAAGGGTCAGGTACAATCTTTTCAATTGTTGAGGCTGGTGTTTTGCATGAAGATGTATCAACAAGATTATACTTCTTCAAGATTTGATGAATGTATTTTTCTTGATTGATGAATATCCCATCTGCTTTTTGATGAACTTGAAGACCAAGAAAGAAAGTTAATTCTCCCATCGAGCTTATCTGAAATTCAGATTTCATCAGTTCTTCGAAATTTACACTCAATCTCTTATTAGTTGATCCAAATATAATGTCATCAACATATATTTGAAAAACTAAGAGATCTTGATATTCTTGTTTGAGAAAGAGAGTCTGATCAATGGTTTCTCTTTGTAGCCATGCTTTAGCGAAAAAAATGATAGTGTTTCATACCACTTTCTTAGTGCTTGGTGAAGACTATACAAGGTTTTGTCAAGCTTGTATACCCTATGAGGATAATAAGGATCTTCAAAACCAGGGGGTTATGACACATAAACTTCCTCATCAATTTTCCCATATAGGAATGCACACTTGACATCCATCTTATACACAATGAACTTCTTATATGATGCATGAGCTAGGAACACTCTTATGGCTTCAATTCTTGCAACTAGTGCAAAAACTTCATCATAGTCTATTCCATCTTCTTGTGTGTATCCTTGTGCAATCAACATTGCTTTATTTGTTACAGTAATCCCTCTGTCATCCAATTTGTTTTTATATAGCCACCTTGTTCCAATAGGATGTTGGCCTTCTGGTAAATCAACTAGAGACCATACATTTTGCTTTCTAAATTGTTGAAGCTCTTCTTGCATATATTCAATCCAACTATTGTCCTTTAAAGCAGCAATGATGTTTGGAGGAACCACTTGTGAAAGAAAATAAATATAAAGACAAATGTTGGCAGTACCACTTTGGCTTTTTGTTCTCTTTGTAAGATTTCCAATGATGTTGTTGATTGGATGAGTCTTATTGATTCTTGTGATGGAGTTGATTCAATTGGAATAGATGATTCCAGGTTAGTCATATCCGTTATTGCAGTCTGATCCAAACCAGGTTAAGAGTTTAGAAAGTAGTCAAAATGTTCAACATGTGGTGTTGAATGATCTTCAGTAGCTTGATTATCAGTAGTATCATGGTTGTCTTCTACAGGAGTTGTAGGGGCTTCTCCACAATTAGGTTGCTCTTCCGTAGGAGTTACAGGAACTTCTCCGGATGATAGGTGAGGACTTGAAAGATTTTCAATGTTTGTTGTATTCACTTGAGAGAATGGAACTATTGCAGGGACAACATTCACATCTCTGGATGCACAGTCTTAATCTTCACATGCAGTGTCAGCAACTGATGTTGAAGTCTTTCCACCAGAGGATGTGTGTATCCTTGGAGGATCAATAGATAATGTTACTTCATTCATGTGAGGTGGAAAAAATGGATAACACACTTCATCAGATCCTGCAGTGTTCAAATAATCATAGTTAAATGATTTAGTTAGAGCATCTATGTCAAACTGTTGGGTTTGTTGGACCACTAACATAGTTGTTTAACCATTTAAACAAGAAAACGCAGCGGAAACAAAGCAAAATAATATGTTTTATAATATGAAATTTAAGCATATTATTTGTCAACGACAAACCCAAGATTGCAAGGTTCATTTACATGTTAAAGAACTAGCATACAAGCAAAATATAACAACCAAAATGAACCATGGAACTACCTTCCAAAGGCTGCCAAAACGTTAGATGAAATACCTTCTAAAGGCTGCCAAAAATGTAAGATGTGAAGAAGAGGATGAAGTTCTTGAAGGACCAAAACACCAAAGAAGATGTCCTCAAGCTTGTATACCCATAAGCATCAAGCAAAACACCTTGTTTCTAGGATTTTGACACCAAAATGTGCAAGAATGTAGCTGCAAAAAACCGATTTTCAGCCTCGTTTATCTTCAAAGATGAGAGAAGATAATGGTTCTTGCATGTATGAGAGAGTGTGGAAAGTTGGAGTGCGTAACTATTGATTGTGGTGTGTTGTTCCAAAGTAACAAAAAGACCACAAACACCCTTAAAGGGCATCTGAATACTGTGTTTAAAGTGGGTTTCCCCCATTTTAAAACACCCATTTAATTGTTAACTAGTTATATAATGAGTCATCTAATTAACCTTTTAATTATATAACTTACACACACTATTATTATTTGATGTTATTTAACCAACTTAAATAACATTACAAATAATGTCCATGAACAAAATATCCTTATAAGTTGTTCTATCTCACATACAATTTATTTAGAAAACCATTTTCTAAATTGGTGTAATTACTTAATTGCATGATCATATCATCAATTAAATATTTATTGGTGTTTGCTAAACTTGTTATTGGGTATGACCCGACTTGGATCATAACGTACTAACCACATCAATGTTCTATGTGTCTTGGGCATAAAATCCAACAATCTCCTACTTGCACAAGATTCATAGAAGATTGTGCAAGCAGTAACACCGCCTAACAACGGTTTACTACCCTTAATACATATGACTAGAAGCCATTCAATAACATCATCCCCTTCAAGTATCCAACTTGAAATGATTTAGGTGAATTAATCATTTATTCTTTTGTTACATATGTCATGTTAAATTCAAGGACACAGAATGATCATTCCTTGTTGATTTAACTTAATCAGGCCTTAGACATCTTGCTCTCAACAAATAAGAGGAACACATTCCATCTTGACTACATATGTTTCTCACAATTACCTCATGTCACACCTGAACATAGCCATACGTACTATCCACTATTTTAGAGCAGTTAAGAACTAGCTCAAGGTATAACACTTTAGTGAATATTGAAACCCAATATGTATCTCAGGTCGGAGGATAACAAATGATATTCGCCTTTACTCAAAATTACTTATGATCAATCAAGAAGATTCCATGTAGTAAAATTTGAGACGCGGGTCAGTCCAATATTCTTATCCCACAAATTCGATGAACTTTGGCAGCAACCAATTGCTCTATATTCATACCTTATGAATATCCACCAATCCATGTTCATAATAGTCTTACGTTCATATTTGTTCCCACAAACATAACCGACTATGGACATTTAGAATAATAAACACATTTATGGATATATATACATGCTAAAAGGAACATTAACTCAAAATATTATAAATATATAAAAGAGTTAAATATTACAATTTTTCCATACTTTTAATACTAAACATATCAATTCCAATCACTAGAATATCAAAGTGATAAGGCACAAGTATGAGTTTCATGCTTTGCCCTTTCAAGGAGCTTCATGAGTGGATCCGCAATGTTTTGATCGTTGTGAACTTTACGAATACATATCTTTCCTTTTTCAACTTCTTCCCTTATGTAGTTGAATCTCCGCTCAATGTGTCTAGTCTTTTGATGCGCACGGGGTTCCTTGATTGGTGCAATCGCACCCTCGTTATCACAAAAGATTTCTAGGGGGTCTTGAATGGTAGACACCACCCCTAGATCAGTGATAAATTTCTTTATCCATGCAGCTTCCTGAGCTACTAATGAGGTGGCTATGTATTCGGATTCTGTAGTGGACAATGCTACTACGTATTGTTTTGAACTCTTCCAGGAAACTGCTCCTCCATTCATAATGAAGACATACTCCGATTGCGATCGAGAATCATCTCGATCAGTTTGGAAGCTCGCATCCGTGTAACCCTTTACACCGAGTTCCTCTTCACAGAACCGTATATTAGAAACATATCCTTTGTCCTCATAAGGTATTTCAATATACTTTTAACAACCATCCAATGGCTATTACCTAGATTCTGCTGATATCTGCTTGTCATGCTTAACGCGCATGACACGTCCGGTCTAGTGCATATCATCGCATACATGACAGATCCTATAACAGACGAATATGGGATGTCCTTCATTTGATCTTGCTCATCCTTTGAGCTTGGACATTGAGATGTACTCAATATTGTCCCTCTTTGAATAGGTACCATACCTTTCTTAGAGTTTTCCATCTTGAACCTTTCAAGATTTTATCAATATATGCAGTTTCGTTTAGACCTATCAACCGCCTCGATCTATCCCTATAGATATTACTCCCAAAATATAGGCAGCTTCATCGAGATCTTTTATGGAAAAACAACTTTCAAGCCAGGCTTTAACACCATCCATGGTTGGAATATCATTTCCAAAAATTAGTATGTCATCAACATACAATACTAGGAATGTAGTTATGCTCCCACTAGCCTTCTTATACACACATGCCTCATTAGCATGCTTGATGATACCAAATTTATTGATCTCTTCATCAAAACATTGATTCCAACTCCTTGATGCTTGTTTAAATCCATAAATTGATCTCTTTAACTTGCATACTTTATTAGGATGTTGTGGATCAACAAAACCATCAGGCTTAACCATATGGACGGTCACTTTGAGATGTCCATTAAGAAAAGCAGTTTTGACATCCATTTGCCAAATCTCATAGTCATAATATGAAGCTATGGCAAATAATATCCTAATTGACTTTAGCGTTGCCACATGAGAGAAAGTTTCATCATAATCAACCCCTTGAGTTTGAGTGAAACCTTTTGCTACAAGTCTTGCTCTGTAAGTATCCAAGTTTCCATGCATATCGGTTTTCTTCTTGAAAACCCACTTCCATCCAACCGGTTTGGAGTTAAGTGGAGGGTCAACCAATTCCCAAACTTAGTTGTCATACATGGATTGAATCTTAACGTTCATGGCTTCCAGCCATTTGTCACAATCCGAATTGTACATTGCATCATGGTATGTAGTTGGCTCATTAGAGTCAACCATATAGCATCCATTCATGAAAAATCCATATCTTTCAGGTGCAATGCTAACTCTACTAGATCTGCGAACGTTTTGTGTGTATTGATCAACCTTTTGATCATCATCAACAACCTCTTGTTGATAGCTAGTGTCAACCAAACATGTATCGGTTTATGGATTTTGATCATCATCAAACTCCACTATTCTATACGTTATTCCTTCCATAAAGATCTTAGCTTCCAATAACTCTGCCTTTCGAGCAATAAATACTTTTTTCTCTGTTGGATCAAAGAAGTAGTATCATATACAATCTTTGGGATATCCAACAAATATACACTTAGTGGATCGACTTCCCAACTTGTTTTGGGTGTTTAGCTTGACATAAGCTTCACAATCCCATACTTTTAAATATGATAGCGATGGAACTCTTCCATGCCATTTTCGAAAAGGTGTCATATCCCCTTTCTTGGTCGGGGCCATAATCAAAATACGAGTCGCGGAGAGCAATGCGAATCCCCAAAATGATAGAGGTAGTGAGCTTATAGCCATCATAGATCGAATCATGTCCAATAGGGTTCGGTTTCTCCTTTAGGACACACCATTATGTTGTGGTGTTCCAGGTGGAGTAAGTTGTGAGACAATCCCACAACTTCTTAGATGATCCTGAAAAGCCTCACTTAGGTATTCACCTCTTCTATCAGAACGAAGAACTTTGATAGTTTTATTGAGTTGATTTTCTACTTCATTCTTGAAGATTTTAAACATTTCAAAAGCTTCATGTTTATATGCCATCAAGTACACATAACCATAGTGACTATAATCGTTTTTAAAGGTAATGACGTATCTTTCACCATTTATAGTCATTGTCTTAAAAGGACCACATACATCCGAATGTCTGATTCCCAATAAGTCTTTTCCTTCTCGTTAGTACTACTAAAGGGTAACTTAGTCATCTTAGCTTGTAAACAAGATTCACACTTATTAAATGAACCACTTTCATTTGGTTTCAAAAGACCATTCTTTTGAAGTGTTTGAATCCGATTCTTGTTTATGTGACCAAGACGACAATGCCAAAGATATGAATCACTTAAACCCATTTTAAGTTTCTTGGTGCTTGATTGGTATAATGAGTTATTATAGGATGAATCATCATGAACCAATTCCTAGATACCATTAAAAGGTATAGCCTTGAAATAAATCACATTATCCATACAAACATAAATACCATTGTTTACAAACTTTAAATCATAACCACATTGTTTTAAAATGGAAACATAAACTATGTTCCTAGTCAAACTAGGAGCATACAAAATGTTCTTAAGAACAACTTCCAAACCATTAGAAAGTTTCAAAATATAGTCTCCTTGGGCTTCGACATCAACTTTTGCTCTTTTGCCCATGTAGAGACTTGTGTCTCCCTTCTTGAAGTGCTTATTTCTTTTGAACCCCTGCAACACATTGCAAATATGAGTTCCACATCCGGTATCCAATACCCATGTGTTTGAAGAAATAACATTTATACCAATGTGAATCATGAAAGTTGTACCTGAGGTTTGCCCAACATCCCTCTTGTTTCTCAACTCTTTGAGATAGGTTGGACAATTTATTTTCTAATGTCCTATGTCACCATACTCAAAGCGTGGATCGTTCTCTGTTACCTTAGGCTTCTTAAGCTTAGGCTTTGGAGGTTCCGCTTTAGCCTTTCCTTTGATGTACCCCTTTCCTTTGGCAACATTTGCCTTAAGATCGGGGAATGACCTTTTCTTATTGCCTCCCTCATTGATCGAGAGAATAGGTAGAACCTTTCTACCCATCCCTGCCTCGGCTATTTTGAGCATTGCGTGAAGCTCACCAATGCTCTTGTCCCACCAGTTCATATTGTAATTAATTAGGAACGTCTCAAACCTTTTGGTTAGGCCATTAAGGATCAAATCCGTGGCCAGCTCCTTTGAGATGGGACAATTAACCCTCTCGAGGTGATCAACATGGCTTTTTATTTTAAGAACATAAGATGATACCGATTGGGTTTCTTCCATGAGACACGCATGAAGCGCTTGAACCGTTTCAAAGCGCTCTACCCTAGCTTGTTGAAGGAACATTTCCTTCAATTGGGTAATCATGTCATATGCCCCATGATGCTCCAGGTCCTTTTGGAGTTCAGGAATCATAGTTCCCAACATGAGGCAGGAAACCTGCATGGAATTCTCAGTATACTGAAGCCAATCGTTATAGGCCTCACCATCCTCGGGGTCGGGTTGGTCAGGAATGGGATTGTCAAGGACATAGGCCTTTTTCTCTTGCTTGAGAACAATTCTCAAGTTTTGAAACCAGTCCATAAAGTTGTTATGGTTAGACGATCCCTCTCTAAGATGGTTCTCAGTGATAGGGTATGGACGGTCGGGGTGGTAGCATTATTGTTTGCGGCCATTTCTACGAAATTTACAAAGTTCATATTAGTATTTCTAAAAAAAATTCATTTTAATCATTAATACCCTTTACATGTCTCATATACAATTAATAATTAAAATCTAGAAGCCAACGTTACATTTAAGTAATGGTTAGGTGACCTTTATCCCATTATTTAAATAATAAGGTAGTCAAAATTTGAAAATAGCAACCTATTGCAACTTCTAGCATTATGGCATCAATTAAACATCTTATGTTTAGCCGACATGTAAAATCCTATCGACACCATTGTACACCATGCTTCGGTGACCCTATGCATATGGTTCTAATTCAAGTCGTCCTACTTACACACACGTGGGAGTTTACACATACAAGTGGTAAGGTGACCTTTATCCCATAAATATGTCAAGCCCACCTTAAACACACAAGTTGCCTAGAAGTGGTTAGGTGACCTTTATCCCCCAAATAGTTTTCAAGTGGTTGAGTGTCATGTAAAAGGATGGTGTTTAACTTGTTTCCAAAGGGATTATAGTTTTCATAAATTCTAGTTATGAAAACTCTATGTACCTTGTATTTGTTGCTTTCAAATACATGGTACCCTACGGTTCTTTTTAATAAAACCTCTTTTATTTTGAAATCATTAATCATTTTAATAACTTTTATTAACATATTAATGATTAAGAACCATGAAAATTCAGCTTGTTATGATTATTTATTAAGATTGTTAAGCATATCCACATATCAAACAATCAACATAAAATGGATAATCAACCAGCATATACAAAACAACCACATGTCATAACCATAGCCACTAGGTGACCAACTTGTTTGCCATCACAAGTGTGATCATAAGGTCTTTTCTAAGGGTTAATTACAACACAAATACAGGATCTCCAAAGACCCCCACTTGAAGTTGCATCCAAATGCTTCAAGTCCTTCTCTTTATGCCTTCCTTTTGTGCTTCCAACTTGTGCATCTTCTTTTAAAAAATTTATATCCTAATACAAAATTTTCTAATAAAAGAAAATACACCTAATCTATTTATTACATCACCATTGAATGAATAAATAAATTACAACAATATACAAGCACAAAAGAATAAATATTACAATCCATAATGAATGAAATCAACCAAAACAAATCATTCATCCAAAACCAAATCAACACAAGGTCAAGGCTAGGTCATGCACCAATATGAAACAACATACACAACATACAAGAACCAAAATAAATCCCCATTTAACCCTAAATTTTCGGCCAACATAAACCCAAAATCTAGGGTTTTTGTACAAACACAATAGTAAACAATTTGACATCTTTCATTCAAGGTTTAATTAACCTTGAAAGATTGGGGATTCATAATATCATCACAAAACAACCCCTATTAGGTTGTTAAAACCCCATAAACCATTTTTACAAGGACAATAGAAGCTAGTCATTCACATATCCGGCTCTAGATGCCAATATTGGGTTTGTTGGACCATTAACATAGTTGTTTAACCATTTAAACAAGAAAATACAACGGAAACAAAGCAAAATAATATGTTTTATAATCTGAAATTTAAGCTTATTATTTGTCAAAAACAAACCCTAGATTGTAAGGATCATTTATATATGAAAGAACTAGCATACAAGCAAAATATAACAACCAAAATGAACCATGGAACTACCTTCCAAAGGCTGCCAAAACATTAGATGAACTACCTTCCAAAGGCTGCCAAAAACATAAGATGTGAAGAAGAGGATGGAGTTCTTAAAGGACCAAAAACCAAAGAAGATGTCCTCAAGCTTGTATACCCACAAGCATCAAGAAAAACACCTTGTTGCTATGATTTTGACACCAAAACGTGTAAGAATGTAGCTGCAAAAAACCCCTTTTTCTGGCTTGTTTATCTTCAAAGATGAGAGAAGATAATGAATGGTTCTTGCATGTATGAGAGAGAGTGGAAAGTTGGATGTGTAACTAGTGATTGTGGTGTGTTGTTTCAAAGCAACAAAATAACCACAAATACTCTTAAAGGGCAGCCAAATATTGTGTTTAAAGTGGGTTTCCTCCTATTTTAAAACACCCATTTAATTTTTAACTAGTTATATAATGAGTCATCTAATTAACCTTTTAATTATAAAACTTACACACACTATTATTATTTGATGTTATTTAACCAACTTAAATAACATTAAAAATAATGTCCATGAACAAAATATCCTTATAAGTTGTTCTTTCTCACATAGAATTTATTTAGAAAACCCATTTTCTAAATTGGTGTAATTATTTAATTGCATGATCATATCATCAATTAAATATTTATTAGTGTTTGCTAAACTTGTTATTGGGTATGAACTGACTTGGATCATAATGTACTAACCACATTAATGTTCTATGTGTCTTGGGTATAAAATCCAACACAAACAACCATGATAAACCTTTAACAAGTTTAGTGAACACAGATTCATCAAAGGATACATTAGGAGTTTCTTCCATAATGTTATGTTGTGAAATATAGATCCTGTAAGATTTAGATGTTGAAGAATATCCAACAAAGAAACCATCATATGCTTTTTTCTAGAAAATTTTCCCAATGATTCTTTTATGTTTAAAACAGATACATGACACCCAAAAACACTAAGATATCCTATGTATGGTTTTCTTTTAAACAATATCTCATAAGGAGTTTTGTTGTGTTCTTTGACAATTAATGTTTTGTTTTGAACATTGCATGCAGTATTCACTGCCTCAGCCCAAAAGGTGATAAGCAATTGTGAATCAACTAACATTGTTCTAGCTGCTTCATTAAGAGTTTTATTTTTTCTTTCAGCAACTCCATTTTGTTGTGGTGTTCTTGGTGCACTAAATTGCCTTGCAATACCTTTGTTCCTGCAAAAGGATTCCAGTTCAAAATTTACAAATTAAGTACCATTGTCACTCCTAAAATTTTTAACTTTTGTATCAAGTTGATTCTTAATCTTGATCACAAAGTCCATTAATGATTCTGATGTTTTACTCTTTTGTTTTAAGAAAAAGACCCATGTAAATCTTATGAAATCATAAACTATCACCAAACAATATTGCCTTCTTCCAATGATCTTCACATTGGTAGGACCAAACAATCCATGTGAAGCAATTTGAGTGGTGTAGTATTAGTATTGATAATTTTGGATTTATGTGACACTCTATGTTGTTTTCCTTTGTAACAAGAAGAACAATGAGTTGAGGAATGAAACTCTTTCTTTGGCAATCCAATGACTAAGTCATTTTTCACTAATTTGTTCATGCTCTTCATGTTAGAATGGACAAGCCTTTTATGCCATAATTGAGATACATATTCTGATAACTTAGATAGAAGGCATGTTTTATGTTTTGTGAGTGAGGTGTTGTTCATCTCCAAAACATACGTGTTTCCTTTTCTTGATGCTTTGAGAAGGACCCAATCTTCCGGAACAGAAAAACCGGGCTTGAGAATGTAACAGTTAGTATTATCAAACAATATGGTATAATTTTTATTACAAATTTGAGACACACTCAGTAAATTATACTGTAAATTTTCACAATAATTCACTTTCTCAAACTTGAGTACACCATTTGTTACCATTCCTTCGCCAACAATTTTACCTCCCATTTTATCCCCACCAAATACCACATAAGAAGCATTTTTATGTTTGAAATCATGGAGAAGTGAACAGTGTCCTGTATATGCCTGGAACAACCACTGTCAACATACCACTTATTGTCAGCTCTCCAATATTGTTCTGCATTCAGAAATAAATCAGTTAGAATTAACAACCCAAGCCTTAATGATCTTGGGTTTGCCAACAGTGTCTAAAATAGTTACTCCTTCATGAATAAGTCTTGAAGTTTCAATTTTAGTTTTATTTGATTCATTCTAATTTGTTTCAGATAAGGATGATTCTGATGAAGGGGATGTTGATGAACTAGGTTCTTGTTTCCCAATTTCTTCTTGATTTAGCTTATGTTTGTTGATTTGAGACCTTGATTTTGATGATGAAACTTTATGATTAAATGTCTCATAATCTTTTTTTTGAATGAGGTATATAAATTTCCTTTTCAAAATTATCAAAGAATACATCATCATCCTTTGTTTCCTTATCAGTCAAATCTACCCTTTTGTGAGGTGTTTTTGATTGCTGGAAAGTTGATCATTTCTTGATGGATGAGCACTTGAGGATGTTTTATCCTTTGATTTGGACTTTGATTTTTGTTCAGACTTTTTAAATTTTGGACCATTTTCACAATGAGTAGATTGAGTGTCTGATTCAGACTTATCTGGTTCTTTCTTCTTTGTGCCTTTTGTCTTATTCTTTTTGTTGAAATAACATTCCTGAGTGGAATGGTTATTTTTACCATAGATAGCACATTGTTTGTTGAAGTAGCAGTCAGCAGTCATGTGCTTGTTCATATTGCAAATAGAATAGTAGCTACTGAAGTAAAAATCTTTAGTAATATGGTTTTGCATGTCACACCATTTGCAATACTTGTCATCTGATTCTTTCTCAGAATCATTCTTATGGTTTGTCAACTTTTGAGATTTTTCAATCTTCTTCAGCTTTGAGTAGATTCCTTGTTTTCTACTTTATGCTGCTTTTGATTGTTTGTTGCTGAATTCCTCTTCCGTAGATCATTTACTGAATCAATATTAACTTCTACTGAAGTTTTCTTTTTCCGCATATATGGAACTAGAGAAAGGTTCTTCTCCGCTGATGATCTGCTGATGCCTTTTCCTTCCTTTTTCCATGATTTGTGTCTTTCCTCAGTGGAGGCATACTTCTCATTTACTTTATTGGAAGAAGTTTGTTGCTGATTTAGCTCTTGAAGACCTTCATTTAATTGAGCTATTCTCTTACAGATGGTTTTCAACATGTTTCTTTGTTTAGGAGGGTATGGTAGCTTTGTTTCTTCAAGCACTTTTGGAATATTTGTTTCAAAAAAACATTCTTACCTTTATTGACAAGATCATCATCATGTTCATCAGAATCATCCAAGTCATCCCACTCATCAAAGTCAAATTCTGAGTTCAGTTGATTAATCTTTTCTGATTCAGAAGACTCAGTTTCATTCACCCTCAGATTTTATGAATGTTAGGTTGATTAGAGCTAGTTCCTATATTGGTGCTTGGCACAAAATGTTTTGACAGATTATTTGTCATTGATTCAGGCAAAGGAACATAATTATTGTTAACAAGAGGCGTCACAACATTATAACCCAACCCAGACGTGGTCTTTGATTCAATATGAGAGTTAATAATTTATCATATTGCTGAGATGAAAGTTGAAACTTCTGAAGTTTCACTTCAGTTGATGCATGATCATCCATGGATTTGGTTAAGAAAGTGATCAAATGCTCAATTGTGCTTTCAAACTGTAATTTTCAGAAATAGTTGTCCAAATCCTTTTGTAAAGAGTTAATTTTAATTTGATATAAATTATTTTCTCTTACATGAGATTCATTTAAAATCATTGTTTCTTTAACTTTATCAGCTAATTGTTGAGCATGGACTCTATATCTTTCTACTTCCTCAACACATATTGATACACATAGCCTTTCTCTTACCTCACTTGCCATGGGTGGAACTTTGTTTTCCATGTGAGCCATTAGAGCTTTATTTTCTTCTAAGACTTCCTTCTCATACAAACTCCAGTCACAAGATCTATCATGAAGAATGATCAGCCTAGATTCTTTAGAGTTGGTAGTTCCTGCTGGTGTATTGGTGGCTAGTGGGGATGAGTGGTTAGTTGTGGCTATCTGAAAAATCTTTGTGTTAATGAAGGTTGTTTAGCCTGATGTTGCTTATGTTGAGTTGAGTCAGCATTTAGTTGATTGTATTATCTGGAAAAGTTTCCATAGAGATTGCACTTGAAGCATCTTACCTTTGACTTATCAACTCCTATTCATGATGATTTACTTGCAGCAACCAGATTCTTGTTTCTTCTCAGATATTGTTTGGCTCTATAAGCAATCATTGCCATTTGCTATTGTAGATCCATCTCCTCCATTACATCCAGAGGCAATTCTTCTAAATCTTGTTGGCACATGTTGGTAGTGGGCAATAAACTTCCTAGGTAAGCTTGAAAGCTTGAACTGAAAGCTGCAAAAGCTGTTTTTTGTTCTTCAAAGTCTAGAATGATAGTGATAGACTCTGATTGATTGTCAGTTGATGGTTTTTTGGATGATTTATCTCTTTGATCATCTGTTCTTTCATTCTCTTTTCTTGACTTACTTTGAGAAGATTTTTTAGGAGGTTTTGAAGCATAAAAACTTACTTCCTCTTCATCTTCACTCAAAGTACAAGAGTTATCACCATCATTATTAGACATGAAGTCACTTCCAGCACTTCTTGTTTCTTAAAGTGATATGGTGATACATGAGTTCTTACACTCTTGTTTCTTGATTTCTTATCCATTTCAAGAGCCTCAACTTTAGCCACTAGAGTATCTAGTCTGACTGCTTTGAGATCTATTGTGTTCTTGAACATGGATACAGTTTGCTTCCAACTTTCTGGTAAAGTATGTAGCATTTTCTTGTTTAGTTCCTTATTTGTGTATTTCAACTCCAGAATGTTCATTTCTGTAACAAGTTGCATAAACATGTGGAGGTATTGAGAATTAGTTCTCCCTCAATATGATAAAATGTTTCATATTGTAAATGCAAGGTGTCCTTCCTAATGCTTCAGATTTCGTCACTCCTTTCACAGAGTGTATGAAGAATCTTCCACAAGGAATTTGTTGTTTTATAGTTTTCACATCTGATCAATATTTCTTTTGGTAAAGCCATACTAAGCAAGCTATATACTTTGATATTAACTTTAATATTCTTAATATCATCAGGTGACAGATCTTTTGTGCTTATGGGTTGATTGTTATCATTATAATCCGGCCCGAGGGTGGGTGGAATATAAGGACCTTCTGTTATAGAGACCCATAAGTCAGAATCTGTACAATTTACATGATTCATGAACTTGATTTTCCAGGATTTGAAATATGCTTTTGTTTCCAACTTCGGCGGTTGGTAAGATGATCCACCAAAGTTGCTCATGATTAGTTAAGATCTGAGATGTTAACTAATGAATTTGTTCAAAGGATATGAACAAGTTATTGATGCTTGTTAATAACTAAGATCTTCTATTCAATCAATTTGAATATATATCCAAGTTGATCGAACAATGTACTGCTGAACGACAATTTCACACAAACTCTTTGCTTAAAAACAATAGATCTAATCAGTAAAAACTAAGAAATCTAAAGAATTCAAAAAACAATTAAACACAACTAACACCGATAGATCAATCGATCTAAATCAATGAGCACTTGGCTCTGATACCACCTGTGAATCCTAGGATCGCAATCAGGAATTATCAGCGTTGGTTGAAATCAAGTCAACGTTTGCGAAATCAACATTGGCTTGATTTAATTGTTTGTATTAATTTTTAATATCAATAAAGATTTCAAGAACACAATGAAAGAAAAGCACAATTATGAACAAATATTAAATTCAAATGTATTTCATTAAAACGTGTTAATGATACAGACAATAAACGAATAATATTGAATTTTGTGTTTAATGATGTGACAGATGCTAGGGTTTGGTTGTGTGATTTGATGTGATGGTTTTTCTATTGTGAAAATGTCGTATTTCAGTAGCCGTCCCCCTTTGATTCGAAACATAGGATCCATTATATAGATAATGTGTTTCTGTTAAGGAAACATCAAATCTTTTGGGATTTGAATTGTTTTTGTTAAGGAATCATCGGATTTCTTGGGATTCGCATAACTGACTTGTTGACTTGTAACACTTGTATTGTTTGAATACAAGTGATTGTACTCCATAGGAATATTGCCTTCTGTAAATAGTTGTTCTTCCGCAGGAGACTTATTGTTTAGTAGGAACTTGCTCTTCTGCAGGAGTCTTGTTCTTCTGTAGGAGATTCGTTCCTTAGTTCATCTACAGAAGATCTTTGGATGGAATTACTTGTAAGGAAAATCTACGAAAGAACAAAATATTCATCCATAGATGTTTCTTACACTTAGTCAATTTTGGAAACTGACTAAGTATAATTTTTGTACCTGCTAACATACATAATCAACACACACACACATATATACATACATACATATATATATATAGGTTAACCTATACATATAATGCATACATAATAATGAATTACAACCATTCAGTACATATATTAAATCAAGTACTAAGCCTATACAAAATGGCCTAAATCTATTGATCCTAGACCTAACAAAGTTTATGTCAAATAACCACCTGGTTTTAGAGACCTAGATCATCCTGATTATGTCTAAGCTTGACAAATCCCTCTATATGCTGCATCAAGCTCCAAGGAAATGGTATGCGACACTATCACAGTACCTTTGTCAGCATGGTTACAAGAGGGGTAATATTGATAGAACACTCTTCATTATAGAAAAAATGAAATAACTTGATGCTGGTTCAAGTTTATGTAGATGAAATCATCTTGGGTCAACTAATCTAAAGATATGCAATGACTTTGAGAAGCTGATGAAGAATATATTTAAAGATATGCGATCATCCTCAACCTTTAGATCTCAACCAACCAATCCTAAAACTTGACTTCTATGATGGTGAAGATATGGGCTTCAATAAGTACCATGAGTCTCTCTTCTTTACTTCTACTCAAGGAGAGATGATGCTCCTGATTCACCAATTGAGCTAGACCTCCTTGAATATGTTTAGGAAGTCCATGGAAGTGGTTCTCACTTCTATAAGTGATTATATCATTAAGACCTCAATCATGGAACCTAGCCCATTGATACTTCTCTTGAAGCTGTCATGGTGCAAGTGAAATCTAGCAGCCAAAAAATCCAAGCTGGTGATGAGGAAGAAGACTTTGGTCCTACTCTCATCCCCCATGATTCTTTTGATGAAGATGAAGGGAGTCTGTAACTAAAGGTGTATGAATAAAAAAAACATGCACCTATTTAGTTTCAAAGGTAAGTCACCTAGAATTTCAGGTGGCTACCTTACAAAGATTGGTTAGTGATCAGCAACTTAAGATGGTAGATCTCAAGGTCAAGTTAACTAAAAGACCTATCAGGCAAACTAACCAGGTCCACAAGGACTTGTGGATGTTGTGTACCTAACTCTTAGCTCTTCAATGCAAGAGGGTGATGCTACTAAAAATAGGGAGAAAGTCCTACCTACAATCAAAGTGTTGGGTTTGTTGGACCATAATCATAGTAGTTTAACCATTTAGACATGAAAAAATGCAGTGGAAACATACCTTAATTTAATGATTTATAAACTGAAATATCAAGGCCATTTTATGTCGACAACAAACCCAAGATTATAAGGATCTTATATATGTGAAATAACTAGCAAACAAGTAAACAATAACAACCATAAACAACCATGGAACTACCTTCCAAAGCTGCCCAAAACGTTGGATGAAACACCTTCCAAAAGGGCTGCCCAAAACATTTGATGTGGAGAAGGAGATGAAGTCTTGAAGGACCAAAACACCAAAGAAGATGTCCTCAAGCTTGTATACCCACAAGCCTCAAGCAAAACACTTGGTTGCTAGGATTTTGACACCAAGAAACGCAAGATTTCAGCTACAGAAAACCCCTTTTCAGCCTTGTGTTTTCTTCTTGGATGAGAGAAAAGATGAATCTTGCATGTATGTGAGAGAGTGTAAAAAGATGGAGTATAGAACTAGTGAATGTATTCTTATGTTTCCAAGTAAGAAAAGGCCAAGAGAACCCCTTTGGGGTGGCCAAAATTTTCTTTTAAAATGGGTTTCCCTCCCATTTTGATACTTAATAAATATTCACTAGTTATAATATGAGTTATATAATTAACCCTTTTAATTATATAACTTATACGTACTTTCATTATTTAATGTTACTTAACCAACTTAAATAACATTACAAATAATATCCATGAACAAAATATCCTTATAAGTTGTTCTATCTCACATACAGTTTATTTAAAACCCATTTTCTAAATTGGTTAAGTATTTATTGTATGATCATATCACCAATTAAATATAAATTGGCGTTTGCTAAGCTTGTTATTGGGTATGACCCGACTTGGATCATAACGTACTAACCACATCAATGTTCTATGTGTCTTGGGCGTAAAATCCAACACAAAGAACCTAGGAGTTCGACCTAGAGTATGGATAAGGAGGATTCACCAACCTCACTTGCAGTTTTCCGTACTCAACAACCTTCTTAGGCCCCCATTAATATGGATTCTCTGATTCAAAGCCTCTTGAGGAGGTATACCAAGGGTAAAGTGTAACACTTGGTTTTTTTAAACTGTAAAAGAAAGAAAGAATAAAGTGAAGTAAAAAGGAAGAAAAGATAAATTACCCAAAGTTAAGGGTAAAAAGTGTAAAAAAAGGACAAAAGTCTTCTAAAGTTGGTGATAAAGGTAGCATGGCCACCCATAACTCCCTTTTTACTCATATCATCAGATTTTTTAGAGAAAGAGAGAAGGCAAAAGCAGAAAGTTCAGATTTTGAAGAAACAAGTTTGAATTCAAGGTAAGAATTCATGGTTTTAAGATGTTCTTAAATAGCTTTATCCTTGGGTGTATGTTTATATGTATTATGTGTTTGGTTGTGTGTGATTTTGGTGGGTTTCTAGGTGTGACCTTGTAGCAAACGGGTTTGAAAAAGTCTTACCCAAAGAGCGGCTAAGGTGAGTTCTAGCACCCCTTTTTTACTTGTTTTAAACTGCTTTGGGCTGGATGTGCAGGTATACAACTTTTTATAAAAAATGGGTTTTCACCCGAATGTTTAAGTGTGTATGATTGCGAGTGGGTTAATTTTGGTGTATATATTTATGATGATGTTTGAATGTGTTTCTATGGCTTAGAATGTTAGTAATAAGCTTAGAACATGTTAGAGTTGATTGGGAATGGATTTATGTTGTTTAAGTATGAATTAGTATGCCGATACGCCTAAATAGTAGCCCATGTGCTCAACAGGATTAACTGGCTAAGTATTCCCAGGGGCCCAAAGTTCATGCTCCCGAATAGTGCTCATGTGCCTAGGAATAGGCTGATCTTGACTAAGTGTCCATACGCCAAGGATTCCCATGCGCCTAGGCGCTTATACGCCTGCATAGTGCCCATGCACCTAGAATTTGGCCAGAAATGACTAAGTGTTGCCCATGCGCCCCAATAGCGCCCATGCGCCTGAAAGTTTCCCATACGCTTAAGTGTTCCCCATGTGCTTGAATAGTGCCCATGCGCCTAGGAATTAGAATATTTTTCCTGAATTTTGGGGAAAAGTTAAATGTAGGCTTTGACTTAGGAGGTTCCCGAGGGTAATGTAAGTTGACTTTTTGAAAGTCATGGATGATGTGATGGGTGATGTATGATATGCCATGAATGATGATGTGTGATTGATGTGATGCTTATGCATGTTGATGAGGTATGATGATTATGCATGCTATGTATGTTATGTTCCTTATTACGTATGATGACATAACTTTACGTGTGTGATTATGATATTGAACGTAAAGTATTATCTTAACAAAGTGAAAGACTTAAGATAATGAAAGTGGAATATAACGAACGAACGAATGAAAGTCTTGCTAGCAAAAAAGGAGGTTCACAACTCATTAAGAGTTGTTAGCTCAACTGTGTGTTTACAGCGTGCAATTTTGGCTAACCCTTAAGGGTTCACACACACAGGGGAGTTAGTCTAAGTGACTACTCCATATGTGCAATATGTGTGATATGGGGTCCTTGTTGCTTAACTCCAGATGATATAGCTTTGTGCTCAAGAGGGGGGGGGGAGGGTTAAGTACATGACCAAGATAGAAGTGAAAAGATAATAAATGTACGAAATGTGCAATAAGTACAAAATGTGCGAAACGTGCGAAAGTACGAAACGAACGATGACGAAGATAATAATTATTTCCTTGATGTACATATGATAAAGAAAATGTTTAATGAACGAAAGGTAATATAATGTTTTTTAAAACTAGAACTCACTTAGCAACGCTGATGTTTATGTGTTTCCAGTTGGCAGGTAACTATTGCTGAGGATGGCATGTGAATAGCTACTTGGTTCTTTTTGGATGGCATCCAGTTTTATAATGTTTTTGCGATGTAATGCAACAAGTGTTTTGTAGCCAGTCAACAATATATTATTTTGCAAAAATATTTATAATGAATGGATGTTTAAATGTTTCCGCTGGAATGTTTTAATTAAGTTAATAAGATTATATGTTTTATTTACGATGATTGACTAGCTGTGAGCATCTTGGGACGAGGCCTTATAAATTGGTATTAGAGCCAAAGTTTAAGTGAAATAGGTAAATTTTCAAAAGGAAACCTAATCTTAAACTGAAAATGGGACAGAAAGTGAAGGGATGCCAGTCCGAGTAGGTGCATGCCATCAGTTATATTCTTAATATTAACCGACATTATGTCTGCATGTTATGTGGTTTTTGTGCTGTTAGTAGATTTAGATACTGATGTAGTCAGGATAGGAAATGCTTGGGGTATGAAGAGTAAAGTAAGTGGCTAATCACAACTGGCCACTGTAATTAGGGACTTACTATACATGACATAAACTGAGCTATTACCTTGATTGACCATGTTGATGTTTGCATCTTATAGAATGCTTAGAGGATGGCTGTCGGTATAATTTCTAATGCTTCACGAGGTGGAGGTCGTGGTGGACATGGTGCTAAACCACGGGTCACAAGAGGAAGGCCTAGGGCCGAAGAGGTGGCTAATGAAGAGCCCGAGACCCCTTATCCAAAGGGCGGAGACAAGAGTACTAGTTTGAGAGCCTCAGTGAAGGAGGCGGTAGTGGAAGAGGTTCACCAGGTCATGGAGACGATCTTACCGTTTATGGTGACCAAAGTAATCAAGGTTGTGTGGGAAGGAGATAGGAAGGAATGGAGTAGGCCTACGGGTGAAAGAGGATGGCTCGAGACTAAGACGGTTGTCTCTACTGATGAAGAGGAAGAGGAAGAGCCTGTGCCTGAGGCAGCACGAGGCTGTAACTATGGGGCATTTATGAGATGCAAGCCCCTGACTTTTGATGAAAATGACACTAATGCTGCTGCTCACCGGTGGGTGAGAGAGATGGAGTTGTACTTGATATCAGCGAGTGCCAGGAGGACCAGAAGGTGAAGTTTGCTGCACACTCGTTTGTGGACTCGGCTCTGTGTTGGTGGGACAATATGTCCAAGCCGAGGGTAGTCGAGCGATTAGAAGAATGAGGTGGTCTGAGCTGAAGAAATTGGTTATTGAGGAGTTCTATCCTCATAGGGAAATGGATAAGGTGGAAAGGGAGTTCTGCAGTTGGAGGCAGAACCATGACACATCAACAATATACCACCAAGTTTAATGAGATGGCATGGTTGGTGCTGGATCAGGTGACACCTCTTTCACAAAAGATCAAGAGGTATATTCAGGGCTTGCCAGCGGATATTCGTAGACATATGATCGCTTCTCGGCCAAGCATGTTTAGGTCAGCTATTGATTTGGCAGGAAGACTGTATGACGAGCGAGAGGTGGTAGTGGCTGAGGTGAGCAAGAAAGGTGGTGGAGGCCGAAACTGGAATGGGAAATGGTTGGACGTGGCGGAACCGCTTAAACAACAAGGTGGCGAAGGTGGGTGCCAGTGTGTGGTCACATCTGGTGTTGGGTCGAAGAAATGTGGTAAATGCGGGAAGGAGCATTTGAGAGAATGCAAATGGGGATCTGACATTTGCTTCAAATATGGGAAGCCTAGTCACATGGCTAGAGATTATGGAGTCATAAGGTGCTATAACTGTGGACAGAATGACCATCTGAGTAGGGATTGCAAGAAGCCGATGGCGGAGAGTTCCGGGGCAGGGAAAGACCGGAACCGAAGGGCAGAAGGCAAGCGCCCGAGCTTTCACGATGACTCGGGAGGAGGCTAGGATGGACCCCGATGTGGTGTCAGTACGTTTCTAGTAAACCAAACTCTTGCATCTGTGTTATTTAATTCCGGTGCTAGTAGGAGTTTCATTTCTGATGCCTTTTGTGCTAAGTTGCCTATTAGAAGTAGAAGTATTAATGAGCCCTCTATGTAGAAACTTCCATAGGTAAGTGTACTAGGATTTTAAAGATGATAGAAGGTCAACTTCTTTATAACCTCCTCGTATTTCTTGTACTTCTCCTCTCTTGTGACTCCTGCATGTATTTCAAATGCAAAGCAGAGTCTGATCACGTTTTGGAATTGGAGGGCTTGTAGAATATCCTGTGCGTCATAGAACAGTGGCCACTTGTATAGAGTGTAAACATCTTCAGCTGACAAGTTGGTAAGCCATATCAGGTCAAATACCCTGATAGTATCCAGTTGCCCACTTTGTTCAGAACTATGACCGCTTCCCTTGTTCTCCAATCATAGTACCACCACTTAAAGTGTGGAATGAAGTCATGTGGCATTTCCCTTAGAGGGATTCTTGACATTATGCGTGGAGGACTCCACTTCAGCACTATCTTTGGCTTTCCAGTTATGGCATCAACTTCAGACCGTCTGATATACCTCGTAGGTTGTTGAGGTTTGAAGTTGACCCACCTGGTGTGGTACTCTCTCTTCAATGCAGCCTCAAACCAGCCTGACATCTTTCTCAGGTCAGCATATAACAGCTTCAGTTTGGCCAACTGGTTGAGCTCAAAACCAGGTAGAGTCTTTAGATCATGTGGGAATCTTAAGTACTCAATACTCTTCTCTCTCTTTACTGCATAAACATTCAGATCCTCAAAATGGGCCCACGCGATAATCTTGCCTGACACCTTGTGATGCTTCTTCAGTTTATAGAGCTTGGTGTAGACATTTGGTTTTGGAGCAGCGCGTTGGGCTCGGATCTCCTCAAAGCATGTAGCCCATTCAGCCTTTCTGATATTGACATCAGCATCTAAGGCTTGGGCTTGTTCCTTAATCTGCTCGGACTCTTGCTCCATCTGATCCAGTATCTCAAATGTGTCACTAACCAGGGAATCACCCAGATTGGGGATCACATTTCCCTCTTTGTCAACATACTCTGGATAGTCCTGTGTAGTTACGTCCTCAATCTTGATCTCATTAATGTCACTTAGCTCATCGTCACTGGTTACTTCAAAGGTTGGAGCATCCTTGACTATCTCATCAGGATTGAGCTTGAACATTTTGGCAAGTTGCACATCAGTAAGATCATGAAATATTTCCCCCTCTTCAGGGTGTAACTCACTGATCTCCTGACTATCCCTTGTAGATCAAGAATCACTGTTAGTTGAGTCTTGACCTGCTGAAGGGGAGCAACGTCGAATTCATCTCTTTGATAATTTGGATCTGCTTGATTTAAACATGTAACACATTAATCGTTAGTCAATAATCAAAACAGAAACACATTAAACAAAATATAATCATTAGATACATTAGTTTGATACAATATTCAGTTACACATGATTTTAAATAAAATAAATATCTAAGCATTACTCTTGTCTCGTATCATGTGCTCCTCTACGGACGGGGCTGATGTAGAGGCACCTTGGTCTTGAGCTTTCTTGGTCCTCCTTTCACTTGCAGATGTGGCACCCACAGCAGAAGTATCATCATCTCCTTCATCATCATCATTAACATCATCACCAGCATCAGTATCATCCCCTTGATCATCACCATCATCATCATCATCATCATCATCACCACTGTCATCATCATCACCATCATCTCCATCTCCTTCGCTGATCTTTAATGGCTATTCCTTTGATACTTTAAGCCTCAACATGATGGTCTTGTTGGTAGCCTCCAACTCCTCTATCCTTTTGGCTGAGTGGACATGTTGCTCCTGGAGTTGGGATATCTCTGAGCTCTAGTCAGCCATCTGCTGTGCCTGCTGCTCAATCAGCTGAGATTGTGCCGCAGTAAGCTCTACTAGCTGACGAATCTGAGCAGTCTTCTCGTCATCAGCTGCTAGCAGCTTCAACACCATCCGGTTTAGTGCTGAGAGCTGTTCCTCTACCCCACTGGGAGGTAAAGATGATCTAGATGGAAAGGAGGGGTAAGATGACGGTCCTGCTTGGTGGCTAGAGGTGGTGGTGGTGGTAGTGGTGAAGATTGGGTGTGGTATAGATGAAGGTGGTGGTGGATGAGTGGTAGTGGTGTGTGACATGGTAGAGGTGGTGGCTGGTGGTATGGTAGCAGTGGTTGTGGTAATGGTGGAAGGTGTGGTTGAGGTTGTAGCTGAGGTAGTGTATGAGGTCAGAGTGAACTCCAGCCTCTTCCCCTTCTTGCCGTAGGGGTGTGCCATCCTCTTCTTCCTTAATCCTCGTGGCACAGAGGCTCCCCCTTGGCCGCTGGGTGGGTCCGGGGCATATGTGGGATCTGTATCAGCAGTAGCATCCCCGGACTCCCCTGGGCGTCCACCAACCGCCCTCAATCCTCTCTGTGTGGCAACCACATGGCTGCCCACAGTCCTCGTGAGAGGCTCCTCATCACTCTCTTCTTCCTCATCGGGAGGACAGAAGTCTTGGTGAAAGCTAGCTGTGGTGGCATCTGGGTGTGTGTAGATAAGAGGCAGACATAGTTTTGAACAAGTATGGTGTAATGGAAACCATCAGGGTGTTTGACCCAGTGTGGCTTACAAACTTGTCTGTAGATGATGTCTACACATTATAAAAGTGGCCACTGTTCTATGACTCTCAAGATATTGTACAAGCTTTACAATTTCAGAACGTGATACGACTTTGCTTTGCTTTTGAGATACACGCAGAGTCATAAGAGAAGAGAAGAGAAGTACAAGAAGTATTAGGAGGTTATGAAAATGGTAAGACATTAGATGAAACTAGGTTCAAGGGGGAGTTTATAGATACATGTGTCCCTAGTTTCTGAACTTAATGTAATGTGTCTTTAGTGTCTTACACTTAGTAACAGTTGGGTACTTAATGAAATGTAATGTTTGGTTGTGTTTATAATATTTATATTTCATTAATGAGTTGTTTAACGCATATTGAGTTGATTATATAGGTTTGTGGTTGTTTGAACTAATATAAATAATGTAATAACAATTAAGACATTCAAACTTAGTAATATAAAGTTATCATGCGAATGGCCCATGCTAATGGACCATACGCATGAACGACTTCATGCGAATGACTCAGTCGCACGACTGAACCAGGAGACTGGATCAGTGTATGATTGTAACATAAGATTGGCTCAGTCGCACGACTGAACACTCAGTCGTGAGAATGGATCAACCGCATGGCTCAATCGCACGATTGAACCATGCTAATGGTTCAGTCATCCAAATGAGCAACCCTAACCTATAAATACCACCTAATTCATGGAAAAACGTAAGCATTGAACACACTTCGACTCCAGACGTACCCTAGCCATCCAGAGACCTCTAAGAACATACTCCAAGTTCATAGATCGCAGTAGATCGATTCCAAATCATTCTTAATGTTTAGATTCAATACATAATTTTTCTACGTGTGTTCTCACAGATTGGATCGCCAATCAAATAGGATTCCACACTATTTGATTCGGTATACACGTTAATCAGTTAGTATTTCGTTTAATACACGATCCTAACAGTGTGTAGGGGGTGAAGGAGTAACATGTGTAGTGGGGCCCCTTGTAGAAGCGGGCCCAGAGTCTCCACCTGTATCGCCGTCATTATCGTAGTCGTCAGATGGAAGAGCAATTTGCTCAACGTCTGAGTCACTCTCCTCATGGCGCCATTTTCACCTACCCGACGCCATGTAGTCAACCTGGGCTAGATGCCTGAAGAGTCTCTTCACCGGGGTTTGACCTGCTTTCCCCGGTAGACCTTCATGCGTCCCAGAGTAGTGTCATCCATAATCTCCAACGACACAGCGTCGTGGCTCTCCTTGGGCAATGTGGTAACTTCTCATCAAAAATCATCTGCAAGAATCTGGGGTACATGCATAATCCCTCCTTGCCCTTAGCCTCCAGATTCTCTATCAGATAAGAGAATATCATGTTTGAGAAGCTGAAAGGGTGGTTTAGAACCAGTGCCACGTAGGCATTTTGAATCTGGTCTGAAAGATCATCAAACCCACCCCGTCTCAAAACCAAGCACTTAAGGATGACATGTGCTAAGTACTTGTACTAGGGGCACAGGTTGCTCTTGTTGAGCACACCTGCGTTGATATCCCCGGTGCACTTCATCCTTAAGAAGCACCCTCTCACAGTCAACAGGTGAAATCGGGTAGGGTGGTCTACATCGTCACCCAAACCAAGCACCTGACGAATATCATCTGCTGTAATCTCTATATCCATCCCAAAAATAGAACTCCTGATGCTGTATGGCTCATGTGAGCGGTCAACCGATGCCCCCTCCCAAAAGGCCTGCTGAATAGACCTATAGGGAGTGCATAGTGTAGAAATAGCCCTGTAGATCCTGGATCGCTTAAGGAAAGCAATGATCCCCGCAAAGTCGGCACCGTTCCGAGTCGTGGCATCTAGATGAGCACATGTGTTGTGCTTGGGTTGATGGACCACCTGTCAGCCATCAATCTATAACACAAGACACATTGGCATTAGATCACCACACAACACAAATCAGTTCTAATCAACTTGGTTGAATTCATTCTGGTTCAATCATGCGATTGAACCATGCGACTGTATTCAGTCGGTTGACCTGGCATGCGACTGGGTTCAATCTGGTGACTGAGCAGGAGACTGAGTTCAATCGGGTGACTGAGCCTGCGATTGGCTTAGTCGGCCGACTGAGTTCATTCGTATTATCCATTCGGCTGATTGAGTCATTCGACTAGCTCAATCGTGCGATTGGAGTTCATCCTGGTGTCCAGTCATATGACCCATATTTTGTTCAACTTAAATTCGAATTTGAACCAAATCTTCAAATTATACGTCGTGTTTTGGTTAAATAGACTCGTAATCATTTTATTAATAACCTAATGACTTTTATTTCAATATTTTACTCAGTTTAGTTAGTTTATTAGTCCATTTACAGGTGTGGTTCTTGTATGGGTCAAAATTCATAAATTAGGGCACCATTCCAATAGATTTCGGTGTGATAGCATCACATTGTACCTGTATAAAAAGTCACAATAGTCAGAAAATCAAAACAAGTAGGAAATTTTGGTCCGATGAAATTTGGGCAGCGTAACAGTAAGGTGTGCGATATTAGGGCGATTAGGGGGTGATGAGTTTATGCGATCGACTATGGCCCTATTTATACTGAATCTGGTTTCAATCGGCCGACTGGACGCATACGCTCTGTTCATTCAGGCGATTGGACCTTAGTCGGGCGATTGGTTCAGTTAATCACATTCAGTCGGCCGACTAGGGTTCAATGGGTGACTGACTCATTCGCACAGCTCCATTCGGGTGACTGGCACAATCTGGCAAGCCATTCGGGTGAATGGTTCATACTCATGCTCCATTCGGCTATCTAGGTCATAAGTATGATCCATTTGTACGGTTGGTCCATACTCATGGTCCAGTCGTGCGAATGGGTCATACTCATGATTTTGACTTTATGACCATTTGACATTTTACACCCTTTAACTTATTGATTAAACTTGTTTAGTCCTCGATCATCTCATACATGATCCTTTTAATTTTGAAAACCCTTTGATCACCTCAGACGTGATCCTTTTAAAACAATTTGTCACTTCAGACGCGACCCATTTACATTTGAAAATACATGTGGTCACCTCAGACGTGACCCTTTTAAAACAATTTGTCACCTCAGACGTGACCCTTTTAAAACAATTTGTCACCTCAGACGTGACCCATTTACATTTGAAAATACATGTGATCACCTCAGACGTGACCCTTTTAAAACAATTTGTCACCTTAGACGTGACCCATATACATTTGAAAATACATGTGGTCACCTCAAACGTGACGCCTTTAGGTGATTAAATTCCCTATCGACTTCCATGTAGTAGTCTAATGTCTAACAACTAAATTGACTAAATTTAAACAAAATAAATAATAGACATAAAACTGAAATACAAAACTAAGACATGTTTTTATGGTTTTGTGAGGTGTAAATCCTAAGATAGAAACCTAATGGATTTGTTTCCTAGAAGAAGCAGCTTCAATTCATTTTGACCATAAATGGACCAATTTAATTTTTGAATCATACAGGTAAATCAGATCATTCGGGACAGATTATAAACACCTTTTGATGCTCGATTCCTGTTTTTCATCTATAGTCATTAGCAAGTTTAGGAAATCATACTAGTACTATTAGGTTCCCATATTGATTTGGACTTTAAAGAATTGTAGCCACGATGATTGTAAGTATACTTGACGTCTTAAATCCATACATAGACTTTTGACACAAATTGGTGATAGTTTAAGGTTTGATTGTTTCAACAAGCATTTGTGGATCCCACGCTTATATGGTAATCAACATTCCTTAGGAGATTTTTGAGCAGTCTTAGGGTAGTGTCTAAGAAGAAACTATTCTTAGAGCTTTCAAAGAGAAGCCAAGCCTCAGGTCAGTGTGACCGCACAGTAGAGAGGAGGCAAACAACAATAAATTCTAGAATATATTGGTTATGCTTATCCTCAGGTCAGTGCCACCGCACAGCAGAGAGGCACATAACCTATCTTCTTGTTTGAGCATATTTATTCTTTTTGCACAGATCTCACCAACAACATAGGTTATTATTTTGATTGATTTTGCATTTTTCATGTGCTTTTGCTCATCCTTTGGTCTTACGCACACATTAGTGGCATTTATTCTACTCGTCACCCCTTATTGGAATCTTGTTGATTGTGTTAACCAGGGATAAGATGATAACGCATAGCTTGTCGAACACTTTAGTTTATTCTTGAGATCACCAACAAGGTCTAATCATCTATTGTGTTGAATATACCGACATATCATCTGTGGTCTAGCAACCTATAGGTCTACTTTCTTTGTGTTACCTTAGTACTAGCTAGTTTTACTATCATTTTTCCTTTTATAATACTCAGACTACACAGACTTATACTTTGAACCTTGCATCTTATTCAATGTAAATTTTTAAGGTCCCAAATGGTTTGTTCCTGTGTACTATCATATTCCAAAGATTGAATCGGTATCACAGATATGATCTCATTTCTATCAGCTAACCTCTCCTCCTCCCTCGTTTTTTTATTACTGCCTAAACCTATTCTCCCCCTAAAATTCTAAAACTGTAAAGGATTAGCGTTTTTAGGATTTTAATAGGCAAAGAAATAACACCAATTTTAATTTAAACTACTTAAAACAATGAAAGAAAAAATTAAAAGACAAAAGAACTATACTCATCGGACTACACATGTTCATCTTTAGGAATTACATCACTTTTATTTTTAACACCGTTGGCCTCTAACAAATATAGAAAACATGGTTTATCAAAAGCCTTTGTATAGAGGTCAGCGCGTTGAAAATCTGTATTAATTTTAACCACATCGATTAGATTCTTTTCAAAACAGTCACGTATAAAGTGATATATTATTCCGATGTGTTTGGTCTTAGGATGGTGGACTCGATTTTTAGTTACTGTAATTGCAGCAGATTTATCAACAAAAATAGGATTAGAAGAGATTTTCAAACCGTTATCCTGCATTTGCTGTTGAATCCATATGATTTGTGAACAACAACTTGCAGCAGTAACATTTTTAGCTTCGCAGGTTGACAACGCAACCAAGGTCTGCTTCTTACACTACCAGGTCACTAATCTTCTCTCAAAGAATTGACAACCCGTTGATGTAGACTTGTAATTCATCTTGCAGCTGCTGTAATCCGAGTCGCTATATGCCATAAGCTCGAAGTCATCATCATGAGGATACCATAATCCAAGTGTTGGTGTACCCTTCAAATATGAAATATCCTTTTTAACTCCAATAAGATGGTTAACCTTTGGCTTTGCCTGATATCTTAAACATAAACATGTAGCATACATGATATCGGGTCTTGAGGCAGTGAGGTACACAAGAGATCCAATCATTCCTCGGTACATGGTGGCATCAACCAGATCACCATTTTCTTCGGGTGCTACATCATGGTTTGTAGCAAGTGGAGTCCTAGCTGCAGAAGCATTCTCCATGTCAAACCGACTGAGAATATCTCCTACATACTTGGTCTGATGTAGGAAAATTCCCTTTGGTGTCTAATCCACCTGTAACTCGAGAAAGAATTTCATTTCTCCCATTGCACTCATCTCAAACTCAGCCTTCATTACTACTTCAAACTCTTTACATAATTCTTTGTTCTTGGAACCGGAGATTATGTCGTTGACATAGATTTGGACAAGTAGTAAATCTCCATCTTTCTCTTTGATGAACAGTGTACAGTCAATGACACCTCTGCGAAAGCCGTGTTTCACAAGGTGAGTCGAGAGTTTCTCATACCAAGCCCTGGGAGCTTGATGAAGCCATATAAAGCCTTGTCGAGTTTATAAACTCTGTCCTAATGATATGGATCCTCAAATCCCTCGGGTTGACTGGCATACACTGTCTTTCAGATTTCACCATGAAGGAATGCACTCTTCACATCCAGTTGATAAACTTTAATCTTCATGTATGATGCATAGGAAAGGAAGATACGGATGGCTTCTATTCTTGCCATGGGTGCAAACACTTCATTGTAGTCTATGCCCTCGACTTGTCGAAATCCTTGAACAACAAGCCGAGCCTTGTTTCAGATGATCACGCCTTGAATATCTTTCTTACATTTCAAAACCCATTGGTGCCAATGACCTTAGCATGTTTAGGTCTATCCGCCAGAGTCCATACACCTAACTTCTTGAACTGAAGAAGTTCTTCTTGCATGGCACTCACCCATGCCTCATCATTCAGGGCTTCACAAACATACTTTGGCTCAAACTGAGACACAAAGCAACGATATGCACCGTCGTGAAGGTATCCCTTTTCCATCACCGAGGCATAATCAACTGAGTACAGCTGATTTCTGGTCTGAACTCCTGATCTTACATACCCAATGACATTATCCAAAGGATGGTAGACATTTAGACGTGATCCAGGAGTGGTTGGAACAGCTACCTCAGAATCAAGATTGTGAACGTTAGGTTCTGGATCTGAGGCAATAGGAGTCTGAGGTTCCGAAGGCTTAGAGGCATCAACGTCAGATGCTTGTGGACTTGCGGTAGTAGGTACCTGTTCCTCCTAGTTGTTTGGATCATTTTCCACATTTTCTTCATCAGAGGAGGAGTCACTAACTTCAAGTGCTCCCCTTGAGTTGTTAGATAATTGACCCTATGACCCGGATGATGTTGAGTCTTGAGATGGTGGGTTCAAGACATCATACATCATCTTGGTGGCCAACTCTTCGTCAGATATGGAGCGTGGTATGTTGAAGGACTTGAATAAGCCATCATAGTCGAAAAAGTAAGCGGGTCCTTTTCCAGCAAGTGGTGTGGTGTATCTCTGAACATCAACATTACACCACACTTTTACTTGACCTGATGAGTTGTTGTAAACTCTCTTGTTCGGTATGTTGTATCCTAGAAATATGCCTTCCTCAACCTTCTCGCTGAATTTTCCCTCCTGAGTCTTCTTCAGTAGGGTGCACAGAGCGCCAAATGGCTCGAGATACTCTAAATTAGGTTTACATCGTTGTAGTAACTCGTAACACGTTTTCCCATGGCATTTAACTACCAGAACTCGATTTAGCATGTAACATGCATTTGCAACTGCCTCATTCTAGAATTGGACGGGCAGTTTCGAGTCTGCTAGCATAGTCCGTGCAGTCTCTATCAAGCTACGATTTTTCCTTTCAGCAACGCCGTTCATTTGAGGAGTGCAGGCAAAGGTGAAATGATGCACAATTCCCTTTTCCTTGCAGTAAGCCTCCATTCATTGATTTTCTTGAACTCGATGCCATTATCTGACCGCACCAGACGTACCTTCAGCTTGTATAGGGACTCCAGTGTAATTACTAATTCCTTGAAGGATTCAAATGTTTCTGATTTGGATTTCAGAAACATTACCCAAGAGAATCTTGAGTAGTCATCAGTTGCTACATAGTAG
Organism: Flaveria trinervia; assembly: GCA_025506515.1. Taxonomy (NCBI): domain Eukaryota; kingdom Viridiplantae; phylum Streptophyta; class Magnoliopsida; order Asterales; family Asteraceae; genus Flaveria; species Flaveria trinervia. The sequence goes on from CM046450.1 coordinate 49,217,870, forward strand.
TACAAATCGCCTGCGATGCTCCTTGTACTGACTGGACCAAACAGATCCATGTGAAGAAGTTCAAGAGGAAGTTCGATGGAATGAACTTTCTTTTCCTTATGAGAATTCTTTGTCTGTTTGCCCTTCTTGCACGCAACACAGAAATCCGGAAGTTGGAAGTTTGTGACATTAACTTCTCTCACTAGATTATTCAGGATCAAGAGATTCATCTTCTGTGGATTTATGTGTCCCATTCTCCTAGCCCAGGAGATGGAGTCCTTCTCAGTAGCTTTTGACAAAAAGCACTGCACTTCACGATCCATGATGGAGGCCTTTGATAGGTCCAAGACATAAAGGTCATTATATCTTGACGTTGACATTAGGACTTGGTCCTCCGGGATCACGTAGTCCTTTTTCAGGATGTAGCACTTCTTGTTATCGAAGACTACTTTGAACCCTTTATCACATATTTGAGAAAAAGAAAACAAGTTATTTTGAAGTTGTTGGACATAGTTTACCTTGTCAAAACTTCACTTTCTGATTTCCCACTTTCCCTTGAGCTGTGATATACCCACCTTTTTTCCAGCAAATGAAACATGCCCTCCTTTGATTTGTTTGACGTTTGACAAGAGAGACCTATTCCCCGTCATGTGCCTGGATGCTCCGCTATCTACAATCCATGTGTTGGTTTCAGCATTATAGCGAACACCCTACACATTCAATTGAAAACATTAGTTCAGGTTAGGGACCCAAGCCTTCACTGGCTTGGGTTTCCTAGAGGCATCAGACATCATAAACTCAACCCATTGACCATTCGAGGGTGAGGGTAGCTCAGATGTCTTCTTGTTCTCATTTTCAGATACCGAGGTTGATTTTTCCTTCCATAAGCCAGCTTTGTGTAAGGCCTGTTTATGATAAACAAACAACTGGCTGATGGGTTGAACTTTGTGTTCACTATCCCTTTTAGGAGGCGTCACTAAGTTCCTCTTAAAAGATCTAGGTTTTTGTTCTGGAAGTTCAACTTTCCTCCTCGGTGTCTGATAATAAGAACAATGAGACGCAATGTGTCCATACTCTCCACAGTTGTAGCAAGATCTGCTTTCAGCTTTACGATTTGTCTATTTTTTGTGGAGATGTAGGTGACACACGGGTGACCTTATTCTGTTTAGATTGAGACACTCTTGTTTAGATGTATTGTTTGGTTTCATAAATTTAATTGCTTTACCTTTTTTAACTTCTTTTCCAATTTGTGTACCTGGACTTTGACATGATTCACATGTTTGCTTAACATTTTTGATCCTTTTGGGTTCAAATATAACTTTGGTTGAACCTGACTGTATATTAACCTTTTCAAATTCTTTTTCCAGATTAACACAAGGCATTTTACCTTTTGCCTTTGAAGTGGCCTCCTTTTGTTTAGCGCCAGATTCATTTGATTTACTTGTGGAATCTGGGTCACTAACAAGAGGAGTGGACACCACATGATCCTTGATTGGATTGAGATTATTTGGTTTACCTTTTGCATTCATCAAGATCTCATGTGGTGGTGGAACCACTTTATATCCCAATCCCTCCCCGTTGTTACGCTCTCTCACTAAGTGTTGGACAATATGAGATGAACTTGTCCAACTATGCAGTTTTTTCTTTAACGAATTAACTTCAACTTCTAAAACTGCCTTCTATTTCTTAGTGTCCTCTAGGGAGTTAAGATAGAAGTTAATGTCATTTGACTGGTTAAAAGCTACAACCTTGGTTTCCCTAAGTTGTTTGTTCAAGAGTTCTATCTTTTCCTTGTAACTGTGCTCATTTTGTTTAAGAATTCTATTAGCTTCAGTGCACAGTTCCAAGTCCTTTACTAAGCTATCATTATGATCTAATAACCTAGCAAATTTTAAATCTATGCTTTCCCTAAATTTATTATAATTAGAGCAAGCAAGATTATTGAATAATTGGTCAGTAGTACTTACCTGAGATGGTTCTGATGAATTAGCCATGAGTGCAGAGTCTGTTGTCTCTGGTCTAGTGATTCTGACGTTGTTGCAGGTTTCCCTTCTTCAGGCAGGTAGTTAATCACTGCTATATCTCCTTCACTAGCAGAATCGTCATCTATATCCTCCACACTAGCAATGTTGGATTTTCCCGGTGAGACAAACCGAAAGCTCCAGTCCTGTCCTTCATCATCATGAGCAGTCAAGGCTTTAGGATCCTTGCTGGAAGAAGTAGGACTGCTAGTGGGTTCATCCTAACGATTGAAGGATGAAAAGGGATTCCCATTTCCAGTCTTCTTGGGCTTCACACACTCATGTTTGAAGTGCCCCTTCTCACCACAGTTGAAACAGGTCACCTTTGACTTGTCGAAGCCAAAGGTTGTGTCCTTAGTTGCAACCAAGTTCTGTCTGCTCTTCTTGACAAACTTCTTAGCGCGTCAGACAGTACTTGCTAAGGCCCACATAATATCCATCCGTTCCAGCTCCATCTCGTCCACCTGCTCGTAATCTCATCAGCCAAATGGCAGTTACCTATCTTCCCTACAATTAGTCCATCATAGGAGTGGACTACTGTAGCTAAAAGATCCATGTGCTCTTTAGCCACCTCAACTGTCACATCACCGAAGTTTTTGGTCTTCAGTTTTGCTGCATTTGCTTTGGGTATAATATATTGGGTACCAGACGACCCTGACATTTTGACCCTGAAGTAGATGCTTGAGCAGGACCAGCTGAGCTTGACACAAAGGCAGTCTGCAGTGGTGCTCCAGACGTTTTGACTTGAGGAGTCGTGTTGTACAGCACCGGATTCTGATCATAGAGCCTTTTGTGCTCTATACTTCATCCTTAGCTCTTCCTCTCTCAGTTTCAGAATGAAGTCATTGATATGTAACTTTGCTAGCATATCATTCTGTCTGAGATTGGAGACAAAAGAAGCCCATTTCTCCGGTAATCTATCATCAAAGTTAGACATTTTGTCTTCCATCGATATCATTACTCCATGAGTGTGCATCTCACTCATTAAGTGGTAGAATCTATCGATAGCATCATCCAGGCTTTCTTTTCCCATTGAGGAGAAGTTCTCGAACTCCTTCTTCAAAGCCTTAGCCTTTATAGCCTTGAGTGATGCATTTCCGTCATACCTCTCTCCAACGCATCCCATAACTTCTTGCTTGTGTATACTTCGAATTGATGGAAAACATCCTTCGAAATAGACTCTTTAAGCAAAGCATAGACTTTCTTTTTAGCATTTTGTTTAACCTTTTATCCATCAGTCATGCCACTTACTGTATGTTTCACACCATCAACTCTCATTGGCATGCTGTACCCCGTCTCTATAGACTCCCACAGATTAGGATCCATTCCATTTAAGTAGATCTCAAAACGTTGCTTCCATTGTGGGTATTCGTCTAACGTGATTAGCTTAGGGGGTTTGTTGTGATTCCCCACTTCATTCTCCAGTAGCAGTAAGTTCTGAATACATGAGTCTCTTCTTGTTGTGTATGCTGAATATTGATCCTCCATTTCAATTAACTTTAATTTTAAACCTAACTGTTTTATATGTGCGAATGGAGATGTGCGATTGGGCTATTCGGGTGATTGGACAATGCGGATGGTCCAATCGTGCGACTGAACTAATGCGGATGGCTCAGTCGGGCGAATGAACTAATGCGGTTGAGCAATGCGAATAGACTGCTCAGTCGTACGAATGGGAGTATGAATGAGTTCAATCATGCATATGGGGAATGCCAATGAACTCAGTCATGCGATTGAATCAATCTTGCGACCGAACCTACTGGAGTTCGAAAATTCGTAGGTTTAAGGTGTTTTGGATGCACAAACACGAATTTTTACTAACCCTAATTGTCGTATGCCGGAAAAACTAAACTTTATGACCAGGAGACGTCTAAGACACCGTTTGACACAAAAAGATTGCGTTTTTAGTGAAAAAGCACAATTTTTGTATCAAAAACAATTGAATCACACGTAAATCAAGAGCCAAAGCTCTGATACCACCTGTTAGGATCGTGTATTGAACGAAATACTTACTGATTAACGTGTATACTGAATCAAATAGTGCGGAATCCTATTTGATTGGCAATCCAATCAGTGAGAATGCACGTAAAAACAATTATGGATTGAATCTAAACGTTAAGAATGATTTGGAATTGATCTAGTGCGATCTATGAACTTGGAACAGGTTCTTAGAGGTTTCTGGACGGCCAGGGTACGTCTGGAGTCGAAGTGTTATCAATACTTACGTTTTCCCATGAATTAAGTGGTATTTATAGGTTAGGGTTTCTCATTCAGGCGACTAAACCATTAGCATGGTTCAGTCATGCAATTGAGCCATGCGGTTGATCTATTCACACGACTGAGTGTTCAGTCGTGCGACTGAGTCAATCTCATGTTACAATCATACGACTGATCCAGTCTCCTGGTTCAGTCGTGCGACTGAGTCATTCGCATGAAGTTGTTCATGCGTATGGTCCATTGGCATGGGCCATTCGCATGAGAACTTCATATTTGTAAGTTGAATGTATTTATTATCATTACATTATTGACATTAGTTCAAACAACCATAAACCTATATAGTCAATTCAATAAGCGTTAGACAACTCATTAATGAAATAATAAACATTGTATTTCATTAAGTACCCAAACATTGTATTTCATTAAGTACCCAATCTATTACATATGTGTAAGACAATAAAGACATATTACATTAAGTTCAGAAACTAGGTACACATGTATCAACAAAAGGTGAGGTTGACTCAAGCTCTTGTCTTGTCGTTACGCGATGGAAGCGAAGATTTAGTGGTTTATTCCGATGCATCCTACTCGGTGTTGGGATGTGTGTTGATGCAAAGGGAAAATGTTATATCCTACACATTCCAACAGTTGAAAGTTGATGAGCTTAATTATCCCACTCATGATTTGGAGCTAGCAGTTGTGGTCTTTGCGTTAAAGATTTGGAGGCACTACTTGTACAGGATGAAGTGCACCATATCCACTGACCATAAGAGCTTGAAGTACTTCTTTGAGCAGAAAGATTTGAACATGAGGCAGAGGAAATGGTTGGAGCTCATAAAGGATTATGATTGCGAGATCCATTACCATCCAGGCAAGGCCAACGTGGTGGTAGATGCCCTTAGCCGAAAGCAGAGATCCGAGCCGATTCGGGTGAAGGTTTACCCGTTTATTTTGACCTCTGATGTAATGAAGCAGGTCAAGGAGTTTCAAGATGAGGCATTGAAGGAAGATCATCGTAACTCTGAAAGAATGTGAGGTTTGGTCGCAGAATTGGGTGAAAACACACTCGGTGTTAGGACCCGATTAGGATGGATGTGGATTCCACATTTTGGGAATCTACGTGTGAAGATTATGGATGAAGTTCATAAGACTCGATACTCTATACATCCCGGTGCTACGAAGATGTACCAAGACATGAAGAAAGATATTGGTGGCCGGGTATGAAGTGTGATGTAGCGGAGTATGTGAATAAGTGTCTTTCTTGTTTACAAGTGAAAGCCATGTTAGGACCGTGTACGTATGGAGTACTAACGGATTCTACGTGAAACCATATCAAATATTGCGGAATCCTATTTGATTGGCGATCCAATCAACGATAACCCGATCGATATAACAATGAACTAAACATTAAGAATGAGTAGGAATCAATCAAGATCGAACTTTGAAGTTGGATTGGCTATTTAGGACGCTCTGGACGGCTAGGGTTTATGTATATACAAAGTCTCTCTCAAAGTTTCTCAAGTGTTATGTTTTTTCATGAATTAAGTGGTATTTATAGGTTTGTAGTTTCCATTCGTACGACTAAACCATTAGCATGGTTCAGTCGTGCGACAGGATCATGCGGTTGATTCATACGCACGACTGAAGGTTCAGTCGTGCGGCTGAGTCAATCTTATGCCTCAATCATATGATTGATCCAGTCTCCTGGTTCAGTCATGCGACTAGTCCATAAGCATGATATATTCATACGTATGGTCCATTAGCATGAATAATCACCCGACTAAGTTGCACACATTTTTCAATCATTATTGACTTAGAACTATGAACAACAAACTTAAACCCATATAAGATGTTCATACATTTGAATTATACCAAATATAAAATAAACATCAAAAGCATATCATATTTCATTGCACAATTACATTACACATATGTAAGACATGAAAGACTTTTACATTTAAGTACATAAACTAGGAACATCATGTATCTACAAACTCCCCTTGCACCTAGTTTACCCTATTGTATAACATTCTTCACATGTTCTTGAAACTTCTTGTACTTCTCTTCTCTTATGACTCTTGTGTGTATCTCAAATGCAAAACATAGTCGTATAACATGTTGAAACTGTAGAGCTTGTACAATATTTTGCGTGTCATAGAACAGTGGCCACTTGTATAGAGTGTAGACATCTTCTGCAGACAAGTTGGTAACCCACATTGGGTCAAATACCCTGAGAGTCTCTATCTTTCCATCTTTGTTCAACACTATGACTGCTTATCCTGTCCTCCAATCATAATACCACCATTTGAAGTGTGAAGTGAAGTCCTGAGACATCTCCCTTTAAGGAATCTTAGGCATTGTGCATGGGGGACTCCACTTCAATACTACCTTCGGTCTTCCAGATATAGGATCAACTTCAAACTTATGATTGAACCTCTGAGGTTGTTGAGGTCTAAAATTTACCCATCTGGTGTGGTATTCTTTCTTCAATGTTGCCTCAAACCATCCCGACATCTTTCTCGAGTTGGCATACAAAAGATCTAAGCATGCCAGTCGGTTGAGCTCAAAACCAGGAAGAGTCTTCAGATCATGTGGATGTCTAAAGTACTCAATCGCCTTCTCTCTCTTTACAACATAAACATTTAAGTCTTCAAAATAAGCACACGTTATGATTTTGCTAAACACTTTCTGATGTTTCTTGACTTTGTATAGTTTGGCGTAGTCATTTTGCTTTGGAGGTGCATGCTGAGCTTTCATTTTAGCAAAACATGCGACCCGTTCAGCTTTCTTAAGATCAACATTAGCATCAGAAGCTTGGGCTTAACTTTCATCTTTGTCCTTTTCTTTCTCCATCTCGTTCAACTTATCAAAAGTAGCACTGCCAAAAGTTTCACCCAAGTTGGGGATAACATTGCCCTCAGGGTCAGTGTACTCGGGATAGTGCTTAACTATCATATCTTCAATCTCTATTTCATCAATATCGTATAGCTCCTCATCACTTAGAACATTGACTTTGGGAGCATCTTTGATCAGTTCATCTGGATTTAGTCAGAACATATCAGCTAGCTGCTCGTCGCTGAGGTTGTGAATGTCTCTCCTTCCTCAGAAGTGTAGCTCATAGATCGTCTTACGATCCCTTGCAAATCAAGAATCATAGTGAGTGGAGTATTGATTTGCTGGAGGGGGATGACATCATATTCGTCTGGTTGTTGTGCATCATCTGTTTGATTAAAAATTCAACACATCACACATAAATCATTAATCAAGACATTGAAACATAAATAATCATTAACTACATTAATGTAATACACAATTCAAGTACAAAAGTTTCAAATATATAAACATCTAATTATTACTTTTGTCTTGATTGGGTGTCTCTTCAGCTTGAGGAGCTAAGGATAAGGCTCTTTGATCTTGATTTTGCTTGGTGCGCCTCTCTTGAGCTGCTTGAGTCGAGGCTGATGCAACAACATCACCTTCTTGCTCATCATCATCATTTTCATCCTTTTTGTCCTTCCCACTTGGTCCCGCTTCCTTATCATCATCGCCATCTTCTTCTTCTTCTTCTTCAGATTCATCTTCAGTGAGCTCATCTTCATCATCCTCATCATCACTATCTTTAATCTTTAAAGACTCACTCTTAGATCCCTTTAGATTTAGCAAGATCTTTTTGTTCTTTTTCTCTAGACCCTCAATCCTTTTCACCAATGCCATCACCAACTCATTTTGACTCTTTAGTGCATGGTGAGCTCAGCCTAAAGCTCTTTCATACTGTGTATTCTTCTCACTGAGCTGAGCTATTTGCTTGGCTTGAGCCGCATTTACTGCCATCAACTGGTTTGGTAGCTTTCAGATCATCAGTTGTGATCAACTTTAGCATGATGCGGTTTAAGTTTGCCAGCTGTTCCTCCAACCCGATATTGGGTAGAGTGGAGCCATGTGTCATTGGGGATTGGGTGGATGCATGGCTTTTTGAGTGGTGATTGTGGTGGTAGGTGTGGTGAAGATGGGAGGAGGAATGGGAGTGGATTGTGGTGGAATTGTGTTGGGTTATGTTGGTGAGGTGGAGTTAGGTGTATGAGTAGTGGAAGGAGTATAGTGGCTATGAGAGTGGGTGTTGTAGTGGTAGTGGCTATGGTAGTGGTTGTAGGAGCTGTGGTAGTGGTGGTGGGAGTTGTGGTAGTGGTGGTGGGAGTTGTGGTAGTGGTGGTGGGAGCTGTGGTAGTGGTGGTGGGAGCTGTGGTAGTGGTGGTGGGAGTCGTAGTAGTGGTGGTGGCTGTAGTGATTAGGGTGATCCTTTGCCTCATGCTCTTTTTTCCGTGGGGTTGGGCCATCCTCTTCTTCCTTGAGCCCTTGGAGACAGAGGTTCCCCCTGAGCTGATTAGCTGGTCTAGTGTGTAAGTAGAATCAGTGAAATCTATAGCACCACCATTCGACCCATCTTGGCATCCACCAACCGCCTCTATCCCTTTCTTGGTGGCCACAACCCAGCTACCGACGTTCTAACAAGAGGCTCATCATCTTCCTCTTCTTCTTCATCTAAAAGAAAGTCAGGGTGGATAGCCGCTTGGTCAGATTCACCTAGAGCAGAAGACTTACCATGTGGAGATGGTGGACACATAGTAGAAGTGTTAGTGGCCCTTGATTGAATGGGACCAGTATCTTCACCACCTTGACCATCATCCTGATCATCATCATCAACGGGCACCACAATAGGCTCAATATCAGAATCACTATCATTGTGATGCCACTTCTTGCGAGATGGCATCACGTAATCTTCATTGGCTAGATGCCCAAACAATCTCCTGACTGGGGGCTTCACCTGCTTCCCCCAGTACACCTTCATTCTTCCTAGTGTAGTGTCATCCATCACATGGATACATATAAAAGCCTTATTTCCTTTGGATTCAAGGTTCTCGATCAGATAAGCGAAGAGCATGTGAGAAAAACTAAACGGGTGGTTCAGTACCAGTGCAACGAATGCGTTCTGGATTTGGTCCGACAACTCGTCAAATCCTCCTCGCCTTGAAGCTATGCACTTTAGGATAACATGAGCCAAGTACTTGAACTGGGGGCACATGTTGCTCTTGTTAAGCACACCTACATTGATATCCACAGCGTACTTTATCCTTAGAAAGCATCCCCGAACAGTCAGGGGATGCCACTTGGTTGGGTAGGCACCATCCTCACCCAAATCCAAAACCATCCTCAGATCATCTTCTGTGATCTCAATCTCCTGCCCGAAGATAGAGATCCTAATACAATGAGGCTCAGCTGATCGGTCAATTGAGGCACCTTCCCAGAAGGCCGGTTGTATAGACCTGTATGGTGCGCATGGAGTTGAGATGGCCTTGTATATCCTTGATCTGTGTAGGAAGGCAATAATCCCAGCGAACTCAAAGGTGTTCCTAGAAGTAGCATCAAGATAAGTACATATGTTGTGCTTGGTGCTCATCGTCCATCTATCAGCCATGTTGCTACAACACAAGAAACATATACATTAGATTTGTGCATAAGAGATGAATGTTGGAACTTAAACTATTTTGATCAAACTGGTTCAGTCGTGCGATTAAACCATACGACTGAGTTCAGTCGTGAGATTGAACCTGCGGCTGAGTTCAGTCGTGCGATTGAGCCTTCGACTGAACTTAATCGTATGTTAAGCCATGCAGTTGGGTCAGTCGTGCGATTGAGTCACTAATTGATTCATTTGTGCGATTGAATCGTACGCCTGGCTCAATCATGAAATTGAGGTTCATATGGAGTGTCTATTCATATCTTGCTCGGTTCAACACTCTAACTCTGAAACTTTGTCAAAACTTTATATTATACTTCGTGTTTAGACTCATTAGATTTGCAGGGACTCGAAATAGCACTTAACGTCCTTTAAATCAACTTTTATGTCCAATTCAATGGTCTATTTTTAAAGTATGGTCCCGGTTTAGATCTTAACCGTTTAGGTCATTTAGGGTTCGATTAATCCAATCATTTGGGCCTTTTTGTTGCAAAGTACCTGTAGATGAATAGGAAATCAGTTAGGATGACAGTCAGAGAGTAATCACAATAGTCAAAATTTTGGCGGAGTGTATGTGTAACAGGAGGTTTTTTGAGAGTTTTGAAGGGTGGTAAGGAATATGACCCACTAACCCCTCTATTTATACTATTTTAAATTTCAGTCGTGCGACTGGACCCATACGCATGCTTCATTCGTGTGACTGGGGTTCAGTCATACGGTTGGCTTATACTCCATCCATTCGTGCGATTGGGGTTCAGTCATACGGTTGGCTTATACTCCATCCATTCGTACGATTGGTTTAGTCTTGTGATCCAGTCACATGGTTGTCTCATACTCATGGTCCAATCATGTGACTGGCTCATACTTATGGTTCAATCGGGCGATTTGCTCATTCTTATGATTCAATCGTGCGATTGGATCATACTTATGATTCAATTATGCGATTAGCTCATACTTATGAGTTTGACCCCATACACTTTCAAACACTTAAAATTTTACCTTTGATATATAACATTATGACCTATGGTCATCTCAGACATGATCCTTTTAATTTAAGATCATTTCATCACCACAGACGTGATCCTTTTAGTTTAGAACCGATTGGTCACCTCAGACGTGATCCTTTTAGTTTAGAACCGATTGGTCACCTCATACGTGACCACTTTTAGTGAGTGATTCACAGATTTCATCTAGTTGTATAGTCCGACATCTACGCAAAAAAAGACTAGAAAACAGAAAGCAACTTGAAATTAAAAAGAAACAAGATATATTTTTGTGCTTTAGGTTTGAGATGGATTGAAACCTTTTAGAAAGCATCTAACAGATTTTTCTTCCTGAGCAGAACAACTTCAAGTTATTTTGATAATTTCTTGACAGATTCATTATGGAATCAAATAGGTATATCATAATCATTTGGGACCTTTTAATAAGCACTTTGATGCTAGATTCTTGTTTTGTCCGAGAGTCAATAACACTTTCAGGAAATCATACTAGGGCTATATAAGATGAGCACAATGATTTTGACTATCAAGAGTTGCAACCACGATGATTGTCAGTATATTTGTCCACTTAAATCCATACACAGATATTTGACTCGCATTGGTGATGAGTTATATTTAATTATTTTAACAAGCATTGTGGATCCCACACTTATATTGTAATCAACATTCCTCAGAAGAGTTTTGAGCAGTCTACGGGTATTTGACAAGAAGAAACTAATCTAAGAGCTTTCAAAGAGATGCCAAGCCTCAGGTCAATGCCATCGCATAGCAGAGAGACACAAACAACAATGAATTGTAGAATATTTAGGTTATGCTTATCCTTAGGTCAGTGTCACCGCACAACAGAGAGGCACACAACCTATCTTCTTGTTAGAGCATTTGTTTTTCTTTTGCACATATGCACCAACAACATTAGTCATTATCTTGATTGCACTTAGCAGTTTTTCCAGGTGCTTTGCTAATTTTTATGGTCATTCGCAAACATTTGTGGCGTTTATTTTGCTCGTCACCGTTATTGGAAATGCATTGATTGTGTTAACCAGGGATAAGATGTGAAACTGACAGCAAGTTGAACAAATTAGTTTGAATTTACTTCACTAATGAAGTCTACTCATCTATTGTGTTGAATCTACCGACACATCATATAATGAACTAGCAACCTCTAGGTCTACTTTCTCTATGTTATCTTAGTAGCAGACTAGTTTTACTATCATTTTTCTTTTATTGTGCTTAGATGCTCAGACTTGTACTTTGAATTTAGCATCTTGATCATTTAAATCCTTTTGAAGTCCCAAACAATTTGTTTCCTGTGTACTATCATTTTCCATAAACTTTAAATCAAAATAACAGATTTGATTTCATTTCTTCCAGCTAATCAGCCCTCCCCCCTCGTTTTTTATGTAAATAAATATTGCAACTAAGTAAATACTAAACCAAACTATTCTCCCCCCCTGAAATTCTAAAACCGAAAATGTTTTTGTGTTTTTGGATTTTAATAGACGGGAAAATAAAATAGAAGAAAATAAATAATAAACTAAGAAAATACTTGTCAGACTAAGAACTTTCTCCTTCTTGAATCACATCACTTTTCTTTTTCATGCCATTAACATCTAAAAGATATAAAAACTGAGGTTTGATAAATGCTTTTGGGTAGAGGTCGGCGCGTTGAAAATCAATATATTTTAACAACATCGATTAATTGCTTTTCAAAACACTCACGTATAAAATGATATTTAATACCGATGTGTTTTGTTTTTGGGTGTTGGACTAGATTTTTGGTGACAACAATTGCAACAGAATTATCAACAAAGATAGGGGTGTTAGAAAATTGCAAACCGTAGTCGCGCATTTGCTGTTGAATCCAAATTATTTGTGAACAATAACTTGCAGCAGCAACATATTCAGCTTCACATGTTGACAGAGCAACTGATGTCTGTTTCTTACATTGCCAGGTGACTAACCATCTACCAAAGAACTGACATCCTACTAATGTTGACTTGTAATTCATCTTGCAATCACCATAGTCCGAGTCACTATACGCTATAAGCTAAAAGTCATCATCATGAGGATACCACAACCTGAGTGTTGGAGTACCCTTCAGATAATGAAAATTCCTTTTAACTCCTATGAGATGATTTACTTTTGGTTTTGCTTGATATCTGGAACAAAGTCACGTGGCGTACATAAGTATTAGGACGAGAGGTTGTGTGGTACATTATAGATCCGATCATTCCTCTATACATGGTGGCATCAACCAGATCACCATTTATGTCGGGTGCCATGTCATGGTTCGTTGCAAGTGGATTTCCATCAGCCGTAGCATTCTCCATGTCGAATCGGCTGAAGATATCTCCTACATATTTGGATTGATGCAAGAAGATTCCTTTTGGTGTTTGATCCACCTATAATCCAAGAAAGAAATTCATCTCCCCCATGGCACTCATCTTAAACCTTGCTTTCATTACACATTCGAATTCTTTACATAATTCTTCATTTTTGAAACCGAAGATAATGTCATCCACATATATATGTACCAGTAGTAAATCACCATCCTTTTCTTTGATGAATAACGTGTAGTCAATAACTCCTTAGCGAAAACCATGTTTCACTAGATAAGTTGAGAGTTTCTCATACCAGGCTATAGGGGATTAATGGCGCCCGTAAAGAGCCTTGTCCAATTTATAAACTCTATCCCAATGATAAAGATCCTCAAATCCTTCAAGTTGATTGACGTAAACTATTTCACAGATTTCACCATGAAGGAATGAACTTTTTACATCTAATTGATAAACTTTAATCTTCATGTAGGATGCATAGGCTAGAAAGATACAAATTGCTTCCATCCATGCCACAGGTGCAAACACTTGATTGCACTTGCTCAGATGTATTCAAGCTCCAACAACTCAAAGAAGGACTCACTGAAGCAGCAGTTCGAGAACTTCCCTTATATTGATGGTGAGACCCTCAGCCAATAGTATTTCAGGTACATGGATCTTATTTCTTTTCTTCAATCTATGAAGATCACTCTTGAACTCAGAGATCTTACAAGAATGTTCATGAGTGCTCTTCCAAATGAGTGGACATTCTACTGTGTCTCTATCAAGAGGACAGAGAACTTGAACACTCTCACCATGACTGAGCTCTATGGCATCCTTGATGGATACCGGTTAGAGATGGATAGTAAGAAGGGCCACCAAACAAACAGACCTCTAAGCCTTTCTACTAGCAACGCTTTAATGGTTACTGAAGTCTCAGTACCCCCACAACCTCGGCACTACCTGACATATAACCAGCAACCATCTTGCTCATTCAGACCATACATCATTTTCCCTGAGACTCCAAGGTCTTAACAGGCTCAGCACAGTTCCTTCCAAGACAGTTGTACCTTTGTCTCAGGAAGTGGACACTCTGATGATTTTCAATACTGTTTTGATGATCTAGAGTGTTTTAGTCCTGATGATGTAGAGTATGTGGACATTGTCCAACAGATGGCTCTCCTATCCTACAGAGTGAAGAAGCTCTTCAAGAGAACTAGAAGGCAATTCCCTCAGAACCCAACCAATAGCAAATTTGGGTTTGACAAGTCCAAGGCCAAATGTTACAACTATAACCAACTTGGTCACTTTGCCAGGAAATGTAAGGCTCCCAAGTCAAATCCAGGAACCTCACAAGCCTCCACACATCCTTCTACCTCAAAGCCTACTGGGAAGTCAACTGAGACAGCTGCACTAGCTCAAGAAGTTGACTGGGGCTTTATGGTTCAAGATGTGACTCCTGCTCAAGCACTCATGGTAGGAACAGATGAAACTAAGGTATATGAACATCTCTGCCCTCCCACCTGTATTGCTAAGGTTAAGTTGTATCAGGACTACAATAGGGAAATCAAATCTGATATTGAGTCTTTAAATATTTTAAAATCTGATTTTAAAAGGGCTGAATCTGACTATCAACATAAAATTGAAGAGTCAGAGAAAACTATGTCCTTGTTAAAACATAAACATTCCAACTACAAGACTCAAATAAAGGATTTGATATCCAAGTTGTCTGAGGCTCAAGCCTAGCTTGTCACATCTAAGGCTCAAGCCAGGAAGTATGCTATCTCTGAGCAGAACTTCCAAGCTATTACTACATCATCCTCCCACTCCAAAACTTGTTATCAAAACAAAGGAGGGTTCGGGACCAATGAAATTGCTCCACCATTGTCTTATGAATCCATAAGACAACCAAGGTGGGGTACTGCAGAGCAAGAGGTCCGAACTGTTGATCCTTCTTCACTAGAGTTGAAGAATGATACAACAATAGTGGCCACCATAAGGAAAGATCAGGTGGATAGACCCATCTCTCCCTGTGACGATCAAATTTTGACCACACAGGCCAGAAGAAGCCATGCCAAAGCAGCCAGGAGAATTGCTAAAAAGGTGGCAAAATCCAAGCTAATGATTAACCCAAACAGAAGGGTGTATTCATTTTGGTTGGATTCGAAGTGGTAGGTACTTCTGATTTAGGAAAGGAGTGTAATACCAACACTCTTGTCCAACCAAAGGATCAGAGGTTGAAGGGAAAGGTTGCTGATAATAAGAAGAAGAACAAGAAACAATAACCCATAAACTCCTAAAAGACTAACATTGTATGCATAATGTGTGGTCTACAAAACCACATGGGTAAAGATTGTTACTACAATCCTGCTAGCACACATTATGCAAACAATGTTAGAAATGAAGAATTTAGGGAAGGTTTCTAATTTGGACCATACAAAATGGTCCAAGTGATGAAGAAGGGAAAGCTAGTTTCCGAAGCAAGGTTGCTTTCAGAAGAATAATCTTCTTCCGAAGGGAAAATGGCTTCGGAAACTAAAGTTGTTAATGTTCGGAAGAACAAGAAAGTTCCCTTGAAACCATCCCAGAAGAAGACTACTTCGGAAGAAAAGGTGGTGAAGGCTTCTTCCGAAAAGAAAGAAGCTTCGGAAGAATGCCATGTTGCAAAAGCTTCAACAAGCTCATCTTCCACGATCAACCAAAGGATGGATTGGAATATCAATAAAGATGTTGCAGTCCAAGCCTCTTCTTTAAAGACATCCAATGAACCCCCGTGTCTAACTTTTGGTTCAATAATGTCATTATCATTGGAATAACCCAAGACCGACAAGGCTTGGGTTTCCAATCAAAACTAACCATCTCATCTGTGTACAAGGACATCCATATGACAAGAACAACAATGTATGGATTGTAGACAGTGGATGCTCTAGGCACATGATAGGAAACAAATCTCTCCTTCAACAATTTCAACATTATGATGGAGGTCCTATCCAGTTTGGAGGTGAGGCCAGAGGATATATTTCTGGCAGAGGGAGTATATCCAATGGAAGATTAAAAGTTCACAAAGTCAACTTTGTCAAGCAGCTTGAACACAATCTGTTAAGTGTTTCTCATTTTTCTAACGAAAAGCACCAAATGCTTTTCACAGAACATGAGTGCATTATCCTCAAACCATGGATGACAATTTCTTCAGAATTGGTGCTTCTTAGATCTCCCAGGAAAGGGGATATGTACAAGGTGGATATGAACAATGCTTCCCCAATGGGTTAAGTATCATGCTTTCTTTTCAAAGCTGATAGTGATGAGTCAACACTATGGCATAAACGCATTTGTCATGTGAAGTTTAAAACAATGAACAAATTGGCTAAAAATAACTTGGTACATGGTTTGCCTAAAAAGGAATTTTTCTGCAAAGATAACTGTGTTGCATGCATGAAAGGGAAACAACACAAGTCATCTCATAAATCCAAAGTTGTTAACTCTATCACTACTCCATTACACTTATGCACATGGATCTTTTGGTCCCACAGGTATAATGAGCATTGGAAAGAAATCATACTACCGTGTGATCATTGAGATAATTAGAAGTGATCAAGGGACTGAGTTTAAGAACTTCGTTCTTGACTTATTCTGTAACTCAAAAGGGATTTCCAGACAATATAGTGCTCCCATAACTCCTTAACAAAACAGTGTTGCTGAGTGGAGGAACATGACACTTATTGAGGCTACTCGAACCATGTAGTTGATTCAAAGCTACCTCTTACATTCTGGGCAGAGGCAGACAACACTACATGCTATATGTAGAACATAGTTCTTGTAGTTAAACCACATGGAAAAACCCCTTATGAGCTATGGAATAATAGGCCATCGTTCATTGGCTTTCTAAGGTCCTTTGGCAGCAGGTGTGTCATACTTAACACAAAGTATAATTTGGCAAAATTTGCTGAAAAGTTGGATGATGCTATCTTCATTGGATACTCTTCTAGCTCTAAAGCTTATAGGGTATACAACATTAAGAATCAACAATTTGAGGAGTCATCCAATATAGTTGTTAATAAGCACACTCCTTGTGTTAGGGGGAATGGCCCTGATCATATCTTTGATTTAGAATTGTTTCCAAACTATTCTAAACCTTCTTGTGAGAATGTTTCAGTTGGAACAGGTGCTCAAAATGATGTTGATGCTACTGCTGATGATCAACTGTTTGAGCTATCCAGACCTCTTCCAAGTTCCCCAAGAGCTGCAACAAACCAAGCTTCCACTATTGGCAGAGCAGATAGTATAACTATATCAAGAGATAGTGGAGCTTCAACCAATGAATCAACTATTGATCCTCAAAATTCATTAGGTGATTCACTACAACACCAGGCTGAAAGAAATAGTATTTTGAAGGAACATGCAACTGTTAATGCTACTTCACAGCCAACCATTGATGATGTTTCTCATTCATTCAATCAGTCCTCATTGAATGAGTTTGAAACAATAGTTGGACAAAGTATTCTAGTTCCTGAGCAGAATATGTCCAACCTGGATCTATCTTTACAACTGGAAGTGATTCCTCATCTAAGGATTCATAACAGTCATCCAACTGAAAACATCATAAGGGATGTCTCTAGGGTGTGAGAACAAGAGGACAGACTCATCATGGGAATGTCTGCTTGTACTCATGCTTTTTATCCCAGATGGAACCCAAGAAGGTGGAAGATGCCTTGAAAGATAGTAGCTGGGTTGAATCGATGCAGGAGGAGCTGCTTTAATTCAAAAGACAAAAGGTTTGGAACCTATGTCCACTACTATCCGGTCAAGTACCTATAGGCACTAAATGGGTTTTTAGGAATAAGAGAGATGACAGAGGCTTGATCATCAAGAACAAAGCAAGATTGGTAGTTCAAGGATACACTCAAGAGGAAGGAATCGATAATACTGATGTCTTTGCACCTATTGCAAGACTTGAGGCAGTTAGGATCTTCCTTGCTTATGCTGTGTCCAAGAGCATTATTGTCTACCAACTTGATGTCAAGTGCGCTTTTCTATATGGGGATATAGACAGAGAAGTGTATGTATGCCAACCTCCAGGATTTGAAGACACACAACACCCCAACTATGTGTGCAAATTGGATAAAGCTCTTTATGGGCTGCACCAAGCATCAAGGTTGTGGTATGAGACTTTGTCTCAGTTTCCCCTAAAGAATGGTTACACAAAGGAACCATTGACAAGACATTATTCATAAGGAAGTTGGAAAGGACATTTTGCTTGTTCAAGTCTATGTGGATGACATCATATTTGGTTCTTCAAATGACCAAATTTGTAAAGACTTTGAAAGCATTATGAAGAAGAATTTTGAGATGAGTTCCATGGGAAAAATGGACTTTTTCCTTGGAATTTAGGTGAAGCAGATGAAGGAAGGGTTCTTCATAAATCAATACAAGTGTTTCAATGACTTCTTAGAAAGATTTGAAATGAAGGATTGCAAGCCTACCAAGACACCCATACCTAGAAGCCATAATCTTTGCCCTGATCTTGAGGTGGAGGATACTGATCAACATCACTATAAGGGTATTATTGGTTCTCTGATGTATCTCACAGCCAGTAGACTTGATATCATGTTTGCCACTTGCATTTGTGCAAGATATCAGGCTGGTCCAAAGGTGTCTCATCTAGTTGCTGCAAAGAGAATCCTATGATACCTCAAAGGAGCACCTAAACTAGGTCTCTAGTATCCAAGAAATAGTGATTTCAGTCTCTATTGATACTCTGACAGTGACTATGGCAGCTGCAACATTGACAAGAAATCAACATCAGGAGGATGTCAATTTCTTGCTGGAAGGATCATGTCATGGCAATGCAAGAAGCAATCCTATGTCTCTACATCAACTGCTAAAGCTGAATACATTGCTGCTACTAGCTGCTGTGCTCAACTGTTGTGGATTCAGAATCAAATGTTAGACTATGGGTTCAACTTTATGAGTACTCCTATCCATATTGACAACAACAATGCTATCTCCATAACTGAAAATCCAGTGAAGCACTCCAAGACAAAACACCTTGATATCAGGTATCATTTCATTAGAGATATTCATGAGAAAAAACTGATTAAGCTAATTAAAGTTGATTCAAATGAGCAATATGCTGATCTGTTCACCAAAGCCTTTGATAAACAGAGATTTAAGTATCTCATAACAGCTATTGGGATGATAAACATTAATTAGTTTACCTCTTTTAAATACCTTTTTGAATGTGTAACATCTTATGTCAATATAATTTAAGCCATGTTACTACTTGTCTCTCTAATATTTGTATCCAAGTATAAATTCCTTCCAAAGAGAAATTAACTTTCGGAAGATACTTTACAGTTCTTCCGAAGCAAAAATTCTTCAAAGATAATTTTCTTCTCGAAAGAGTTTTTAGTCTCGGAAGAAGCAATTGATTAACTATCAGATCTACTTCCAAAGCTTATGAAACCTCTTCCTTCGAAAAGCACTTTTTACTTTCGGAAGTAAATTTTTACCTTCGGAAGAAGTAATTGCCTTCAGAAGAAGTAATTTCCTTCAGAAGACAAATTACCTTCAGAAATGTTTTACACTCTAGAGAGAGATTTTATTGTGTAACGGAAATCTTTTGGGCCCCACACTGTAAAAAGCAAAGATTTTGTTAATAATGTCGGATTATTTAATTGGACTTAACCTTATCACCCCTATCACATCTCCCACTTAAACATGACATCACCTTATCCAACCCATTCTACCTCCATTTCACCCCTTTTAAATAATCCTGACTAATCAGTTACATTCTCTTTTACATTTTACTGCCCTAAAGCTCTATTCATCCCAAATTTCACCCAAGCTCAAACTTACCTTCTCTCAACTTTCACCAATGGCTCTTAACCCTCAACACAACCAAGTCGCACTTCTTGACTCGTCAAGAGATGCGGACTTCTCTAAAATCATCTCCTTCCTCACCCAATCATCTTACTACACAACCTTGACTATAAATCCCACAGTTTACCTAAATCATATGACTGAATTCTAGGGTAATGGTCAGGTGGAAACCCTAAATGGGGTAATATAATAAGATCCCGTATTTGTTGCCAAGAGTTGGTCATCACTGAACAACTCATCAGGGAGCATATGGAGCTTCATGATGAGTGTGCCCCAACTAAGTTCCCCAAGACGGATTTAGACAACACCTACATCCTTATGGGATATGGAGGAGATGTCAGCAGGTCGACTGTCTATAAATTCAACTTCTCCTACAACAGGAAGTTTTTCCCGCATACTATCCTTCACTATCTATCAAACAAATCTTGGGGATGGGATCAAATCCCATATGAACTAGGGTGCTTAGTTCATGGATTGGTTAGAGGCCTCCACGTTAATTACTCAAGATTTGTGTTGACCAATTTGATTGGGAATCTTCAAAGGGAAACATTCTTTAAGTATCCCAGATTCATTCAACACATCATTAACTGTGAGCTGGAACAGAATCAGCTTATCTGTGTAGTTGGTCTGACTATCCCTCACATGAGGCCTACTATCTTCAAAACTTTGAAGAAGTTATCCACCAACTTCACTGGAAGGTACACTTTTTTACTTCCAGGTATGATTGAGCACATCGCTCCTGGTTACATCCCTGTTCACCCCCTTGGTGATGAACCCACACCAGCAACTGCAACCACAATGCCTAAACTACCTTCTCACCCCCATCACCACCACCTACAAAAGACGCCCCAAATGAACCCTTGTACAATCTAATCTGATTGAACAAGCTCATCCTGTTCAATACAAAAAGGCTAGAGTGGAACAATAGGCTCCCACTCAATCTAAGGTCTCACCATCCTTCAAAATCAACCTCAATATAGGTCTTGAGTCTCCTCAGTCTCAAGCCCATGAGCTCGAAACCCAAGCCAACAACCCTTAGGGTGAGTATCTATACTCCTCTGAGCAGACAACAAGGGACAACACCATCAAAGGCTCAATGCTTGTAGACATTGATCAAAGTCCTGGGTCAGTAGGTTTACAATCCGTATCTTTTACTGACTTTCTCTTCAAAACTGATGAAGAGGTTACATCTCTCCATGGCAATGAAGTTGATCTACAACACCCTCTTCTAGATCAACAGAGCCTAGAGGAATCTCTTATCTCTATCCCCCATCAGCAACCTACTACTAAAGTGAGTCCCACTAATATGGAGGGGACTCATACAGATTTAGCTGCCACTACAGAAGGTGCCTCAATGGAACGTATGGACAATGGTAACATCTCTGAGACTGAATCTGCGACAACCATGCCTTATGATGACTCTGAATGAGACATCACTTAGGAAGGGAAACCAGGGTGCCAAGAAACCATATCAGGTGGTGAGGCTAAACATACTAGGTATGTTACCTCATCTCCCCGTGATTCTTCAAAAGAAGATAAGGGAAGCATGCAACTCCTCATTCACGACCTACTATCTCAAGTCTCAAACCTTGAATCCAAGGTTAGGACTTTAGAAGAAAGGTTCGCCACTCAGCAACTTGAGATTGACAATCTCAAGGCTCAACTAGATGAGAAACAGATTGAGAGATCTGTTAGGCACATACCTGTTCAGGTCTCCTTAACCTCTTCCTCAAGATCATCTAGCTCTCAGGATGATGCTACCAAAAAGGGGGAGAGTGTTCAAAGACAAACATCGGAGGACCCACAGAGCCAATCTTCAACTTCTAAATATACAGCTCTTTTCACAACTTCTTCTGAGCCATCTCAAGTCACTTTAATAATTGATTCAAGGATGCTCAGAAATCTCTACAGCCTCTTTTTTTAGTTCTTGTTGAGATCTGCTCATGATCAGCCAAGCCTTGATGCTGCAATGATATACTTTGGAGCTGAAGAGCTTCAGAGGCTAACTGCACCTTCTACCACTGTGGAAGAAGTTGGTCAACCTAAGGTCCACATGGAACCTGAGATTCAATTCGAAGGGGGAAATGGGGATTGATGGCCCAGTAACTGAAACAGTTGGGATAGAATCTACATTCCCTCAAACTTCTGAAGCTGAAGTTAAAGCCTCGGTAGAACAAGTTGAATCTTCCGAAGCTGAAATGAAAGCTGCGGAAGGACTATTTCAAATGTCTGAGGAACTACTCATCACATATGCAATCCTATAAATGGCATCTGAGGTGAACAGTGAGGACTTTCTGAATCAACCTTCTATTCAGATGTCCTCTCTACCTCTCTTACAATCAGAATCCACTCTCCAAGAACCACCAAAGTCAAGCCCTTCAAAGGATAACAAAGGAAATAAGAATATGACTGCGAAGAGCTTCAAGAAGAGGAGAAGATTGAAAAACTGAAAGAAAAGGAAGACTTCCAACTGGGATGTTGTTAGCTGTCAATACAAAAGCAGCTGCAACTAAGCAGGAGGCAGTTAACATCGAAAAGAGAGAGGTGATCATTGACCAGCTCATCAAGCTTGGAGCTGCCACTGAAGAAACACTCATGCTACCATTAGAGGAGTTGGTGGAACTAGAAAAAGCAACTAGGTTGTAGCAGGATGCAGCACGTTGGCCTTAGAGGAAGAGAAAGAAAAGAAATAGAGGGAAGCTGACAAGCAGCTCAGGAGGGAAAGGGTAGATTTCCTAACCTCCAGAGGCTTCTCTCTTCAAGAACTCACTCCACACAATGATGAACGATCCTTTGGCTTTTCCACAAAGAGCAGGATCAAATGGAGAAAGAAAGAAAGAGACCTGCAAGAGAAAAGATGAAGCATAAGAAGAAGAAGGAAGAAAAACAAGGGTCACTGCAACCAAGACGCTCAGTGAGAAAGCCTGGATGAAAGACTATCTCCGGGCTCATGGCTTCTCTAGAAGGTAGGTGGGTCCCATGTCAGAAAGGACACTCCAACAGATTGTCAGTGAGATCAAGGCTGACATCCGTTTGGGAAAAAGAAGAGAAATGTACAGAAGGGTACAAGGGATGACCTTCACTCTACCCACTCCACCTCAACCCATTCCATCTCTATTCACCATTAAAACTGAACCTTTCACCCCTGAACCTACACCTTTACCCTCATCCATTCCATCTCCTCAACCACCCAAACTACCTATCCTTCAACCCAAAACACTTTCCCGAACCACTTCACCTCCTCCTACCCAACAACCTTCCAAGCCATCCCCTCAGCCTTCTAAACATCTCTCTCTAGAGAAGTTTAAGGCAATCAAGACAAAGCTCACAAACTGCACAACCTTGAGCGACATCTCCTGTGAGGAAGATTCTATGAAACTAACCTATGTTAATGGATCTTCATGTTTCCTCACAAGAGATCACTTTCTTGATCTGCCTAGAGGAACACTGGACCATGCTACAAGACTTCTAGGCCTCAACTCAGACTCATTGAATGATGAAGAGAAGAGACTAAGAAGAAAGCTAGTGACTTTGTTGGATACAAAGAAAGAGGACAAGATTCCTAGTCAGTCTCTTGCGCCTAGAAAGAAAATAATCCAGTGGAGGTTTGATGATGATACTCATAACTTTGTTGTGGAAGAGAGAATGGTGAACTTAACAGACTGAATGCCACCTCTCTGCTACACTCTAGTAGATTTGATATTGTTGAGCTAGCAGAGAAACCATTCACCAACCCCTCCAACTCTAAAATTGCTGCTCTCATCAGAAATCATCTCAGCAGTCTTCATATTGCTAGGTTAACTGTAAAAGCCAAGATTGAAGAAGAGTTGAAGTTAAGAAGAAAGGAAGACAAGGAAAGACCTCCTACCAAGGGCAAAACCTTTCTACAGATAGTGAAGGGTCCTAAATTGGAACCTATAGTTAGATGGGAATATGATTATAGTTCCCATGAACTAACTCTTTTCAGAGGGTAACAACAAAGGGTACATATCATCCAAGGTCACAGACTGGAAATCCTGTCTACCAAAGATTTGTACAAACTTCTCAGCACCACATCAGGGAAAAACAAGGAAACAGATAAGTATTTAGTTTCCTTGGTGCTGAAAGTTTTAAGAAGCAAAAACAAGTGAGGTTTTGGTAGCATCAGCCTAAGGGGAGTTTGTTGGATCAAGAAGAAGGTTGGTGCAACCAAAACCAAATCACTTAATCATATTTTGGTGCTACTTACAAAGGCTTTTGAAGCCAAGTGTGGAACTTCCGAAGGAAGTAAAGTTCTTCCGAAGACAAAGAGAAAGATCAACTTTCGAAAACAAACTCTACTTCCGAAGTTAAAGCATCGACTTCCGAAGTTCAAGACTCAGAAGAATACATGAGAAGACAACTTCCAAAGTATGAAGAAATAAAGAAGTCCTCAAGCCTCGGAAGAAGTAGCCTCTTCCGAAGTATAAATGGATTTAGAAGTACTTGTTCTTCTGAATCGATTTAACCTTCGGAAGACACTACTATGAACCAGTGGACACAAGTATGGTCTCTGAAACTCCACTACAGACCTCTGATACTGCATGGCGTTTTCCCAAAGAGCCATGCAGTTGACCATACTTTATTCCACTGTTCACCTTTTTATGATAGTACAAGTTACCAACTTTAGTTGGTGACAAAAGGTAAGTCAGGGACATGTCCAGACTACCTGGTCTTAGATAAAGTCTTGTCTAAGATACCTTAACCTATAGCTTTGTAGTATTTGCTTTAGTTACGGGATCCCAGTTGGTATCAAAGTATATCCGGCTGTAGGTAGTATTATATAGAGCTTCTTATTGTAACTCATAACCATATGCTTGTAAGAGTCTTGTAACATTTGAGTTAAGAATCGATATATGCAAGTACCTTGAAATTGTCTTTCTGTGTTTGTTCATTACTTATTATATTGTAATCAATTCGTGTTGACTCTACCTTCATCCGAGTGTTGTTCAAGTGAGTTTGAGAGAAAAAAACAAACTGTTTAGGGACATAAACCGATCTTGCAAAGATGCTAATCGAAATCGATGATTGTGTTTGTTTCAGGAGAAATTGAGAGTTGTAATGATTTAGTATGAGATAAACGTTCGATTAGGTCTAGTTAATTCGAGTATTATTAGCCTTAAACGTTCGAACGGCTCTTTGCGTTTAATGGTTTCGATTACTCGATGATTCAAGTAATGACCGATGATTTAAACCCAATTAAACCATGCATTTAAGTTCGAAACGTGCAAATGAAACAATTTGGGTCGGTTTTGCGTTAAGAAAACGTTGGATTTTGAGGATTTAAAGTGGCTGTAGAGTCGCCGGCGAGTTGGTCGGAGACCCGCCGGAAAAATGGGGGTGAGAGGGAAATGAATTGAAGTTTTGGTTATTTACACAAATGGTCCCTCAACTTTAAAATTATTTTATCACATGTTAAAACTCCCATTTAAAGTTTATTAAATTGACAACCAACCCCCTTAAACTTCTTAATTTAAGTTTTAATTAATTTTTAAATTTAATAACTCTAATAATTGATATTTTTATAACAATATTATTAGTGTTATTATTCTTAGTTTTAATTTTATTAGTATTATTATTAGTGTTACTAATATTATCATCAATATTATTATCATTGTTATTATTAGTTTTATTATTATTGTTATTATGATTATTATTTATTTATTATGTAATAAGTAATCATTATTAACTTTAAAATTAAAGAATTAAAGACAAATTAGATCTATAAGCATATGAGTTTCGTGTTTGGCAACAAAGGTCCTTATAAGAATAACAATGCTAACTTTTAATTAACCAAAAATTTCAAGATGTTATATTTACTGTCATCCTCTTTTGACTATCATGTCAAGAATCCCTTGTATGTACAACCAACCTTGTTATCTTATCATTTCTACTATTTCCTTATTCAATTAATCAAGATTATCACATAGCCAAGTTCAGGCACATCCTTAGTATACGGTGACGCTTATATATAGGGTTCCCTGTGGCGTTCCCACCATATCCATGATATACCAAGAATAATACTTAAACTGATTATCTGACATGTGATTACTCCATCAAGGCATAATGCTAGAACGTTCAAACTACTAATGCTTTATAATACATGTGAAGGGAGTATCATTACTCTATTGCAACTCTTCAAAGACCATGTACGTTCCAAACAAACAGTCAATTGCATAATTTCTGAAATGCTAAAAGAAGCAACATCCCTTTGGGTATAGGACTAGTGTCACAATATGAATCCCCATGTAGCCTATGGTTAGAATAGAGCTCACATAAGAGTAAAGATTATAAAGGTTTCCACATTATTAAAAAAGTCTTATAAGGATTAGGACTCTAGTATCCTGAGAAATTAAATGGAAGATTTGTACTAACTATGACTGTTATCTCATGGCAAGATTTTTCAGGCTTCACATACACTGCAAATTACAATTACGTGTGCACCCGTAATGGTAATTTGTTTTGTATGGTCACCCTAGCTCATCCTATTCGAGTTAACATATCTTATCAAGTTTAGAGTATTATCCATGATTGGAGTATCAAAGATATGGTTACTAACCAAAAGTTAACTAATCGAAGTTGTACAAAGGAGTCGATTGAGAAAGAATCACTTGATCAAGGAATGATCGAAGAAATCTATGTACAATAATCTAAAACCCAATGAAGTAGTTGTAACATCTGCCTATTTTGAAAAATAGAAATCCAAACCCAAATCCATTTGGGTCAATTTTTGGAAAAGTCAAATACGTTAGTTAGAAATTTAATTTATTTAATCCTTCAAAAAAATAATAATACTATTTATTCAACTTCCATTTATTAAATTAATTCATGGTAATTTCATGATTTATAGAATAAAATTTTATAAATTCATGAAGTTTATTTGTCATTTATGAGTTTTAATTACAAAACAAAAATAAAGGATTAAATTACAAGATCATTCTTTTTAGAAATATGTAAGGTCTATAAAATGTTATTAATATTTATAAGATTTTAAATATTCAATTAAAATAAATATTCAAATTAAAAGTTCTTATTATATTTATAAAGTCTAGAAAGAATTAATAGAAAAGAAGTTGTTAAATTAAAATTAAAGTTTTAATAAATTTAAAGTTTAAATTGTAAGTATTCTTTTATTTATTTAAATTATTTAATTTTATATTTTTTTTAAATTCTAATCATAACCCCCTTTTAAAAATATTTATAAATCACCATTAACACCATTCATAACCTCCTTCTAACCTCAAGTATAAAAACAAGACTTAGGTCTCACTTTTTATTTGATCATTTTTTAAAAATCTCACTCTCATATCTTTCTTTCATTTATTAGTTATGATCAATTTGAAGAATTTTATTTTACAAGAAATTTCAAGAATTCACAATACTAAGATAATTTTTTATTGCTTTTATATTATACATTTCAATCATCTTAACATCCAATTGTTCTCATGACTTATGTTCTTACTATTGTTCTTTTTTCTACCAAATCTCTTTTTATTTTAATCATTAACATTTTAATAATCACTAACCTTATAATAATCACTAACATTCCTAAATTAAGCTAACAACACACTAACATAAACAAAGAATCCCATTTGCATATGGACGGCTATGTCACCGTATTCGGTTATTCCACAAGTTTATTATTCTAAATGATGGCTATGCCAAAGTCTTAGAATATTTTTATAGCTCAAATGAAGACTAATATACCATATATTGACATAATAAATGTTCTAACCCATTTCATGTTTTAACGATTTTAAAAGTGCACATTAGTGCCTTACTGCAATTCTGGCATAATATATTCTTACTTCAACCGACCATAACATGAACATAAAAAACTAAATTTGAGTAAAATCAAACTCCAATATTAATTTCATTGAGTTAACTTTTTGAAAACAGTTTATAAGTCTTCAAACTCAATCGGACGACTCAACAATAGCCTTCACAAGATAAGTGCGCATTTCAGCACCTTCTGTCTTGTACTGTTTGTTTGACCTATTTACGGATCTTTTCATAAAAATGCTTCTAAACGAAAGTTGTCCGGGAGACTTTGAACTAGACAAATATAAAATTTATTATATTTTATAAAACCTTTTACTATTTTAAAAACTTGTTTAAACGCATACCAAACATTCTATCCAGAATCTAAAGTTGGTACAATAATCATTTTTCAATCTACCTTTTGCTTATTGGCATTTCTAAGCGTCCTAACTTCTTGTAATGAATTCCGATCTCAAGTTATTGTTTTTTGTAACACCCGTTATTTTAAAAAGACAAGAAATGAAGAATAAAAGAAAGAAAAACAATAAAGTCCAAGTGGAGGGACTAAAAGTGTCCAAAAGGACAAATCTTTGAAAAGTTGGTGTAAAGGTGGGCATGGCCGCCCACCCTCCCTTCACATCACTATTTTCTTTCGGTTTTAGAGAGAGAGAGAGCAGAGGAACTCTCGGTTGAAGAAAAGAAGAAGAAGAAGAGAAATCAAATTCAAGGTAAGAATTCGTGGGTTTTAAGTGTTTGTGTTGGTTTTGATCTCGGGTTTATGCTTATATGTTTGTGTGTGTTCGGGTGTGTGTGTTCGGGTGTGTGTGTTTGGTGGGGGTTTTAGGTGTTTAAAATCATTTGCAAAAGGGTTAGAAGGAAGATACACCCAAGTTGCACCAGGTGAGTTCTAGACCCTGGATTTTACTTGTTTTAAACTCTCTTTGGGGCTGAAAATGTATTAAAATGATTTTCAAAGTTTATGTATGTATACCCGTATGTAATATGCTTGTTGGATGTTTATTCTTGAATGCTTATAGGTTGTTCATGTTTAGAATAGGCATATTAAGCTTAGAACAGATGGGTTTGATGATTGGGTTTGAAAACATACTAGAAACATGTTACACAGAAGGTCCATGCACCTAGATAACGCTCATGCGCCTAAAAATGCCTTAGAAGGATTTAAGTGTAAACTGAATAGTAGCCCATGCGCCTAAGATTGCCTTAGAAATGTTTAAGTATATCCCATGCGCCTGAACAGTGGTCCATGTGCCTAGAAATATTAGTCGGATGACTAAGTGTAGGGCCATGCGCCCTATAGTGCCCATGCGCCCAAGTGGCTCATGCGCCTAAGTGTCCATGCGTCCGAATAACCCATGCGCCTAAGTGTTCATACCCCCGAATAGTGCCCATGCGCCTGAATAGTTCATGCGCCTAAGTGATAAAATGATTAAGTGTTGGCTGATGGGCCTACATAGTGATGAAGCGCCTAAACAGGGCTCATGCGCCCAAATAGTGTCAAAGCGCCCAGACACTTAGAAATTTTTACAGAATTTTTGGGAGTCTGTGCTTTTAGGGTTTTGACCGAGGTTGACTAGGGCTTATTTATGATGGTGTTCCATGCATGATTATGATTGTTCCTTATTATTATTATTTCTCTTATTATTATTACTTATAGTGTGTGAGTTTACGTGGTATGCTTATTATCGTAATGTAAAGTATATTGTAATAATAAAGAGAAAGAGCAATAAAGAAAAGAAGAGGAATATTAATAAAATGTTAACAAGTCTTGCAAGCTTACAGGAGTGACACGACCATGTTGTCGCTAGCTTGATCGTGTTGCGGGTTAGCTACCCCATATTGCACACGGGACCAGGACATCTGTAGCGTGCCCCGGGTGATTGGGTCGACCTTGCATACAGTAACAGAACCCTTTCGAGTGATACAGATGACCCTTTCGAGGGATACAGATGACCCTTCGAGGGATACAGATGACCCTTTCGAGGGATACAGATGACCCTTTCGAGGGATACAGATGACCCTTTCGAGGGATACAGATGACCCTTTCGAGGGATACAGATGACCCTTTCGAGGGATACAGATGACCCTTTCGAGGGATACAGATGACCCTTTCGAGGATAGAGATGACCCTTTTCAGGGATATAGATGGCCCATCACCCATTTTCCATCGCGCATACAGTTGGGGTATTGCTTATGGTCCATATAGAAAATGGAAGATAAAGATAAAAGTTTACAGAACATACAAGGCATACAGTAAAGAGAACGAACAGTATCTGTTCATATAGTTAATGCGTGCTCGCATATACAATAAAGAGTTCTATTTTACAGAAAAGAGTATTTTCATATACAACATACAAAGTATTTCAGGGATATAGATGGCCCATCACCCGTTGGTGTTTGAATCTTATAGTGTGCATGTAGAGGTGGTCGGTGGTAGATCTTCGATGGTTTCGTCAGGTGAAGGTTGTGGTGGACGTTGTGCTGGACCGCGTGTCACAAGAGGTATGGCTAGGGCTGCTGAGGTAGCACTCAAAGAGCCCGAGATCCATCACCCGGAAGTCGGTGATCATAGTGCTAGTCTGAGGACCATGTTGAAAGAGGCTGTTGTCGAGGGAGTTCAACGGGCCATGCAGACGATTCGTCCAGGTATAGTGACTAAGATAATTAGGATGGTGAAGGAGATGACCATGATTGAAGTGAACAAGGAGTGTAGCAATGACAAAAACTGCAACGGAAAGCGGGTCGAACGTGGGGGTTACACCCCATATAAAAACGTTTCCAAGATAGATAACCGGTGTGTAGCTTTATCCGGTGCGGGGATAAGGAAGTGTGGCAGATGTGGAAGGGAGCATACCGGTGAGTGCAGGATTGGAATAAATATATGCTTCAGGTGTGGTAAGCCTAGCCACATTGCTAGAGACTGTAAGAAGCCATGGGACGAGAGTTTTGGCACAATGATGATGACTGGAATTGCTGGGTCGAAAAGGTGTCACAAATGTGGACGCAGGCACCCCAGGAAATGTAGATTGGGGAGCAATGTCTGTTTCTGTTGCGGAAGGACCAAACATGTGGCGAAGAATTGCGGTATGGGGCGGTGCTATTCTTGTGGTGAAGAAGGTCACGTGAGCAGGGAATGCAAGAAGCCGAGGACGGAAGGTTCGAGGGTGAAGAAGGTCGGAGGAAGCTAGGACGGACCCCGGTATTATTTGAGGTACGTTTCTAGTAAACCTTAGCCTTGTGTTATTTGATTCTGATGCTAGTAAAAAGTTTTATCTCTGCTGCTTTTTGTGCTTAGTTACCTGTTAGTAGTAGAAATATCCGTGAATCATTCGATGTAGAAACCGCTATTAGTAAGTCCACTAGAATTACTGATGTGATAGAGGACTGTGCCATAGAACTAGAAGGTCATAGGTTTGCTGCTAGGTTACACGTGATACCCCTAGGTGGATTTGATGTAGTACTAGGGATGGACTGGTTAGCAACCTATGAAGCAAACATCGTATGTCGCAAGAAGATGATTCAATTAGTTGCGCCCGATGGGAGTTTGGTTACGGTTCATGGTGACCGCGTCACGACGATCACGAAGGTGATTTTGATGGCGGTGGCGGGAAAGTGCATGAGGCATGGATGTAGTGCCCACTTGGCCTACATAAAGGATGTGGACGCGCCAACACCACAACTATCTAGTGTACTAGTTGTGTGCGACTTTCCGGACGTATTCCCGGAAGACTTACCCGGCGTGCCATCGGATCGTGAAATTGAGTTCCAAATTGATCTGATACCTAGTGCTCAACCCGTTGCTAAAGCACTGTATCGCTTAGCTCCTACTGAGATGAAGGAACTCATGAGCCAGTTACAGGAGTTGATGGATAAGGGATTCATTCGACTTAGTATCTCTCCATGGGGGTGCTCCGGTATTGTTTGTGAAGAAGAAAGACGGTAGTATAAGGATGTGTATTGACTACCGTGAGCTGAAAAAGTTGACAGTGAAGAACCGATACCCCTTACCAAGAATAGATGATCTGTTTGACCAGCTCCAAGGTGCCAGTTGGTTTTCAAGGATGGATCTTCGATCTGGTTACCATCAGTTAAAGGTGAAGGAGCAGGATATCCCTAAAATAGATTTTCGCACGCGCTACGGTCACTATGAATTCCTTGCTATGTCATTTGGTCTGACCAATGCGCCAGCTGCTTTTATGGATTTGATGAATCGAGTGTGTCGGCTAATGTTAGATAAATCAGTGATTGTGTTTATTGATGATATCCTAATTTATTCGAAGAGCGAAAAGGAGCATGCCGATCACATTCGAGAGATGTTAAAGACCTTAGAAGGAAGAAGTTGTATGCCAAATTCTCCAAGTGTGCGTTCTGGTTACGCGAAGTTCAATTCTTAGGTCACGTGATAAATCCCGAGGGGATTATGGTAGACCCTGCTAAGGTGGACGCTGTGATGCAGTGGAAATCTCCAAGGACGCCATTTGAGATTCGTAGTTTCCTGGGGTTGGCGGGGTATTATCGAAGGTTCATTCAGGACTTTTCCAAGATCGCCTCTCCACTGACCAAGTTCACCCGAAAGGATGTAAAGTTTATATGGGGTCAAGCCCAAGAACAGGCGTTCGAGGAGTTAAAGGTAAGTTTGACTCAAGCTCTTGTCTTCTCATTACCCGACGGAAGCGAGGATTTGGTGGTATATTCAGATGCTTCTTACTCGGGGCTGGGGTGTGTATTAATATAGAGAGGGAAGATTATAGCTTATGCATCCCGACAGTTGAAAGTTCATGAGGTCAACCATCCTACTCATGACTTGGAGCTAGCAGCCATGGTCTTTGCACTAAAGATTTGGAGGCACTATCTATACGAGACGAAGTGCACCATTTTCACTGACCATAGGAGCTTGAAGTACTTCTTTGAGCAGAAGGATCTGAACATGAGGCAGAGGTGATGGTTGGAGCTTATAAAGGATTACGATTGTGAGATCCATTACCATCCGGGCAAGGCCAACATGGTGGCTAATGCTCTAAGCTGAAAGGAGAAGCCCGAGTCGATTCGGGTGAAAGCATATCAACTGATTTTGACCTCTAATGTAATGGAGCAAGTCAAGGAGTTTCAAGATGAGGCATTGAAAGAAGATCATCTAAACTCTGAAAGAATGAGAGGTCTGGTTGGGGAATTGGGTGAAAACACGCTTGGTGTTAAAACTCGATTTGGACGTGTGTGGATTCCTCGTCTCGGGGATCTACGTGTGAGGATTCTGGATGAAGCTCACAAGACTTGATACTCCATTCATCCTAGTGCCACGAAGATGTATCAAGATATGAAGAAAGATTATTGGTGGCCGGTATGAAGCGTGACATGGTGGAGTATGTGAGTAAGTGCCTTACTTGTTTATAAGTGAAGGCGGAACATCGAGAAGCCGTATGGAAAGATCCAACCTTTGGATATACCAAAATGGAAGTGGGAGCACATCACCATGGATTTCATTACAAAGCTGCCATGTACTCCGAAGGGGTACGATGCCATATGGGTGATTATTGACCGTTTGACGAAAAGTGCTCACTTCCTACCGGTCCGTGAGACATTTTCATCCGAGAGGTTGGCTGAGCTTTTCATCAAGGAGACTGTAACTCGTCATGGTGTGCCGGTGTCCATTGCGTCAGATTGTGACACCTGGTTTACGTCTAAATTCTGGAAGAAATTTCACGATGCCATGGGGACGAGGTTACATATTAGCACGACTTATCATCCCCAAACTGATGGTCAGTGAGAAAGGACCATTCAGACATTGGAAGACATGCTTCGGGCATGTGTGATTGATTTTAGGGGAAGTTGGGATGACCACTTAGCGTTAGCTGAATTCTCATACAACAACAGCTATCATACCAGCATTGGCATGCCACCATACGAGATGCTATACGGTAGGAGATGCAGAACACCCGTTTGTTGGGGTGATATTGGTCAAAAGGAATTAGGGAGCGTCAAGGTGATCGAGGCTACGACCGAGAAGCTTGAGAAGATTTAAGCCTTCATGAAGGCAGCTCAAGATAGACAGAAGTCGTATGCCGATAAACGACACAGACCGATCGTGTTCCAGGTGGGTGACCGGGTTATGTTGAAGGTCTCACCTTGGAAGAGTATTAGCCAATTCAGGAAGCAGGGCAAATTGAGCCCAAGATATATAGGCCCTTTCCGAATCATTACCCGAGTAGGAGAGGTGGCCTATAGATTGGAGTTACCAGATGAGTTAAGTGGAATTCACCCGACATTCCATGTATCTCATCTGAGAAAGTGCTTAGTTGATGAAGACATGGTTGTTCC
Source organism: Flaveria trinervia (assembly GCA_025506515.1). Classification (NCBI taxonomy): domain Eukaryota; kingdom Viridiplantae; phylum Streptophyta; class Magnoliopsida; order Asterales; family Asteraceae; genus Flaveria; species Flaveria trinervia. The sequence goes on from CM046450.1 coordinate 49,251,909, forward strand.
ATTGGATGACATTGAAGTAGATGAAAGGCTCAATTATGTGGAGCAACTAGTAGCAATCATCGATCGTAAAGAGAGGAGGCTGCAAAATAAAGTGGTTCCTCTTGTGCGTGTATAGTGGAAGCACAGGAAGGGATCCGAGTCTACATGGGAGACTGAGGAAGAGATGAGGCAGCATTATCCCCATCTGTTTAAGGAATAACAGGTTTTGGGGATGAAACCTATATAAGGGGAGTGGACTTGTAACACCCAGTTATTTAAAAAGACATGAAATGAAGAATAAAGAGGAAAGAAAAACTATAAGGTCCAAGTGGAGGGACCAAAGGTGTCTAAAAGGACAAATTTTTGAAAAGTTGGTGTAGAGGTGCGCATAGCCGCCCACCCTCATTTCACATCATCATCTTCTTTAGTTTTAGAGAGAGAGAGTAGAGAAACTCTCGGTTTTGTAGAAGAAGAAGAAGAAGAAGAAGAAGAAGAAGAAATCGAATTCAAGGTAAGAATTCGCGGTTTTTATGTGTTTATGACGGGTTTTAGCCCGGTTATGTGATTATTTGCTTATGTGTTGTGTTTGTGCTCGTGTGTATGTGTGTGGTGTTGTTTTAGGAGTTTGAACTCATTGCAAGCGGGTTAGAAAGGAAGAAAACACCCAAGTTGCACCAGGTGAGTTCTAGACCCCAGTTCTTACTTGTTTTAAACTATCTTGGGGCTGAAAATGTATTAAAATGTTTTTGCAAAGTTTATGTATGTTACCCGTATGTATTTTGCTTGTTAAATGTTAAATTCTTGAATGTTTATAGGTTGTTCATGCTTAGAATAGTCATGTTAAGCTTAGAACAAATGAGTTTGAGAATGGGTATGAAAACATGCTAAGAACAAGTTACACAGAAGGTTTATACGTCTGAAAATGCCTTAGAAAGATTAAGTGTAGCTCATGCGCCTAAACAGTAGCCCATGCGCCTAAGATTACCTTAGAAATGTTGAAGTACAGCCCATGCGCCTATAAATGTTAGCCGGGCGACTAAGTGTAGGGTCGTGCGCCCCGATAGTGCCCATGCGCCCAAGTGGCTCATGCGCCTAAGTGTCCATGCGTCCAAATTACCCATGCGTCTAAGTGTTCATACACACAAATAGTGCCCATGCGCCTGAATAGTTCATGTGCCTAAGTGATAAAATGATTAAGTGTTGGTTGATGCGCCTGCATAGTGGTGAAACGCCCAAACAGGGTTCATGAGCCTAAATAGTTCCCATGCGCCTGACACTTAGAAAATTTTATAGAGTTTTCTAGGAGTCTGTGCCTTAGGGTTTTGACCAGAGTTGACTAGGGCTGAATAATGATGATGTTCCATGCATGATATGATTACATGTGATGTTCCTTATTATTATTGTTATTATTATTATTATTACTTATAGTAGGTGACTTTACGTGGTATGTTATTATCGTAACGTAAAGTATCTAGTAATAATAAAGCGAAAGAGCAATAAAGAAAAGAAGAGGAACATTAATAAAATGTTAACAAGTCTTGCAAGCTCATAGGAGGGACACAATCGTGTTGTCGTTAGCTCGACTGTGTTGCGGGTTAGCTACCCTATTGTGCACACAGGGCCAATCAATTGAGATTGGCAGGATCCTTGTGGCGTACCCTAGGTGATTGGGTCGGTCTTGTACACAGTACACAGAACCCTTTCGGGGGATACAGTTGACCCTTTCGAGGGATATAGATGGCCCATCACCCGTTTTCCATCGCACACGTAGTTGGGGTATTGCTCATTGGTCCACATAGACAGTGAAAGATAAATATAAAAGAATGCAGAGTAAACAAGGCATACAGTAAAGAGAACGAACAGTATCCGTTCATATAGTTGATGCGTGCTCGCATATACAGTACAGAGTTGTATCTTTTATAAAAGAGTATTTCCTTATACAACATATAGAAAGTATTTTATTACTTATAAAACTAGAGCTCACTTAGCAACACTCACTTTTATACATTTTCAGTTGTCAGGTAATTATTGCTGAGGATGGCACGAGGCTGAAGCTACTCGGCAGGAAAAGACTGACATCCATTCGTACTTTATGTTGTTGTTGTTATGTAATGCAGTAAAACAATTCTTTTAAAATCAGTTAAATAGTGCTGTATTGCTCAACCATAGTGGTTTAAATGAAATGAATGGTTTTTAATAAATTATTTCTGCTGCTTAAGATTGTATAATTATAATGTTTAATGTTTTAATTCCTATGATTGACCAACTGTGAGGTTTCCGGAAACGGGGCCTTACAATTGAATACAAGTTCACAACATTAATAAAGTTAAGCATACTTTTCTCCCCTGATATTTGTAAATAGTTATAATAAAACGGGACCATGGATTGGAGTAATACAAGTATTATGTCACATGATAAGCCACTAATAACGGTTGCGAACCAAAGCAATCAAGCACCTAAAATATATAAGTTTGAATTTAAAATTTGTTTGATAAGTGTTTTAATAATTCCATATCGTCTCGGTTCAGTTCGGGTTTATCGCTCGAGCCACACATGAAATATATTTATTTTTATATTTAAATTTAAGTAATTATATTTCTCACATAATGATAAAGTTTGTGTATATAGTTAATTCTCATATTACACTATTATTTGCTTGCATATTTTAATCTATAATCACATAACCATATGTGTCGTAATCACTTTACAACACAATAATATATTTATACTCTTTCCAACTATATATATATATATATAAAAGGATAGGATAATTTCAGAACTACTAAATATTTTTAGAACTACAGAATTAATCTATACCATTACATTATTTAATCAATGGCTTAAAAAACAATAATGATAAAATTGTAAATAAGTAGAATATTAAGTATATTAAGTTAATAGAGTATGGGTAGTATAGGAATTTAACATCACCATTAATATTATTACTAAAATTTCTCACAATCTCTCTAATTTGAATTTCTTCAAAAGATTAAGGAGATTCTAAATTGAAAATCACCACAATTTAAAAAGATACATAATTGTCTATAATTCGAAATTGAAATCAATTCAAAAACCAATTTCACTTGGATCCATTACATACTCGATAGAAACAAATCAAGCCCTTGATAGAAACAATTATATGGATTGCAAGGAATTTTGAAAGAAACGGACAAAGCCTTTGATGATGTTCGTTGTGGTTTTTAGTGGCAAGCGATGGATGGATTTTGGTGGTGTGATGGTCAAGTATGAATGAGATAGAAAAAGTAAATAATTGGTCTTTTAGTTTTTCATGCTCCTGAAGAAATTTAAGATTACTCAAACATATTATAAGTTTTCATCTGCACCTGTTATTATGTTATTAGGATATGTGATTTATTTTTAGTTTAAAGTTTAATTTCTTTAACATTTAGCTCTATGAGTTGAACATCTTAAACATATTTTGGGCCATGAAAGATCATTTGGTTTATTGTGTAAAATAGTGATAATAATTTTTTACGTTGATATGTTATTCGTAAACAGAAGTATACTTTTATTAATTCGAAACTCCATGACCTAAACTCCTAAAGCATAAAATACTTTTTGTACTCTTAATCCTTCCATTAATTATGTGTTTGGAGAGACAGAAAGAAAAACATCTATAAGAAAATTATTTGTTAGTTGCTCAATTGAATAATAGCGATATTCTTTATGTAAATCATAGTGTTTTTCTTTATCTTTTTAACTACTTGACTTAATTATGAAAACTCTGATAGCTTCAAACGTATTATATACTATCAAACTTTACCCTTCATATTTTATTTTCATAAAAGGGTAATTTATGTATAAATATATGTTAAATAGATATTATCTATTATATAAGTTTTATGTTTTACAGATATGTTAAACATTAAAATATCATATCTTATATATATTTTAGATATAAAAGTAGTCATGATTTCACCTCAATTTTATATTTACTTTAGTTATCTTAGGATGTTTTTAGTTTTTAATTTTATTTATTACATAATAATGAAAGATAAACTTTTTAATAATAATGTGTAAAACCCGGTTTTATTTTTTAGGGTCAAAGAAAGAAGAATAAAGTGAAGAAAAAAAAAACATACGTTACCCAAGTTAAGGGATAAAAAGTGTCAAAATTGACAAAAGGTTTGAAAAGTGGGTTTAAAGTGGGCATGGCCGCCCACTCTCTTCTTACAACCCCAAAATCATCGGATTTTTATAAAGAGAAAGTGCAGATTTGGATTCTTTGAAGAACAAGAGCTGAAAAATCGAATTCAACGTAATAAATTCATGGTATTTAAGTGTTCTTAACTAGCCTTGCCTTGGTTGTATGCTTATGTGTGTTATGCGTATTCTGGTGTGTGTTTTTGGTGGGTTTCTAGGCGGTTGAACTTAATTGCAAATGAGTTTGGAAGAAGCCATACTTAAGAGCTGCAAAGGTGAGTTCTAGAACCCCTCTTTTATATGTTTTAACTAATTTTGGGGCTGGAGATGCATGATTAAACTTTTTATAAAACTGGGGTTTCATACCCGTATGTTTGAATGCATGTATGTTGTGGGTATGGTATGATTTTGGTCTATGTTCATGCTTGATGATGTTATGGTTGTGTTTCTAAGGCTTAGAATGTATGATTTAAGCTTAAAATATGTTAGATGGTGTTTGGGGACCAAATTATGATGATAAGTGTGCCCTAGGCTGCTCATGCACCCAACAGTAGTTCATACGCCTAAGTTTAGAAAAACTGCTTAAGTATTGACACATGTGGATTAGCATTGACAACTGCGGATGAGCATTGACAAATGCGGATGAGCATTGAAAAATGCGGATGAGCATTGACAAATGCGGATGAGAAAGTCAATGCATAGGAGAAAGTCAATGTGGATGAGAAAGTCAATGCGGATGCGAAAGTCAATGCGGATGAGAAAGTCAATACGGATGAGAAAGTCAATGTGGATGAGAAAGTCAATGCGGATGAGAAAGTCAATGCCGATGAGAAAGTCAATGCGGATGAGTAAAGAAATGCGGATGAGTAATTTCATGCGACTAAACAAATGCGGATGAACAAATGTGGATGAGTAAAGTCAATGGGGATGAACAAATGCAGATGAGGATTGACAAATACGGATGAGTAAGTCAATGCGGATGAACAAATGCAGATGAGCATTGACAAATGCGGATGAGTAAAGTCAATGCGGATGAACAAATACGGTTGTGTAAAAGAAATGCGGATGAGTAAAGAAATGCGGATGAACAAAAAGGAAATGCGGATGAACAAAAAGAATTGCGGATGAACAAAAGGGGAAATGTGGATGAAAACTTAGAATATTTTCTGACTTTTAGGGGAAAAAGGGAAATGTAGGCTTTGACTTGGGAGGTTCCCGGGGGCTATGTAAATTGACTTTTTTAGGTAATAGATGTTATGATTGGCATGTTATGATATATGATTGATGCTTATACATGATGGTATGCATGATGTATGTTATGTATGTATGATGCCTGGTATGATGATGTTGACTGTGTATGTTGATGTTTCTTATAATGTATGTTTATTTTCCCATGGCTTTACGTTGAATGTTAATGAATGAAATGAAAGTATTATGTAACGTAAAGTGGACGATAATGAAAACAGGAACATGATGAAAGAATGCATGCATTAATGAACGAACGAAAGTAAAGTAAGTCTTGCAAGCCTTGTATGTGGAAACACGCCCAATGAAGGGTGTTAGTTCAATGGTGTGTGGTTTAGCTACCCCAAAAGGATGCACACTGGGGTCCATCTTTATGACCGACCATTTGTATAGAACCTTTGTCGCTTACCCTAGATACTGTGGCGAGGCTGCTGTGCGCAATGACGTGGGGGACTTTGATAGACTTCGGCCCAGTATCCGTTTTATGCATGACGGTGGGTATAGCACATGATAATGATACACCTGAATTTACCCTTAGGTACTGTGGCTAGGTTGTTGTGCACCATGACGGGGGGTCTATGATAGACCTAGGCCCAGTACCCGCTTTATGCATGACGGTGGGGTAAAGTTCATGGTTTTCTATGGAATGAAAAGAAGTAATGATGAATGTATGAATGAAAGTAAGAAAGCATGAATGAATGGAAGTTAATGAATGAATGATGAAGATAATTATGATATTATCTATATGTACGTATGATGTGTGATCACATGCAAAAGTAAAGAACGGTTTTAGTGAAAGTAATGTATGCTTTATTATAGAACTAGAACTCACTCAACAACACTGTCTTTTATGCATTTTCTAGTTGGCAGGTAAAGTTGCTGATGATGGCACTATGCAGCTACTTGGCTCTTTTGGATGACATTCTTTTGTATAATGTTTTTGTATTATAATGCGAACGAACGATGTTTCAAAATGAATGATTGTGTTAACTTGAAAAAGCATTTATAATGAAATGGAAAGTTATTTCAATGTTCCGTTGTGATGTTTTATGAAAGTTAAATGGAATTATATGTTTTATATGCAATGATTGGCCAACTGTAAGTATCCCAGGAACGTGGCCTTAGAAATTGGTATCAGAGCCAAAATTTAAGTGAAACGGGTAAATTTTCAAGATAAACCTAAACTTAAACTAAAAATGGGATGGAAAGGGAAGGAATGCCAGGCCGAGTAATTGCGTGTCATCAAGTATTTTCTTAATGTTAACCAGTATTATGTGCGCATGTTATGTGGTTTATGTGCTGCTTGTAGATTTAGATATTGATGTAGTCGGGATAGGAAATGCTTGGGGTATGAAAAGTAAAGTAAGTGGCTAATCACAACTCACCACTATAATTAGAGACTTACTATACTTGACATAAACTAAGTTGTTCCCTTGAATGACCATGTTAGTTTGAATCTTTTAGTGTGAGTTGAGGATGGCCGGTGGTAGATCTCCGAATGTTTCGTCAAGTGAAGGCTATGGTCGACGTGGTGCAGGACCACGTGTCACGAGATGCATGGTTAGGGCTGCTGAAATGGCACTCGAAGAGCCCGTGATCCATCACTCGAAAGGCAGTGATGATAGTGCTAGAATGAGGACCACATTGAGGGAGGTTGTTGTCGAGGGAGTTCAACAGGTCATGCTGACGATTCTGTTGTTTATGGTGACTGAGGTAATTAGGGCGGTGAAGGAGACAATCATGATTGAAGTGGACAAGAAGAGTAGCGGCGATAAGAATTGGAATGGAAAGCGTGCTGAACGTAGGGGTTACACTCCAAACAACAAGGTTTCCAGGACGGATGACCGACGTGTAGCTTTGTTCGGTGCGGAGATGAGGAAGTGTAGTAAGTGTGCTAAAGGGCATACTAGAGAGTGTAGGTGGGGATCAAACCTCTGCTACAAATGTAGGAGGCCCGGTCATCTAGCAAAGAATTATGGGGTGAAGAGGTGTTATAACAGTGGTGAAAATAGTCATATAAGCAGAGACTGTAAGAATCTGAGGGACGAGAGTTTTTGGCAAAGAGGATGACTGGAAATGGAGGGTAGGAGGCGAGCGCAGAGCCTTCACGATGATGTAGAAGGAGGTTAGGACGGACCCTGATGTCATGTCAGGTGTGTATCTAGTAACCAAACTCTCGCTTCTGTGTTATTAGATTTTGGTGCTAGTAAGAGTTTGATTTCTGCTGCCTTTTGTGCTAAGTTGCCCATTGGGAGTACAAGTATCAATGAGCCCTTCGTTGTAGAAACTGCCATAGCTAAGGCAACCAGGATTTCTGAGCAGATAGAAGACTGTGATATGGAAGTTGGAGGTCATGAGTTTCCAGTTAGACCGTTCATGATGACCTTAGGCGGGTTCGATGTAGTCCTAGGAATGGATTGGTTGGCAGACTACGAGGAAAATATTGTGTGTTGTAAGAAGATAATTCACCTGACGGCGCCTGACGGGAGTACCGTGACGGTTTATGGTGATCGAGTCATAACTATTCTCAAGGTGATTTTGATGGCGGTAGCGGGAAAGTGCATGAGGCATGAATGTAATGCCTACTTGGCCAACATAAAGGATGTGGATACGCCAACACCACATTGACCGATGTACCATTGTGTGTAACCTTCCAGACGTGTTTCCTGAAGACTTACCAGGAGTGCCACCTGACCGCGAGATTGAGTTTCAGATCGACTTCATACTAGGTGCCCAACCTATTGCCAAGGCACCGTATTGGTTGGCTCCGACTGAGATGAAAGAGTTGATAAAGCAATTGCAAGAGCTGCTTGATAAGGAGTTCATTAGACCGAGTATCTCTCCTTGGGGTGCTCTAGTCTTATTCGTGGAGAAGAAGGACGGTAGTATGAGGATGTGCATTGACTACCGAGAGTTGAACAAATTGACGGTCAAGAATTGGTATCCATTGCCGCAGATCGGTGACCTGTTCGATCAGCTCCAAGGTGCCAGATGGTTCTCGAGGATAGATCTTTGATTTGGCTACCATCAGATGAGGGTTAAGGAGTAAGATATTCCTAAAATAGCTTTTCGCACGCGTTAGAGACACGACAAGTTTCTTGTTATGTCTTTTGGTTTGACCAACATGTTAGATGCTTTTATGGACCGGATGAATTGAGTATGTGGACCGATGTTGGATAAATCAGTGATTTGTTTACCGATGATATCCTGATTTATTCCAAGAGTAAAGAGGAGCACGCCGGAAACATTCGAGAGGTGATGGAGACATTGGCAAGGGAGAAGTTGTATGCTAAATTCTCTATATGCGCATTCTGGTTGCACGAGGTTCAATTCTTGGGTCATATGGTGAATCCTGATGGGATTATGGTGGACCCGGCAAAGGTGGAGGGAGTGATGCAATGAAAGTCTCTAAAGACACCATTCGAGATTCGTTGTTTCTTGGGTTGCGGGCTACTACAGGAGATTCATTCAAGGCTTCTCTAAGATCGCTTCTCCACTGACCAAGTTGACCCCGAAAGATATAAAGCTTGTATGGGGTCAAGCTCAAGAGAAGGCATTCGAGGAATTAAAGGCAAGGTTGACCCAAGCTCCTGTTCTGTCATTACTCGATGGAAGTGAAGATCTTGTGGTTTATTCTGATGCTTCCTACTCGGGGTTGGGGTGTGTGTTAATGCAGAGGGGAAAAGTTATAGCCTATGCATCTCGACAATTAAAAGTTCATGAGGTTAATTACCCTACTCATGATCTCGAGCTAGCAGTTGTGGTCTTAACGTTAAAGATTTAGAGGCACTACCTTTACGGGACATGGTGCACCATATTCAACGACCACAAGAGCCTGAAGTACTTCTTTGACCAAAAAGATTTGAACATGAGGCAGAGGAGATGGTTGGAGCTTATAAAAGATTATAATTGCGAGATCCACTACCATCCGGGAAAAGCCAACGTGGTGGCGGACGCCTTTAGCTGGAAAGAGAGACCCGAGCCGATTTGGGTGAAAGCTTACCAGTTGATCATGACCTCCGACGTGATGAAGCAAGTTAAGGAGTTTCAAGATGAGGCGTTGAAGGAAGATCATCTTAACTCTAAAAGAATAAGAGGTCTGGTTGCGGAATTGGGTGAAAACACACTTGCTGTTAGAACCGATTTGGACGAATGTGGATTCCTCGTTTTGGGGATCAACGTATGAAAATCATGGACGAAGCTCATAAGACTCGATACTCATTCATCCTGGTGCTAGATAAAACACTTGGTGTTAGAACCCGGTTATTTTTTAAAGAAAAAAGACAAGAAATAAAGAATAAAAGAAAGAAAGGCAATTCAGTCCAAGTGGAGGGACTAAAAGTGTAAAAAGGATAAAAATCTTTGAAAAGTTGGTGTAAAGGTGGGCATGGCCGCCCACCCTCACTTCACATCGACATCTTCCTCGGCTTTAGAGAGAGAAAAACAAAAGGAGAGCCGAAACTCTCGGCTTGTGGAAGAAGAAGAAGTGAACAAATTCAAGGTAAGAATTCGTGGTTTTTACATGTTTATGATGGGTTTTATCCCGGTTATATGCTTATGTGCTTATGTGTTGTGTTTGTGCTCGGGTGTGTGTGTGTTTGGATGTTGTTTCTAGGCGTTTTGAACTCATAGCAAGCGGGTTAAAAAGGAAGAACACCCAAGTTGCACCAGGTGAGTTCTAGACCCTGATTTTTACTTGTTTTCAAACATCTTGGGGCTGAAAATGTATGTAAAAGATTTTCAAATATTTGAGTATGTATGCCCGTATGTGTTGTGCATGAATGAATGTGATTCTTGAATGGTTATAGGTTATTCATGTTTAGAATAGCCATATTAAGCTTAGAACAGATGGATTTGATGATTTGGGTTGAAAACATACTGGAAATATATTGAACAGAAGGTCCATGCGCCTAGATAAAGCTCATGCGCCTGAAAATGCCTTAGAAAGAATTAAGTGTAATCCATGCGCCCAAACAGTAGCCCATGCGCCTAAGATTACCTTAGAAATGATTAAGTACAGCCCATGTGCCTGCTCAGTGGCCCATGCACCTGAACAGTGGCACATGCGTCTAGAAATGTTAGCTAGACGACTAAGTGTAGGGCCATGCGCCCCAATAGTGCGCATACGCCCAAGTGGCCCATGCGCCTAAGTGTCCATGCGCCTGAATTACTCATGCGCCTGAATTACTCATGCGCCTAAAGTGAAAATGCTTAAGTGTTGGCTCATGTGCCTACATAGTGATGAAACACCCGAACAGGGCTCATGCGCCCAAATAGTTCCCATGCGCCTAAGACTTAGAAATTTTTACAAAATTTCTGGGAGTCTGTGCCTTAGGGTTTTGACCGAGGTTGACTAAGGGCCTATTAATGATGTTGTTTCATGCATGATATGATTGCTTATGATTGTTCCTTATTATTGTTATTGCTATTATTATTATTATTATTACTTATAGTATGTGACTTTACGTGGTATGTTATTATCGTAACATAAAGTATATCGTAATAATAAAGTGAAAGAGAAATAAAGAAAAGAAGAGGAACATTAATGAAAATGTTAACAAATCTTGCAAGCTTACAGGAGGTACACGACCATGTTGTCGTTAGCTCAACTGTGCTGTGGGTTAGCTACCCTATTATACACACAGGGTTAATCAATTGAGATTGGCAGGACCTTTGCAGCGTGTCCTGGGTGATTGGGTTGGCCTTGTACATAGTACACAGAACCCTTTCGGGGGATACAGTTGACCCTTTCGGGGGATATAGTTGACCCTTTCGAGGGATATAGTTGACCCTTTCGAGGGATACAGTTGACCCTTTCGAGGGATATAGATGGCCCATCAGCCATTTTCCATCGCGCATATAGTTGAGGTATTGCTCACTGGTCCATACAGAAAGTGAAACATAAAGATAAAAGTTTATAGAGCAGACAAGGCCTATAGTAAGGAGAACGAACAATATTTGTTCATATAGTTGATGGGGGCTCGCATATACAGTACAGAGTTGTATTTTACAGAAAAGAGTATTTTCATATACAACATACATAAAGTATTTTATTACTTAAAACTAGAGCTCACTCAGCAATGCTGACTTTTATACATTTTCAGTTGGCAGGTAATTATTGCTGAGGATGGCACGAGGGTGAAGCTACTCGGCAGGAAAAGTCTGACATCCATTCGTATTTTATGTTGTTGTTGTTTTGTAATGCATATAAACAAGTCTTTTGTAAACAGTTAATGATGATGTATTGCTTAGCAACAGTGTTTTAAATGAAATGAATGGTTTTTGGTAAAATAATTCCGCTGCTTAAGATTGCATAGTTATAATGTTTAATGTTTTTAATTGTTGTGAATGACCAACTGTGAGGTTCCCAGGAACGGGGCCTTACAAGTTGGTATCAGAGCCAAAATTTATGAGAATGGGTTAAATAAACTTTTAAAACCTAAACTTAAACTGAAAATGGGACAAATGGAGGGATGTCAGCCCGAGTAGCTACGTGCCATCAGGTATGTTTTTTTCTAATGATTAACGGGTATTATGTGCGCATGCTATTTGATTATGTGCTCTTAGTAGATTTAGATACTGATTAAGTCAGGATAGGAGATGCTTAGGGTATGAAGAGTAAAGTAAGTGGCTAATCACAACTGGCCACTGTAATTAGGGACTTACTATACTTGACATAAACTGAGTATTACCTTAAATGACGGTGTTAGTGTTTGAATCTTATAGTGTGCTTATAGAGGATGGTTGGCGGTAGATCTTCAAAGGCCTGTCGTGGTGGAGGTCACGGTGCTGCTCCGCGACCCAAGAGAGGGAGCCCAGACTCAAGAAAATGGTTCATGAAGAACCAGAGAACCCTCATCCGGAGGTGGCGACGAGAGAGCGCCAATCTGAGGGCCTCAGTAAAGGAGGTGTGGTGGAAGAGGTTCACCAGGTCATGCAGACGATTCTACCATCTGTGGTGACCGAAGTGATCAAGGCAGTTGAGAGGGAGGGAGAGAAAGTAAAGGGGTGGACCTACGGGCGAAAAAGAGATAGCCGGAGACTGAGACGGATCCGTTCAATGATGAGGAGGAGGAAGAGAGCCTGCGCCGGAGGCGACCCGAGGCTGCAACTATGGGGGTTTATGAGATGCAAGCCCCTACTTTCAATGGAAACGGCACTACGGCAGCTGCTCACCAGTGGGTACGGGAGATGGAGGCTGTCCTCGATATCAGTGAGTGCCGTGAGGATCAGAAGGTGAAATTCGCTACCCCTCCTTTGTGGACTCAGCTTTGTGCTGGTGGGACAACATTGTCCAAGCCGAGGGTAGTAGGGCCATTGGAAGAATGAGATGGCTGAGCTGAAGAAGCTAGTGATTGAGGAATTCTGTCCTCACCGAGAGATGGACAAGGTAGAAAGAGACTTCCTGTAGCTGGAGGCGGGAACGATGACACACTAGCAGTACACCACCAAATTCAATGAAATGGCGCGGTTGGTGCCCGATCAAGTGACACCATTGTCATGAAAGATTAAAAGATATATCCAGGGGTTGCCGGCGGATATCGTAGGCATATGATTGCCGCCCGGCCGAGCACTTTCAGGTCGGCAGTTGACTTGGCTGGCAGATTATACGATGAGCGCGAGGTGGTGGTGGCTGAGGTGGATAAGAAGGATGGTGGTAGTCGGAATTGAAATGGGAAACGGTTTGGACGTGGGAGAACTACTCCAAACAAGAAGGCGGCAAAGGTGGGTGATTGACGTGTGGAACATCTGGATCAGGGCGGAGGAGGTGTGACAAATGTGGAAGGGAGCATACTGGTGAGTGCAGAATGGGGATGAACATATGCTTCAAGTGTGGTCAGCCTGGCCACATCGCTAGAGACTGCAAGAAGCCGAGGGCAGAGAGCTCTGGGGCAGAGAAGAAGAAGCCGGAGGAAGGAGGGCAGAGGGCAGGTGCTAGAGCTTACACCATGACTCGGGAGGAAGCCAGAGCTGATCCCGATGTTGTGTCAGGTATGTTTCTGGTAAACCAAACTTGTGCCTCTATATTGTTTGATTCTGGTGCTAGTAGGAGTTTTATTTCTAATACTTTCTGCGCTAAGTTGCCTGTTATCAGTAGAAAGGTCAGTGCACCATTTTATGTAGAAACTGTTATTGGTAAGTCCACTAGAATTACTGATATGATAGAGGACTATGCCATAGAACTAGAAGGTCATAGGTTTGCTGCTAGGTTACATGTGATACCCCTAGGTGGATTTAATGTAGTACTAGGGATGGACTAGTTAGCAAACTATGAAGAAAACATCGTGTGTCGCAAGAAGATGATTCGATTAGTTGCATCTGATGGGAGTTTGGTTACGATTTATGGAGATCGCGTCACGACGATTCCGAAAGTGATTTTGATGGCAGTGGCGGGAAAGTGCATGAGGCGTGGATGTAGTGCCTACTTGGCCTACGTAAAGGATGCGGGCGCGCCAACACCGTAACTATCTGACGTACTAGTTGTTGTGACTTTCCGGATGTGTTCCCGGAAGACTTACACGGCATGCCACCTGATCACGAGATTGTGTTCCAAATTGACCTGATACCCGGTGCTTTACCCGTTGCCAAAGCACCGTATCGATTAGCTCCCACAGAAATGAAAGAACTCATGGAACAGTTGCAAGAGCTGCTCGATAAGGAGTTCATTAGACCGAGTATCTCTCCATGGGGTGCTCCCGTATTATTTTTGAAGAAGAAAGACAGTAGTATGAGGAGGTGTATTGACTACCGAGAGCTAAACAAGTTGACAGTGAAAAACTGATACCCCCTACCAAGAATAGACGATCTGTTTGATTAGCTCCAAGGTGCCAGTTGGTTTTCGAGGATAGATCTTCGATCTGGTTACCATAAACTAAAAGTGAAGGAGCAGGACATTCCTAAAACAGCTTTTCGCACGCGCTACGGTCACTATGAGTTCCTCGTTATGTCATTTGGAATGACCAATGCGCCAGCTGCTTTTATGGACTTGATGAATCGAGTGTGTCGACCAATGTTAGATAAATCAGTGATTGTGTTTATTGATGATATTATGATTTATTTAAGGAACAAGGAGGAGCATGCCGATCATATTCAGGAGGTGTTAGAGACCTTGAGAAGGGAGAAGTTGTATGCCAAATTCTCCAAATGCGCGTTCTGGTTACGTGAAGTTCAATTCTTGGGTCACGTGATAAACCCAGTGGGGATTTTGGTAGACCCTGCTAAGGTGGAGGGGGTGATGCAATGGAAGTCTCCAAGGACGCCATCCGAGATTTGTAGTTTCTTGGGGTTGGCGGGTTATTATCGAAGGTTCATTCAGGACTTTTCCAAGATCGCTTCTCCACTGACCAAGTTGACCCGAAAGGATGTAAAGTTTACATGGGGTCAAGCTCAAGAACAGGCGTTCGAGGAGTTAAGGTAAGGTTGACTCAAGCTCCTGTCTTGTCGTTACCCGAAGGAAGCGAGGATTTGGTAGTATACTCAGATGCTTCCTACTCGGGGTTGGGGTGTGTGTTAATGCAGAGAGGGAAGGTTATAGCCTATGCATCCCGACAGTTGAAAGTTCATGAGGTCAACTACCCTACTCATGACTTGGAGCTAGCGGCCGTGGTCTTTGCACTAATGATTTGGAGGCACTATCTGTACTGGACAAAGTGCACCATTTTCACGGTCCACAAGAGCTTGAAGTACTTCTTTGAGCAAAAGTATTTGAACATGATGCAGAGGCGATGGTTGGAGCTTATCAAGGATTATGATTGTGAGATCCATTACCATCCGAGCAAGGCCAACGTGGTGGTTGATGCTCTTAGTCGAAAGGAGAGGCCTGAGCCGATTCGGGTAAAAGCATATCAACTAATCATGACCTCTGATGTAATGAAGCAAGTCAAGGAGTTTGAAGATGAGGCATTAAAAGAAGATCATCTGAACTCTGAAAGAATGAGAGGTCTGGTTGGGAATTGAGTGAAAACACACTTGGTGTTAAAACTCAATTTGGACGGGTGTGGATTCCTCGTTTCGGGGATCTACGTGTGAGGATTATGGATGAAGCTCACAAGACTCGATACTCCATTCATCCTGGTGCCACAAAGATGTATCAAGACATGAAGAAAGATTATTGATGGTCGGGTATGAAACGTGACGTGGCGGAGTATGTGAGTAAGTGCCTTACTTGCTTGCAAGTGAAGGCGGAACATCAAAAGCCGTATGGGAAGATCCAACCATTGGATATACCGGAATGGAAGTGGGAGCACATCACCATGGATTTCATACGAAACTGCCCCGTACTCCGAAAGGATACGATGCCATATGGGTGATTGTTGACCGCTTGATGAAGAGTGCTCACTTCCTACCGATTCGCGAGAAATATTCATCCGAGAGGTTGGCTGACCTGTTCATCAAGGAGATTGTAACTCGTCATTGTGTGCTGGTGTCCATTGTGTCTGATCGTGACACCGGTTTACATCTAAATTCTGGAAGAAATTCCACGATGCTCTAGGGACGAGGTTACATATTAGCACGGCTTATCATCCCCAAACTGATGGTCAGTCAGAAAGGACCATCCAGACACTGGAAGACATGCTTCGGGCATGTGTGATTGATTTTGGGGGAAGTTGGGATGACCACTTACCATTAGCTAAATTCTCGTACAACAATAGCTATCATGCCAGCATTGGCATGCCACCATACGAGATGCTATACGGTAGGAGATGCTGAACACCCGTTTGTTGGGGTGACATTGGTCAGAAAGAGTTGGGAAACGTTGAGGTAATCGAGGCTACAACTGAGAAGATCGAAAAGATTAAGGCCTTCATGAAGGCAGCCAAAGATAGACAGAAGTCGTATGCCGATAAACGACGTAGACCAATTGAATTCTAGGTGGGTGATCGGGTTATGTTGAAGGTCTCACCTTGGAAGGGTATCATCAGATTCAGGAAGCGGGGCAAGTTGAGCCCAAGGTATATAGGCCCTTTCCGAATCATTTCTCGAGTAGGAGAGGTGGCCTATAGATTAGAGTTGCCAGATGAGTTAAGTGGAATTCACCCGACATTCCATGTATCTCATTTGAGCAAGTGCTTAGCCAATGAAGACATGATTGTTCCATTGGAGGACATTGAAGTTGATGAAAAGCTCAATTATGTGGAGCAACCAGTGGCAATCATCGATCGTAAGGAGAAGAGGCTGAGAAATAAAGTGGTTCCTCTTGTGCGTGTACAGTGGAAGCACAGGAAGGGATCCGAATCTACATGGGAAACTAAGGAGGAGATGAGGTAGCATTATCCTCATCTGTTTGAGGAATAACAGGTTTCGAGGACGAAACCTATATAAGGAAGGTGGACTTGTAACACCCGATTATTTTAAAAAAAAGACAAGAAATAAAGAATAAAAGAAAGAAAGGCAATTCAGTCCAAGTGGAGGGACTAAAAGTGTAAAAAGGACAAAAATCTTTGAAAAGTTGGTGTAAAGGTGGGCATGGCCGCCCACCCTCACTTCACATCAACATCTTCCTCGGCTTTAGAGAGAGAAAGACAAAAGGAGAGCAGAAACTCTCGGCTTGTGGAAGAAGAAGAAGAAGTGAACGAATTCAAGGTAAGAATTCGTGCTTTTTACATGTTTATGATGGGTTTTATCCCGGTTATATGCTTATGTGCTTATGTGATGTGTTTGTGCTCGGGTGTGTGCGTGTGTTTGGATGTTGTTTCTAGGTGTTTTGAACTTATAGCAAGCGGGTTAAAAAGGAAGAACACCCAAGTTGCACCAGGTGAGTTCTAGACCTCGGTTTTTACTTGTTTTCAAACATCTTGGGGCTGAAAATGTATGTAAAAGATTTTCAAATATTTGAGTATGTATGCCCGTATGTGTGTGCATGAATGAATGTGATTCTTGAATGCTTATGGTTATTCATGTTTTGAATAGCCTATTAAGTTTAGAACAGATGGATTTGATGATTTGGGTTGAAAACATACTGGAAATATGTTGAATAGAAGGTCCATGCGGCTAGATAAGTCTCATGCGCCTGAAAATGCCTTAAAAAGAATTAAGTGTAATCCATGCGCCCAAACAGTAGCCCATGCGCCTACGATTACCTTAAAAATGATTAAGTACAGCGCATGTTCCTGATCAGTGGCCCATGCGCCTGAACAGTGGCCCATGCGTCTAGAAATGTTAGCTGGGCGACTAAGTGTAGGGCCATGCGCCCCAATAGTGCCCATGCGCCCAAGTGGCCCATGCGCCTAAGTGTCCATGCGCCTGAATTAGTCATGCGTCTAAGTGTTCATACACACAAATAGTGCCCATGCGCCTGAATAGTTCATGCGCCTAAAGTGAAAATGCTTAAGTGTTGGCTGATGCGCCTATATAGTGATGAAAGCCGAACAGGGCTCATGCGCCCAAATCGTTCCCATGCGCCTAAGACTTAGAAATTTTTACAGAATTCTTCTGGGAGTCTATGCCTTAGGGTTTTGACATAGGTTGACTAAGGGCTTATTAATGATGTTGTTTCATGCATGATATGATTGCTTATGATTGTTCCTTATTATTGTTATTGCTATTATTATTACTTATAGTATGTGACTTTACGTGGTATGTTATTATCGTAACGTAAAGTATATCGTAATAATAAAGTGAAAGAGCAATAAAGAAAAGAAGAGGAACATTAATGAAAATGTTAACAAGTCTTGCAAGCTTATAGGAGGTACACGACCATGTTGTCGTTAGCTCAACTGTGCTGCAGGTTAGCTACCCTATTATGCACACATGGTCAATCAATGAGATTGGCAGGACCTTTGCAGCGTGTCCTGGGTGATTGGGTTGGCCTTGTACATAAGTACACAGAACCCTTTCGGGGGATACAGTTGACCCTTTCGGGGGATATAGTTGACCCTTTCGAGGGATATAGTTTACCCTTTCGAGGGATACAGTTGACCCTTTCGAGGGATATAGATGGCCCATCACCCGTTTTCCATCGCACATATAGTTGAGGTATTGCTCACTGGTCCATACAGAAAGTGAAACATAAAGATAAAAGTTTATAGAACAGACAAGGCCTACAGTAAAGAGAACGAACAATATTTGTTCATATAGTTGATGCCTGCTCGCATATACAGTACAGAGTTGTATTTTACAGAAAAGAGTATTTTCATATACAACGTACAAAAAGTATTTTATTACTTAAAACTAGAGCTCACTCAGCAACGCTGACTTTTATACTTTTTCAGTTGGCAGGTAATTATTGCTGAGGATGGCACGAGAGTGAAGCTACTCGGTAGGGAAAGTCTGACATCCATTCATATTTTATGTTGCTGTTGTTTTGTAATGCATATAAACAAGTCTTTTGTAAACTGTTAATGATGATGTATTTCTTAGCAACAGTGTTTTAAATGAAATGAATGGTTTTTGGTAAAATAATTCTACTGCTTAAGATTGCATAGTTATAATGTTTAATGTTTTTAATTGCTGTGAATGACCGACTGTGAGGTTCCCGGGAACGGGGCCTTATAGTAGGAGATGTCGAACACCAGTGTGTTGGGGTGATATTGGTTAGAAAGAATTAGGGAACATCGAGGTGATCGAGGCTACGACTAAGAAGCTTGAAAAAATCAAAGCCTTTATGAAGGCAACCAAAGATAGATAGAAGTCGTATGCTGATAAATGACGTAGACTGATTGAGTTCCAGGTGGGTGACATGTTATGTTGAAAGCCTCACCTTGGAAGGGTATTATTCGGTTAGAAAGCAGGACAAGTTGAGCCCGAGATACATAGGGCCTTTCCGAATCATTGCTAGAGTAGGAGAGGTGGCCTATAGATTGAAGTTACCAGATGAGTTAAATGTAATTCACCTGATGTTCCATGTATCTCATGTGAGAAAGTGTCTAGCAGACGAGGATGGTTATACCACTGGAGGATGTCGAGATAGATGAATGGCTCAATTATGTGGACCACCAGTGGCGATCATTGATCGTAAAGAGAGAAAGTTTAGGAATAATGTGGTTCCTCTTGTGCGGGTATAGTGGAAACACATAAAGGGATCTGAGTCTACATGGGAGACTAAGGAAGAGATGAGAAAGGATTACCCACAATTGTTTGAGGAATAATAGGTTTCGAGGACGAAACCTATATAAGGGGTGGACTTGTAACAAACGGTTATTTTTTAGAGTCAAAGAAAGAAGAATAAAGTGGAGAAAAAGAAAGAAAACATACATTACCCAAGTTAAGGGGTAAAAAGTGTCAAAAATGACAAAAGGTTTGAAAAGTGGGTGTAAAGTGGGCATGGCCGCCCACTCTCTTCTTACAACCCCCAAATCATTGGATTTTTAAAAAGAAAAAGTGCAGATTCGGATTCTTTGAAGAACAATAGCTGAAAAGTTGAATTAAAGGTAAGAAACTTATGGTTTTTAAGTGTTCTTAACTAGCATTGCCTCGGTTGTATGCTTATGTGTGTTATGCATGTTAGGGTGTGTGTTTTTGGTGGGTTTCTAGGTAGTTGAACTCAATTGCAAATGAGTTTGGAAGAAGCCATACTTAAGAGCTGCAAAGGTGAGTCCTAGAACCCCTTTTTTACATGTTTTACTGATTTTGGGGCTAGATATGCATGATTGTACTTTTTATAAAACTAGGGTTTCATACCCGTATGTTTGAATTTGTGTATGTTGCAGGTTTGTTGTGATGTTGGTCTATGTTCATGCTTGATGATGTTATGGTTGTGTTTCTAAGGCTAAGAAAGTGTGATTTAAGCTTAGAACATGTTAGATGGTGTTTGGGGACCGAATTATGATGGTAAGTGTGCCCTAGGCTGCTCATGCGCCCAAACAATAGTTCATACGCCTAAGTTTAGAAAAACTGCTTAAGTGTTGACAAATGCGGATGAGCATTGACAAATGCGGATGAGAAAGTCAATGCGGATGAGAAAGTCAATACGGATGAGAAAGTCAATGCGAATGAGAAAGTCAATGCGGATGAGAAAGTCAATGCGGATGAGTAAGTTCATGCGACTGAACAAATGCGGATGAAAAAATGTAGATGAGCATTGACAAATGCGGATGAGTAAAGTCAATGCAGATGAACAGAGTTAATGCGGCTGAAAAAATGCGGATGAGCATTGACAAATGCGGATGAGTAAAGTCAATGTGGATGAACAAATGTGGATGAGCATTGACAAATACGGATGTGTAAAGTCAATGCCGATGAACAAATACGGATGAGTAAAAGAAATGCGGATGAACAAAAAGGAAATGCGGATGAACAAAAAGAAATGCGGATGAACAAAAGAGTAAATGCGGATGAACACTTAGAATATTTTCTAACTTCATGGGGAAAAAGTGAACTGTAGGCTTTGACTTGGGAGGTTTCCGGGGGCTATGTAAGTTGACTTTTTGAGGTCATAGATGTTATGATGGGCATGTTATGATGTATGAATGATGCTTATGCATGATGGTATGTATGATGTATGTTATGTATGTATGATGCCTGGTATGATTATGTTGACTCTATATGTTGATGTTCCTTATTATGTATGTTTATTTTCCCATGGCTTTACGTTGAATGTTAATGAATGAAATGAAAGTATTATGTAACGTAAAGTGGAAGATAATGAAAATAGGAACATGATGAAAAAATGCATGCATTAATGAATGAAGGAAAGTAAGTAAGTCTTGCAAGCCTTGTATGTGGAAACACGCCTAATGAAGGGTGTTAGTTCAATGGTGTGTGGGTTAGCTACCCCAAAAGGATGCACACCGGGGACCGTCTTTATGACCAACCATTTGTATAGAACCTTTGTCGCTTACCCTAGATATTGTGGCCTGGCTGTTGTGCGCCATGGCGAGGGGTCTATGATAGACCTCGGCTAGTATCCGCTTTATGCATGACGGTGGGTAGAGCACATGACAATGGTACACCTGAATTTACCTTAGGTACTGTGGCCAAGCTGTTGTGCACCATTACAGGGGGTCTATGATAGACCCCCGACCCAGTACCCGCTTTATGCATGATGGTGGGGTAAAGTTCATGGTTTTTGATTGAATGAAAAGAAGTAATGATGAACGTATGAATGAAAGTAAGAAAGCCTGAATGAATGGAAGTTAATGAATGAATGATGAAGATTATAATGATATTATCTATGTGTACGTATGATGTGTGATCACATGCAAAAGTAAAAAATGGTTTTAATGAAAGTAAGTATGTTTTATTATAAACTATAACTCACTCAACAATGCTGACTTTTATGCATTTTCCAGTTGGCAGGTAAAGTTGCTAAGGATGGCATGGGGCGGCTACTTGGCTCTTTTGGATGGCATTCTTTTGTATAATGTTTTTGCATTGTAATGCGAACGAACGATATTTCGAAATGAATGATTGTATTAACTAGCAAAAGCATTTATAATGAAATGAAAATTTATTTTAATGTTCCACTGCGATCTTTTATAAAAGTTAAATGAAATTATATGTTTTATGTGTAATGATTGGCCAGCTGTAAGCGTCCCAGGAACGGGGCCTAACATAAAGTTATTGGACTTAATTTTTTTGTGTTTACTTTTACATTCCTAACAATTTTTATTTTTGTTGTTTCAGGGTTTGATTCGTTTAAGGCGTTCATTTGCTAATAGAATTACCATGAAATTGATGAAAGTGGGAACAAATCATGTCCCATATTACATTCTTAGACATAGTTTTGCAAGAGTTGTTTTTAGTTTTTGTCTTCGCAGATTAACTTTTTTGTCCTCTCATGTTTAACATATATGTAAGCAAACTTTCCTTTTGTAAATTTGATATTTAGTGTGAAGGTTCACATGTATGTAAATAGTCGTGAAATTTTAAAATTATTAATAGTTAGTTTGAGAATTTACATATATGTAATTAGTTTATATGGACTTACGTAGATCAATTTACATATAGGTAAATACATACTCATTTTAAAAAGAGGGTGATTGGTATTATAATTTACATATATGTATGTAGATGCTTATTATAAAAATTTGATGATTGGTATGAGTATTGGATCTATATAAGTTGACGTTCATATTAATATATTAGTAATTAGTCTCAAGATTTACGTATATGTATAACATTTAGAGTTATTTAAACAGGTGATACTTAAGTAATTATATTCTTAATTAGTTGAGAGATGGATTACATTTATATATTTTTAGTTCAATTCTTAACATTGTATAAATAAGTAAAAATATGAGAGAAGAGAGAGAAAAGATAACTAATTATTTGTTAGTTAATTGAGAGGGAAATAATTAATGGATTACGATCATACCCTTTTCACTTAAATTTTAATTTTAAAAATTAAAAAAATAATGAGTGGTGTAGATTGATTCTTCAGTTCTTATAAAATAAAGTTCTACAAAGAAACCTAAACCTATATATATATACATATATGTATACATATATATATATGTATATATATATATACATACATATATATGTAATATGTATATACATATATATGGTATATATGTATATATTGAGGCCGATTTTGGGTGATTCTACCTAACAAGAAAGGGTGTTGCCATCAAGCTTGGGGTATACTAGCTTGAGGAGTCCCCATTGGAGTCTTGGCCAAAAGAACAGCATCAAAACCCCATTTTGGTCGACATTTGCTGCTGGAACAAGGTAGTTGTCACAGCTTGTTCTAGCTGTGATTTTATGTACGGTTTTGTATGTTCTAGCTTGTTCATTCACATACATGATCCTTTTGTTTGGGTTTGCATTTCTACAATTGAATGGACACTAAGAACATGAAATATTCAGCTTATAAATTGGTTAAAGCTATATATATGTCCGCTGCGTTTTTCTGAAAGATTAAATGGTTAAACATTGATTTTGTGTTCTTGCAAACCCTACAATGGCATCTAGAGCGGTTATGTGGATGACTTGCTAGTGTTGTTCTTTAAAATTGGTTTTAAAGGATGTTTATAGACATATTTTAGGCTGTTTTGGGCTGTTATTGTTTGGTTGAATGATTCCCCAACTTTCAAGGTCATATCACACATGCTAGTGATTAGATCTTGAAAGATACATATCTTGATGTGTTGATTGTTTGGACAATATTTAAAACCAAAAATTTCAGTTTATGTTGGCTGAAATTTGGTGGTTTTAAAAGGGGTTTCATTAGATGTTTGATGTTATGATCATTGGATGATAAAGTGCATAACCTAGCCATTGACCTTGTGATGTTTGGATGCTTGTGTTGGTTGTATTCATTCATTCAATTTGGTTGTAATTTTGTTTCAATTTGGTTGTAATTATTCATTCATTTGGGTTTGTAATAGATTAGGTGCATTTCTTTTATTAGAAAAATGTATTAGGATACAATTTTGTAAAAGGAAGATGCACAAGTTCAAGACCGAAGATGGACATCAAAGACATGGAACTTGAAGCATATGGATGCAAGTTCTAGTGCGTCCAAGATGACCTACCTTTTGTGATGTTTTCAACCTAGAATTGACCTTATGACAACACTTGTGATGGCAAACAAGTGTTGTCAACTTAGTAGCTATGGTTATGCACTCATGTTTGTATATATATGCTTGTTTGATTGTTTGTTGTTTGATTGTTTGATTTGTTTTTGAATATTCATCACAACTCATTAACAAACTTAACAAGCTGAAAATGTTGGTTCTTTAAAGTTAATAAAAGTTATTAAAATGGTTTAATGATTTAAGATTAAAATTGGTTTTAATCTAAGAACCATAGAGTACCTTGTATTTGAAAGCATACAAATACAAGTACATAGAGTTTTCCTAACTAGAATTAAGAAATCTCTAAAATTTTTTTTTAAAATAAAAACGAGATCAACACCGTCCTTTTACACAACACTTGAGTCACTTGGGAACTCTTAGTGGGATAAAGGTCACCTAACCATTTTGAGGAACTTGTGATTTGAGGTGAGAATGCCTTACTTGTGGGATGAAGGTCACCTAACCATTTGTTTTGGCAAACTCACACGTGGGTGTAAGTAGGATGTCTTGATTTGCAAACCATGTTAAATGGATCACCTACAATGTGGTTTCCAAATGGTGTTGATGGGATTTACATGCCGACTTTACATATGATGTTCAAGAGTCGATCCCATACCTCTAGAAGTTGCAAATGGTTGCAACCGTCAATCGTTGACCACCTTATTAATTTAAATCGTGGGATAAAGGTCACCTAACCACAATTCAAATGTAATGTTGGGTTCTAGATTTTAATATATAATTGACCTTAATAGGCATTAATTATTAAAATTGATAATATCGAAAATACTAAATAAAACTTTGTTAAAATTTTGTAGATGGCCTCTAATAATGATAATTCCGATAACTCTTCCGCGTCCAACCAATCTTTACGAGCGATCCTCCAAAAGAACGTCTAAACCATAACAACTTCATCGATTGGTATCGAAACTTGAGATTGTTCTCAAGCAAGAGAGACGATCGTATGTTTTAGACGACCCTGTCCCCGATCAACCTAGCGAGGATGATGAGGAGGCCTTTAATGATTGGCTGAAGTACACTGAGGACTCCGTCCAAGTGTCTTGTCTCATGCTAGCGAGCATGACTCCGGATCTCCAAAAGGAGTATGAACACCACGGGGCTTATGACATGATAACCCAGCTGAAGGAAACGTTCCAACAGCAAGCGAGGGTTGAGCGTTTCGAAACGGTTCGAGCACTCCATGCATGTCGTATGGACGACAACCAATCTGTTTCATCTTATGTACTTAAGATGAAAAGTCATATTGACCGCCTCGAGAGGCTTAATTGTCCCGTCTCGAAGGAATTGGCCACGGATTTGATCCTCAATGGCCTTACCAAAAGGTTCGAGACATTCGTGTTGAACTACAACATGAATGCATGGGACAAAAGCATTGGTGAACTTCACTCGATGCTCAAAACGGCCGAGGCGGCCATGGGTAAAAGGGTTTTACCCGTTCTCACCATCAATGAAGGTGGGAACAATAAAAGGCCTCGTCCCGCACCCAAGGCAAAGGTTGCCAAGGGTAAGGGACCTACTTGGGAAAAGGGAAAGGGGTGGCAAGGGTGCCTCCCAAACCACAAGAGAAGAAGCAAAAGGTTGCTACTAATGACCCATGCTTCAAGTGTGGGGAGATTGGACATTGGGCAAGGAATTGTCCTGTCCATCTCCAAGAGTTGAAAGCGAAGAGGGATGCCGGGCAGACCTCAGGTACAATATACATGATTCATATTGATCTCAATGTACATCTTCTAACACAATGGGTATTGGATACCGGATGTGGAACTCACATTTGCAATTTGTTGCAGGGGTTCACAAGAAGTAGGACTTCAAACAAGGGGATGTTAGCCTCTTCATGGGAAATGGAACTAAAGTCTTAGTTGAAGCTCGTGGAGACTACATCCTAAGACTTCCAAGTGGTTTGGAAGTTATTTTGAAGAATGTTTTGTATGCTCCTAGTTTGACTAGGAACATTATTTCTGTATCCCAATTAAGACATTATGATTATGTATTATCTTTTATTGAAAATGATATTCATGTTTCTTTAAATGGTATGTTCTATTTTAAAGCTATTCAATTAATGGTATTTATGAATTGGTTCATGAAAATACTTTAAATAGTTCATTGTACCAAACTAACACCAAGAAACTCAAGATGGACTTGAGTGATACCTATCTTTGGCATTGTCGTCTTGGTCATATAAACAAGAAACGTTTACAAACACTTCAAAAGAATGGTCTTTTAAAAACAAATGAATGTGATTCATTTGATGTTTGTGAATCTTGTTTACAAGGTAAGATGACTAAGGCACCCTTTAGTGGAACTACCGAAAGGGCAAAAGATTTATTAGGAATCATACATTCGGATGTATGTGGTCCTTTAAGCCAATGACTAGGAATGGTGAAAGATACTTCATTACCTTTACCGACGACTATAGTCGCTATGGGTATGTGTACTTATTGAGGCACAAAGATGAAGCTTTTGAAATATTCAAAACCTTCAAGAATGAAGTAGAAAATCAACTCAATAAGTCAATTAAAATTCTTCGTACCGATAGAGGAGGTGAGTACCTTAGTGATGCCTTTCAAAATCATCTTAGGAGTTGTGGGATTGTCTCACAACTCACTCCACCTGGAACACCACAACATAATGGTGTGTCTGAGAGGAGGAATCGAACTTATTGGATATGGTCCGATCTATGATGGCTAGAAGCACATTACCTCTATCATTTTGGGGTTTCGCTCTGCTCTCCGCGGCCCGTATTCTAAATATGGCCCCAACCAAAAAGGTAGAAAGGACACCTTTTGAGATATGGCATGGAAGAGTTCCATCCCTATCGTACTTAAGGGTTTGGGTTGTGAGGCTTATGTTAAGACTCCCACCCTAAACAAATTGGATGTCCGATCCACCAAGTGTATCTTTATGGATATCCTAGAGATTCTATGGGATATTATTTCTATGATCCAATGGAACAAAAGGTGTTTGTTGCCAGAAAGGGTGAGTTCTTAGAAGCAAAGTTCCTTATGGAAGGAGCTAGCAGTAGAACAGTGGATCTTGAGGAAGATCAAGAACCACAGCCCGATGCGCGTTTGGTTGAAACTAGCACTCAACATGAGGATGTTGAGGATGATCAAGTGGTTGATCAATACACACAACACGTTCGCAGAAGTGGTAGGACTAGTAATCCACCAGAAAAATATGGATTTTTCATGGATGGATGCTATGTGATAGATTCTGATGAACCAACCACATACCATGATGCAATGTCCAATTCGGATTGTGACAAATGGCTAGAAGCCATGAACGTTGAGATGCAATCCATGTATGACAACCAAGTTGGGAACTTGTAGTACCACCTCTTAATTCCAAGGTAGTTGGAAGTAAGTGGGTTTTTAAGAAGAAAACGGATATGCATGGAAACTTGGATACTTATAAAGCTAGACTTGTAGCAAAAGGTTTCACTCAAACTCAAGGGGTTGATTATGATGAAACCTTCTCACCTGTTGCGATGCTAAAGTCTATAAGGATATGTTTGCCATAGCTGCTCATTATGATTATGAGATTTGGCAAATGGATGTCAAAACCGCTTTCCTAAATGGATATCTTGAGGAAGATGTCTATATGGTTCAGCCTGAAGGTTTTGTCGATCCAATACATCCTAATAAAGTATGCAAGTTAAAGAAATCAATTTATGGATTAAAACAAGCATCGAGAAGCTGGAATCACCGTTTGATGAGGAAGTAAAGAAATTTGGTTTCATCAAAAACGCTGATGAGGCTTGTGTGTATAAGAAGGCTAGTGGGAGCACAATAACTTTCCTAGTATTGTATGTTGATGACATACTACTATTTGGAATGACATTCCAACCTTGGAAGGTGTAAAAACCTGGCTTGGAAGTTGTTTTTCCATCAAGGATCTTGGTGAAGCCGCCTATATTCTGGAATAAAGATCTAGGGATAGATCAAGGCGGTTGATTGGTTTGAATCAAAGTGCATACATTGATAAAATCTTGAAAAGGTTCAAGATGGAAAACTCTAAGAAAGGTACCGTACCTATTCAAAGAGGAACGATGTTGAGTACGACTCAATGTCCAAGCTCAAAGGATGAGCAAGATAAAATGAAGGCAATCCCATACGCATCTGCTATTGGATCCATCATGTATGCAATGATATGCACTCGACCGGACGTGTCATACGCCTTAAGTATGACAAGCCGTTACCAACAAAATCCTGGAAACAGTCATTGGATGGCTGTTAAGAACATACTTAAGTACCTAAGGAGGACAAGAGATATGTTCCTAATCTATGGATCTGGTGACGAGGAGAGCTCGTTGTAAAAGGTTACACGGATGCGAGTTTCCAAACCGATCGTGATGATTCACGGTCTCAATCGGGATACATTTTCATTCTGAATGGAGGAGCTGTCTCTTGGAAGAGCTCCAACAGGATGTGGTGGCTCTGTCAACTACAGAATCAGAATACGTCGCCGCCTCATTGGCAGCCCAAGAAGCTGCATGGTTGAAGAAATTCATTGCCGATCTAGGGGTTGTCCCTCCATTCAGGACCCCTAGAGATTTTGTGACAACGAGGGTGCGATTGCTCAAATCAAGGAACCTCGTGCTCATCAAAAGACTAGGCACATTGAGCGGAGATTCAACTACATACGAGATGAAGTTGAAAAGGGAAAGATATGTATTCGCAAAGTTCACACGGATCAAAACGTTGCGGATCCTCTCACGAAGCTCCTTGAAAAGGCAAAGCATGAAGGTCATACTTGTGCCATGGGACTTCGATATTCTAGTGATTGGATTTGATCTGTAAATTTTGTATTTGGATATGTGGAACTTTCTATTTTTGAATAAAGTTATTTGGTTATAATGTTTCAAATAATATTCCATTTTAGCATGTTTAATCCATGAGTAAAATGTTTACTCTAAATGTCCGTAGTCGTTCATACTTGTGGGAACAAGTTTGAAGGTAAGACTATTATGAACTTGGATTGGTTGATATTCATAAGGATGAATATAGAGCAATGGGTTGCTACCAAAGTTCATAGATATTTGTGGGATACAAATATTGGACTAACCCGCATCTCAAATTTTACTACATGGAATCTTATTGATTGATCATAAGTAATTTGAGTAAAGGCGAATATCATTTGGTATCCTCCGACCTGAGATACATATTGGGTTTTGATATTCACCAAGTGTTACACCTTGAGCTCTTCTTCACTATCCTGAAATAGTGGAAAGTACATAAGGGTATATTCAGGTATGACACGAGGTGTCTGTGAGAAACATATGTAGTCAAGATGGAATTTGTTCCTCTTATTCGTTGAGAGTTAGATGTCTAAGGCCTGATAAGTTAAATCAACAAGAAATGATCATTCTGTGTTCTTGGATTTAACATGACATCTGAAACAAAAGGATAGATGTTTGATTCACCTAGATCATTTCAAGTAGGGTACTTGAAAGAGATGATGTTATTGAATGGCTACAAGTCATGCGTATTAAGGGTAGTGAACCGTTGTTAGGCGGTATTTACTGCTTACATCAATCTTCTATGAATCTTGGGCAAGTGGGAGATTGTGGATTCTGTGTGCCCAAGACACTTAGAATATTGATGTGGTTAGTACGTTATGATCCAAGTCGGGTTATACCCAATAACAAGTTTGGCAAACACCAATTAAATATTTAATTGATGATGTGATCATGCAATTAAATATTTACACCAATTTAGAAAAGGGTTTCTAAATAAGTTGCATGTGAGTGGGAACAACAACTTATAGGATAATTTGTTCAAACAATATATTATTTGAAGTGTTGTTTAATTAGTTAAATGACATCAAATAATAGTGGGAATTACAACTTATAAATTAATGGTTAATTGTATAAGTATGTAAATACATATATATATATTGTACATACAAATTATTATATGTCTAGTTCACAAGACATGTTAATGTGTGATAATCAAATGAAGGGTTTTTTTTTAAATGTTTCGGCCGCCCTCCCTTGGTTCCCCATTGGACCAAACTTGCTTTGGACACCCACACACACTTAATTCTTGTCTTGAACACTCCACAAGTGTGTACCACAGATTTTACATGCAAGAGGCTGCTCTCTCTCTCTCTCTCTCAACCTTACGGTTCTAACAAGAAAGGGGAAGAGTTTTGAGGCCGATTTTGGGTGATTCTACCTAACAAGAAAGGGTGTTGCCATCAAGCTTGGGGTATACTAGCTTGAGGAGTCCTCCATTGGAGTCTTGGCCAAAAGAACAAGCATCAAAACCCATTTTGGTCGACATTTGCTGCTGGAACAAGGTAGTTGTCACAGCTTGTTCTAGCTGTGATTTTATGTACGGTTTTGTATGTTCTTAGCTTGTTTCATTCACATACATGATCCTTTTGTTTGGGTTTGCATTTCTACAATTGAATGGACACTAAGAACATGAAATATTCAGCTTATAAATTGGTTTTAAAGCTATATATATGTCCGCTGCGTTTTTCTGAAATTAAATGGTTAAACATTGATTTTGGTTCTTGCAAACCCTACATATATATACATATATATCTAATAGGGGAGGAATCAAATGAAAACTAGTTTTTTGTGAGACTCTAGTAACCAATCTCAACCACTAGGTTTCAATGACAAAATGTAATTAACAAAAACATATTTAAAAAATTTATAAA
Organism: Flaveria trinervia; assembly: GCA_025506515.1. Classification (NCBI taxonomy): domain Eukaryota; kingdom Viridiplantae; phylum Streptophyta; class Magnoliopsida; order Asterales; family Asteraceae; genus Flaveria; species Flaveria trinervia. The sequence continues at coordinate 49,282,442 of CM046450.1, forward strand.
TAAAAAAATAACATAAAAATCAAAATTAAAAACACAAAAATGTTCCCCAACTTTCCTCTCATAAAAAAAAAATTATAAAAAAAATCCCGTTTTTTTAACGAAATTCGTTTTACACATGTGTAAATCGGATTTACACGTGTAAATCCAGTACTACACATGTGTATAACTAGATTTACACATATGTAAATAACGGATTGACGATTTTTTTAGAAAAGTATATCAATATGGTAGGCGTTGGAAAGATTAAAAAATACTTAATTTATGGTGATTTTTTTTTGAAAAAATGATGTCGTGAAAAAAGTTATGAGAGTTAAAAAAAAGAGGAAAATAACATGTGATTTGCATGTGATAAAAAATGAGTGGCTGAGATTGTTTCCTAGAGTTTTCACAAAAACAGATGGTTCTCATTTGAACCCTCCCCTATATATATATATATGTACATATATACATACATACATACATCTATATATATATGTATTACTTACATACATACATATATATATATATATATATATATATATATATATATATATATATATATATATATTAAATATATCAAGAGGCTGATGCAACCCAAATATCCAAAGTCTATCCTATATGCTGCATAAGTGCATTGAAGAAGAATGCTTCGGAAGTTTCACACATGCAACAAAAATATTCTTAGTGTGAAATCTTTCGAAGCTTCAGAGACAAAGTCTTTCGAAGCTTAACTCTTGAAGACTGATTTCTTCCGAAGACTTTTAACAAAATGCTTAATCTGATGTACTTTTCCATAAAGTTGGACCCCTTTCCGCTACACCTCTGTAAAGTCACCAACTTACATGAGTTGGTGAAAAGGTCCATGCTTTTGGTAACTGTACATTGAGGTCTTGAGTTTGTAACTTTCTACTTCATGTACTTTATCCTTTTTGTAATAGATAAAGATGTAAGCTATGGCATGTCATAGTCACAAAGTCAAAAATGCAATCTGCCTTTTTGACTTTATAATTGATTTTGTTTTGTGTCTAGTCAATTGTATCCAGCTGGCCTTGAAAGTATGGCCGATTGTAGGATGTAGTATAAGTATATCATGTTCTTGTAACTTTCCTTTATGCTTTGTAACACTTGTAATAGAACTTGAGAAAGCAATATGCTAAATCAATATTTCAGATTCATTGAGCTTGGATCTTAGGATTCATCTCGTTTAGATCTAGAAATCAAAATTAAGATGGGTGGACATGTGTGAATCAACCAACAAATAGGTGGATAATAATAATTTTATGATTTCATTGATGTTGATAAACAAATTATAATGATAATCATAGATGGCTAGTGAAATCAAACCCACCCAAAGGAGAGGCTTTCTCCTTGGATGGTGATTTACACCATGATAAACACACACACAAAAGCCACCCTTGCAAAAATGCACTAGTGGGTCTATTTATACTAATATTACAACATGACCTAATTTTGACTTTCTAATTGTCTTGATGTTGACTTAGTCATGTTGAATTGTCTTGTTTTGTTGTAATCAACTTGGTCTCTGAACTCGTACAATGAGATCTTTAGTCGTCTGTAATTATGATTTGGTAAGCTTCATTTTATTCCATTGTTGATCCCCAACACAATATACTGCATTCTTGAAAACCATACACTTGTGTATCTTGTTCTCTTGTTTTGTGTCTTACTAAATTACTTGTGTTCTTAGTATCATATATTATGGTTAATCCAGTTAACTATTGATTAAGTTTAGTTACTCTTCTCTTTGTGTTGTTGTGTCGTATTTGACCACCCTTCAACGGTCCTACATTTGGTATCAGAGCTTTCCAAGCTCTTGATATAAGATCTCACCATCTTAAGATCCATCTCACACACAAATACTCAACTTTTCAAATGGCAGCCATTTCCAAAACTGATATGGAAACTGGAACCATAAACAAGTCCCCACTGATCACTCTTGATGACTTTGACACCTGCTGCCTGAGAATGGAAGGTTTCATCAGGTCTCTAGACTCAAGAATGTGGGAGTCTGTTGAGAATGGACCTTACATACCAAATACCCCTTCTGCTACTAGTGTTGGTATGATCCCCAAGGCTGTGGCAAACTACTCTGATGATGACAGAAGAGAGTAGATTAATAGAAAAGCCATGACAGCCCTTCAGACTGCTCTTCCAAACTCTATATATAGAGGTTTCAAGAAATGAAAAATAGCTAAACAGTTGTGGGATGCATTGAAACTAATGTATGAGGGTTCCTCTGAAGCTAGGGAGAACAAGAAGGATCTCCTAAAGCAGTAGTTTGAAAACTTCACCTTCAAAACAGGTGAAACCATGACTTAGCAATACTTCAGGTATGTTAAGATTGTGGATACCCTTGTGGATGGAGGAGTTCCTCTTGAGAACAAGGACATTGTAAGGAAGTTTATTTCCTCACTTCCTAGGCAATGGACACACTACTGTGTGGTGATCAAGAGGACTGAGAATCTCAAAACTCTCACTCTGACAGAGTTATATGGGATTCTTAGTGGCTACCAGATGGAGATGAACAAGCAAGGTTCATCTGGCAACTCCAACAGTCACATGGGTTCAGCCCTGCATGCGGTTGAAAGGGATAGCATAGAACCCCAACATCATCTCACATCTGACAACTCACCAGAGGACCCTTTCATCACCTTCCCAAAGACACCAAGGGAGAACTACACTCAAGGAATCCCATTCCAAGAGACAAGTTCTTCTCAAGCCTTTGTGCCCGAAAGTTGTGGCAGCTTTCTTTTCACTCTTGCAAACATGGACTATATCCATCCAGATGATTTGGAGTAATGGAGATAGTCCAGTAGATGGCTCTTCTTAATTATAGAGCCGAGAAGTTCTATAAGCGGACTGGAAGGAAGTTTTAAAGCAATGCAACCAGTGGAAAGTTTGGCCTGGACAAAGGCAAAGTCAAGTGTTACAACTGTAACTTGATGGACCACTTTTCTAGGGACTGTAAGGCACCTAGAACAAATGGTTGCCAAACACCGTCCTGACGTAACTACACTAAAAAAGCTCCCTAGAATGAGAAGCCAAAGCAGTAGGCTGTTGTTGCCGTTGAAGATGGAGGCTTTGACTGGAGCTTTCAGGTGGAAGATGATTCCCCAAACCAAGCACTGATTGCAGATCATGATGAAGCCAAGGTATTGGAACATCTCTGTACCCCTTAATGCATTGCTAAAGTTAACAGATATAGGTCCTATAACTTGGAGATGAGTTTTGACCTTGAGTCCTTAGACATTTTAAAAGCTGATTTTAGGAAACCTGAAAATGATTATAAACTGAAGATAGAGGACTTTGAGAAAACTATTTTAGTTCTAAAACATGAGCATACAGATTTTATGACTTAAATCAAGGATCTCATAACTAAGCTGATTAAGTGCTAGGCTGAGCTTGTGATCAGCAAAGCCAGGGCAGACAAGTGTGTTCTTGAAGAAAAGACCTTCAAGAACATGATATCCTCATCCCTATACAACAAAGTGTGCTATCCAAACAAACAGGGACTAGGATCAAATAAGATAGCTCCTCCACACACAATCTTGTCTGTAAGATCACCTAGGTGTGAAACTTGTGAATATGAGCTTCCTATCATAGATCATTGAGTGAAGAGGATGAAGAAGTGATAGTGAAGAATTCCCCTGAGAAGAGTGAAGAGGAGGATTCTAAGAAGGGACACTATCCTTTTAAGGAGAAGAAGAAGACTGTGATGACCAAGTCAATAAGAAAGAACTTGATCAGAAAGAGCAAAAGGAAAGCAAGGAAGGCTCAAGAGATCAAGGCTACTTTCAACTCTAAGCAAAAGTAAGTTTTTATCTTTGAAGGGTTTAAAGTATTAAAGACTGAAGACATCACCCTAAACTCTTCTACTAAGAGTTCTGGTTCATGTTCAAATCATCTCAGTACTAGAAGAAGGTGATCTGTTGTGTATCACTGCTACAAAACCTAGACCGTCCAACTCCAAGAACGGTCATAAGCTCGAAAGGACTGTCTCAGGAGCTACAAAGATGAGGGTGGAGAAGGGATATGATCAAAGTCAGTCTTATTCCCAGCAGAAGGCTCTTGGGAAGAAGAAAATGGAGTGTGTCATCTGTGAAAGTACTGCAAATCTTGATAAGGATTGTCCATACAATCCTAAAGGTACACTTCATATGACCAAGACAAAGACTTCCAAGAGTTCCAAGAAGATTCAAGCTTCGGAAGCTCCAAATCTAAGAAGAAGGCAAGTGGAAAATTGCCTTCGGAAGAAAAGTTGGTCTCGGAAGGAAGATATACTTCCGAAGCACTGAAGTCTGCCACAATGTTAGTAGAATCTTCCGAAGGTCCAGTCATCAAAACTTCCGAAGTATCAAAAGCTTCTGAAGTGTTGAAGTTCAAGTCCAAAACTCCAAAGCTGGTGTGGAAGTCTAAGAAAGACCAAGTGACTGAGAATTTTCCATCAACAACAGCTCAAGATCCTCCAAGCATAAGTATAGAATCTATTACTATTGCATTACCTTCTGTTTCACTTAGTGAGCCCAAGAAAAGTAAGGCTTGGGTTTCCAAATGTAACTAATCATTTTCTTTGTGCAGGGACAACTCAAAACAAACAAGAATGTATGGATCATTGACAATGGTTGTTCCAGGCACATGACCGGTAATAGGTCACTACTCCTGAACTTTGAAAGGATTGATGGAGGACCAGTTGCTTTTGGAGGAGATGAAGGTGGTTATATTTGGGGAAGGGGCGAGGTCACAAATGGTAAGCTCAGCATTGAAAAGGAAAACTTTTTCAAGGAGCTCAGGTACAATCTTCTGAGTGTAACCTAATTTTGTGATCAGAGTCATAACATGCTCTTTACTGAGCATAAGTGCATTGTTCACAAACCCGGGATGATTATTCCTCATGAGCATATCCTGTTTAGAGCCCCCAGGAAAGGGAACATGTACAAGATGGACTTGCAAGAAACATCTCCCTCTGGAGAAGTTTCATGCTTTCTGTCTAAAGCCAATAGTGATGAGTCTTTCCTATGGCATAAAAGAATGTGCCATGTAGACTTTAAGAACATGAATAAACTTATTAAGAGTGATTTGGTAACTGGAATGCCAAAGAAAGAGTTTACAAGTGATGACCATTTTGTTGCATTCCTAAAAGGTAAGCAACATAAGGTATCTCACAAGCCTAAGGAAAGAAACTCCATCACTACAACCCTACACTTGTTACATATGGATGTCTTTGGCCACATCAGTGTAATGAGTCTAGGAAGGACCTCTTACTGTTTAGTGATCATAGATGACTTTACAAGATTCACTTGGGTCTTTTTCATTAGAACTAAAGATGCGTCTCTTGAGATTCTGAAGAATTTCATCCTAAAGATTGAGAATCAATTTGATCACAAGGTCAAAATCATAAGATGTGATCAAGGAACTGAATTCAAGAACCAAATCCTTGATATATTTTTTGATGAAAAGGGTATATCAAGACAATATAGTGCTCACAGGACTCCTCAACAAAATGGTGTTGCTAAAAGGAGAAACATGACACTGATTAAAGCTACAAGAGCCATGTTGTCTGACTCTAAGCTGCCCATCACCTTCTAGGCATAGGTAGTCAATACTGCCTACTATGTCCAGAACAGAGTTTTAATGGTTAAGACTCATCACAAGACTCCTTATGAACTTTGGCACAAGAGGACACATTTCATTGGTTTTCTCAGGTCATTTGGATGTCTTTTCACCATCTTGAATACCAAAGATCAAATTGCCAAATTTGATGAGAAATCAGATGATGGACACTTTATTGGATACTCTTCCTAAGCTAAGGTTTACAGAGTATACAATCTCAGAACTAGAATTGTTGAGGAGTCAACCAATGTGACTTTCAATGAACACACACCCTGTGTGGTTGGTTCTGGTCCTGATTGGCCATTTGATCTTGATTTAGTTACCAACAATTTGTAATAAATCTTGTGAGACTATTTCAAGATCTGCAGAAAGTTCAAATACAGGTGATCCTAATCCAAGATTTGAGCTGAGAAGACCTTCAAGTAACACATCTTCAGCTCTAGTTGGAACTACTTCTGCACATTAGGTTTCTATCAGCATTACAATAACAAACTCAACTGATACATATGGGATGCCTTCAAATTCCAGCTTAGAGGCTCCACAACTAGATAGAGATGCCTCACATGTAGAAGAAAACAATGGAGGTGGTGACAGTGATCAGGAGTTTCTTCATGCTGATAACCACTCCATAGATGACAACATTAATGATGTAACAAACTCATTGGATCAAGTTTATTTTCATAAGTGTGTGATGTGGTGGGTGAAACATGTATGCTAGATCTAAATTTCTCTAATTTAGATCTTTCTCAACAACTTGTTGTGATCCCTCAGCTAAGGATCCACAAGTCTCACCCTACCATAAACATCATTGGAGATATTGTCACAGGGGTAAGAACAAGAGGACAAACCCATGAAGCAAATATTTCTTTTCACTCTTTTTTCTTATCCCAGATAGAGTCAAAGAAAGTTGATGAGGCTCTAAAGGATGAAAGTTGGGTTGAAGCTATGCAACAAGAGCTGCTTCAATTCAAAAGGAAGAAAGTTTGGAACCTTTGTCCTCTTCCTCATAGGAAGACTACCATTGGAACCAAATGGGCGTTTAGGAACAAGAAGGTCGATAGAGGCATTATCATCAAGAACAAAGCTAGACTAGTTGTTCAAGGGTACACACAAGAAGAAGGGATTGACTACATTGATGTCTTTGCTCCTGTAGCAAGACTGGAAGCTGTGAGGATATTCCTAGCATTTGCTGCATCCAAGAACTTCAAGGTCTATCAACTTGATGTAAAGTGTGCTTTTCTTTATGGAGTGATTGATGAAGAGGTGTATGTCAAATAGCCACCAAGTTTTATAGATCCTAATCATCCTGATTATGTCTGAAAGCTTGACAAAACACTTTATGGGCTGGATCAGGCACCCAGGAAGTGGTATGAAATACTATCTTAGTATCTTTGCAAGCATGGATACATGAGAGGTACTATAGATGGAACTCTCTTCATCAAAGGACAGGGAAATGACATATTGCTAGTCCAAGTATATATGGATGACATCATTTTTGGTTTAAGTAATCCAAAGCTCTGCAAAGACTTTGAGAAGTTGATGAAGGACAAATTTGAACTGAGTGCCATGGGGGAACTCAATTTCTTTCTAGGAATTCAAGTGAAGCAAGTTGAAGATGACATCTTCATTAGTCATTCAAAGCAAGTTGAACATGACTGATTGTAAGATTGCTAAGACACCTATAGCAAGAGACCACTCCCTTGGACATGATCATGAAGGGGAGTGTGTAGATGAACAATTATATAGGGCTATGATTGGGTCTTTTATGTATCTTACAGCTAGCAGGTCTGATATCATGTTTGCTACATGTATTTGTGCAAGATATCAAGCCAACCCTAAGATATCTCACCTCATCACTATGAAGAGGATTCTAAGATACCTCAAAGGTGCTTCAACACTTGGTTTATGGTATCCTAAAAATCCTGACTTCAATTTGTATGTTTTATACATAATGATTATGGTGGTTGCAACATGACTGCAAAGTCTACATCTGGGGGATGTCAGTTTCTTGGTGGAAGGGTTGTCTCATGGCAATGCAAGAAACAATCATGTGTCTCTGCATCAATTGCTGAAGCTGAATACATTGTTGCGGCAAGCTTCTGTGCTCAAGTGCTTTTGATTCAGAATCAGATGCTGGACTATGGGTTACACTTCAAGGAGACTCCTATTCACATAGACAACAACAGTGCTATCTCTATCACAGAAAATCCTGTGCAGCATTTAAGGACTAAACACATCAATATTAGGTATCCTTTAATAATAGATAATATGAAAAGGGATTAATTAAACTTGTCAAAGTTCACACAAATGAACAATACGCTGATCTGTTTACAAAAGCTTTTGATGAACAGAGATTCAAATATTTGATATCAGCTATTAAGATGATCAACTTCGAGTAGGTTCTTCTTAAAACTAATTCCTATTATTTCTTAAAATCTGTGTCCTAAGTTGTCTAGTTCATTACTTTCATAAGCTCTTGTTTTCTTTGGATGAAAATCATTTTGAAGACTCTCCTTGGATTTTTGAACATTTTTTTATCCTTCGGAAGATCTGTTTTTATCTTCGGAAGAAAATCATGCCATCAAAACAAATAATTGTCTAAGAAATTTTAACTTTGGAAGAAATTTCTTAAATATCTTCCGAAGCTTAAATGCTTATCTCAGACACTTATATGTTTTCAAGGACCATTTTCTTCCGAAGCAAATTAACTCTCGGAAGCTTTGTTCTTCTGTGAACAAAGCATTCAAGTCTTAATTTTTCTTCCGGAGCAAAATTTTCAAAACTCTTAGGAAATTCTTTCGAAGTCATTTTAGCTTCGGAAACTTTTTCATTAAAACTTTCGAAGATAATTTACCTTCGGAAGATTTTGACTTCCAAGAAAACTACTTTTTGAACAAAGTAAACTATTTTTTCAGAGGTGGGACTGGCATCCAGATTTCAAAGTTTATCCTCTTTCCTTAAACTTTATCTGAAATCCTTCTTCACATATAAAACCAACGGTTTCCCCTCTTTCTATCATTTGCTTCTTCCTCCTGACCTAAAACCAAATTTCTCTCTGAAATTTCTTTCTTCTTTCTTTCTTCATCCTTAAGATACCTCACAATGGCAAACCCTCTTTACAGAAATGATCCAAACTTTACCATGTAGTTGTACAGACAACATAATCAGGTTGCTCTATTATGCTCTGAGAAAGATCCTCATTTCTCAGAGGTTTGCCGTTTCTTAGCTTTGTCAAACTACTTCACATCCCTAACCACTGATCCTCCACTCTTTGAGGATCATCTGCTAGAATTCTGGAAGACCTGCCAAGAGGTCATAATGGACGGGGAGAAGGCCTGTCTGCCACAGTGCAGGGGAGAACAATCTTCATCATTTCGGCCATCATAAACATGCATCTTCAGCTGGATGATGAAGAAGGTGAGATGTTCTTTCCCAAAGAGGTTGTCAACCAATTCTTTGAGCAGATGGGATATGAGGGAGATTTCTCTGCAAAGACCTTTAGGAAAGGGAATGTCTCATCCAAATGGAAATTCTTGCTCCATGTGGTTATCCACAGCTTATCAAACAAGCATGGTGGATGGGACCAGATTCTTGAGGATTTCTCCTTCATAGTCCATAGGATGGTTTAGGGAGTCAGTTCAGCTACTGTCAGTTTGTATATACTAACTTGCTTGCAAACTTGGACTCATTGGAGTATTACATGTTCCCTAGATATGTCCAATACATTCTTAACTATGACCTGGGCTCATAAGGGGAACAAGTAACATTCTTAAACTGGGACAGATAAAGCCCGACATCTTTAAAATATTGAGAAAGCCCACTGTTGGGTTCTCTGGGTTAGAAACAACCCTGGTCCTGAAAATGTTAGAGCTCATTGCTCAAGGTGACAACCTAGCAGCACCATCTAGTGTTAAACCCACACCTTCTACATCCCAACCATCTAAACAGCCACAAATCACCCTCACCTACCAAAGAAAATCCAAACAAACCCCCTACTTAGGCTATTCAGTCTGTGTAGGTCCCTTTACACTCACCCATATAGGAAGAAGTGGACACTAGAGCTCCCACATCTCCTGATAAGCAGACCACTCCCATCTCTTCAAGGATCAGTGCTGAGGTTCCTCATGCTCAGCCTGATGAGCTCATAAGCCAAACTGTCTTAAGCCATAAATCTAAGTCTCAACGCTCAAGTGATCAACCTTCAGGGGATAGTTATCATCCCCAGCCTTTAGATATTAACTAACCAATCCCCAACCTTGACTTTTACACTGATGAAGATCTAGGTTTCAGTGAGTACCATGATTCTCTCTTCTTTTCCCCTACTCAAAGGGAGATGAGTGCTTCTAAGGCTCCTATTTCTAGCCCCATCAGTCACCTACTAATAAGGCGGACACTTCTGAACCTGTTCAGAATGTCCATATGGAAGAGGGTCTCACTTTTGAAAGTGATTACATCATTATGACCTCAACCATGGCAACTCAGCCCACTGACATCTCAACTGAGATTTCCAGTGATCAGAGGAAATTCAATAGCCAAGAACCTAAAGCTGGTGGTGAGAGTGAGGACTCTGGTCCAATCATCTCATCCCCTAATGATTCTTCTAATGAAGATGAGGGGAATTTAAGACTAAAGGTGCAAAAACTGTCTCAAACATGCACCTATTTAGTCTCTAATGTTAGTCACCTTGAATCTCAAGTGCCTACCTTGCAAAACAGGGTCAATGATTAGCAACTTGAGATTTCATATCTTAAGGAACAACTAGTTGGGAGACCTTTAAGAGGAGCTCAACCAGGAACACAAGAACCTGTGGAGGTGATTGATCTAACTTCTAGCTCACCTATGCAAGTGGATGATTTACCAAAAAGGCGGAGAAAGACATCGCTGCCACATAACCTGGGAGTTCTTCAAAGAGTATGGACATTGAGGACTCACCATCCTCACTTGCAATTGTGCATACTCAACAACTTCCTCAAGTTCATATTGATATGGACTCAATAGACTTCTTAATACAGAGTCTGTTTGACGATGGGATAGCAAGGGCTATGTCATCTCCACAATCTTCCAATCACATCATTGGGTGGAGGTATGACAGCAATAGAAAAGCCCTCATCCTTCTTAGAGTTCAAGAGCAACAAGAGAGCTTCAACTTTCACACCCTGAACTTCTATGAAAGTTTGGATTTAGTCACAATGCCACTTGTCAATCCAAGCCAATCAAGACAAGCTGACAGAATGGCTCAAAGAATCCAAGACAGGATCTTTGCAGAGTTCAGCTTCAGAAGAAGACTAAGGCAACCAGGCTATGCCATCGGTCAACTGCATGTTGAGGCAAACCCTAAGATTAGTTTCATAGGGGAAACCTTGACTGAAGGCCCAGTGGTAGAATCTGAGAGCCCAATCCTATCAACATCAGTTGTTGCAATGATCTATACCCTTATTAACAATCCTGCTGGTGAAGGTGCTTCTCAACCTCTCTCTGTCTAGAACTCAAAAGCTACATCAAGTTGTTGGACCCTAAAAGGATTCTGCATGCCAATTCAATGGGTGAGTTGATGGTTGCTTTGTTGGATTCTCACAAGTCCAAGAAGAAATGTGGATAAAGATCCTGCACAGAAGAACCAAGTATGGTCTTCCGCATTTGTCAATGCGGAAGACATAAAACAAATACGGACAAGTATTTGTTCTTCTGCATTAACAAATGCGGAAGACCAATTAGTAATGCGGACAAGACTTTGCTCATCCATATTTGCCAAATGCGGATGACAAACAAATGTGTAGAAGTATTTGTTCATCCGCATTAACCAATGCGGATGACCAACATAGTAATGCGGATGATCAAGTGAAGAAATGATGATCAAGTTAACTCATCCGTATTTGTCAATGCGGATGAACAAGCAAAGATGAGGATCAAGACTTAGACTAGTTCTGATGTAATAGGTTAGGGGTAGTTTAGTCATTTTGTAAAAGGCATCTTGTCTGTCTATAAATAGAATAGAAAACCTCATACATAAGGTGACGGCTGATAGACATTGAGAATATCCATTGTCTTTTATACTCTTTAATCAATCACCTTCATTAATATATACAAAAGCATTTATGAGTATATCTTGCATTAAATGTTCTTTGATTGTTTGTTTCCGCCATTCAATCTTTGACTTGATTACCATATTCGATCCTTAGTAAGAATCTCAATCTTACTAACCCATTCAATTGGTATTAGAGCTTTGACTCTCGGTTCTCTTTTAGATCTGCTCAAGAACTTAATAGAACTCTATTTATTTGGTAATCGAGTTGCTAGTAGAGTATATCATCATCTCTACTTAGTAAACAGTAGAAAATACTCTTTAGAAAATACTCCTGTCAACACATTCTCACCAAAATATTCCCAATAGCAAAAGCCTCACTACAATCACAGATCTGATTCTGAAATCCATTTGAACTATTGGACAAGTTGGACTAATCAATATTAAAACTCACCTAAATCTATATTTATACAAGTTAAACACCTTGTTAATATGGATTCTAACAGTTACTCAGAACTTGGTCATACACCTAAACCTCCTATTCTTAAACACAAATATGAGTTTAAACAATGGAAAATCAGGTTTAGGAATTATGTCACAGGTGTAGATCTTGATTTCTGGATTTCAATATGCAAGGGGCCACACATCCCTATCACTCTATCTGCTGATCAAGCTGCAATTTACAAAACTGCAAGAATACCCATTGAAGATCTAACTCTTGATGATGAAGATTATAAGAAAATCAAGATTGACCTCAAAGCTTGCTCTATTCTAACTCAAGCACTCAAGATGGATGTGCTGAAAAGATTGGAGACGTATGGTACTGCAAAAGCTGTGTGGGATGCACTGAAAATAATGTGTGAAGGAAGCAGTGAGGTAGCAGAAATTAACAAGGATAAGCTTGTTAATCCATATGAAACATTTCATCACACCAAGGGAGAGTCCATATCCAAACACTGCACAGATTTGTGCAGTTGGTAAATGACTTGGAAATCATGGGAGTCACTTACAAGATCAAGGAAATAAACAAGAAAATGCTACACCACCTCCCTGAAAGTTGGAAATAGAATGTAACAATGCTGAAAAATACTCTTGATCTCGAGAGTACTACTTTGGATATCATGATGGCCAAAATAAAAGCATTGGAACTTGATGAAATAAGCAAAAATCTTGGTGGACCAAGAGTGATTGAGGCTTACAAATTTCCATCAAAATCTCATTCTATGGAAAATTCCTTCATCACTGAGGAGGATGATTTCATCTCATCAAGAGATCAATTAAACAACATTGGGTTCATTGCAACTCCACCAACCAATCATCCATCAACATCATCCCAAACATCTAGAGACACTACTGCTCCTCCAACCACTCCTGAAGACACAAGATTAGAAGAACAAAAGGCAACTTACAATGCCTTTGTTGCAAGATTTGAAGCATACTTAGTAGGAAGACTCACTTCTGCTCATCTGTTTCAGGAAGATCTAGAGGAAATGGATCTAGATGATGTGGAAGAAATGGATCTGCAATGGCAAATGGCCATGATTGCTATGAGATCAAAGAAATTCTTTAGAAAAGGCAGAAAGCTGAGCCAAATGAAAATACAAAACTTGGATTTGATAAATCCAAGGTGAAATGCTTCAACTGTGGCATGGCTAGCCACTTCTCAAGAGAATGCAATGCCCCCAAGAGAAATAACTATCAAAGGAATTCTCAAGGCCAGTCATCCTCACAGCCTAACTCAAGCTTTCACTCTAACAATCAACAACAGTATCATCATTCTCAACAACACCAATCATATCAAGATCCACCTCAACTGACAAATCAAGCTCATGGAAGCAGTTAGTCTTCTGCCAGTGCTCTCGTGATAAAGCAAGATGGGGTATGTGAATGGAGCATGTATGCAGAGGAAGTCAAGCCTCAATTTCAAAATCATGCACTTATGACTCACATCAACGATGGTCCATCTCCAATGCCTACTGAGGTAAAATCTGACCTTTGTAGTGAAAAATGTATCATTAAATTGCAAGGTTATAGGAAGCATAACTATAAAATGTCAGATAAAATTAAAGAAGAAAAGGTAAAGTCAAAGATGATAAAAAGAGAGATAAAAGGCTTTGAAATCAAAATCAAATATCTTATCTCTGACATAGAAAAACTACATGGTGAAAAGTACACTCTTGCAACTGAGAATGAGCTACTTACTGAAAAGTTAGCTCAATCTAAGGCTGAACATACACTGACTGAAGTGAATCTTGAAAAGTTTCAACTGTCTTCAGTCTAGTTTCAATAGATGCTTTATTCTCAAAAGGATTCAAAGGACATGTCGGGGATTAGGTATAATTCATGTCATCCACCATACAATGACAACTACACTGTCATGCGTGAATTTGTCTTACTCAATGAAGAATTTGAAACTAAAACTATGGAACCTAAATCTATAGTAAAACAAGTGACCAATCCTCAAAACAAACCTGATGTTTATATTGAAACAAATGAGGATAAAATCAATTAGGTCACCCAATCAAAATCAAAGAGTGTTCAGGCAAGATAGTGAGTGTCATGAAATCCACAAGCCCCGTAAAAGCAATTGTTCCTTTTATAAAATTCATACCTTCTATTTTACAAGGTAAAAAAAAAGTTTGTAAAGTCAGTGAAACCCACCGCTGAGAGCAGTTCTAATAATGAGATTATATCTCAAACAATTCAAGCAAATCAGGAAAGGTTTCACTGCAAAAACAACAAAAAAGATCACTCACTTCAACACATAAACCTCTATCAGACCCCCAGTCTTCACAGTTAAGATAGGGAGTTGGGTTTGATATTTGCAATAAGGAACACATTGAACAGTTTGACAAGGAAGTGAGAAATGGGTTGAAAAAACAAAAACAACCCAAACAATCAATTAGATGTAGTGTTGTGAAGCAACCTACAAAAAAGGTTGATTTTGATTCATCCCCTAAAGAAAAGAAAGTGGCTCAGCAGCAAAAGAAAAAATCAGCTGAGACACACAAATCAAAATCTGAGTCAAGCAACAAACAAATGTATTGTGACATTCGTGATATGTTCAATCACAAAACAGAAAAATGCTTTTTCAATCAATACTGTTCTATCTGTGACATGAACAACCACTCAACCAAAAATTGTTATTTCAACAATTATTGTTCAGTCTGTGATATGAACAATCACAATACATCTAATTGTTACTTCAATTAAAAGGTATTGAGAATCCCCAAAACAAACCAATCTCAACAGACAAAACTCAAGTCAGGAGTCATTTGCATAACAATCAATCTAGAACATCTAGATCACTCAATGACATGAGTAAAACAAAAGAAATATGGAAAAGTCAAAAAGGCAACCAGTTCATCAATCAAAAGCATGACTTTTCAAAACCCAAAATGATCTTTGAAAATAAAAAACAGTTTAAATTTCTTCAAAAGAATAGAGATCAAAGATTTCACTGTTCATCTGACTCCTCTGTTGATGAACTTAGACGAAAGTATCAAGAAGTCACCATAATAGAATGGAACAGGAAACCCAAGACCATCATGGCTTAGGTTCCACATTCTAATTAGATCTTTTATGCTTGCAGGGTCATCCATATAGGTCCAACAGCGTATGGTATGTAGACAATGGTTGCTCCTAACACATGACTAGAGATCGTTCCCTCCTACATGACTTCAAGCACATACAAGGAAGTACTATGGCATTTGGTGGAGATTCACAAGGTGGTAGAATCACAGGTGAAGGATCTGTGACAAATAGGATGCTAAGCTTTGACATAGTGAACTACTGTGAACAACTAAACTTCAATCTGCTAAGCGTATCTCAGATCTGCGACAAGAATATTCTACTCACTTTACAGACACTCATTGCTACATTCTGAAACCTGGATTTCAGATCCCTAAAGAATGGGTTGTCCTAAAGACCCCGAGGAAGAATAATACTTATGTTTTAAACTTATGTTCTACATCACCTAAAAAAGAAACATGGCTTTTGTCAAAAGCATTTTTTGATGAGTCACAACTTTGGCATAGACGTTTGGGGCACACAAACTTTAAAAACATGAACAGATTGGTCAAAGGAAACCATCTCATTGGTCTTCCTCAAAAAGAATTCATTTTGTTGATCATTATTCAGCATGCCTCACTGGAAAACAACACAAATCTTCTCACAAAACCAAGCTGGTGAACACAAACAATACCCCATTGAAGTTACTTCATATGGATTTGTTTGGACCAACTCATATCATGAATATTGGAAAGAAACAATATTATTTGGTGATCATTGATGACTTCTCACGATTTACATGGGTCTTCTTCTTACTTCATAAAAATGAGGCATCCCAAATAATACAAGAATTTATCATAAAATTGAAAATCAACTTGATCATAAGGTTAAAACAATTAGAAGTGATAATGGTACTGAATTCAAAAATGAAGGAATGAGTTCCTTATGTGCAACCAAAGGCATTGCTCATCAATTCAGTACAACTAGAACTCCTCAACAAAATGGGCTAGCTGAAAGAAGGAATAGAACACTGATTGAAGCAGCAAGAACAATGCTAGCCGATGCTAAACTGCCAATCACTTTCTGGGCAGAAGCAGTTAATACATCGTGCTTTGTATAAAATCGAACTCTAATTGTTAAAGAAAGCAACATGACTCCTTATGAACTGCTCATTCATAGGAAACCATTTATTGGATTTCTCAAATCATTTGGTAGTCATGTCTCAATATTAAACACCCGAGACTATTTGGGAAAGTTTTCATCTAAGTCTGATGAAGGATTCTTTGTAGGTTATTCTTCTGTTTCAAAGGCTTAAAGAGTGTTTAATCATAGATTAAACATTATTGATGAATCAACAAATGTTCAATTCAAGGAACATTCATTTCCCAAATCTGCAAATGGTCCCGACTAGTTGTTTGATATTGACTCTTTTACAAAATCATTTGATCAATTTTACTTGTCTGATGCAGGAAATCTCCATTCAGGTGACACTTCTTCAGCTATAGAAAGAAGAGATGACTTTCCATTGATTCCTCTTACATCTACTGAATACATGAATGAAGATGTTCCTCTCTAAGCTGATCCCATCATACAATCATCGCAAAACCAGAGTGTTTCAACTGAAGGAGGACCAAGCCTGTTACCATCACACTCAGATGTTCTATCAACTGAGATGAGAAATCAAAAACAAGCTACTCCTCCAGCTGAAACACAACAAATATCAAATGATGAAAGCAATCACAGTGCTGCTAAAGCTGAAGTAGGAACTGAAATAGAGTTTGACTATTTTCATAATTCCACAACAGTACAAGATGAAGGTGCCTCTGACCATAATAAACTGAATGTCTCCATTCTTGATGTAACTATTGTTGGTGACTCCATTCCAACCACCAGAATACACAAGAATCATCTAGTGGAAACTATTATTTGTGATCTTAATGAGAGGTGACAAGAAGCAAGTCCAGTATTGCAAACATATGTTTGTTCTCATGCTTTCTGTGTCAAAGAGTACCCAAGAACATCAAAGAGGCACTTCAAGATAATAGCTGGATTGAAGCAATGCAGGAAGAATTGCCCCAATTCAAGAAGCAAGAAGTATGGCAACTGGTAGATCTTCCCAAAGGACAATACCCTATCGGTGCTAGATGTTTGTACAGGAACAAGATTGATGATAAAGGGATCCTCATTAGAAACAAAGCAAGATTAGTGGCACAGGGATACACTCAAGAAGAAGGAATCGACTATGACAAAGTGTTTCCACCTATTGCCATACTAGAAGCAATCAGAATCTTTCTAGCATATTCTGCGTCCATGAAATTTACTATTTATCAAATGGATGTAAAGTGTGCCTTCTTGTATGGAAAGATTGCTGAGGAGGTCTATGTGAGTCAACCACCTGGCTTTGAAGATCCAGATTTCTCTCATAGAGTTTACAAGCTTGACAAAGCTCTGTATGGACTTCACCAAGAACCAAGAAAGTGGTATGAGACTCTATCATCTTTTCTTTTTGAACATGGATATGAAAGAGGAAAGATCGACCAGACTCTCTTCAGAAGAATAAGAGGAAAAGACATGATGTTAGTCTAGATTTATGTGGATGATATCATTTTTGCCTCAACAAACAAACAACTCTACAAAGAATTCGAAGACCTTATGCATTAAAAATTCCAAATGAGTGCAATGGGGGAACTGACCTTCTTTCTAGGGGTGCAAGTCCAACAGACATTAGATGGAATATTTATCAATCAATCAAAATACGTGGAAACTATGTTGAAGAAAATCCACTTTACTGATTGTTAGTCTATCAGAACTCCTGTGGATACTAAAGTGAAGATTGGACTTGATCATGATGGCAAATCAGTGGATCAGACTCACTATTGATCTATGATCAGTTCACTTATGTATCTAACAGCCAGTAGGCCTGACATTAAGTTTGGTGTTTGTGTGTGTGCTAGATATCAAGCTGATCCAAAAGAATCACATGTGAATGTAGTCAAGAGGATATTCAAATATCTGAAGGGCAAACCAGCTCTTGGGTTATGGTATCCAAAGGAAAGAGACTTCAATCTCTATGCCTTCACATATAGTGATTAGGGAGGATGCAACTTCAACAGAAAATCCACCTCTAGCGGTTGTCAATTTCTTGGTCCCAAACTAGTATCTTGGCAATGCAAGAAGCAGACAAATGTATCTGTGTCAATAGCAGAAGCTGAGTACATTGCAGCATCAGCTTGTTGCTCTTAAGTACTCTGGATTCAAAACCATATGCTTGATTATGGTTTTAACTTCTTGCACACACCAATTTATGTTGATAACACAACAACTGTTTCCATAACAAATAATCCAGTTCAACACTAAAAAACAAAACATATTGAAATTAGATATCACTTTTTGAGAGATTGTGCTAAAAAGGGGTTAATCAAATTGATTCAAGTACCCACTGAAAATCGATTAGCTGATTTATTTACTAAGGCATTTGAACCGAGTAGGTTTGAATTCCTGGTTCAATCAATTGGCATGATTAACCATGAGTAAAATAAAACTAAACATCAAAAAAAGATTAAAAATATTAGAAAATCACAAAAAGAAATCAATTTGAATGAATAAAAGAATATTATGGGAAATGATATAATTACAGTCGTAATATCATTCACTATGCTTAATTTCAAAATATGAAAGACTGAAATGACTTACCAGATATGTTGGTAGGCTCAACTTGGAAGAAAAGATACATGCACTGATGAATTAAAGCCTTATTCAATTGTGAAACACTCATCACAAAGTACAGGTATGTATTGGCTTATCTGCATGCATATGTGTGTAGTAACCTAAACACACCAGGTAATGATACTTTATGATCTCTCTCACCACATCCTGTCTCATCTTTGTTTTGTTGAGCAAAGACTTGATGAAACATGCACATAGTGCAGATGTTTTGATCCAAAAGATTCCCAATAAGGAACATATCCAAAATTGGATGAATCAACGAAAGCAATACATACCATGTGAATGAACAAAAGAATCCTATCATGGATCACCTTCCAAAGTGAAGTGAAAAGAATCCCAATATGGATCAGTGAAAATGAGATCTCATAACTTAAGTGACCTGGCAAAAAAAGTTGTGAAAAAGTTCTACCATGCATTGTATAAGGAGGGTTAATCATTCCATGCTTGTGTGTGAGGTACATGATATCAAAATATCATAAAGGATGCACATGTGTAATGTAATATTGATATGATCCCCACAAAAGATATACGTATCTTCACTATTAAAAAATCAAAATAATATTCAAAAAGTTTTTAAATCTTTAAAGTTTCTTTCAAGATATGGATATAAACTTTAGGGGGGAGTAATTTAAATTTTTTGAGTAAGTCTGTATAAATTTTCTTTTCTTGCTTAAAGAATTCTCTCAAAATATTCAAAACAATACAAAAAGAAAATACTGGTGTTGTTGCAAAATTTATACCATAGCATCTCAACCTATGCAGACTCTTGGAAGCATGAAAAGTCCAAGATCAGTCAAAATTGGGAAACTTGTATCACTTATGACATACAAGTCAATCCAAGCAAGAATTAACAATCTTAACAGTTAACAACATCATAAGAAAAATCAATCAAGGACATCTTTTCATAATATGAAAAACCAATTCAGACACATTAACTTATGATTAAGTTCAAAGCTAATGTAGGTAAGTGCATTGGTTAATGCGGGTGAAGGTAACCCATGCATATAACCAATGCGAGTAGCTCTTTATTTCCAAGTGAAACTAATGCGGAAAAAGTTTGTACTCTACCACATTACTGTGTTAAGAAGTAAATGTGGATTTTATTCTACCGCATTTGCTACAGTGAGCAAATGTGGATTAAATTTGATCAGCCGCATTTGCTACAGTGAGCTAAGCTGAATGAGTTTTGTAAACCACATTTACTATAGTAGACAAATGCTGATGAACTCCGTTCTTTCGCATTTGCTACAGTGAAATGCTGAACAGGTTTTGTGCAGGATCAATGTTTGTCACTTAAACACAATGTTTTTCTCTCAAACTCACCTAGAATCACACTCAGGTATGATAAGAATCAATAAGAGTTTATCACAATATAGAAAGTAACTAAGAACACAGAAAGATAATTTTCAAGATACTTTTATATATTGATTCTCAACTCAGAATACAAGACTCTTACAAGCAGAAGATGATTATCTCACTTGGTTACAATGAGTTTCAAAGAGAACTATATATAATACTATCTACAGCCGGATATACTTTGATACTAGCTGGGATCCTTTAGCTAAAGCATATACTACAAGACTATAGTTTAAGGTATCTCGGATAAAGTCTTATCTGAGATTTGTTAGTCAGGGCATGTCCCTGACTTACCTTTTGTCACCAACTAAAGTTGGTAACATGTACTATCATGAAAAGGTAAATAGTGGAATAAAGTATGGTCAACAACAGACTCTTTGGGAAGAAGCCATGTTGTATCAGAAGTCTGCAGCAGAGTGTCAGAGACCATACTTGTGTCCACTGGTTATACAGTGTCTTCCGAAGGTTAAATGGCTTCGAAAGAGTAAGTACTTCCAAAGCCACTTTATACTTCGGAAGAAGCTACTTCTTCCAAGACTGGAAACTTCTTTTTTCATCATACTTTGGAAGTGGTCTTCACTTTATTCTTCTAAGTCTTGAACTTCGGAAGTATGCATTGTCTTTAGAAGTAGAGTTCTGTCTTCGGAAGTTGGACTTTCCCTTTTGTCTTCGGAAGAACTCTACAACCTTTCGAAGTTCCATAATAAGCTCCGGAAGCCTTTGCATGCAGCACCAAAATAGCCTTCTTCTTGATCCAACAAACTCCCCCTAGGCTGATGCTACCAAAACTTCACTTATCTTGACTTCTCAAAGCTTTTTGCACCAAGGAGAGCAAGTATTTGTCTGTCTCCTTGTTCTTCCCTGATGCTGAGAAGCTTGTACAGATCCTTGGTAGACAGGAAATCCAGTCTGTCACCTTGGATAACATGTACCTTTTTTGTTTCCCTCTGAAAAGAGTTAGTTGATGGGAACTGTAATCATATTCCTATCGAACTATAGGTTCCAATTCAGGATCTTCCACCATCTGTAGAAAGGCAACACCTTTGGTGGTAGATCTTTCCTTGTCTTCATGTCTTCTCAACTTTAACTCTTCTTCAATCTTTGCCTTTGCAATTAACTCAGCTAAATGAAGACTGCTGAGATGATTTCTAACGAGTGCAGCAGTTTCAGAGTTGGAGGGGTTGGAGGGGTTGGAGAATGGCTTCTCTGCTAACTCAGCAATGTCGAATCTGCTGGACTGTAACACAGAGGTTGCATTGAGTCTGTTGATTTCACCATTCTCTCTTTCCACCACAAAGTTATGAGAAGGTTCATCAACCTCCACTAGATTATCTTCCTTCTAGGCACAAGAGACTGACTAGGAATCTTGTCCTCTTTTCTTGTATCAAGCAGAGTCACCAATTTCCTTCTGAGCTTCTTTTCTTCCTCTTTAAAGAGTCTAAATTGAGGCCCAAAAGTCTTGCAGCCTGGTCCAAAGTTCTTCTAGGCAAATCAAGGAATCTGTCTCTTGTGAGGGAACTTGAAGATCCGTCTACATAAGTGATGTTAACAAAGTCTTCTACACAAGAGACTTCGCTCAAAGTAGTGCAATTGGTGAGCTTCGTCTTGATTGCCTTAAACTCCGTAAGAGGAGATGTTGAGAAGGCAGAAGGGATGGTTTGGATGGTAATTGGGCAGGTTTAGGTTTAGAGGTTCTGGCTAGTGTTTTAGGTTGGATAATGGGAATTTAGGTGGTTGAGGAGAGGGAGAAGGTGAGGGTAGTGATGTGGGTTTAGGGGTAAAAGGTTCAGGTTGTGGTTGGGTAGAAGTATGAAGGTCATCCATTTTACCCTTCTATACATCTCTCCTTTTCCCCATCCGGATGTCAGCCTTAATTCACTAACAATCCGTTGGAGTGTCCTTTCAGACATAGGACCCACCTGCCTACTAGAGAAGCAATGAGCCGAAGATAGTTCTTCATCCAGGCTTTCTCAGTGAGCTTCTTGGAGGTAGTGACCTATCCTCTTCTTCCTTCTTCTTCTTCTCTCTGGGCTTTTCTTTTGCAGCCTTCTTCCTTTCTTTCTCCATTTGATCCTGCTCTTTGTTGTAGAGCCAGAGGATCGTATCATCGTTGTGTGGAGAGAGTTCTTGAAGATCAAAGCCTCTGGAGAGTAGGAAGTTTATCATGTCTCTCCTCAGCTGCAATTCAGCCTCCTTCTATTTCTCTTCCTCTACCTCCAAGGTCAACCTGGCTTCTCCCTCAAGTCTTAGCCTAGTTGCCTTCTCTAGATCCACCAACTCCTCTAATGGTAGCAGGAGTGTTTCTTCATTAGCAGCTCCCATTTCAAGGAGCTGGTCAATGATCTGCTCTCTTCTTTTATTGATGACAACCTCCTGATTGGAAACAGTTCTTTTGTACTGGCAGCTAGCAACTTCTCAGTCTGAAGTCTTCCTTTCTTCTTAAGTTTCTCAATCTTCTCCTCTTCCTGAAGCTCTTCTGCATTCATCTTCCTTTTTCCTTTGTCTTTTGAAGATCCTGACTGTGGTGGTTCTTGGAGAGAGGTTTCTGATTGTGAGAGAGTTAGAGATGGTTTCTGAGATGGATGTACAATTAGAAAGTCCTCACTGCTCACCTCAGATGCCATTTCCAGGATAGCATCTGTGATGATCAGTTCCTCAGACATTTTGAACAGTCCTTCCGTAGCTTCCATTTCAGCTTCGGAAGATTCAGCTTGTTCTTCCGAGGCTTTAATTTCAGCTTCGGAAGTTAAAGGAGATGCAGATTCTGTCCCAACTGCTTTAGTTGCTGGGCCATCGGTTCCCATTTCCCCTTCGAATTGAATCTTAGGTTCCATGAGGACCTTAGGTTGACCAACTTCTTCCACAGTGGTAGAAGGTGCAGTCAGCCTTTGAAGCTCTTCCGCTCCAAAGTAGATCATTACAACATCATGGCTTGGCTGCTCAAAGGAAGATCTTAACAGAAACTTGGTGAAGAGTCTGTAGAGATCACTGAGCATCCCAGGATCAATCTGAAGAGTGACTTGAGATGTTTCATGCACAGAGATGATGGAAAAGAAGATGTTGAAGTAGAAGGCCGGCTCTGTGGTTCCTCATGTGTTTGTCTTTGAACATTCTCCCCCTTTTTGGTAGCATCATCTTGAGAGCTAGATGAGCTGGAGGAGGAAGTCAGTAAGACCTGAATAGGTACATGCCTAACAGACCTCTCTTTCTGTTTCTCAGCTAGTTGAGCCTTGAGATTGTCAATCTCAAGTTGCTGAATGCCAGACCTTGCCTCTAAAGTCCTAACCAGAGATTCTAGGTTTGAGAATTTAGAAAGAAGATCTTGAAATGAGGAGTTGCATGCTTCCCTCATCTTCTTTCGAAGAATCACAGGGAGATGAGGTAACATACCTAGTATGTTTAGCCTCACCACCAGATGTGGTTTCTTGGCACCCTGGTTTCCCATGCTCGATGATGTCTCTTTCAGAGTCATCAAAGGGCTCGGTTGCCATAGATTCAGTCTGAGAAATGTTACCACTGTCCACAAGGTCCATTGAGGTACCTTCTGTAGTGGCAGCTAAATCTACATGAGTCCCCTCCACATCAGTGGGACTCACCTCAGTTGTTGGTTGCTGATGGGAGCTAGAGATAAGGGATTTCTCTGGGATTTGTTGATCTTGGAGAGGGTGTTGTAGATCAACTTTATTTCCATGGAGAGATGTTATCTCTTCATTAGTTTTAAACAGAAGGTCAGTGAAAGATAGGAAGGGTAATCCTACTGACCCGGGACTTTGGTCAATGTCTGTAGGCATTGAGCCTCTGGTGGGCTGTCCCTTGTTGGCATCTCAGAAGAGTGTAAATACTCATTCTGAGGGCTGCTGGTTTGGGTGTCGGGCTCATGGGTTTGAGACTGAGGAGACTCAAAACCCAAATTGAGGTCAAAAGAGAAGGATGGAGAGACCTCTGACTGAGTTGGAGCCCATGTTTCCACTCTAGTCTTTTTGGATTGAACGTGAGGGGCTTGTTCAATTAGAATAGATTAAACAAGGGTTCGTTTGGGGCGTCTTTGATAAGTGATGGTGATGGGTGGAGAAGGTAGTGTTGGTATTGTGGTGGAGGTTGGTGGTGTGGGTTCATCACCTGTGGGATGAACAGGAATGTCACGAGGAGCTATGCGCTCAATCATACCTGGAAGCAGAGCAGTGTGACTTCCAGTGAAGTTGGTGGACATCTTCTTCAAGGTCATGAAGATGGAAGGCTGCATTTGGGGAACAGTCAGAGCAGTTGCACAGACAAGCATGCTCTGGTCCAACTCACAGTTGATTATGTGTTGAAGGAATCTGGGATACATGAAGAATGTTTCCCTTTGCAAATTCCCAATCAGATTTGAGAACACAAATCGTGAGTAGTTGAAGTGTAGGCCTCTCACCAATCCATGAACTAAGCATCCTAGTTCATAAGGGATTTGATCCCATCCTCCGGATTTGTTAGACAAGCAATGAAGAACAACATGCAGGAGGAACTTCCAATTGTAGGAGAAGTTGAACTTGTAAACAGTCAACTTGCTGATGTCTCCACCATATCCCATTAGGATATAAGTGCTATCCAAATCTTCTTTTAGGAATTCAGTAGGAGCTCCTTCATCGTGAAGCTCAAGATGCTCCCTGATGAGTTGTTCGGTGATGATCAACTCCTGTCCACAGATGCTGGACCATAATACACGAGTCCCATTTAGGGTTTCAACTTGACCATTTCCCCAAAATTCTACCATTTGGGTGGAGAAAACAGTGGGGTTAACGGTAAGGGCAGTGTAGTAGGTTGATTGGGTGAGAAATGAGATGATTTCAGAGAAGTCAGCATCTCTAGACGAATCAAGAAGTGTGACTTGGTTGTGCTGAGGGTTGAGGGCCATTTGGAAAGATGAATGTGGATGATTTGAGCTGGGGTAAAGTTAGAGAGGAGAAATTTCTAGGGCAGTAAAATTTGCAAGTAGAAAATGAAATTGAGTAGTCAAGATTATTAAAAAGAGTGTGGAATGGCGGTAATGGGGGTTAGGATTAGGTGATGTGATGGTTTAGTGGATTAAATGACAGTGGCGGTAAGGTTAAAATCAGTTAAATAATCCGACATCATTAACAAAATCTTTGGTTTTTACAGTGTGGGGCCCAAGAAATTTACGTTACACTGTGAAATCTCTTTTCCGAGTGTAAAACATTTCCGAAGGTAACTTGTCTTCCGAAGGCAATTCTTACTTCCGAAGCCAAAACTTTGCTTTCGAAGGTTAGAGTTGCTTCCGAATAGAGAATTTGTAAGTTTCGGAAGTAGATCTGATATACAATGTCTTCCAAAAATTCTTCCGAGAAGAAAGTTATCCTTTGAGAAATTTCGCTTCGGAAGATATGAGAATGTCTTCCGAAGGTTAATTTCTCTTCGGAAGGAATTTATACTTAGAAAATTTCAGAGAGAATTTCTTGTAACATGGCTTAAATTGTATTGACACAAGACTTACATATTAAAAAGGTTTTCAAAAGAGATCAAATTAATCAATGTTTATCATCCCAATAGCTGTTATGAGATACTTGAACCTTTGTTCATCAAAATCTTTGGTAAACAGATTAGCATATTGTTCATTTGAATCAACTTTGATTAACTTGATTAGATTTTTCTCATGAATATCTCTAATGAAATGATACCTGATGTCAATGTACTTAGTCTTGGAGTGCTTCACCGGATTTTTAGTAATGGAGATAGCACTGTTGTTGTCAATATGGATAGGAGTACTCATAAAGTTTAATCCATAGTCTAACATCTAATTTTGAACCCATAGCAGTTAAGCGTAGCAGCTAGCAGCAGCGATGTATTCAACCTCAGCAGTTGATGTAGAGACATAGGATTGTTTCTTGCATTGCCATGAGATGATCCTTCCACCAAGAAATTGACATCCTCCTGATGTTGATTTCTTGTCAATATTGCAGCCTCCATAGTCACTGTCAGAGTATCCATAAAGATTGAAATCCTTGTTCCTGGGATACCAGAGACCTAGTTTAGGTGCTCTTTTGAGGTATCTGAGGATTCTCTTAATAACAGCTAGGTGAGACACCTTTGGAGCAGCCTGATATCTTGCACAAATGCAAGTAGCAAACATGATATCAGGTCTACTGGCTGTTAGATACATCAGAGAACCAATAATTGCCCTATACTGATGTTGATCAGTATCCTCCCCCTCAAGGTCAGGACAAAGATTATGGTTTCTGGGTATGGGTGTCTTGGCAGACTTGCAATCCTTCATCTCAAATCTTTCTAAGATGTCAGAGACATATTTAGATTGATTAATGAAGAACCCTTCCTTCAGTTGCTCTACCTGAATTCCAAGGAAAAAGTCCATTTTTCCCATGGAGCTCATCTCAAGCTTCTTCTTCATAATTCTCTCAAAGTCCTTACACATCTAGTTATTTGAAGAACCAAATATGATGTCATCAACATAGACTTGTACAAGCAGAATGTCCTTTCCACACTTTCTGATGAAGAGAGTCTATCAATGGTACCTATAGTATAGCCATTCTTCAAAAGAAATGGAGACAAAGTCTCATACCACAGCCTAGGTGCTTGGTGTAGCCCATATAAAGCTTTATCCAATTTACACACATAGTTGGGGTGTTGTGGATCTTCAAATCTTGGAGGTTGGCATACATAGACTTCCCTAATTATATCCCTATATAGAAATGCACACTAGACATCAAGTTGGTATACTGTGAAGTCCTTAGATGCAGCATAAGCAAGGAAGATCCTAACTGCCTCAAGTCCTGCAACTAGTACAAAGACATCAGTATAATTGATTCCTTCCTCTTGAGTGTATCCTTGGACCATAAATCTTGCCTTATTCTTAATGATCAAGCCTCTATCATCTCTCTTGTTTCTGAAAACCCATTTGGTGCCTATAGGTACTTGACTAGATGGTAGCGGACATAGGTTCCATACCTTCTGTCTCTTGAATTGAAGCAACTCCTCTTGCATCGATTCAATCCAGCTACTATCTTTCAAGGAATCTTCTACCTTCTTGGGTTCCATCTGAGATAAAAAGCATGAGTACAAGCAGACATTCCCTTGATGAGTCTGTCCTCTCGTTCTCACACCCTTAGAGACATTCCCTATGATGTTCTCAGTTGGATGAGTGTTGTGAATCCTAAGACGAGGAATCACTTCCAGTTGTAGAGATAGATCCAAGTTAGACATATTCTGCTCAGGAACTAGAACACTCTGTCCAGCTGCTGTTTTAAAGTCATTCAATGAGGACTGACTTAATGAATGAGAAACACCATCAATAGTTGGCTGTGAAGTAGCATTAACAGTTGCCTGTTCCTTCAAAGTACTACTTCCTTCTACCTGGTGTTGTGGTGGATCACCTGATAAGTTTTGAGGCTTAGTAGGTGACTCACTTGTTGAAGCTTCACTATTCCTTGATAAGTTAAACTATCGGATTTGTGAATAGTGGAAGCTTGTTGTATTGTAGCACTTGGAGAATTTGGTCTAGGCCTGGGAAGCTCAAACAGTTGATCATTAGCAGCAACATCAGCATCATTTTGAGCACCTATTCCACTGAAACATTCTCACAAGAGGGTTTAGAATAGTTTGGAAACAATTCTAAATCAAAGATGTGATCAGGTCCATTCCCCCTAACACAAGGAGTGTGCTCATTAAAAAATATGTTGTATGACTCCTCAAATTGTTAATTCTTAATGTTGTATACTCTATAAGCTTTGGAGCTAGAAGAGTATCCAACAAAGATAGCATCATCTGACTTTTCAGCAAATTTTGCTAAATTATCTTTTGTGTTAAGTATGGTACACCTACTGCCAAAGGACCTTAAAAAGCCAATGAACGGTGGCCTCTTGTTCCATAGCTCATAAGGGGTTTTTCCATGGGGCTTAACTACAAGAACTTATTCTACACATAGCATGTAGTGCTGACTGCCTCTGCCCAGAATGTTAGAGGTAGCTTTGAATCAGCTAACATAGTTCGAGCAGCCTCAATAAGTGTCCTATTCCTCCTCTCAGCAACACCGTTTTGTTGAGGAGTTTTGGGAGCACTATATTGTCTGGCGATTCCTTTTGAGTTACAGAATGAGTCAAGAACGAAGTTCTTAAACTCAGTCCCTTGATCACGTCTAATTATTTTAAACTTATGATCAATTTGATTTTCTATTTTAAGAATAAAAGATTTTAATGTTTCAATAGTTTCATCTTTAGTTCTTAAAAAGAATACCCGTGTGAATCTTGTAAAATCATCAACTATCACAAGGCAATATGATTTCCTTCCAATGCTCATTATACTTATGGGACCAAAAAGATCCATGTGCAATAAGTACAATGGAGTAGTGATAGAGTTAACACATTTGGATTTATGAGATGTCCTGTGTTGTTTCCCTTTCTGGCAAGCAACACAGTTATCTTTACAGAAAAACTACTTTTTAGGCAAACCATGTACCAAGTTATTTTTAGCCAATTTATTCATTGTCTTAAAATTTACATGACACATACGTTTATGCCACAGTGTTGACTCATCACTATCAGCTTTGGAAAGAAAGCATGATACTTCACCCATTGGGGAAGCATTGTTCATATCAAGCTTGTACATATCCCCTTTCCTGGGAGATCTTAGAAGCACCAATTCTGGAGGAATTGTCATCCCTGGTTTGAGGATAATGCACTCATATTCTGTGAAAAGCATTTGGTGCTTTTGATCACAGAATTGAGAAGCACTTAACAGATTGTGTTCAAGCTGTTTGACAAAGTTAAGTTTGTCAACTGTTAACTTACCATTGGATATACTCCATCTGCCAGAAATATATCCTCCGACCTCACCTCCAAATTAGACAGGACCTCCGTCATAATGTTGAAATTGTTGAAGGAGAGATCTGTTCCCTGTCATGTGCCTAGAGCATCCACTATCTACAATCCATACATTGTTGTTCTTGTCAAATGGATGTTCCTGCACATAAGATGAGATTTCAGTTTTGTTTGGAATCCCAAGCCTTGCTGGTCTTGGGTTCTTCCAAGGATAATGACATGAGTTAACCAAATGATATGCATGGGGGTTCAACAGAGGTCTTTGAAGAAGAGGTTTGGGCTGCAACATCTTCATTGATCTTTCGGTCCACCCTTTGGTTGATCTTGGAGGATGAGCTTGTTGAAGCTTTTGTAGCATGGTCTTCTTCCAAAGCTTCTTTCTTTTCGGAAGAAGTCCTCACCACCTTTTCTTCCGAAGCAGTCCTCTTCTGGATGGTTTCAAGGGAGCTTTCTTGTTCTTCCGAACCTTTGTAGTTGTTGCTTCCGAACCTTTGTAGCTGTTGCTTCCGAAGCCATTTTCCCTTCGGAAGAAGGAGTTTCTTCTGAAAGCAACTTGGCTTTGGAAACTAGCTTTCCCTTCTTCAACACTTGAACCATATGGAAGGGTCCAAATGTGAAACCTTCCCTGACTCCTTTTCTAACATAATTTGCATAATGTGTGCTTGTAGGATTGTAGTAATAATCTTTTGCCATGTGATTTTGCAGGCCACACATGATGCATGCAATGTTAGTCTTTTGGGAAAGTGATGGTTGCTATTTCTTGGTTTTCTTTTCTTCGTCAGCAACTTTTTCCTTTAACTTCTGATCCTTGGTAGGACAGGAATGCTGGTATTACATTCCTTTCCTGAATCAGAAGTACCTAACACTTGGAATCCAGCTGAGATAAAGACACCCTTCTGCTTGGGGTCAATTTTCAGCTTGGATTCAGCCACCTTCTTAGTGGTTCTCCTAGTAGCTTTAGATCTGCTTCTTTTGGCTTTAGTGGTTAGGATTTGATCTTCACATGAGGTGATGGGTACATCTACATGTTCCTTCCCTGTGGTGGCCACTATTGGTGCCTCATCCTTCAACTCTAGAAAGGAAGGGTCAGCAGTTGGAACCTCTTGCTCTTCAGTACCACATCTAGGCTGTCTAATAGACTCATAGGAATGTGGTGGAGCAATTTCATTGGTTCCCAACCCTCCTTTGTTCTGATAATAGAGTTTGGAATGGGAGGATGATGCAAGAATAGCTTGGAAGTTCTGCTCAGAGATAGCATGCTTCCTAGCCTGAGCCTCAGCAGTGACAAGCTGGGCTTGAGCCTCAGACAATTTGGATATCAGATCCTTGATTTTAGTCTTGTAGTTGGTGTGTTCATGTTTCAAAAGAGATATAGTTTTCTCTAACTCATCAATTTTCTTTTGATAGTCAGATTCAGCTCTTTTAAAATCTGATTTTAGAATATTTAAAGACTCAATGTCCAATCTGATTTCCATATTGTAATCCTGGTAGAGTTTAACTTTAGCTATACAGGCTGGAGTGCAGAGATGTTCATATACCTGGGCATCATCTGTTTCGGCCATGAGAGCTTGGGCAGGAGTCACATCCTGTACCATGAAGCTCCAGTCAACTTTTTGAGCCATTGCAGCTGTTTTAGTTGACTTCTCAGTGGGCTTTGAGGTTGAGGGATGTGTGGAGGCCTGTGGGGTTCCCAGATTGGTCTTGGGTGCCTTGCATTCCCTTGCGAAGTGACCTAGTTGATTACAGTTGTAAAACTTTGCCTTGGTCTTATCAAACCCGAACTTTTGGTGGTTGGGTTTTGAGGGAAATGCCTTCCAGTTCTCTTAAAGAACTCTTTGCTTTGTAAGTTAAGAGAGCCATCTGCTGGATAATGTCCACGTACTCTACATCATCTGGGCTAAAACATTCAAGATCATCAAAGCAGTATTGAAAATCTCATGAGTGTCCACCTCCTGAACACAAAGGCACAACTTTCCTAGAAGGGATTGTGTTGAGCCTGTTGAGACCTTGGAGTCTCAGGATAAGTGATGTAAGGACCAGAAGAGCAGGATGGCTGCTAATATGTTAGGTAATGTTGAGGTTGTGGTGTTAATGAGCCTTCAACAACCATTAAAGCGTTGCTAGCAGGAAGACTCATGGGTCTGCTTGTTTGGTGGTCCTTCTTACTTTCCATCTCTAGACGATATCCATCAAGGATGCCGTAGAGCTCAGTCATGGAAAGAGTGTTCAAGTTTTTTGTTCTCTTGATAGAGACACAGTAGAGTCCACACATTTGGAAGAGCACTCATGAACTTTCTGGTGAGATCTCTAATTTCAGGAGTGATCTTCACAGACTGAAGGGAAGAGATAAGATCCATGTACCTGAAGTACTGCTGCTGAGGGTCTCTCCAGCAATATGAGTGAAGTTCTCGAACTGCTGCTTCAGTGAGTCCTTCTTTGAGTCATTGGAGTAGGAGTACATCTGGGCAAGTGCATCAAACAAATCTTTGGCAGTCTTGCAATGCTCGAACCCCACCATGATTGAGTTCGGTATTGCAGTCATGAGAATTGTCATAGCATTGCGTTTGATGTCTATCTTCTTCCTGTCTTCATCAGAATAGTCCTCGACAACTTTCTTTATCATGGCACCGTTTCCACCAGGTGAAGCCACCTTTGGCTTGTATGGTCCATTGACAATAGACTTCCACATTTTGCTGTCTTGGTATCTAATGAAGCCTTCCATTCTTCTACTCCAAGACCTGAAGTTTTCAGGAATAATGATGGTAGCTTTTGTCATTGTTCCCATCTCTGCTCGATTTGTAAGGGCCATTTGAGTGAGTGGGTGGTAGGGAGGAGTGAAAAACAGGTTGATTTGGATGGTTAGATCACGCAATCAAGAGCTTGAGAAGCTCTAATACCAATTGCAAGATCGGTGTTTGTCACTTAAAAACAATGTTTTTCTCTCAAACTCACCTAGAATCACACTCGGGTATGATAAGAATCAATAAGAGTTTATCACAATATGAAAGTAACTAAGAACACAGAAAGATAATATTCAAGATACTTTTATATATTGATTCTCAACTCAGAATACAAGACTCTTACAAGCAGAAGATGATTATCTCACTTGGTTACAATGAGTTTCAAAGAAACCTATATATAATATTATCTACAGCCGGATATACTTTGATATCAGCTGGGATCCTTTAGCTAAAGCCTATACTACAAGACTATAGTTTAAGGTATCTCGGATAAAGTCTTATCTGAGATTTGGTAGTCAGGACATGTCCTGACTTACCTTTTGTCACCAACTAAAGTTGGTAACATGTACTATCATGAAAAGGTAAATAGTGGAATAAAGTATGGTCAACAACATGACTCTTTGGAAAGAAGCCATGTTGTATCAGAAGTCTGCAGCGGAGTGTCAGAGACCATACTTGTGTCCACTGGTTATACAGTGTCTTCCGAAGGTTAAATGGCTTTGGAAGAGTAAGTACTTCCGAAGCCACTTATACTTCGGAAGAAGCTACTTCTTCCAAGACTTGGAGACTTCTTCTTTTCCTCATACTTCGGAAGTGGTCTTCACTTTATTCTTCTAAGTCTTGAACTTCGGAAGTATGCATTGTCTTCAGAAGTAGAGTTCTATCTTTGGAAGTTGGACTTTCCCTTTTGTCTTTGAACAACTCTACAACCTTCGGAAGTTCCATAATAAGCTTCAGAAGCCTTTGCATGCAGCACCAAAATAACTTAAGTGATACAGTTTTGGTTGCATTAGCCTTCTTCTTGATCCAACATTTTGTGAACCGCATTTGGTGTAGTTGCACAAATACTGATAGACTTTGTTCTTCCGCATTTGCCATAGTGAAGAAATGCAGATAGAATGAAACTAAAGTAACAACACTACCGCATTTGCTACAGTGTGTTAATGTGGATGACTTAAAACACAAGTTCTCTTCTGCATTTACTACAATAAACAAATGCGGATAGTCAAAGTTAATCAAATTTATCTTTCGCATTTACAACAATACACAAATGCAGATGACCTAAAGATTGAAAATTTACACCTCCGCATTTGCTACAGTGGTGACCGCGTTTGCTCTAAAACATATAAAATTGTAAAAGACATTATTTAACTATTTAAAATAATTAAAAAGGGTCATTTAATACTTTACAAATTTGAGAGACTTTATAGTGAGATGAGTGCAAATACACAATACACCCTCTTTGATCATCTTCATCATAAACAACCAAAGACTTTTGTGTGATTCTACTGAACCTGCTCTTGTGATCTATTTAAAACTATAGTAGCATCGAAAGAAATGTGAAATTTCTAAAAATTAAATCATGACCTAACTTTTGGACTGTCAACCCTAAATCAAAGAAAGAACCAAATGATAATGAAGAACACCATAATCTGATTTATTGATGTGATAATATACATTTTCGACTTCAATGAACATGCAAACTAATAGGAATTCTACCCATCATGAAAACCTTTATAGTCATGTTTATCGTAAGAACAGAGTCTGATGAAAACATGAAATGTGTAACAAATAATGAATAATATCTAATAAGTGGTTCAAAAAAAAATAAAAATTGTGATTGTTGAACAACAAATTCACCATTTGATGTGACAATAATAAAACAGTAATGTCAAATGCTCATCTTTGACCATTAAAAGTCAAACAGATAAACTGTACACATGACTTCTCATCAAAACTGACATACATGCTTCTTCTGTAGATTAATGGCTAATCTTTCATGGAGCAAGCTCCATAATGTTAGCGGTTATTTAGACCCTGATGTTCTAGAAGCTGAGGGTCTTAGAGACATGATTAGATTCATCTCTACAACAAGGTTGGCTTATGCTATTACTATTAGACCTATCATCTATGAGAATTTCATAACATACTGATCATAACCGAAGATTTTGTGAGAAGATGTTTCATTTTGGTGATGATGTGATACACCAACAGAGTTAGATGATGATGATATCACTAACTTTTTTTTACAGAAATTGGGTATGAGGGTGGATTTGAAGCTAAACAGATTGTAAAAGGTTTAGTTGATTTGCCTTGGAGATTTCTAATCCACATGTTTCAGCATTGTTTATCCAAAAGAAAAACATGGTGGAATGATATTCCAATCACCACTCATCAACAATCTGTGCTCCATGCATAAACAGACCATTCAACATGTCAGCTTAGGTATTAATGGTCTGTATCAAACATTCAAGGGGGAAGGAGACACAAGTTCTTGATGTATCCAAGATTCATTCAATGCCTGATCAATGATGCATTCTTAAATCTACCTACTGAGGGACCAATTCTAAATATTCCTCATTATGATGCTAGATCATACAAGTACATCAAGAAGAGGGATCCCAGAAACTTCTATAGTGGAGCTCACTCACCTCTTCTTCCTTGGATGCTTCAACAGATTAATCCAGAAGATCAAGGACAAGAACAAGATGCTCATGATCACATTGAAGAACAAGCTGCTGATGAGCAAGTTGATGGTGCTGATAGGCAACGGTCAGTGTCACCCAAGGATGATACAGGGCTGATTCTCACACTGGACCTGAAATTCATGATTATTCATCTCCATTTGTACCTTTACCAATCCAATCTCCACAACAATCTCCACAACCATCACCACAACCATCTCCACAACCATCACCACAACCATCACCACAACTATCACCACAACCATCACCAAACCATCACCACAACCATCTCCACAACCATCACGACAACCATCACCACAACCATCACCAATATCACCACCTCATTACTCACTAAAATCACCACCTCAACCATTGCCCACCAATGAAAATCCAAATGAGTTTGGAGATTCAACCAGTTCATCCAAAGCATCCAAATCATCTTCGGATGAGGAGGATCAACACATTCAAATGCCTGTAAAGAGAGTCACTTCTGAGACTGCTCCCTTAGAGAGTTTTGCTAAATCTGATGTCAATAGACTAGATGAAAAGGATAAGATGATCTTTGAGCTCTTACAAAAAGTTGAAAGGATGGAAAGAATACTAAATATGAGAGCTAGAATCATTGATGATAGTTTCTAGAACTTGATGAAAAGGAGCATGAATTAAAAGAGCTAAAAGAAAAATATGAAGCTGAAAAGAAAGAGAAAGAGAAAGAGATTGACTACTTGAAAGCTGCCCTGAACCATTCTAGAGAAGAAATAAGTGGCCATGTTGACACTCTTGCCATTCAAACTATAGCTATGGAAGAGCAAGAGGACATTATTGAAGAACAAGCAGAAATCATCTCCAATCTCCAAAGTCAAATTGAAAGCCAAAATAAAAAGATCTCTAAACTTGAGATGTTAATTGAGATTCAAAGAAGTGTTGAGGCTGAAGAAAGTGAAGCTGATGAAGAAAGAGCTATGACTAATGAGAAACAATCCTCTTCTGAGAATGATGATAAAGAAGAAGATAAATGCAAAACAAAGAATGAAGAGTCAAGTATGGAAATAGTAGTTTACTCTAGGCAATCAGATGTTACTCAAACTGAAAAAGATGAATTTGAAGAACTAATTAGTGCACTAGATAGCTTTACCTTAGATGAATTTACAATTGATGATGAATTTTGGGACTTTGTTGCCAACTAGAGGACTAACACTGAACCCATTGTGGTCATTTCTCAATCTCTAGTTCCATTGGAGGATGAGTTGAGTATGCAAATGGTACCTGTTGTGGCACTATCTGAGGAACAAAAAGAAATGATAGGAGAATTCTGTGAAAAAGAAAAAGAGAAAATAGAAGTTGATGGTCAAGAACAAACTAAGGCTGAAAAAGTGCCTGAGGAGATGAAAAAGGCTGAATCCTCTTCTAGTCCTCAACTTCAAACTTACACCAGAAAGAGGAAATATCTAGCTCAAAAAGTTAAGGGCAAAATACCAATGGTTGAAGAAAAGAGTGTGAAGAAAAGTAAGAAAGATGATCCAAGAAGCTTGGCAATTAAAGAAACAAGCTGTTACTATTGATTTAGAAGAAGAGAGATAGCTGGAGGTTATGTGCTGAAAAGGATGTACATGTGGACAGTCCTATGCAAATAGAAAAATTTGTAGAGGAATGGTATTAGAAGCACAAACTGATGACCTGATGATAAAGCAATGTTTTTGATAATCACGGGTATGATATTGATGAAGTATTCAATATGACATATGATGAAATGAAAGCAGAAGAGGAGAAGGTCAACAAATTGTTGGACCCCACAATTGAAACAAAATATGAGAAGTCAAGTGCACCCAAAGTTCACAAACCTAAGCTGTCAACCATGAAGAAGCAATCACAAACACATGAACCTCTACATCCTGATCCCTATGCAATATCTGATAGGGAAATGAAGGATTACCTCACCAATCAAGGCTTCACCAAAAGAAAATTTTCAAACATGAAAACTATCCCATTGAGAGCTGCAACACTGAGGTTACTAAATGAAAAGAAAGAAAAGCTAAAGAGGTTAGAAGAAGAAGTCCTCAATCAAAAGCCAAGAACAAGAGTCTCTGCAGAAGACATGAGGCTTACTCATAAAGATCAAGACTATCTGGCACCTGTTCTTCATAGATATTCAGAGTGGTTTGCTAAACCCTCTCAACTGAAACTTTAGGAAGGGTTGACCACTGCTAAGATGATCAGAGGTGTATCTACTCCAAAAGGCAAAATAGACCAGAAAATTATTGCTTGGAAGTATGATAGTTCATAGAATATGTTATGGTTAAAATGATCTCTGGTCTAGTGCAATTTATTATAGAGTACTCTGCTTTGGTAAATGCACTTGAGATTCATGACTTGAAAGAACTGGCTAATCTGGAGTTGATCAACCATAATGCCATGTTTAGAGAATATAAATTTGAAGGTATACTTAAAATGTTCAAGAGAACCAACAACTTCAATTCATTAAAAGCAATATGTATGAGAAAAGACAAAACTTTCAAGAACCCTCTAGAGATGAAAGAGACAAAACCAGCTGAAGAAGTAGTGTTTCCAATACTTAGAGTGGAACCTACTGAATCTTTGAAAAGAAAAATGGTGGCTGGTACACATTCCTCAACACCAATCTCAAATGTTTATTATGACGAGAAGACCTATGAATTGGTGATTGAGAGGAAGTGGGGAGGTAAAGAAGGTGTTGAAATCAGATTGTTCAGTGGGTATGAAGTGAGACTACTAGATCAATCATATATCCAATACATATACACAAGGCACTTCAGAGAGATATCAAACAAATTGGGTCAAGAAGATCTACATTTGTTTCTAAATTGTATCAAAATATTAAAGATGGCTTATGATCAGATTAGTGCAAAGAGAGAGAAAAGGAAGAAGAAAAAGACACCTCTACAGTTGGGCAACATTGTCAAACTAGAAGTTGATGTAGATGGTGCTCTTCTAATTCATAGGGATGGGCTTTCAACAGTGTCTATTTGGGAACCAATCTCACTTAAGAAGCTACCACTTGAAGCCATTCACAATATGAGCAGAATGAAGATTCATGTACTAAGCAAGGATAAAATGTCAGATGCTCAAGATTTTGTTAACATGATCAAGGTAATTTTGGATCCAGCTCAAGCAGCACCTTTCACAGCACCACAAGACCCAGCTGAATCATCACAACCTCAATCATTTTAGGGGTCAAATCAAATGAAATTTGGTTAGATAGCACTGCATTGTACCTGTGTAAACACCAGAAATCGTCAGAATGTAGAAATATGAAGTCAAATTAGGTCTGAAGAAATTTTGGCAGAATAACAGCATGGTATGCAATTTTAGGGCGAATGAGAGGTGATGAGTAGATGCGATTGACTATAGCCCTATTTATACTGAATCTGGTTTCAATCGGGCAACTGGACCCATTCGCTCTTTCCATTCAGGCGATCGGATCTCAGCCGTGCGATTGGTTCAGTCGATCACATTCAGTCGGCCGATTGGGTTTCAGTCCGGCGACTGACTCATTCGGACAACTCCATTTGAGCGACTAGCTCAATCTTGTAATCCATTCATGTGAATGGTTCATACTCATGCTCCATTCGGCTGTCTAGTACAAAAGTATGGTTTAATCGTATGAATGGATCATACTCATGATTTTTACTTTATGGCCATTTGACATTTAACCCCATTTAACTTTTTATTAAACATTTTGAGCATTCGATCATCTCAGACATGATCATTTTAACTTTGAAAACCTTTGATTACCTCAGTCATGATCCTTTTAAACAACACACATTTTTTCATCTCAAACGTGACCCATTTGACATTTGAACACACGTTTGGTCATATCATACGTGACCCTTTTAAGTGAGTAAGTCCCAGATTGAATTCCATGGCATAGTCTGACGTTTAAAAGTAATTGACTAAAAATTTAAACAAAATAAAAAAACTAAAACTGAAAGACAAAACTAATATGTTTTTATGATTTTGTGTGAAGTGAAAATCCTAAGATAGAAATCTAACAGGTTTATTTCTTGAATAGACAGCTTCAAGTCATTTTGACCATAAGTGGAATGATTCATTATGGAATCATACAGATAAGTCAAATCATTCGGGACATGTTAAAAAAATCAGTTGACGCTAAATTCTTTTTTTTGTCGAGAGTCATCAGCAAGTCTAGGAATCATACTAGTACTATAAGACGCACACATTGATTTGGACTTTCAAGAATTGTAGCAATGATGATTGTCAGTATACTTGTCCACTTAAATACATACATAGACTTTTGACACAGATTGGTGATAGTTTAAGGTTTTATTATTTCAACAAGCATTTGTGGATCCCATGCTTTTATGGTAATCAATTCCTCAGGAGATTTTTGAGTGGTCTATGGGTATTTTGACAAGAAGAAACTATTCTTAGAGCTTTCAAAGAGAAGCCAAGCCTCAGGTCAGTGTCACTACACAACAGAGAGGCGGAAAACAACAATGAATTCTAGAATATATAGGTTATGCTTATCCTCAGGTCAGTGCCACTGCACAACGGAGAGGCATATAACCTATCTTCTTGTTTGAGCAATTTTATTCTTTTTGCACAGATCGCACCAACAACATAGTTTATTAGTTTGATTGTTTTTTGCATTTTTTCATCACGTGCTTTTGCTCATATTACGGTCATCCGCACACATTTGTGGCGTTTATTCTGCTCGTCACCCCTTATTGGAATTCTGTTGATTGTGTTAACCAGGGATAAGATGATAACCCACAGCTTGTTGAACAACTTAGTTTGAATTGAGATCACCAATGTGGTCTAATAATCTATTCTGTTGAATCTACCGACGCATCATCTATGGTCTATCAATCTCTAGGTCTCTTTCTTTATGTTACCTTCGTAGTAACCAGTTTTAATATCATTTTTCCTTTTATATTGCTCAGACTACTCAGACTTATACTTTGAATTTCGCATCTAATTCAATTTAATATTTTAAAGTCCCAAATGCTTTGTTCTTGTGTATTATCATTTTCCATAGTTATTGAATCGGTTTCACAGATCCAATCTCATTTCTATCAGGTAGCCTGTCCTCCTCACTCGTTTTATTATTATTATTAATACTAAATTAAACCTATTCTCCCCTAAAATTATAAAACCGTAAACGATTTGCGTTATAGGATTTTAATAGGCGAATATATAACATCAATTTAATGAATTAATTAAAATAAAATAAATAAAGGAAATAAAAATTAAAAGAAAAATGGACTTTACGCATCGGACTAAACATGTTCATCTTCTGGGATTACATCACTTCTCTTTTTAATGCTGTTGACCTCTAACAAATATAGAAAACGTGGTTTATAAAAAGCCTTTGTATAGAGGTCAGCGCGTTGAAAATTCGTATTTATTTTGACAACATCGATTAGATTCTTTTCAAAACAATCACGTATAAAGTGATATTTAATGCCGATGTGTTTGGTCTTTGGATGTTGGACCGGATTTTTAGTTATAGCTACTGCAGCATAATTATCAACAAATATAGGAGTAGTGGAGAATTGCAAACCGTAGTCCTGCATTTGCTGTTGAATCCATATGATTTGTGAATAGCAACTTGTAGCAGTAACATATTCGGCTTCGCAGGTTGACAAAGCAACCGAAGTCTGCTTCTTACACTGCCAGGTCACTAATATCCTCCCAAAGAATTGACATCCTGCTGATGTGGACTTGTAGTTCATCTTGAAACCGCCGTAATCCAAGTCACTATACACTGTAAGCTCGAAGTCATCAACATGAGGATACCACAACCCAAGTGTTGGTGTACCCTTCAAATAATGGAATATCCTCTTGACCCCTATAAGATGGTTGACTTTTGGTTGTGCTGATATCTTGAGTATAGACATATCGCATACATGATATCAGGTCTTGAGGCAGTGAGGTACATGAGGGATCCAATCATTCCTCGGTACATGGTGACATCAACCAGATCTGCATTCTCGTCGGGTGCTATATCATGGTTTGTAGCAAGTGGAGTTCCAGGTGCAGAAGCATTCTCCATGTCAAACCAACTGAGAATATCTCTTACATACTTGGTCTAATGTAGAAATATCCCCGTTGGAGTCTGATCCACCTGTAACCCGAGAAAGAACTTCATCTCCCCCATGGCACTCATTGCAAACTCTGCCTTCATTACTGCTTCAAATTCTTGACATAAATCTTTGTTCTTGGACCCGAAGATTATGTCATCAACATAAATCTGAACAAGCAGTAGATCACCATCCTTTTCTTTGATGAATAGCGTGTAGTCAATAACACCTCTGTGAAATCCGTGTTTCACAAGGTGAGTCGAGAGTTTCTCATACCAGGCTCTGGGAGCTTGATGAAGCCCGTATAGAGCCTTGTCTAGTTTGTAAACTCTCCTGATGATACGGATCCTCAAATCCCTCGGGTTGACTGATGTACACTGTCTCTCGGATTTCACCATGAAGGAATGCACTCTTCACATCCAGTTGATAGAATTTAATCTTCATGTAAGAGGCATAGGCTAGGAAGATACGGATGGCTTCCATTCTTGCCACTGGTGCAAACACTTCATTGTAATCTTTTCCCTCGACTTGTCGAGATCCTTGAACTACGAGTCGAGCCTTGTTTCTGATGATGATGCCTTTATCATCTTTCTTACATTTCAAGACCCATTTTGTGCCAATGACTTTAGCACCTTGAACTGAAGAAGTTCTTCTTGCATGGCACTCACCCATGCCTCATCATTTAGGGCTTCATTGACGTATTATGGCTCAAACTGAGACACAAAACAATGATATGCACCATCGTGAAGGTACCCCTATTCCATTACCGAGGAATAATCAGCTAATTACAGCTGATTTCTTGTCTAAACTCCTGATCTAACATCCCCAATGACATTGTCCAGGGGATGATAGACATTTAGGCGTGATCCAGGAGTGGTTGGAAAAACTCAGAATCAAGATTATGAACATTTGGTTTTGGATCTGAGGCAGTAGGAGTGAGAGGTTCCGAAGACTCAGAGGCATCAACGTCAGATGCTTGTGGACTTGTAGTAGTAGGAACCTGTTCCTCTTGGTTGTTCTGATCATTCTCCATAGCTTCATCGTCAAAGGAGGAGTCACTAACTTCAAGTACTCCCCATGAATGGTTAAGCAATTCACCTTGTGAACCAGATGATGTTGAGTCTTGTGATGGTGTGTTTAAGACATGATACATCATTTTTATTGCTAACTCATCATCAGACGAAGAAAGAGGTATATTGAAGGACTTGAAGAATCCATCATAATCGAAAAGAATGCGGGTCCTTTCCAGCAGGTGGGGTGGTGTATCTTTGAACATCCACATTACACCACACTTCTACTTGACCCGTTGAGTTGTTGTAAACTCTCTTATTCGATATGTTGTATCCTAGAAAGATTCCCTCTTCAGCCTTCTTGCTAAACTTTCCCTCCTGAGTCTTCTTAAGTAGGGTGCATGGTGTGCCAAACGGTTCAAGATACTCTAGATTTATTTTATCTCGTTGTAGTAACTCGTAACACGTCTTACCATGGCGTTTAACTACGAGAACTCGATTTAACGTGTAACACGCATTGGCTACTACCTCATTCCAAATTGGATAGGCAGTTTCGAGTCTTCTAGCATTGTCCGAGCTGTCTCTATTAAGCTGCGATTCTTTCTCTCAGCAGCGCCGTTCATCTGAGGAGTGTAGGCGGAGTTGAACTGGTGCACAATTCCCTTTTCTTTGCAGTAAGCCTCCATCCATTGGTTCTTGAACTCAGTTCCATTGTCTGAGCGTACTTGTCTTACTTCAGCTTGTATAGAGACTCTAGTGTAGTTACTAACTCCTTGAATGACTCAAATGTTTCTAATTTGGATTTCAGAAACATTACCCAAGAGAATCTTAAGTAGTCATCCGTAACTACATAGCAGTACAAGTCGCCTGCAATGCTTCTTGTACTGACTAGACCAAACAGATCCAGGTGAAGAAGTTCAAGAGGAAGTTTGATGGAATGAACTTTCTTTTCCTTATGAGACTTCTTCGTCTGTTTGCCTTTCTTGCATGCAACACAAAAATTTGGAAGTTGAAAGTTTTTGACATTTACTCCTCTCACTAGATCATTCTGGATCAAGTGGTTCATCTTCCATGGATTGATGTGTCCCATTCTCCTATGCCAGGAGTTGGAATCCTTCTCAGTAGCCTTTGACAAGAAGCACTGAACTTGATGATCCGTTGTGGAGGCCTTTGATAGATCCAAGACATAAAGATCATTATACCTTGAAGCTGACATCAAGATTGTTAGGACCGTGTACCGGATGGAGTACTAACTGATTTACGTGTATACCAACTCAAATAGTGCAGAATCCTATTTATTGGCGATCCAATGAGTGAGAACGCACGTAGAATCAATTCTAGATTGAATCTAAACGTTAAAAACAAAAGCAAATCGATCTAGTGTGATCTATGAACTTGGAACAGGTTCTTAGAAGTCTCTGGACGGCTAGGGTACGAGTAGGAGTAGATATATTCAAAGTGTTTTTTCCACAAATTAAGTGATATTTATAGGT
Source organism: Flaveria trinervia (assembly GCA_025506515.1). Classification (NCBI taxonomy): domain Eukaryota; kingdom Viridiplantae; phylum Streptophyta; class Magnoliopsida; order Asterales; family Asteraceae; genus Flaveria; species Flaveria trinervia. The sequence goes on from CM046450.1 coordinate 49,325,499, forward strand.
TAGGGTTTCTCATTCGTGCGACTGAACCATTAGCATGGTTCAGTCGTGCGACTGAGTCATGCGGTTGATCCATTTGCATGACTGAGTGTTCAGTTGTGCGACTGAGTCAATCTCATGTCACAATCGTGTGACTGATCCAGTCTCTTGCTTCGGTCGTGCGACTGGTCCATTAGCATGAAGTGTTCATGCGTACGGTCCATTAGCATGGTCCATTCGCATGAGAACTTCACACGATTAAGTTTAAACATATTTCTTAATCATTATTAACTAAGAACAATGCAAACAACCATAAACCCATATAGTTAGTTCAATAAGCGTTAACCTACTAATCAATGAAATAATAAACATTACAAGCACAACCACACATTGTATTTCATTAAGTACCCATTCTATTACATATGTGTAAGACATGAAAGACATTTTACATTATGCTCATAAACTAGGTACACATGTATCTACAAACTCCCCCTTGGACCTAGTTTACTCTATTGTCTTACATTCTTCATAAGCTCTTCATATTTCTTTTACTTCTCCTCTCTAGTAACTTCTGCATGTATTTCAAATGCAAAGTAGATTCTAATCACGTTTTGGAATTGGAGGGCTTGTACAATATCTTGCGCGTCATAGAACAGTGGCCACTTGTATAAGGTGTAAACATCATCAGCCGATAAGTTAGTGAGCCACATGGGGTTAAACACCCTCATAGTTTCCATACTACCATTTATGTTCAACACTATGACCATCTCACCTATTCTCCAATCATAGTACCACCACTTGAAGTGTGGCGTGAAGTCTTGGGGCATTTCCCGTAGAGGGATTCTTGACATCGTGCACGGAGGACTCCATTTCAGCATAATTTTTGGTTTTCCGGTAATGGCATCAACTTTAGATCTTCTGATATACCTCGTTGGTTGTTGAGGTTGAAGTTGATCCACCTAGTGTGGTACTCTCTCTTCAAAGCAGCTTCAAACCAGCCTGACATCTTTTGAGGGTCAGCATATAGCAACTTCAATTTTGCTAGCTGGTTAAGCTTAAAACCGGAAGAGTCTTCAGATCGTGTGGGAATCTGAAGTACTTGATCCCCTTTTCTCTTTTAATAGCATAAATGTTAAGATCTTCAAAATAGGCCCACACTATAATTTTTCTTGACATCTTATGATGCTTCTTCACTTTATAGAGTTTGGTGTAGACATTTGACTTTGGAGCACTGCGTTGGGCTCTGATTTCTACAAAACATGCTACCCATTCAGCCTTTTTTATGTTGACATCGGCGTCTGAGGCTTGGGCCTGCTCTTTATTCTTCTCCGACTCCTGTTCCATTTTATCAAGACTGACAAGAGTGTCACCCAGGTTAGGAACGACATTTCCCTCATTGTCAGCATACTCTGGATAATGTTGAGCCGTGACATCTTCAATATCTATCTCGTCTACGTCATTAAGCTTATCGTCACTTTCCACGTTAACTGTAGGAGCATCCTTCACGATCTCATCAGGATTCAGTCAGAATATTTCGGCCAGTTGCTTATTAGTGAGAACATGAATTATTTCTCCTTCTTCAGGAGTGTAATTCACAGACCTCCTGACTATCCCTTGCAGATCAAGAATCATTGTGAGTTGAGTCTGGATCTGTTGAAGGGGAGCAACATCGTATTCATCTCTTTGATAGTTTGGATCTGCTTGATTTAAAACATGTAACACATCAACCATTAGTCAATAATCGAAACAAAAACACATTAACAAAATATAAACATTATGTACATTAGTCTGGTACAATATTCAATTACACATTATTTAAATTACATAAACATCTATGCATTACTTTTGTCATGAATCATGTGTTCATCTGCTGTCAGGGCTGATGTAGAGGCACCCTGATCTTGAGCTCTCTTGGTCCACCTCTCACTTGCTGATGTGGCACCCACAGCAGATGGATCTCCTTCTCCTTCATCATCACCTTCATCATCATCATCACCTCCCTCTGTATCATCACGTTCATCATCACCATCATCATCATCATCATCATCACTATCATCATTATCACCATCATCACCATCTCCCTCTCAGATCTTCAGAGGCCCATCCTTTGTGCCCTTAAGTTTGAGCAGGATAGTCCTCTTAGCATCCTCCAACTCCTCAATCTTCTTCGTAGATAATACATTCTGCTCCTTGAGTTGGGTAATCTCTTGACTCTGAGCAGCCATTTGTTGAGCCTGCTCCTCAATCTGCTATGCCTCTTGAGAGATCTGCAGTGATTGTGCAATAAAGCTCCACTAACTATCTGAGCTGTGCAGTCTTCTCGTCATCGGTAGCAAGCAGCCTCAGCACCATACGGTTTAGTGTTGAAGTTGTTCCTCTACCCCGCTGGGAGGTAGAGGTGATCTTGAGGGAAAAGATGGTCCTGCCTAGTGGCTAGAGGTGGTGGTGGTGGTGGAAGTGGTATATATTGGAGGCGGTATATGTGTGGGTGGTGATGGTGAGTTGTAGTGGTGGTGGATGTGATGTGGGTTAGTGGTGGAGTGGGTGTGGTAGTGGTGCGTGAGGTGGTAGTAGGGGTGGCAGGTGGAATGGTGGTAGTGGTGGTGGTGGTTGTGGCTATAATAGTGGGTGGAATGGTGGTAGTGGATGTTGTGGTGGTGGTAGTGATAAATGTCATACTCCTTCTCTTAGACTTCATCCCATGCGGCTGAGCCATCATTTTCTTCCTCGAACCCCTCGAGGAGGATGCTCCCCTTGGGACGCTGAGCTGATCTGGGGTAAAAGTGGGATGTGTAGTAGTCTTCCCACATGCAGCTTGGCGTCCTCCAACCCCCTCCAACCCTTGCTCAGTCGCAACCACATGACTGTCCACTGTCCTAGTTAGCGGCTCTTCATCACTCTCTTCCTCCTCATCAGGAGGACAGAAATCCTGATGGAAACCGGCAGTGGTGGTATCTCCACGAGTGGGTGGTCGAGGTGAAACATGTGTAGTGGTGGCCCTAGTAGAAATGGGGCCATAATCTCCACCGGTGTCACCGTCGTCATCATCATCGGAGTCATCAGATGGGAGGGCAATCTGCTCCACATCTGAATCACTCTCTTGTGGCGCCACTTACGTCTTGCAGGCGCCACGTACTCCTCCTGGGCAAGGTGCCCGAACAATCTCCTCACAGGGGGCTTGACTTTCTTCCCCCTGTAGACCTTCATACGGCCCAAAGTAGTATCACCCATCACCTCAAGTGATACAACATTGTGGCTCTCCTTAGGCAATGCAGGCAACTTCTCATCGATAATCATCTGTAAGAATCTGGGGTACATACAGAATCCTTCCTTGCCTTTGGTCTCAAGGTTCTCTATCAGGTAGGCAAATATCATGTTGGAGAAATTGAAGGGGTGGTTAAGCACCAGTGTCACGTAGGCATTTTGGATCTGGTCTCATAGGTCATCAAATCCACCCTCCTTGAAGCTATGCACTTCAGTATCACGTGTGCCAAGTACTTAAACTGGGGACATAGGTTGCTTTTGTTCAGCACCCCTGCATTGATGTCCCTAGAGTACTTCATCTTGAGGAAGCACCCCCTCATACTCAGAGGGTGGAGTCTGGTTGGATGATCAGCATCATCACCTAGATCTAGTACTCTACAAAGATCTGCAGCAGTCACCTCTATGTCTTGCCCAAAAATAGTACTCCTGATGCTGTAGGGCTCATAAGATTGATCAACTGATGCACCCTCCCAGAAGGCCTGCTGTATAGACCTGTAGGGAGTACATGGCGTAGATATGGCTCTGTGGATCCGTGATCTCTTCAGGAAGGCTATTATGCCAGCAAACTCGGCAGCGTTCCGAGTTGTGGCGTCCAGATGAGCACAAATATGTGCTTGGTGTTCATGGTCCACCGACCAGCCATAGATCTGTAATACAAGACACATAGACATTAGATCACCACACAACAGAAATAATTTCAAATTAACCTGTTTGAAGTCAGTCTGGTTCAATCGTGCGATTGAACCATATGACTGAGTTCAGTCGGTTGACCTAACATGCGACTGAATACAGTCGGGTGACTAATCATGCGACTGAGTTCAATCGGGTGACTGAGTCTGCGATTGGTTAAGTCGGCCGACTGAGTCATTCGCATTATTCATTCGGCCGACTGAGTGGTTCGGCCAGCTTAGTATTGCAATTGTAGTTCATCCGGGTGTCCAGTCGCATGACCCACGGTCTGTTCGATTGAGATTTAAAATTTGAGCAACTCTTAATGTAGACATCGTGTTATGGCTCATTAGACTCACAATACCCTACTTAGCATCTAATAACCTTGATTTCTACCTTTTACTTTGGTTTAATAGGTTATTGGTACAACTTAAGTCTTGGTTCTTGGTAGGGTCAAATGTCGTAATTTAGGGCACAAATCGAACGCATTTTGGTTAGATAGCACCGCATTGTACATGTGTAACACCAGAAATCATCAGAATGTCGAATTATGAAGTCAACTAGGTCAGAGGAAAATTTGGCAGAGTAACGGTATGTTGTGCGATTTTAGGGCGAATGAGGAGTGATGAGTAGATGCGATCGACTGTATCCCTATTTATACTGAATCTGATTTCAATCGGGCGACTGGACCAATTTTCTCTTTTCATTTGGGCGATTGGATCTCAGTCTACGATTGGTTCAGTCGATCACATTCAGTCGGCCGACTGGGTTTCAGTCGAGCGACTGACTCATCGCACAACTCTATTCGGGCGACTGGCTCAATCTTGTAGGCCATTCGTGTGAATGGTTCATACTCAAGCTCCATTCGGCTATCTAGTACATAAGTATGGTCCAATCGTACGATTGGTCCATACTCATAGTCAAGTCGTGCGAATGGATCATACTCATGATTTTGACTTTATGACCATTTGACATTTAACCCCATTTAACTTTTGATTAACCATTTTGAGCATTTGATCATCTCAGACATGATCATTTTAATTCTGAAAACTTTGATCACCTCAGTCGTGATCCTTTTAAATAACACACATTTTGTCACCTCATACGTGACCCATTTGACATTTGAACACACGTTTGGTCACCTCAGATGTGACCCTTTTAAGTGATTAAATCCCAGATTGAATTCCATGGCTTAGTCCGAGTTTATAACTAAATTGACTAAAATTTAAACAAAATAAAATAAATAAAACTAAAGGACAAAAATAAACATGTTTTTGTGATTTTGTGTGAGGTGGAAATCATAACATAGAAATCTAACAGATTTATTTCTTGAACTGGCAGCTTCAATTCATTTTGACCATAAGTGGACCGATTCCATTTGGAATCATACAGGTAAGTCAAATCATTCGGGACATGTTATCAAAACATTATGAATCTCGATTCTTCTTTTTCATCTAGAGTCGTTAGCAAGTTTAGGAAATCATACTAGTACTATAAGATCCCCACATTTATTTGGGCTTTCAAGAATTGTAGCCACAATGATTGTTAGTATACTTGTCCTCTTAAATCCATACATAGACTTTTGACACAGATTGGTGATAGTTTAAGGTTTTATTATTTCAACAAGCATTTGTGGATCCCATGCTTATATGGTAATCAATTCCTCAGGAGATTTTTGAGCGGTCTATGGGTATTTTGACAAGAAGAAACTATTCTTAGAGCTTACAAAGAGAAGCCAAGCTTCAGGTCAGTGCCACTGCACAGCAGAGAGGCAGCAAACAACAATGAATTCTAAAATATATAGGTTATGCTTATCCTCAAGTCAGTGCCACCGCACAACAGAGAGGCACATAACCTATCTTCTTGTTTGAGCAAATTTATTCCTTTTGCACATAACCTAGATTTTTGCATTTTTATCATGTGTTTTGCTCATATAACGGTCATCCTCACACATTAGTGGCGTTTATTCTGCTCGTCAGCCCTTATTGGAATTCTATTGATTGTGTTAACCAGGGATAAGATGATAACCCACAGCTTGTTGAACAACTTAGTTTGAATTGAGGTCACCAATGTGGTCTAATCATCTATTGTGTTGAATCTACCGACACATCATCTATGGTCTATCAATCTCTAGGTCTCTTTCTTTGTGTTACCTTCGTAGTAACCAGTTTAATATCATTTTTCCTTTTATATTGCTCAGACTACTCTGACTTATAATTTGAATTTCACATCTAATTCCATTTATATATTTTAAAGTCCCAAATTCTTTGTTCTTGTGTACTATCATTTTCCAAGGTCATTGAATCGGTATCACAGATACAATCTCATTTCTATCAGCTAGCCTCTCCTCCTCCCTCATTTTTTTTAATGTTACTAACTAACTAAACTTATTCTCCCCCAAAAATTCTAAAACCGTAAACGATTTGTGTTTTTTTGGATTTTAATAGGCGAAGAAATAACAATAATTTAATTAATTAATTAAAATAAACTAAATAAAAGAAATTAAAGTTAAAAGAAAAAATTACGTTACGCATCGGAATACACATGGTCATCCTCTGGAATTACATCACTTTTCTTTTTAACTCCGTTGACCTCTAAAGATATAGAAAACATGGTTTATCAAAAGCTTTTGTATAGAGGTCCGCTTGTTGAAAATCTGTATTTATTTTAACAACATCGATTAGATTCTTTTCAAAACAATCACGTATAAAGTGATATTCAATTCTGATGTGTTTGGTCTTAGGATGTTGGACCGGATTTTTAGTTACTACAATGGCAGCAGAATTATCAACAATATAGGAGTAGTAGAGAAATTCAAACCGTAGTCCCGCATTTGCTGTTGAATCCATATGATTTCAGAATAGCAACTTGCAACAACAACGTATTCGGCTTCGCAGGTTGACAAAGCAACTGAGGTTTGCTTCTTACATTGTCAGGTCACTAATCTCCTCCCAAAGAATTGACATCCTGCTGATGTGGACTTGTAGTTCATCTTGAAGCCGCCGTAATCCGAGTCACTATACGTTGTATGCTCGAAGTCATCGTCGTGAGGATACCACAACCCAAGTGTTGATGTACCCTTCAGATAACGAAATATCCTCTTGACCCCTATAAGATGTTTAACTTTGGCTTCGCCTGATATCTTGAACATAGACATGTCGCGTACATGATATCAGGTTTTCAGCCAGTGAGGTACATGAGGGATCCAATCATTCCTCGGTACATGGTGGCATCGACCAAATCTCCATTCTCGTCCGGTGCTACATCATGGTTTGTAGCAAGTGGAGTCCCAGCTGCGGAAGCATTCTCCATGTCGAACCAACTGAGAATATCTCCGACATACTTGGTCTCATGTAGAAATATTCCCTTTGGTGTCTGATCCACCTGTAACCCGAGAAAGAACTACATCTCTCCCATGGCACTCATTTCAAACTTAGCCTTCATTACTGCTTCAAATTCTTTACATAAATCTTCGTTCTTGGACCCAAGGATTATGTCATCAACATAAATTTGAACAAGCAGTAAATCACCATCCTTTTCTTTGATGAACAGCGTGCAGTCAATAACACCTCTATGAAATCCGTGTTTCACAAGGTGAGTCGAGAGTTTCTCATACTAGGCTCTGGGAGCTTGATGAAGCCCGTATAGAGCCTTGTCTAGTTTGTAAACTCTGTCTCGATGATATGGATTCTCAAATCCATTAGGTTGACTGACGTACACTGTCTCTCGGATTTCAACATGAAGGAATGCACTCTTCACATCCAGTTGATAAACTTTAATCTTCATATATGATGCGTAGGCAATGAAGATACGGATGGCTTTCGTTCTTGCCACGGGTGCAAACACTTGTTGTAATCTATGCCCTTGACTTTTCAAAATCCTTGAACTACGAGTAGAGCCTTGTTTCTGATGATGACTCCTTGGTCATCTTTCTTACATTTGAAGACCCATTTGGTGCCAATGACCTTAGCACCTTTAGGTCTATCACTAATGTCCATACACCTAACTTCTTGAACTGAAGAAGTTCTTCTTGCATGGCACTCACCCATGCCTTATCATTTAGGGCTTCACTGACATATTTTGGCTCAAACTGAGACACAAAACAACAATATGCACCATCGTGAAGGTACCCCTTTTCCATCACCGATGCATAATCAGCTGAATAGAGCTGATTTCTAGTTGAACTCCTGATCTGACATCCCAATGACATTGTCCAGGGGATGGTACACGTTTAGGCATGATCTAAGAGTGGTTGGAACAACTACCTCAGAATCAAGATTATGAACGTTTGGTTCTAGATTTGAGACAGTAGGAGTGTGAGGTTCCGAGGACTCAGAGGCATCAACGTTAGATGCTTGTGGACATGCGGTAGTAAGAACCTGTTCCTCCTGGTTGTTCTGATCATTCTCCACAGCTTCATCGTCAGAGGAGGAGTCACTAACTTCAAGTGCTCCCCTGAATGGTTAAATGATCACCTTGTGAACCGGATGATGTTGACTCTTGTGATGGTGTGTTTAAGACATCATACATCATTTTGGTTGCTAACTCATCGTCAGAAGTGGAGAGAGGTATGTTGAAGGACTTGAAGAATCCATCATAGTCGAAAAAGAATGCGAGTCCTTTTCCAGCAGGCGGGGTGGTGTATCTCTGAACATCCACATTACAACACACTTCTACTTGACCCGTTGAGTTGTTGTATACTCTCTTATTCGGTATGTTGTATCCTAGAAATATACCTTCTTCAGCCTTCTTGCTGAATTTTCCCTCCCGAGTCTTCTTCAGTAGGGTGCACGGTGCGCCAAATGGTTCAAGATACTCTAGATTTGGTTTATGTCGTTGAAGTAACTCGTAACACGTCTTGCCATGTCGCTTAACGACCATAACTCGATTTAACGTGTAACACGCATTTGCAACTGCCTCATTCCAGAACTGGATAGGCAGTTTCGAGTCTGCTAGCATTGTCCGTGCAATCTCTATCAAGCTGTGATTCTTTCTCTCAGTAACGCCGTTCATCTAAGGAGTGTAGGCAGAAGTGAACTGGTGCACAATTCCCTTTTCTTTGTAGTAAGCCTCCATCCATTGGTTCTTGAACTCGATTCCGTTGTCTGAGCATACTTGTCTTACCTTCAGCTTGTATAGGGACTCTAGTGTAGTTACTAACTCCTTGAATGACTCAAATTTTTTGATTGGGATTTTAGAAACATTACCTAGAGAATCTTGAGTAGTCATCCGTAACTACATAGCGGTACAAGTCGCCTGCAATGCTTCTTGTACGGACTGGACCAAACAGATCCTGTGAAGAAGTTCAAGAGGAATTTCGATGGAATGAACTTTCTTTTCCTTATGAGACTTCTTCTTCCGTTTGCCTTTCTTGCACGCAACACAAAAATCTAGAAGTTGGAAGTTTTTGGCATTAACTCCTCGCACTAGATCATTCTAGATCAAGTGGTTCATCTTCCATGATTGATGTGTCCCATTCTCCTATGCTAGGAGATAAAATCCTTCTTAGTAGCTTTTGACAAGAAGCACTAAACTTGATGATCCGTTATGGAGGCCTTTGAAAGATCCAAGACATAAATGTCATTATATCTTGAGGCAGACATTAAGACTCGGTCCTCTAGGATCACATAGTCCTTTTTCAGGACAAAGCACTTCTTGTTGTTGAACACTACTTTAAATCCTTTGTCACAAATTTGGGAGATAGAAAGCAAGTTATTTTGAAGTTGTGAATGTAGTTTACCTTGTCAAACTTCACTTTCTAATTTCCCACTTCCCCTTGAGCTGTGATATACCTTCCTTTAATTCCAGCAAATGAAACATGGCTTCTTTTTATTTGTTTGGCGTTTGATAAGAGTGCCCTGTTCCCAGTCATATGCGTGGATGCTTCGCTATCTACAATCCAAGTGTTGGTTTCACATTCAATTGAAAACATTAGTTCAGGTTAGGAACCCAAGCCTTAACTGGCTTGGGTGTCCCAATGGCATCACACATCATGAGTTCAACCCATTGTCCATTACTAGGTAAGGGAAGATCAGTTGTCTTCTTGTTCTCATTATAAGACATTGAGGTTGATTTTTCTTTTCATAAGCCAGCTTTGTGTAAGGCCTGTTTGTGATAAACAGATGACTGGCTAATGGGTTGAACTTTAGGTTCACTAGCTCTTCTAGGTGGAGTCACTGAGCTCCTATTAGAAGAACTAGGTTTTGGGTCATGAAGTTCAACTTTCTTCCTCGGTGTCTAATAGTAAGGATAGTTAGACGCGATGTGTCCATACTTTCCACACTTGTAGCATGATTTGCTTTCGACTTTACGATTTAACTGTTTTTGTGGAGAAGTGTGTGACACACGTGTAATGTTATTCTGTTTGGGTTGTGACTCTTCCTGTTTAGATGTTTTATCTTGTTTAACAAATTTAATTGTTTTAACATTTTTAACATCTTTTTCCTTTTGTTTATCTGGACTTAGACATGAAGCACGTGATTGGTTAACATTTATGGTCTTTTTAGGTTCAGATTTGAACATGGTCGAACCAAACTTCATATTAACCTTTTCAAATTGTTCTTCCAGATTAATAGTAGGCATTTTACCTTTTGCCTTTGAAGTGGCCTCCTTTTGATTATTGCCAGAGTCATTTGATTTAACTGTGGAATTTGGATCACTTACAAGAGGAGTGGACACCACATGATCCTTGATTGGATTGTTATTGATTGGTTTACTTTTAGCATTCATCAAGGTCTCATGTGGTGGTGGAACCACTTTATAACCCAATCCCTCCCCTTTGTTACTTTCTCTTACTAAGTGTTGGATAATATGAGAGGAACTTGTCCAACTATGCAATTTTTGCTTTAATGAATTGACTTCTACTTCTAAAATTGCCTTTCTTAGTGTCTTCTAGGGAGTTAAGATAGAACTTAATGTCATTAGCTTGATTGAAGGCTACAACTTCAGTTTCCCTAAGTTGTTTGTTCAATAGTTCTATCTTTTTTTTATAACTATGCTTATTTTGTTTTAGAATTCTATTTGCTTCTATGCACAGTTGTAAATCATTTACTAAGCTATCATTATGATCTAATAACCTAGCAAATTTTAAGTCTATGCTTTCTCTAAATTTATTACAATCAGAATAAGCATGATTTTTGAAAATTTGGTCAGTAGTACTTACCTGAGAAGGTTCTAATGAATCAACCAATAAAGAAGAGTCTGGTGTTTCTGGTTTTGGTGATTCTGACTTTGTTGTAGTTGTCCCTTCTTCAGGCAGGTAATTGACCATAGTTGCAGTTTCTTTAGTGTTTGACATCACGAGTTCCACTGCAATATCACCTTCACTAGCTGAGTCATCATCTAAATCCTCAACACTAGCAATGTTGGATTCTCCTAGAGAGACAAACCGAAAGCTCCATTCTTGTCCTTCGTCATCATGAGCGGTCAAGGCTTTAGGATCCTTGCTTGATGAAGTAGGACTACTAGTGGGTTTATCCTGACGATTGAAGGATGAAAATGGATTCCCATTTCCTGTCTTCTTGGGCTTCACACATTCACGTTTGAAGTGTCCCTTTTCCCCATAGTTGAAGCAGGTAATTTTGGTTTTGTCAAAACCAAAAGTTGTGTCCTTAGTAGCAATCAAGTTCCGTCCGGTCTTCTTGAAAAACTTCTTAGCTCTTCGGATAGCACTTGCTAAGGCCCACATTATGTCCATTCTTTCTAGCTCTGTCTCACCTACCTGCTCGTAGTCCTCATCTGCCAGATGGCAGTTCCCAATTTTCCCAGCAATTAGTCCATCATAGGAGTGGATGATAGCTGCTAAGAGATCCATGCGCTCTTTTGCTACCTCTACTATCACATTCCCGAAATTCTCGGTCTTCAGTTTTGTAGCATTTGCTTCAGGTGTGATGTATTGGGTACCAGATGACCCTGACGTGTCAGATCTTGAAGTAGAGGCTGACATGGACCAGCTAAACTTGACACAAATGTCGTCTGAAGTGGCGCTCTAGACGTTTTGGCTTGTGGAGTCGCGTTGTACAGTGCCGGATTCTGATCATATGAAGACTTTTGGGCCCTGTACTTCATCCTCAACTCTTCCTCTCTCAGCTTCAGAACGAAATCATTGATATCTAACTTTTTTAGCATATCATTCTGTCTGAGATTGGAGAGAAAGGAAACCCATTTCTCTTGCAAACCATCAGCAAAGTTTGACACCTTGTCTTCCATACACGTTATGACTCCATGAGTGTGCAGCTCACTCATTAGTGGTAGAACCTATCAATGTCGTCATCCAAGCTCTCTTTTCCCATTGAAGAGAAGTTTTCAAACTCCTTTAAAGCTTTAGCCTTTATGTCTTTTAATGATGTCTTTCCGTCATATCGTTTCTCCAATGCATCCCACAGCTTCTTTGCTTGCGTGTACTCAGAAAATTGATGGAAGATGTCCTTAGGAATTGACTGAGTTAGCAAAGCATATACTTTCTTCTCTGCATTGTACTTTACCGTTTGGCCATCAGTCATGCTTCCTAAGGTAAGTTTGACTCCATCAGCACCTACTGGCATGCTATATCCCGTCTCTATCGATTCCCACATATTGGAATCTACTCCATTTAAGTAGATCTCAAATCTTTGCTTCCATTATGGGTATTCATCTAACGTGATTAGCTTAGGGGGTTTGTTATGATTCCCCACTTCATTCTCCAGAAGCAGCAGGTTCTGAATCCTTGAATCTCTCCGTGCGGTGAACGCCAAATATTGATCTTCCATTGCTCTTTACTTTAAACTTTTGATGTACTTGTGCGAATGAAAGAGTGCGATTGGGCTATTCGTGCGATTGAACAATGCGGATGGTTTAATCGTGTGACTGAGCTAATGCGGATGACTCAATCGGGCAAATGAACAAGTGCGAATGAACAATGCGAATAGGCAGTTCAATCATACGATTGGTTGAGCGGCTGACTCCAATCATGCAAATGAGGGATGCAGATGAGTTCAGTTGTGCGATTGAGTCAATCGTGCGACTGAAGCTGTTGGATTTCGAGAATTCAAAGGTTTAGGTAATTTAGACGCAAAAACATGAATTTCTCACTAACCCTAATTGTCGTATGCTGGAAAACGTTAACTTTATGAACCGGAGACGTCTAAAACACGGTTTGACACAAAAGATTGCGTTTTTGAGTGAAAAAACACAATTTTTGTTAAGTGCTCTAAGAAAGATTAACATGTTGTCTTTATTTGTCTTTTGATAGTTTGTAATAGTATAGGGACTATTTGTGTAATTTGTTAGTTCCTTTGCTTTTAGTTTTTAGTATAAATAGCTTATATTTGCAGGTAGATAAAAACGAATACACAAGATATTCGAATCTGCTTTCATACTTGTAATTGTCTTAGCTTGATATTAATGAAAACTTGAATTTTATTGATATCTTGTTTTGATTTGATTACTTTGTGTGAATTTCATTGAATTGTGTTACAAATCATCACAGATTTATTCATTTGATCCTATCAAATGGTATCAGAGTTGTTGGTAAGCTGTTAGTGATTGATTTTCTTTTTAAGTGCATCGAACTTGAAAACCTAAAAATCTCATTGAATCTGTGATTGAGATACAATTCAATTGAATATTTGTAAATTTCAGTTGTGTTTCATCATCAGAAACATGATTTGAATCATAATTAGCAGATTTATTCATCAAATTCAAGCCAATTTGCTGAATTTGTTGTTCGAAAAAGGTTTGAAGTTTCGAACTGAAATTCTCAAAATTGAGGAATTTGTTGTTGAAATTGAAGAAATTGATATTAAGAAGAATGTTTATCGGCATAAAACTCGCTTAATTGAAAAGTTTCAATTGATTTTATCAACATTTGAAGAATTCAGAAGATTTGAGTCTGTTATTTTCATATGAACATGATGAATGTGACGCATTAGGGTTGAAGTTTGCTGAAAAATTGTCCAAGTGTTAGGCGTTTGACTACTGTTTAGTCGCACCAACACTGTGTAGAACGTTTTCAGTTCAGCTTTTGATCACTGTTCGAGAGTCCAGACGTATCATTGTTGAGAAGTACTTTAACTGTTTAGACGTTTGACAATTGTGTAGGCGCATTAACACTATGTAGACGCATCAACACTGTGTAGACGCATCACAACTGTTCAGACGTTTTACAACTGTTCAGACGTATCAATTTTGGGCATTTTGGAAAAATTTTCTAAGGCATTCCCTTAGACGTTTCTCAACTTAGACGCATCAACTGTTGAGGCGTTTGAATACTGTTCAGACGTTTTAACCTTGATACTTAGATTTTTTTTTAAAAGAAAATTCTTTGAAAACTTTTTCAATTTTTTCAAAAATTCAAATATAAGAAAACAACAAAAATATAAAAAAATGGTGAAATCAGAAGATTCTGAAAACAGAGTTCCAAAACTTAAAATAGAGCTGATTTTAAAAATTGGCTCTTAGACTAAAACAACACATTAATTCCATTGACACTGATCTCTGAAAATCTATAGAAAAAGGACCATAGATTCCTATAACAACTGATGGACCAGACAGAGGATTTGTGTATACTAATGATTCTCCAGAACCTTATCCAGAAGATGATCTTCAAGGAGATGATCTAAAAAGTTAAGAATGATATTAAAGCTATTCATTGATGTGTAAAGGACTGCCTTTGGAAGTTCTTACAAGGCTTGATGCATATCAAACTGGATATACACTATATAAAGCATTGAAAATCATTTGTGAAGGAGGAAGGAGATTCAAAATCTAAAGAAACAAAAGCTGAAAAGATAATTAGAATTGTTTCAACATTTGTCTGGAGAGACAATAAATCAGATGATGAACAGATTTGTTCACTCATAACTGAGATGTCAGCAGCTGGTATCAAACCTGATCTTGAAGATTTAAATCTCAGACTACTCAGTGCTTTACCATCATCATGGAAACAAACTGTAACTCTACTAAAGCATACTGAAAAGTTTCCCATGGATCTAGATCTTCTTATTGCAAAAATAGAATCAGTGGAGATTGATGAAAGCTCAAGGAACAATGATAGAGCAGCATCAATGTCTCAATATCAGTTTGTTGCTTCTCATGCAACCACAATAGAAAATGCATTCATGGCAAAGAGTGAGAAAAGTCCTGAAGAAGAAGGAGATCTTTGTTTGGGTTGGGGCAGATTTTTCACTGACTCATCATTTACTAGTGCCCCCGCATATACAACTCAGTCTCATTCTCAATCTCCTCCGAAACCACAATCCCAATCATCAAATATTCAGACAGAGACTTCTTCATCATCTAACTCTACTAAATCTAGCAAAGTTAAAGATGTGATAACATCCTATTAGAGGATGAAGAGTCTAAAACTGCATTTACTGCTTTTATGGCAAGCTTTCAAGCATATCAAGGTAGCCATTTAACTCAACTAGATTTTGTTTTGCAGGATTTATTTGAGATGGATCCTGAAGATGTTGAAGAGATGGACCTGAACTAGCAGATGGTGATGATTGCCTACAGGACTCAAAAACATTCTTATGTCAACAAGAAATACAAGCCTAGTGCAAACAAGACTGTTGGATTTGACAAGTCAAAAGCTAGATGTTTCAACTGCAACAGTTATGGACACTTCTCAAGAGAATGCAAAGCTCCAAGGAATAATGGAGGAAGTGCTCAAACAAGCTCAAATAATCAAAGGTTTCGACAAGCTCAGAAGACTTTTCAAAAGCCTTATCAAAGTCTTCCTATGCCAGAACTTAAAGATGAAACCAAATCATCTGATGAAACCAAGAAAGCACTAGTAGTTAGCATAAAAGATGGATATGATTGGAGTGCATATGCAGATCAATTTATAAATGAATCAACATCAAGTTTATCTCTTATTACAAAAATTCAAGAAGAAGATTGGTCAGAAAACAATGACCCAAAAATGGAAAGTGATGAAGAGGAAGATAACTATGATTGGAGTGACAAGTCTGATCCTAAAGAGGATACAGAGGAAGTAGCTCTAATGGTTCAGTCTGATCAACCAAAGGTTAACTCTTCTAATTCAACATTTGAAACCACAGTTCTAAAATTTCCTGAAATACCATCAGAAGTAAGAGAAACGCTTTGCACCAAATCATGCTTTGAACATGTTGAACACTACAGAAACTATTCATTCAAAATCTGTGAAAAGCTAAAACAAGAGGAATCTATGCATAACCCACTTAAATCTGATCATAAAACTACAGATCAAAAGATTATCTCTCTTCAAAATTCATGGAACAAAACACTCAAAAACAATTAGAAGAGATGACTAAGAATCTTGAACAAGAGAAAATAGCACATGCTGCTACTCAAGTTGATCTGGCAAAAGTAAAGAGTTCAAAAATGATAGTAGAAAAACTAATCAGTGAATGAAAAGATAAACAAAAGGCAGGATTAGGTTTCACTCATGAACCTATGCCTGAATCTATCACAAACACACTACTAGAGACTTCAATACTCATGATCATTCACCTGAAAATAAAGCAAAGCTTAAGATCTTCCAAATCAAAAACAAGAATGCAAAAGAAGAAAAAGAAAATGTTCAAGTGTTTGTTGAAAAGAGAAGAAAAAATCAAAAATGGTCATCCAATCAAAATAAAATCATATGAACCAAAACAACCAAAACAAAATATATCTTCTGATCAATTCATAATGTAATAGAAGAAGTCAGAGTTCAAATAAGGATAAACAACAAATAGGAACATCAGAAGATTCAAACACCATCAATATGAAACAGTTACAATCAGAAAAGGAATCTTCTTCTGATGATGTTCAATCTGAACATAAACCAAGTTCTTCTAAATCAAAGAATCAAGGAAGAAGAAAGAAATCTGCAAAAGCAACATCTGAACAAAACAAAAGTTCAGAAAATTTGATTAAAGCAACAAATCAAACATCAAAACTAAAACAATTAAATTTGTGTCAGCAGGTATGTTAAATATGAATTCTCTTCCAAATAATAAAGCAAATATTATGAACAAATCAAACTCTGATCTGAAATCTAGTTCAGATTCAAAGACTTCCGCTATACAAAAAGGTTTGTTTCTAATACATTCAAGAAGGAAGTTCATGTTAACAAATGAACAATAATCTGACACAAAATCAAACTGTGAAAAATGAAAGACGACAGTTTAACTATATAACACAAAATCAAACATTATGTCATTGTCAAAAGTTAACAAAAAGTTGTTTTTAACTCCACAAAAGTACTGTGAAATTTGTGATATGAAAAATCACAATACTGCTGAGTGCTACTTCAACAAGTACTGTCACATATGTGACATGAGAAATCATTCAACAGCAGATTGCTATTATAACAAATATTGTACTTATTGTGATGAAAAGACTCACAACACTACAAATTGTTACTTTAGAAATAGATCTCCCTCTAGAAACTTTGTAAAACCAAACATGAGCAAAGGATTTGCTAATCCATAGTATTTGAGAAATCAAACTAATGGATTTCAAAGAGACATTAATCAACCTAATGTAGGTTTGAGATCTTTTCCTAAGAACAATTATATGAGCTCAAAACATAACATGCAAGAACACTGAATACCAAGACCTGTAAGGATGAATAATAAAATTGTTAGTCATCAATACATTTCAAAAGATAATCAATCAAATGGTATGAATGTTCACAAAAATAAATCAAATAATTTTCAAAATAAAATTGGTAAATTCATCAAAAATAAACCTGATTTGAAAAATCTCCATTATAAACAATTTACAATTGTTGATAAATTTGGAAAGCCAAGACCATTTCGGCTTGGGTAGATATTTCAACTTAACTTTCTTGTAGTGCAGGTACGCCAAAAAAGACCAATCAATACATGGTATGTGGATAGTGGGTGTAGTCGGCACATGACAGGCAATACTGCCTTGTTACAAGACTTTAAGTCAAAAGATGGAACTCATGTCGCCTTTGGTGGTGATGCTGGAGGAAAAATTACTGGGGAAGGAACAGTATCCAATGGGATAATAAGCTTTGATAAAGTCAACTTTTGTTCACAGTTGAACTTTAATCTTTTAAGCGTATCTCAAATATGTGACAAATCTTATTCTGTTCTGTTTGATAATTCATTCTGCTATGTTTTAAAGCCAGGTTTCAAGATAAGCAAAGACTGGGTAATTGTTACAGCTGAGAGAGACAGAGATCTATACAAATTGGATATGTCTCAAGTTGATCCTTTAACTGAAACAACATGCCTAATTGCAAAGGCATCAAATGATGAAAGTCAGCTTTGGCATAGGCGTCTCGGTCATTCAAACTTCAAGAACATGAACAAGCTTGTAGCAGGAAATCATGTAATTGGACTTCCATCTAAGAAGTTTGCAACAAATGATCACTGCTCAGCATGTTTGAAGGGAAAGCAACACAGAGCGTCGTATAAGTCCAAGCTAATAAACTTAACATCCAAACCTCTCCAGATGTTACATATGGACCTTTTTGGACCAACAAACATCAAGAGTATTGGACGAAAATCATATTGTTTAGTTATCATTGATGACTTCACAAGATTTTCATGGGTTTTCTTTCTTTATGCCAAATCTAAAATAGCTGAATTACTAAAAGAATTTATCATTAAAGTTGAAAATCAATTAGAAAAAAAGTGAAAATAATAAGAAGTGATAATGGAACGGAATTCAAAAATGCTAACATTGAAATGTTTTGTACACAGAAAGGGATAGCTCATCAGTTCAGTGCTCCTAGAACTCCTCAACAAAATGGAGTTGCTGAAAGGAAGAATAGAACACTGATTGAATCTGCTCATTCTATGTTAGCTGATGCAAAAATCCCTATCACTTTTTGGGATGAAGCAATATCTACTGCGTGTTTCATTCAGAATCGAATCTTAATCGTCAAAGATAAACTGAAAAGTCCATATGAGTTAAAATCATTTGGTTATCCTGTTATGATTCTAAATTCAAGTGATCAATTAGGAAAATTTGAAGCAAAATCTGATAATGGATTTTTCGTTGGATATTCATCGGTTTCAAGAGCCTATCGAGTCTACAACTCTAGGACAAATGTAATTCTTGAAACATTCAATGTTAAATTTCTGGAAAATTCTTTTCCATTAGTTTCAAATGGTCCTACATGGTTATTTGACTTAGATTCATTATCAAACTCTTTTCAATCTAATTTGTTTGATCAACCAAATTGTCTTAATTCTACAGATAAGAACTCAATAGGAGATCTTGGATCTTTCAGTGAAGATTCAGATTCTGATGACCCAGATGATTCAAGCTCAGACTACCCATTTTTGTCATTTGTCAAGGATTCAATAATACAAAACCATGAAACTACAGTTTCAGATCTTTCAGAGTCAATTAGTCAGGAAGAATCACAAAATATTCCTAATGATGGTAATGAGTTTGTGATACCTGAGTCTGGAACATCATCCATTTCAGGTGATGTAGCTGATACAGGTAACTTTGATTACTTCATCAATTCACCTACTCAAGTTCCAAACTTCAATCCACATTCTTCTACTTTGATACATGAGTTTTCCAACTTGAATCAAACAAATCTGGATGTTAATGTTCAAAGTGATGATATTACTACATCTCGCATTCACAAGAATCATCCAATTTCTTAGATTATTGGTTCAGTGAATGAGAGAACAACAAGGAGTAAATCAGAACAAGCAAACGTATGCTTATACTCTTGTTTGCTTTCTCAAATTGTTCCTAAAAATGTTACCAAAGCATTAAAGGACAATGGTTGGATAAAAGCCATGCAAGAAGAATTACTTCAATTCCACAAACAAGAAGTGTGGAATTTGGTGGATCTACCTGAAGGAGACAATGCAATTGGCACGAAATGGTTATTTAGAAATAAAACTGATGACCGTGGTGTTGTAATAAGGAATAAAGCAAGACTTGTTGCACAAGGATACACACAGGAAGAAGGTATAGATTATGATGAAGTGTTTGCACCAGTTGCAAGACTTGAATCAATTCGAGTTTTTCTGGCTTATGCTTCATTCATGAAATTCAAGGTGTATCAAATGGATGTAAAGGGTACATTTCTATATGGTCCAATCTCTGACGATGTGTTTTTGAAGCAACCTCCAGGCTTTGAGGATGCACAATTTCCATATCGAGTATATAAACTGAGTAAAGCTTTATATGGACTTCATCAAGCCCCTAGAATTTGGTATGAGACGTTATCACAACACTTAATCCAACATGGATACACACGAGGGAAAATTGATCCAACTTTATTCATAAAGAAGGATAATAATGATCTTTTATGTGTACAATTGTATGTTGATGACATCATATTTGGTTCTACCTGTCCAAAATTGTGTAATGAATTTGAAGAAATCATGAAATCTCGATTCCAAATGAGTTCTATGGGAGAGATTAACTTCTTTCTTGGACTTCAAGTCAAGCAAACTACAGATGGAATCTTCATCAATCAAGAAAAGCTTGTTGATAAGCTCTTAAAGAAATTTAAGTTGCAAGACTGTCAGTCCATACGAACTCCAACAGATGTTAACAACAAGATTGAACCTGATCCAAAAGGAAAATCTATTGACCAAACATTATACAGATCAATGATTGGATCTTTGATGTATCTTACTGCATCTAGACCAGACATTATGTATGCTGTTTGTGTATGTGCCAGGTATCAATCAGACCTGAAAGAATCTCACTTAATTGTTGTCAAAAGGATATTCAGGTATCTCAAAGGTAAACCACCCTTAGGGCTTTGGTATCCTTACGAGGGTAACTTTGAACTATATGGATATACAGATAGTGATTATGGTGGATGCTGTCAAGATAGAAAATCTACTTTGGGTGGGTGTTAATTTCTTGGTCCTAGATTAGTCTCATGGCAATGTAAGAAACAAACAAATGTCTCTGTTTCAACTGCAGAAGCTGAGTACATTGCTACATCAGCAGGATGTTCTCAAATCCTTTGGTTGCAAAATCAATTACTGGATTATGGATTCAACTTTCTTAAAACACCAATTTACATTGATAACACAGCTGCTATGTTCATAACAGCTAATCCTGTTCAACACTCAAAAACAAACATATCGAAATTCGATATCATTTTCTTAGAGATAACTCTGAAAAATGATTAATCATATTGATTAAATTGTAACAGAAAAACAATTGGCAGATCTATTTACTAAAGCCTTCCTACCAGGACGGTTTGAGTACTTAGTAGAATCAATTGGTCTTATAAATCATATGTGATCTCCCTAAATCAAAAGATCATAATAAGTGATACTCTCATTGTGAATTGCCTGTTTATATTTTTGTGTGTGTGTGTGATTTTATGTTTTTCATAGAAAAATCAAATACAAAAATATATATCAAAAATACAAAAATAGAGTTTTTTTTAAAAGATTATGTTTTTCAAGATGTGAGAAATGATAGTGTAACATCCGATTATTTATTCATTTATTTCGAAGCCGACTAAAGAAGAAAAGAAATAAAGTCCAAAGTCGAGGGATCAAACTCGCCAACGAAAGAAAGTCGGGTGAGTGGGAGTATATAAGGGAGAGGGAAGCCCTTACCCTCTCCCCCACACTCACAAATCAGCCAAAGAAGGAGGAGAAGAGAGAAAGAAGAGAAAAAGAGGAAAAGTATTGGTTCGGGTTGGTTCGAGTAGCCAAAGTTGTTGAGAAACGAGTCAAACCGAAGCTCTACTCGTCGTGGTCGTTTGTGTGAGTTCTAGGACCCCTCTTTTACTTGTTTTCAAACGATTTTGGGGCTGGAAAACATCTGAAATCGGGTTTTTGGAGCGTGTGTATGTTTGACCCGTTTGTGTATGTGTATGTGTATGTATGATGCGTTTGTGGCTTGATTGTGAGCTTGTGTGTGCTTGAATGGTGTTTTGGTATGCATCCCTAAGGTTTAGGATGGTCGCTTTGGGCTTAAAATGGGTTTAGATGAGTTTGGAGGCCGAAAACCCTCGATTGCAGTCGGGATGAACTGCATTCTGCATCAGCTAGGGCTAGGCGACCGACTGGAGGCCGAATGGAGGCCATACGGCTGATTAGGGTGCGATTGGGGTCCATTCGCACGATTGGGGTCCATTCGCACGATTGAAAGGCCAGTCGCATGGAGGTCATGCGACTGAAGGTCCAGTCGCATAAGTGCTCATCCGCATTAATCCCATTTGCATGAGGTCCATCCGCATTGTCCATTCGCACGACTGGATGTTCATTCGCATAGGTGTTCATCCGTATTAGTTCATTCGCATGTTGTTCAGTCGCATGGAGGCCATGCGACTGAAGGGTGTCCATACGCCCGAATAGGGCTGTCGCACCCGTGGAAAGTGTAGTTTGACTTCTGACTTTTGGGGAAAAGTGCAGATGTAAGTTTTGACATAAAGGTTCCTGTAAGAGCATGTAAGATGACGATTGGGATGTTGGGCATGATGATGATGAAGTTGCATGTTTATGCTTGCCCTGTATGATGATGAACGTGTATGATATGTTCCTTATTATGATGTATGTGTATCTTTCTTGTGGCTTTACGTGTCATGTTAACGAATGAACAAAGTATTATGTAACGTAAAGTGAAAGATAATGAGAGGGGAACATAAAGTAAGAATGCATGCATTATTGAATGATGAACGAACGAAGGAAAGGCTTGCAAGCACATATATGAGGTGAGCAACTCGATGGTTGCAAGAGACTCGGATAGCGTGCCATCGATGAGAATGGCAATGAGGTGAGCAACCCTGTTGTTGCAACAGACTTGGATGGTATGCAATCCTTGAGATTGCTATGAGGTGAGCACCCTTATGGTTGCAACAGACTTGGACAGCACATTATCGTGAAGTTGCCATGAGGTGAGCCCCCTATGGTTGCAAGAGACTCGGATAGCATGCTATCGTTAAAATTGGCAATTGGGGTGAGCAACTTTATGGTTGCAACAGACTCGGTTAGCGCGAAGTCGTTGGGATTGTTAATGAGGTGAGCGACCATGTTGTCGCAACAGACTCGAAGGAACGAACGTATAAAGGAACAAAAGATTATGTATGAAAGAACGAAGTATGAATGAACGTAAATGAATTATCGGAATAATGTACAGAATAAGATCCTTGTCATTCGACCTCAGTAATCGTGGCTGAGTACCACGAAGAGGGTAAAGTCTGACCGGATCTAGATTGAGAAGCGAGCGATAATGTAACGCGTTGAATGAGCAATGTTAATGAACGGAATGATGAAGATAATACTGATATTATCTGTATGTAGTATGATGTTGATCGCGAACGAATGTAAAGTAAGTATGTTTTATTTATAAAACTAGAACTCACTCAGCAACGCTGACTTTGATGTGTTTCCAGTTGGCAGGTAATGATTGCTGAGGATGGCACGGGCGACTACTCAGCTCCTTTGGGATGGCATTCTTTTGATTAATGTTTTTTCATTGTAATGCGAACAAGTTATTTTGTAATGAATGTTGTATTAATTTGCAAAAGCATTTACATGGAGATGAAAGATTGTTTAGTTTTCCGCTGCGATTTTATGAAATACAAGTGTAATTATATGTTTTATGTGCAATGAGAACCCAGCTGTAGGCATCCCGGGAACGGGGCCTTACAGATAGTACATTAGTGAGATTAGTTGCATACTTCACTCATTCATAAAGTCTAGACATGATCAGATATGATGGGTAGCCAATATCTGACTATTATGCTGAAAAAGTAAATTCTTGTGATCAAACTAAACATACATGCTTGTGTGTATTCATCTGAGTACTTTTGAGTTGCTTTAGCTTATCAGAATGAATGTTTCTTAAGATACATCTCTCACACTTGTAGAAACTATGTGAAATCATGAGATCTGTTACAAAGCATCATTTCACTTCTCTGTTATGAGTCATCATAGACCTGAAGTACTAAGATATCCTTTGTTGTAAGTCATTACAGACCTGGATTCTCTTTTTGATGCAAAAAGATGCCAATGTGCACAACCTATTCAAAAGAATAGTCAGAGCTGATCAAATGGTTTTCCATGATCATCCTCTATTAACTAAGTAACATGAACTCTGGTGATATCTATGTTTCAGGTAATAAGTTGAGCATGTGTTCTTTCTTACATTTCATGACGATAGTTGAGCTCTCTTAGTCTCTGTATGTTTTACATCATGTCATATCTAAATAAACACTAATCAATCCAAGAATTGAAAAGTAAGTGAGTTGATAATTGTGTCAAAAACACTCACTGTTTGTCCTTAGATCTTGTGTCTCCTTTGCTGTGATATCACTGACCTGGAACACACTTGATCAGGATTTATTCATTGTCTATGACTCTCCACATTTATTTTATTTTAATGTGCTGATCTTCACTAATATGATCTCTCTGCAGACATTTATTCTATGCTTTATATTAGATTTTGATTCTATTTTCATTTTTCTTTTATGCATCTCTTTTTGTGTGAAGGTAATGTCTCAATGTGCTGTGTGATCTTATTCTCTTTCATAAAAAACTTATAAGTTTTTCAAACTTAAAAGTTTAGGGGGAGTAATATCTGAAAGAGTTGTTCTCAGAAAATATTCAATAATCATAATCAAAATTTGAAATGTTGAATTGAAAGGATGATGCTATATGTTCAAAGTATTTGTGTAAACTAAAAATAGAATGTGTTTGAAAATTACAATATGAATATACATAATCTTGCAAATAAATGATTTTAAGTTGAAAATCAGATGGTATTTGATTTATGTTGAGACTAAAATGAAGGACAAAAGAAATTTAAGAAGAAATAAAATAAAAATTTTCTAAATTGAAAGTGCAAAATGCAAAAAGTTCAAAATTTGGGGATCTAAATGGTAAAAAGTGTGAAAGTGAAGAAATTGGAAATCACAAGTGTTTAAATCATGAAATTCAACTCATGCACCTAAACAGTGCACATGAGCCTCAATAGGAACATGATGAAATTTTCAGGATTATACAAGTGTTGGACGTTTTCCATGCGTCTAAACAGTTGTAATACATCTATGAAAATTACAAGTGTTGGGCGTTTGTGATAATCCCATGCGTCTAAATAGTGTGTTAGACGTTTGTTATGTCTCATGCGTCTGCATAGTTTCAAAATTTCAAGTGTTAGACGTTTTACAAACTCCATGCGACTGAACAATGCAAAAGCGCCTAAACAGTGCTTATGCGTCTGAACAGTTCTCATGCGTCTGACTTAAAACGCACAACAGTGCTCATACGTCTAACAAAATAAGTGAATTCTAGGTTTTCATACGCTCAAACAGGGACCATACGTCCGAACAGGGCTCATACGCCTAAAATTTCACTTATATATATTGAACACTTATGCGTATTTTTCATTCACACTTCAAAATCTCATAACCAAAACCCTCGAACTACGACTGTCGAACATCAACATATCCATATTTCATCTGAAATCAAATCAAATCTTTGAGTATACATTGTATTTCAAATATATAAACGTAAGTTTGTGATTCAAATATATAAATTTTGGGTTAAATCAATGTTTTGTCATAGACGGTTGAATGCTATTTGGGCGTTCGAACCAACATAATCCAAGTTTAATCTGATCAAATGAGTATCATATCAAAAATTGATACTGGATTATTGATAAGAACACATTTTCAAGTCTGTTGATGTATTGTTTTGATCTTAAAGTGAAAATTTTTGTGGATGATGAAATCAATCGACTCTACATAGTCGAAGAAGAAGAAGATGAACAGACAGTAATTTTTAACAAAAATAAGTAAAAATTAAAATTAAATCAAAATTGAAATGTTAAATAATAAATTCAAAGTGAATAAAGATTAATATTTTACAACTTTGAAATCTTAATTCAAAAGTAAAAATAAAAGGTCAAATTAAAAAATCAAAATCAAATGTCATATGTAGAAATAAATTTCATTAATCAATATTCAATGTTCTCATAATACTTTTGTTGTGTTTTGCAGATGGCAGAATTAAAATTTGAGCCAAAGCATAATGTAGCTGCTTTCTTAGATGATGAAAACAGAGAAGCTACGGGATATGATGATATTATCAGATTTTTACTCAGAACAAAATATGTGTATGCCATGTGTGCAAGGCCCATGATAAATGGAAGAATGATCAAAAAATTCTAGAGAACTGCTCAAGTTGAAAGAGATGATCAAGGAAACAAAGTTTTAAGAGCCTTCATCACATCAGAAAGAACGCTTGAAGTTTCTGAAGAAGCAATTAGACAAGCTCTAAGACTGGGTGATAATGATCCTGAAGATTTATCAGAATATACATTTAATGAATGTAGAGAAGTTTTTCTATAGATGGGTCATCCAGATCATTTCCCTAAGAAACAATTTTTCAAAGCTCGTGTATTTAAGCATTGGAAGCTTTTATGCTATATCTTTCAACATTGCATGTCAAAAAGAAGTGTGGGTTGGAATTCATTCCCTGTAGACATTGCATCTCCAATTATAGCCTTATCCACAAACAAAAGATTTAATATGGCTAAGTGGATAATGAATGGATTCATTTTTAATCTGGAAAGAGGAGGAAGGCATAAGTATTTGATGTACCCAAGATTTCTTCAACTTCTTATCAATGATGCAAACCCAGATCTGTATGCTGAAGAAGTTATTGGTGAAAAGATTCAGTTAAAGCACATGTCAAAGATTGTTTACAAAAGACTAGCAATGATCACTCGTGCTCAAAACATTCTAGTTTTTGATTATATCAGGAATGTATCAATGGATGAAGTTGATATTACTCAGCCACACTTCCATCTAACTGAAGAAGAACCAATAGATCCAAATGATCTGATTGAAGATGTAGAAGTTGATGAAGAAAGTGATGATGATGTGTCTGAAATTTCATCAAGTGAAGAAAGTGATGATGATGATGATGGTAATGATGATGCCACTGAGGCAAATCAAGAAGGAAATGAAGAAAGAAATGCAGAACATACTACAAATGAGACACAACCTATGATTGTAGAAAATGTTGAGGAAGATGTACAAGAAAGAAATTCTCAAAATCAAACATCTGATTTTGACTTTATCAATGATATTTCATTCAATCCAGTATTTGAAATTGATACAAATGAAGGAGCAGAAGAAATCCCTGTTAGTATGTCACACAATGTGTCTATACAAACAGAGGAAATAGTTGAAGTTGATGAGATTGAAAGAAGAAAATTTAAGCAAAGAAAAAGAGATTGAAGAGTTGAAAGAATGAAAGATATAATCATATCTTGTGAAAAAGAAATTCAAAAACTCAAAGATGAAAATTTAAAGTTGTCTAAATAAAATGTGTTAAAAGATGAAAAGATTATTAGTTTTGCCAAAGATAAAGAAGATGTGATAAAGAACTTTGAAGTAATGATTAAAGATTATGATAGTCTTGAGGAGAAATTCAAGAAATTATCTGAAGAAAATGAAAATCTCAAAGCTGAATTGCTAAAGGAAAGAGAAGCTCAAAAATCTATATCTCCAGTACATGTGATCAGTACTGAGATGCAGTTTGAAGAAAATCTTGAGCAAAGAAAAGGCAAAAGAAAAGTGAATGAGTTAGAAGATATTGATCAAACTGAATCCTCTTCTAAGCTTCAAAGAACTGAAGAATTGGTTGAAGAGCAAAATGTTCAAGAACAGATTGATGCTTTAGATGATATTGAAGAAATATACAATGATGATTGGTATGATGAAGTTCTTGATAATGAAGATATTGATGAAGCTGAATTTGTGTCACATTTCCCTTCACAAGAACATATACAAGAACAAGATGAAGTACCACAAGATTTTGAAGAAAAATATAATTATCTTGTGAACATGAAATACAATCGAGTATATTTGGATGGACTGACTGTTTCTCAGATTAATGATGAATACGAGAAATGTATCTATGCAGAGTCAGTTGCTTCAATAGATCCAAATGAGATCATGGTTGAGCATGGTGAATGGATAAGAACAAAAGAAGTAATAAACGTAGAAGAACTGTCTAGTTCTGAGCTGCACCATCCTGATCTAGATTATATGAGTATTCCCGCTCTTAGATCATGGTTGCAAGCTAGAAATTACCCTTGGAGGAAGATGAAGAGATTACAATCTGTATCTCTGAGAAATCTTGTCAGAAGCTTTCAAGAAACTGAGAAACAAATGAAGAAGATGATAGTGCTTGATACAGATAACCCTTAGTATCTTGAAATAACAAAAAGAACTAGAATGTTAAAGCCTCAGGAGATCAAACAAATGTCAAGATTTGATGATGCTCATGCTCATAGAAAAGAATTGATAGAAATGTTTGCTGATCCAGAAAGACAAACTTATAAAGCATCAACTAAACAAAGACATATTCTTGATAGTTCAAGAACAACCGGAGACTTGGTAAGAAATATATTGCAAAAAGGACAATCAGTTGTTGAACTATTGAATGCTATGATTGCTCCAGATTTTACCAACCAAGTAAAGATCATTGCACGGAAGTATGATGAAGTGTTTGATGCCTTTTTGATAAAGAGAGTAAATGCTTTATGTGATGTTTATCATTTTTACTCCAGTATCATAAAACTTCCTATGCAAGATTTAAAAGATCTAAATAGATTACCTCTTATCAATCCTTCTGATTCAAAGCGTGGGAAGATGTTTGTAGAATTATTAAGAAGAGGATTGGATAGATCAAGTAATTTTCTTAACCAAGATGTGATCAAGAGGACAAAGAGTATTTTGTTACTCTGAAGAAAAAGAAGAATATTAAGGGAGTCCAATCAGAAGAAGAACATTCTTTGATAGAATTTTGTGATAAATATTTAGAAAAAGTTACAACTCCTGGACTGAAAGTGATTGAAGGTAATCAAAACTCAAAGCCAATTCTCAGATGGTTTTATAACACTGAGACATTTGAGCTGTTAGTCTGAAATCTAGAAAGATAGGATGAGGACATGATTACTTTATTTGGAGTTTTTGAACTAAAACTGTTACATCCAAGTTATATTTCATTTTTGTCAGTACAAAAATTTGAGAATGTATCTCCTGAAGTGGCTGAGCAAGACAAGAAATATTTCATTTCTATTATCAATGTGATGAATGTTGCCATGGAAAAAATATCTTTGAGAAAAGCTTTTGCGTATGCCAACATTGTCAAGAAAGATATTAAAGATATTGAATTCATGAGAATATCAAGAAAAGGGGTATTAGAAGTGTACTCAAAGGAAATTAACAAACCTATTGAGTTATATGCTAACATTGATATTTCATGTCTTTCAAAAGATACATTGGAGAGAATGGACAAGATGGAGATTAAAACAAATGAAGTTAAACCAGAACAAGGCATTCTTGTAAGTAAATTCAAGTCTGCTATATCAAAAGCTTTGAAAGAGTTAGATATGTACAAACAGAAGCCGATGTTCAAAGTCAAAGAAGAACCAGAAGATTATTTTGAATGATGAAGTCAAGACTGAAGATGAAATTGAAGATAAAGTTAGCAGTCAAAGCTTGAAGAGTTTGAAGACTGAAGACCATGTCAATCTTAGGGGGAGTATTGTTAAGTGCTCTAAGAAAGATTAACATGTTGTCTTTATTTGTCTTTTGATAGTTTGTAATAGTATAGGGACTATTTGTGTAATTTGTTAGTTCCTTTACTTTTTGTTTTCAGTATAAATAGCTTAGATTTGCAGGTAGATAAAAACGAATACACAAGCTATTCGATTCTACTTTCATACTTGTAATTGTCTTAGCTTGATATTAATGAAAACTTGAATTTTATTGATATCTTGTTTTGATTTGATTACTTTGTGTGAATTTCATTGAATTGTGTTACAAATCATCACAGATTTATTCATTTGATCCTATCAATTTTTATATCAAAACGATTGAATCACACGTAAATCAAGAGCCAAAGCTCTAATACCACTTGTTATGACCGTGTACAGGACGGAGTACTAACTGATTTACATGTATACCAACTCAAATAATGTGAAATCCTATTGATTGGCGATCTAATCAGTGAGAACGCACGTAGAATCAATTCTCGATTGAATCTAAACGTTAAGAATGAAAGCAAATCGATCTAGTGCGATCTATGAACTTGGAACAGGTTCTTAGAAGTCTCTAGACGGCTAGGGTATGAGTAGGAGTCGAAATATTCAAAGTGTTTTTCCATGAATTAAGTGGTATTTATAGGTTAGGGTTTCTCATCCGTGCGACTGAACCATTAGCATGGTTCAGTCGTGCGACTGAGTCATGCGGTTGATCCATTCACACGACTGAGTGTTCAGTCGTGTGACTGAGTCAATCTCATGTCACAATGGCGCGACTGATCCAGTCTCCTAGTTTAGTCATGCGACTGGTCCATTAGCATGAAGTATTCATGCGTATGGTCCATTAGCATGGTCCATTCGCATGAGAACTTCACACGATTAAGTTTAAGCATATTTCTCAATCATTATTAACTAAGAACTAAGCAAACAACCACAACCTATATAGTTATTCAATAAGTATTAACCTACTAATCAATTAAATAATAAACATTATAAGCACAACCACCATTGTATTTCATTAAGTACCCATTCTATTACATATGTGTAAGACATGAAAGACATTTAACATTAAGCTCATAAACTAGGTACACATGTATCTACAAAGATCTGATCCTCCGGGATCACATAGTCTTTTTTCAGGACATAGCACTTCTTGTTGTCGAATACTACTTTAAATCCTTTATCACAAATTTGGGAGACAGAAAGCAAGTTATTTTGAAGTTGCTGAACATAGTTTACCTTGTCAAACTTCACTTTCTGATTCCCCACTTCCCCTTGAGCTGTGATATACCTCCTTTGTTTCCAGCAAATGAAACATGACCTCTTTTTATTTGTTTGACATTTGATAGGAGTGCCCTGTTCCCATTCATGTGCCTAGATGCTCCACTATCTACAATCCAAATATTAGGTTCAGCACTATAGCGAACACCCTGCACATTCGATTTGTAAACATTAGTTCAGGTTTGGGACCCAAGCCTTTACTGGCTTGGGTGTCCCAAAGGCATCACACATCATAAATTCAACCCATTGACCTTGGGTGAGGGAAGCTCAGTTTTCTTCTTGTTCTCATTATCAGACACTGAGATAGATTTTTCTTTCCATAAGCCAATTTTGTGTAAGGTCTGTTTGTGGTCAACGGACGACTGGCTAATGGCTTGAACTTTAGGTTCACTAGCTCTTCTAGGTGGAGTCACTGAGCTCCTCTTAAAAGAACTAGGTTTTGGGTCATGAAGTTCAACTTTCTTCCTCGGTGTCTAATAGTAAGGACAGTTAGACACGATGTGTCCATACTTTCCACAGTTGTAGCATGATTTGCTTTCGACTTTACGATTTAACTGTTTTTGTGGAGAAGTGTGTGACACACGTGTGATATTATTCTGTTTGGGTTGTGACTCTTCCTGTTTAGATGTTTTATCTTGTTTAACAAATTTAATTATTTTAACATTTTTAACATCTTTTCCCTTTTGTTTATCTGGACTTAGACATGAAGCACGTGATTGGTTAACATTTATGGTCTTTTTAGGTTCAGATTTGTACATGGTTGAACCAGACTTCATATTAACCTTTTCAAATTGTTCTTCCAGATTAATAGTAGGCATTTTACCTTTTGCCTTTGAAGAGGCCTCCTTTTGATTAGTGCCAGAGTCATTTGATTTAACTATGGAATTTGGATCACTTACAAGAGGAGTGAAGACCACATGATCCTTGATTGGATTGTTATTGATTGGTTTACTTTTAGCATTCATCAAGGTCTCATGTGGTGGTGGAACCACTTTATAACCCAATCCCTCCCCTTTGTTACGTTCTCTCACTAAGTGTTGGACAATATGAGAGGAACTTGTCCAACTATGCAAATTTTTGCTTTAATGAATTGACTTCTACTTCTAAAATTGCCTTTTGTTTCTTAGTGTCTTCTAGGGAGTTAAGATAGAACTTAATCTCATTAGCTTGATTGAAGGCTACAACTTCGGTTTCCCTAAGTTGTTTGTTCAACAGTTCTATCTTTTCTTTATAACTATGCTTATTTTGTTTTAGAATTCTATTTGCTTCTGTGCACAGTTGTAAATCATTTACTAAGCTATCATTGTGATCTAATAACCTAGCAAATTTTAAGCCTATGCTTTCTCTAAATTTATTACAATCTGAATAAGCATGATTTTTGAAAAGTTGGTCAGTAGTACTTACCTGATAAGGTTCTAATGAATCAGCCAATAAAGAAAAGTCTGGTGTTTCTGGTTCTGGTGATTCTGACTTTGTTGTAGTTGTCCTTTCTTCAGGCAAGTGATTGACCACAGTTGCAGTTTCTTCAGTGTTTGACATCATGAGTTCCACTGCAATATCACCTTCACTAGCTGAGTCGTCATCTAAATCCTCAACACTAGCAATGTTGGATTCTCCTAGAGAGACAAACCGAAAGATCCATTCTTGTCCTTCGTCATCATAAGCAGTCAAGGCTTTAGGATCCTTGCTTGACGAAGTAGGACTACTAGTGTGTTTATCCCGACGATTGAAGGATGAAAATGGATTCCCATTTCCTGTCTTCTTGGGATTCACACATTCACGTTTGAAGTGCCCTTTTCCCCATAGTTGAACCAGGTAACTTTGGTCTTGTCAAAACCAAAAGTTGTGTCCTTAGTAGCAATCAAGTTCTGTCTGGTCTTCTTGACAAACTTTTTCGCTCTCCAGACAACACTTGCTAAGGCCCACATTATGTCCATTTTTCTAGCTTTGTCTCGTCTACCTGCTCGTAGTCCTCATCTACCAGATGGCAGTTCTCAATTTTCCCAGCAATTAGTCCATCATAGGAGTGGACGACAGCTGCTAAAAGATCCATGTGCTCTTTTGCTACCTCTATTGTCACATTCCCGAGATTCTCAGTCTTCAGTTTTACAGCATTTGCTTCAGATGTTATGTATTGGGTACCAGACGACCCTAACGTGTCAGATCCTGAAGTAGAGGCTTGAGATGGACCAGCTGAACTCGACACAAATGCCATCTGAAGTGGCGCTCCGGACGCTTTGGCTTGTGGAGTTGAGTTGTACAGTGCAAGATTCTGATCCTATGTAGATTTTTGGGCCCTGTACTTCATCATTAACTCTTCCTCTCTCAGCTTCCGAATGAAATCATTTATATCTAACTTCGTTAGCATATCATTATGTCTGAGATTGAAGACAAAGGAAACCCACTTCTCTAGCAACCCATCTGCAAAGTTCGACACCTTGTCTTCTATAGACGTTGTGACTCCATGAGTGTGCAGCTCACTCATCAAGTGGTAGAACCAATCGATGACATCATCCAAGCTTTCTTTACCCATCAACGAGAAGTTTTCAAACTCCTTCTTTAAAGCTTTAGCCTTTAGAGCTTTTAACGATGCATTTTCGTCATACCTCTTTTCCAATGCATCCCACAGCTTCTTAGCTTGCGTGTTCTCAGAAAATTGATGGAAAATGTCCTTAGGAATTGACTGAGTTAGCAATGCATAAACTTTCTTCTTAGCATTGTACTTTATCTTTTGTCCATCAGTCATGCCCCATAGTTAAGTTTGACTCCATCTGCACCTACAGGCATGCTATACCCTTTCTCTATTGACTCCCACAGATTGGGATCTACACCATTCAAATAGATCTTGAATCTTTGCTTCCACTATGGGTAATCATCCAACACTATTAGCTTAGGGGGTTTGTTATGATTCCCCACTTCATTCTCCAAAAGCAGTAGATTCTGAATCCTTGAATCTCTCCCTGCGGTGAACGCTGAATATTCATCTTCCATTGCTCTTTACTTTAGACTTTAGAACAACCTGGTGTACTTGTGCGAATGAAAGAGGGCGAATGGGCTATTCAGGTGATTGAACAATGCAGATGGCTCAAACGTGCGAATGAACCAATGCGGATGAATCAATCGGGCGAATGGACTAGTGCGAATGAACAATGCGAATGGCAGTTCAATTGTACGAATGGATGAGCGACTGACTCTAATCGTGCGAATGAGGGATGCGGATGAATTCAGTCATGCAATTGAGTCAATCGTGCGACTAAAGCTGCTGGAGTTTGAGAATTCGAAGGTTTAAGGTATCTTGGACGCAAAAACACGAATTTCTCACTAACCCTAATTGCCGTATGCCGGAAAACGTTAACTTTATGAACTGGAGGCGTCTAAAACATGGTTTGACACAAAAGATTGCGTTTTTGAGTGAAAAAACACAATTTTTATATCAAAACGATTGAATCACATGTAAATCTAGAGCCAAAGCTCTTATACCACTTGTTAGAATCATATACGGGACGAAGTACTAACTGATTTAGGTGTATACCAAATCAAATAGTGCGAAATCCTATTTGATTGGCGATCCAATCAGTGAGAACGCACTTAGAATCAATTTTAGATTGAAACTAAACGTTAAGAATGAAAGCAAATCGATCTAGTATGATCTATGAACTTGGGACAGGTTCTTAGAAGTCTCTGGATGACTAAGGTACGAGTAGGAGTCGAAATATTCAAAGTGTTGCGTTTTTTCATGAATTAAGTGGTATTTATAGGTTATGGTTTCTCATTCGTGCAACTGAACCATTAGCATGGTTCAGTTGTGCGACTGACTCATGTGGTTGTTCCATTCGCACGACTGAGTCAATCTCATGTCACAATCATGCGACTGAACCAGTCCTGGTTCAGTCGTGTGACTGGTCCATTAGCATGAAGTATTCATGCGTATGGTCCATTAGCATGATCCATTCGCATGAATACTTCATACGACTAAGTTTGAACATGTTTCTTAATCATAACTTGACAAAGATCTATTCAAACAAAAACAAACCTATATAATTAGTTCAATATGCGTTAATAGATAATAAACATTAAATCATACACTGAAACATTTAAACATTAAGATCAACAACCACATATTCTGTTTCATTCAACTCATTTGTTTCATTACATTTAAGACATGATAGACATATTACATTAAGATCGTAAACTAGGTACATATTTATCTACAGTATCAGAGCCAAAGTTTAAGTGAAATGGGTAAATTTTCAAAGAAACCTTAACTTAAACTGAAAATTGGACAGAAATGGAAGGGATGCCAGTCCGAGTAGTGGCGTGCCGTCAGGTATTTTGTTAATGTTAATCGGCATTACGTGCGCATGTTATATGGTTTATGTGTGTTAGGTCTAGGATCAGTAGATCTAGTCCATTTTGTATAGGCTTAGTACTTGAATTAATATCTGTAATGAATGGTTGTAATTCATTATTGTGTATGCATTATATATATAGTGTAACTCATTTGTATGTGTGTTGATTTATGTATGGCTACAGGTACAAACTTTATACTTGGTCAATTTCTGAAATTGACTAAGTGTAAGAAACATCTACAGATGAACAATTTGTTACTCCGTAGATATGTTTCTTACAAATAAAATGCATCCAAAGATCAGCGTATGAACAACCAACACTGAGGATGGAAGAACAAGATTGCTTCGGAAGAACAAGTATGCTTCGGAAAACAAGTTTGCTTCGGAAGAACAAGATTGCTTCGGAAGAACAAGTTTTCTTCGGAAGAACAAGATTGCTTCAGAAGAACAATGTACCCTCGGAAGAACAAATCATCTACAGAAGACAACAAGACTTCTGCGGAAGAACAAAACATCTACAGAAGACAATATTCCTGCGGAGTCCAAACACTTGTATAATAGAAGTGTTACAAGTCAACAAGTTAACAAGGCAGTTATGGGAATCCCAAGAAATCTGGTGATTCCTTAACAGAAACAATTCAAATCCCAAGAGATCCGGTGTTTCCTTTAACAGAAACATCATTATCTATATAAATGGATCCTAGGTTTCGAATCCTGGACGGCTTCTACTGCAACATCAATAGCAATACGACAATTCCACAACAGCAAACATCACATCACATCACATCAAATCTCATAATCAAACCCTAGCAGTCGTCGCATCATTCATAACAAAATTTAATATTATTCATTCATTATTTGTAATCATTAACATGTTTTAATGAAATACATATTATTCATTAATTGTGTTTCTTTTTAGTGTGTTCTTGAATTTTTATTGATATTGAAAACAATTAAACCAAGCCAACGTTGATTCCGCAAACGTTGACTTGCCTTCAACCGACACTGATAATTCCTAATTGCAATCCTTGGATTCACAATGTGCTGTTAATAGATTTAGATATTGATGTAGTCAGAATAGGAAATGCTTGGGGTATGAAGAGTAAAGTAAGTGGCTAATCACAACTGGCCACTGTAATTAGGGACTTACTATAGTTGACATGAACTGAGCTATTCCCTTGATTAACCATGTTAGTGTTTGAATCTTATAGTTGTTCAGAGGATGGCCAATGGTAGATCATTAAAAGCTTCATGTGGTGGAGGTTGTGGTAGACGTGGTGCTAAACCATAGGCTACAAGAGAAAGGCCTAGAACTGAAAAGGTGGTTCATGAAGAACCCGAGACCCCTCATTCAGAGGGCGGAGATAAGAATGCTAACTTAAGAGCCTCAGTGAAGGAGGCTGTTGTGGAGGAGGTGCATCATGTCGTGCAGACAATCTTACCATCTGTAGTGATAAAAGCTATACAGGAAGGGGAAAGGAGTAGGCCTATGGGTGAAAGAGGATGGCCCAAGACTGAGATGGTTGTCTCTACTGATGAAAAGGAAGAGGAAGAGCTTGTGCCTGAGGCAGCACGAGGCGTAACTATGGGGCATTTCAAAGATGCAAGCCCCCAACGTTTGATAGAAATGGCACTGTTATCGGTGCAGATAGTATATATATTTTGATAAAGATTTATCGCACAAATTCAGTTTTAATTGGTTGTTACTAATACTAAACCACACACACAAAAGGCAAGTGTACCTGTCGTGTGGTAATATAGTGTTGGCAAGAACCGAGTATCAATCCATGGACACACCTAGCCTACTCAACAAACTTGACGATTTGACTATCAGATTTGGTTTTTGTTAAAGAAATGATAAGTTGTATTCGAAAGATTTTTAAGGTTTAACAACAATGATAAAACTAAAGTAAACTAAGAGTTGAAGCATTTGGATTTAAAACCAGGGAATAAAAGTTATCATCCTAATTAGACTCCATATATGTAACCGTGATGAATTGGTGGTGTGAATTAAAGAAATGGATTAATGTAATTGTGTTAATGTTTATAAAGATGAGCTGGCGTGATTTCTCGTCTATCCTGATGCCGTAGTGACTAGGATTATGTCAGGTTGAGTTTTACTGTTTAGATCAAAGCCCTAGTAATGTAGGTAAATCTTTTGTGACCTATTTGATATATGATTTCTGAAAACATAACTTAATGTTAAAAAGAGAGTTGATCAAGTTCCTTCCTAACGTACCATCAATTTTAGAAAACATAACAATTACTGAAGATTTCTAAAACTAATAAAAGGGAACCCACAAATGATCAGAAAGTTAAAGTGATATGATTTCTAATAACCATTTCTAGTTCAAACATTTATTATGAAGACTGGTATTGTGAATGAAAGTTAATCATACGGTTTTTCAACCATGTATGACAATTACAATCACAAACTATAAATTTATAACTTCCCATTCAAATGTAGATGCTAACCATCAATAGTTTTCCCAAGACCACCATAACATTAACACAATATTTATCACATCATTAGTTCATCACAAATTACATAAGTTTCATCCGATTAGGATGATAAAAGGAGTTTAGCTCATAATGAGCTCAAACATAACAACAGATAACAAAGAAGATAGATATGTAATCATTGGTTTAATGGAACAATCAAACCGATAATCCATAATGGATGACGTTTAGACGATCCCGAGCTTCTTCCAAGTGTTGTATGCACCTCCCGAGCCTCCAATGACCTTGAAGTTTTGATTCCCGAGAGAGTTCTGCAGAGTAACTCTCCCACCAAAGTTTTTCAAACTTGGTGAAGTTAGGTGTGACAACCCGAGTTTTAACCTACCCTCTCCCCGTTACGCTATAATTAACCAAGTGATAACTAAATAATTAATCAAACTATAAATTATTATGTTACTCCAAATAAATAATGAGTTACTTTAATGGGCCACTAAACTCATGAATTGGGCCAGATCCTATAATAATCAAAATAATTGAGACTATAACATAATAACCGTATCCCACTCCTTCCCATTCGACCCTCACGTTCGCAAGTTACCCTCA
This sequence comes from Flaveria trinervia, assembly GCA_025506515.1. Classification (NCBI taxonomy): domain Eukaryota; kingdom Viridiplantae; phylum Streptophyta; class Magnoliopsida; order Asterales; family Asteraceae; genus Flaveria; species Flaveria trinervia. The sequence continues at coordinate 49,363,589 of CM046450.1, forward strand.
TCATCATCGCAACCCTAATCCACCAAGAAACCCCTCCCTGCCATCGAAACCACCATCGGGAGCAACCCCGACGATCTTTCTCTCTTCCGACGTTGAACCCGACGAGAGAACTCACGAAAACCGTCACGATAGAACTCCCCATTGTGAACCGCATCCCCGACAATTCATTCGGTATGAATCTCCTCTGTTATGTTCAATGTTTCGGTTCCGGGTACGGTTCTCTTTCGTTCTTGATTCGCGATCATTGTGGCACCGGTTCGGGTTTTATATGTGCGTGTGTCGGTTATATGTTTGTGTATGTGATGTTGATATGTAGATAGATGCATATATATATATGTTCTGCGGAATATATATATTATATATATATATATATATATATATATATGTATGGTTATGTGTGTGTATGTGTTGATGTATATACATATACATTTTTCTGCCTAATATATATGTGTATATCTTATGTGTGTGTGCGTGAAACCCAAAGCTTGGCAGCCCTTGTGGGCGCATGGAACATGGTAAACACCAGATTCATATGTGCATGTAATTATGTATGTATGCATGTAATGTGTGTCATGGTGTATGTTGTTATATTTATATATATGCTACATATAAGTTTTCTATGAATTTACGTATGTATATGTTCTGCATTTTTATGTGAATGTAGTTTAGCTATGAATTATATGTGATTATCTATGATGTATATGTGTGTGTGAATGGTAGGCACACCACATGGGGGAGGCACACATAAGTTGGGCGCATGGGGAAAAAGGGTTGGGTGCATGAGTTGTTTAAATGGACGCATGGCACGTCTGCAGGTGTATAAATGTCCTAGGCGCATGTGGCTATTGCATTTGAGCGTGTTTGTGTGGGAATGAAAATCATAGAAACCGACATCGAACCGAACCGTGATCGCGAAACTGTACGACCCTAAACTTTGTAATTAATACTAACATTAATTATATTCACATTAAATGAAATTCAGGTTAACCGAACCCGATCTTTTGTGCGAACATTCTTTCTTTTGCTGGGCAAACAAGGTGAGTCTTCACGGCCCCTATTTTACATTCTTTCCTTTTTGGGGGAGAAAACATGCAAACATATTTTATAAATGGTTTTTTTAGTATTATTGATATCGCCTGTTACGTTAGTGCAAACATACAAACAGTCCTGACACTCTCGAACCGTTAGTAATGTGTAGCGAGGTAATTCTGAGTAGTACTATTGGGTCTGACAAACCCCGCCCGGGCTAGTCGCGCTAGCTTGATTGGAGGTCAAATGGGTGCATTATTAACCTAACATTTGCCACTGCCTGGTGAGACGTGACGGGGAAACAACAAACATATAGGACATGCAAACAGTCACTTCGGTTTGAAACACTAAGTAACATGACTATAGGCTAGCTACCTATCGATATGCTTTAATTACTATACCATTTGGACAGTTACAAACATTTTTATCTGTGATAAAACCTGTGAACTCACCAACTTTATGTTGACACACTTTAGCATGTTTTCTTAGGTAACAAGAACGCTTAAGCTTATGATGCACGATTAAGGAACGCACCTAGGACATGCATCATCAAACATTATTACTTGCATTGAACATTTAGTTTTGACTTAGTACTTACAACTTTCAGTATTGTTTACATTTTGTTATTCGCTTCCGCACTATTATTGATTTTAGCTATGTGCTATGGGTTTAATTCAAACATTTATGTTTTTTTAAAATTCATATAGTGTTGTTTGATATGACCGTGTCTGAGATCCTGGTATGTCACACGCCTAACGGTAAAATCCCGTTCGTGGAAATTGAGGTGTGACATTAGGCTTCTATTTATAGGCTTTCTAGAGTGCTTAAGCATGGCCTCGTGCTAGTACAATGCTTAAGAAAGTTGGTCGGCTCATACATGCAGGTTGTGTCGGGCACGACCCCGTGCTAAATGGGGCACGACCCCGTGTTGGAGTTGGGGCACTATTTCGTGGCTCATGGGGCACGGCCCCATGTCTACTTTTATGGAAAAATACTTTTTGTCCTGTCAGATGTTCAAATACGGGGGTGTGTTAATTTAGCACGGGGGTGTGTTTCTGGCAAAGCATGGGGGCGTGCTTAATGAGGCACGACCCCATGCTTGGACTCCAAAGCTCGGATTACTTCAATTTCTTGCTAAATATGCTTCTTTTGTTCAACTTGCCCTTTTAAACACCTGAAAACACAATTTAACATTTTAAGTTCATTTTTATCATTTTAAGGAAGGTATTAAGGAATAATTGATGTGCTTTTGATAGGATTTATATGTATGATTTGGAGCACATCAAACATCCCCACACTTGAACTTTGCTTGTTCTCAAGCAAAAATCACTTAAAATGACAAATCCACCAAAAAGCAAATAAATCAAATTATAAACATGTCTTTTGAGAAATACACAAGTAAACATTATTTTCATCCAAATATAAATATTCCAAGCATAAGTAAAACGATATCCTAGCAAGCAATATATTGGTTAGTAAATATTATTATCATGTAAAAATCCACACTTCTCACATGATGCACTCACACTCGGCTAAATATATGGAGTCATAATAAAGATTAAGTATGACTAATACACTCAATTGCCTAGTATGAATACGTGTGAAATCATATGCGTGTTAAGGGATCAAATCTCCACCTACTTAAATATTTACTTGCATAAATCATTAGGTCTTTGACGGGTTGTAACTTGGCTCGGGCTTAGGTAAAGAATATTTGGAAAAAGTGGCTAATTGTTAAAGATGACGGTCCTGGCTTATTTTTTTTCTAACATAAACTACAAGGAAAGCAATAAAATGTTCCCTATATAATACTTCAAGCTAGAAGGGATATGCTAACTTGAGGACTCGTTTAAGGTCAGATTGTCAAGACTGTATTTTGCTTTCAAGAACCGTACTTCATCTTTTACCCGAAGATACACAAAACTTTCCTTTCTCAATGATCGTTCGACTTGAAGCCTAATAGCACCCAATCGGATTAGTTCTGTGTATTCGTATTGAGATTCAGTTTGATTCTTTTTGCATTTTCCATTATGGGACCAATTTCCACAGTTCGGGCATCTTTCATATCTTTTTGCTCATCTCTTTATAGCACTTTTTAAAATCCCACAAAATGGCAGAACTTTGCCATTTCTTTCTTGCGTCAAACGTGAGACTGAAAATTTGTTCGCGGATTTTCGGGGGAAGTCCCGGTTTTGCGTAATGAAGGTAACAAAGCAAATTGAAATCAAAAGAATGCATTCCAGTTCTTTAAGGTCTGCTGGTAAAAGACCAATTTTTTTAAGCCAAAAACGTTTTTTAACGAAAACGAGTTTTGTTGAAGGCTTTTTGGTTAAGACTTGGTGGTTTGGGTGATTGAAAGATAAAAAACGTTTAAGCTCAACGGTGCTAACTAGGGTTGACGTTCGGGTAAGGAAAAATAAAGAAAATGGTTGGTGCTCGAATGGTTAAGGTCACCTAGTGCCTAACTCATTTTTATGCAACAAATACTAAGTAAGGTTTTTGTTGGACCAAAAGAACCAATGAGCCAAGATCTGAAAACCTCTAAGTCCCACATGGTATCACAACAACTGCTGAAAGCCTCATCAACAGTTTGACAAGTGTTGAAGACTTCAACAGCTGAAGATCAAGTGCTGAAGACTGCATCAGCTGAAGAACTAAAGTGCTGAAGTACAACAGCTGAAGAACGCAAGTGCTGAAGCTGAAAGACCAAAGTACTGAAGTACAACAGCTGAAGAGTTTACAAGTGCTGAAGATCAACAACTGATGTACAAAGTCTGAAGACAAAGACTGAAGACATCAGCTGATGACATCTACTGAAGTCATCAGCTGATGAAACACCTGAAGGTCAAAGTCTGAAGATCAAGTACTGAAGCCTCAGTAGTTTGTCACAACTGCTGAAGAGTACTTCTTCAGTAGTTGTGATATCAGTAGTTTTATATTTCTAGTTTCAGTAGTTTATGTTTCAGTAGTTTTGTAAAACGACCGAAGAGCTTGTTCTTCAGTCGTTGTAGTTTCAGTAGTTCTAATCAGTAGTTTGTTAAGATTTAGTTATTTCTGTAATAGATCTGCCAGTTGTCACTTTCCGTGATAACAACAGTGATTGTTGCACTCTATATAAGGAGTGACAACCTATTGTAATAAGTGAATGATTTGAATGATTTGATTAGAAATATTCTATATCTATAAACATTCCTTGAATCAGAAATATATATTCTCTCACTATAACCGTATGTGCTCTTAATGCATACAAGTATTAATTACTTGCTACAATTTGTCTAATTCCTGTTCCTATTCCGCTGCTTTGAACTCTAATACATCAAACTTGTGATCGCTGATCCTGTCAAATGGTATCAGAGCAGGTTAATCATTGATCGATCTAATAATTGATCATTGAAACTGCTATTCAAGATCTAAGTTTGATTGAATTAGCTTTTTTTTTTGCAAGAAACGGTTATAGAGATTGAATTTTCTGTATTTCTGGTCATCCATCCTGAGATCTTTTCTCGGTTTTCATTGAGTTTGTTGTGGTCTGTATAAAACTTTTAAAAGCTTGAATTAAATTGTTTTTGAACTGAAAATGACTACTCCCTCCAATGATCCTCACAATACTGGTTCCTCAACCAAGCCACCAATGCTGGTTAGGAATGAGTATAACATATGGCAACGACGAATGCTCCATCACCTGTCTGTTAACAGCGCAGGTTATTGGACATCAGTGGTTCATGGTCCACACAAGCCTATGGTGAATAACCCGGAAACCAATCAAATGGTTCCGAAGAGGAGGGAACAATACTCAGATGAGGATAAGAAGTTGCTTGAAATTGATGCAAAAGCCCATGGAATTCTGGCCATGGCACTGCCCAATGAAATCTATTCTGGGCTAATGCATCATGAAACTGCCCATGACCTCTGGAATGCCTTGAAAGAACAATTTGGAGGAACAGATGAGGTCTTGGCAAATAATAGAGAAATACTTGCCCAACAATATGAGACATTCTTTCATAGAAAGGGTGAGACACTGACTCAACAATTTGAGCGGTTCTCTTGTTTGATCTCTGAATTAAAAATGGTCAAACTTGAGTACACAAACATTCAGATGAATAACAAATTTCTCAGATCACTGCCTGAGAGATGGGACACATATACTATTGTCCTACGCTCCAGTGCAAGTTTGGACAAACTATCTCTCACCCAACTCCATGGGAAACTGCTCACGTTTGAGAGAGAGATAGAACAGAAGAGAAAGCTATCTTCATCTGGAAAGCTCACTGAAGACTTTGTACCAGGCAACACTGCCTTGGTGGGTCATGAGTCAGAATATGCTTCATCTGAATGCCAGTATGATGAGCATATTAATTTCTCTTCAAACACTTCTGATTCTGCATTTGTGAGTGTTGATGGTCAGTTTACTGGGTGTAATAATGACAATTTATGCTTCATTATGGATGATCTCAAGGGGATTGCTGATGATGATTAGAAGAGATGGATATTTTGAGCCAAATGGCCTTGATAAATATCAGATCTCAGAAGTTCTACAAAAGAACTGGAAGAAAATTCCCAGGACTCTCTGGCAAAACCAAAGTTGGTTTTGACAAGAGCAAGTTGAGGTGTCACAAATGCCAAAGGCTTGGACACTTTGCAAGAGAGTGTAGATCAACTGGATCTAACTCCACTGCACCTTTTGTGACTTTTCCTAGCAATAGTCAACAACACAGAGGGCAACATCCTGACACTTCTAGTCATCATCCTCAACAACAATCTCCTGCATATTTTGTTCCTCAGGGTCAAATGCCATATCCTTACCCTTGTTATTACATGCCACAGTCAAATCAAGTTCAAGTTCCTATGGCACCACAACCTCATGCACTACCAGAACCTCAGCCATCCCAATCTCATCAACAAACTCAACCTCAACTACACAGCTTCTTCACCCCAGGAGTTGTTGACTGGAGCAGTCTACCAGATGACATGTCTGGTCATGAACACTGTTCTCAGGTGCTGGTCAACATGGTGGTGACAGTCCTTTTGGAATCTAGCTCTTATGGCTTTGGAGTCTGCTGATACTTCATTTTCTAATGCCTCTACACCTCAGGTATCACAGGTATCCTCTGAGGCAAAAGCCAAATTATGTTCTGAATCATGCATAGCAGCATTTGCTTCCATTAGAGAAGCAAATGTAGCTTTAATTAATAAGAACATTGAGCTAGAACAAATAATTTCCAAAAACAAAGCTGAGTTTGAGTCTGTGCTTAAAGATAAAAATGATGAGATTTATAAACTGAAATGCCAAATAATTGATGATAAGGCTAGAGAAGAGGTACTTCTAGAGAAGTACAAAGATCTCAAAGAAACCCTTGCAGTTACCCAGGTAGAGTGTGATAGATGGGTGCAATCATGCAAAGGTTTTGAAATGCTTCTTAGTAAGCAATCTGCTTCCAATGTGAAGTTTGGCATTGGTTACAATCACACTGCTCCACCTACAGATTTTACTCCAAGAGCAGAAGTAGAATCTAATGGTGAGAGTGATAACCAATCCATCACATTATGTGATCTACTTTCTGATACAGCACAATCAGAAGTAGCAGTCAGCATCAAGCCCTCTTTAAACCTATCAGCTGATGTTGATGGTTCAAATGCTGACACTCACATGATCAATAAGTTGATCAACTCAGGAGTTAATTCTGAAGGTCCTGAAAGGACTAGAGAGCAGGATTTAACACCTGAAGTTCAAACTTCAACTGCTGTCAGTACTGATAAGAAGAAAACTGCCAGTAGAAAGAGTTTGAAGACTACTAAAGAGGCAGTCAAGAAAGCAAACAATGCTTCCAAAGCATTGAAGAACAAGTCTTCAGTTGCTTCACCCTCTTTAGTTGATGATCAACCTAAGATGAAGAAGAAACCATGTGAAGTATGTGGTTTGTTCAATCATCTTACAGATGATTGTTGGTACAAAAGAGGTTCCAAACTCAAACAAAAAGAAGAAATTAAAGAGAAAATGGTAAAAATGAAAACTGAGTTTGAGACCACATTTGTATTAGCAACATCAAATCTTGTAACCCTTAAGTCCTCAAAGAAATCCAAAAAGGAAGGGGTTAAACAGGTGACAGCTGAGAGTGCTCAGAAGAAGAAGGTGCAACATAGGAACTTATCAAACTCCACTGGCAATGTGTCTGATGAGCTGAAAGCTTTATCACAAAATCAGACACAGCTGGTCATGATGGTTCAACATCTGTTGGGTAGAATTAACCAACTAGATGCTCCTATGTTGAAACCACAGAAAAGGAGGTCCAAGCCAAAGGATTCCTCTTCTTCACACCATCTTCTTCCTCTCAGGCTGTTGTTCAAATAAACCTATTAGTTTACCATCTATTGATGAGACCAGGCCCAAAACCAAAAAGGTTTGGGTCTCCAAAACTAACTGATTGTTTATTATTGCAGGGTTCTTCAACATGCCAAAGTAGCATCTGGTATGTAGACAGTGGGGGATCTATGCACATGACTGGGAACAACTCTCTTCTTCATGACTACTCTCAAGGAAGAAGGGATTTGTTTCTTTTGGCAATGATGCTAGGGGTTACATCATTGGTAAGGGCTTTGTCTCCAATGGAGAAATCAAATTTGATGATGTTAATCATGTGGAAAATCTCAAGTACAATCTCTTGAGTGTCAGTCAAATGTGTGATAAAGGCCATGTTGCTCTTTTCACCAGTCAAAACTGTAGGATTCTGTCATCCAAAGTTTTACACTTGATTGACAAGGTGTTGGATGATCACACTCTCCTGAGAGCCAACAGGACAGGAAGAGTGTATGCCTTAGATCTTTCCAAGAAAATAGATCTCAAAGGCAATCCTTGCCTATTTTCCAAAGCCTCTTCTCAAGAATCTAAACTGTGGCACAGAAGGCTTGGTCATGTTAATCTCAAAAACATGAATCAGCTTACCCATAATAATTTAGTCAGAGGCTTACCAATAAAGGAGTTCCACTGTGATGAAACCTGCACTGCTTGTTTAAAAGGAAAACAGCACAAAGTCTCATTCCCTCCTATTGAAGTGCCTAAGTCCACTACCTGCTTGCAATTACTGCATATGGATTTATTTGGTCCTGTGAGAGTAATGAGCATGGCAAAGAAGAAATACTGTCTGGTAATTGTGGATGATTACTCCAGATTTGTATGGACTTTCTTTCTACATTCAAAGGATGAGGCTGCTTAGAAGATTATTCACTTTGTGTTGTATATTGAGAAACAGTATTCCCTTCCAGTCAAGTGTATTAGGAGTGACAATGGAACTGAATTCAGAAATCATACACTTGATGACTTCTATCTTTCAAAGGGAATCAAAAGGCAGTTTAGCATTCCAAGGACTCCAGAACAAAATGGAGTAGTGGAGAGAAAGAACAGGACCCTTATTGAAGCTGCAAGGTCCATGCTGGCTGACTCTGGTTTGCCGCTGACCTTTTGGGCTGAAGCTGTCAACACAGCTTGCTATGTGCAAAATAGAGTTTTAGTAAATCAAAGGTTGATGAAGACTCCATATGAAGTCCTCCATCATTTGGCTCCTCTGATTTCATTTTTCAAAGCATTTGGGTGTCCCTGTTTTATTCTCAACACAAAGGATCAACTCCATAAATTTGATCCTAAGGTGGATGCAGGGTATTTTGTTGGTTATTCATCTACTTGCAAGGCATACAGAGTCTTCAACTGCAGAACAAAGATGGTTGAAGAAACTCTACATGTTAAGTTCAATGAATCTCCAAAGGACAAGATTCCACAAAGCCCTGTGGAGTTATTTGATTTGGACATACTGCAATATGTTCCTTATCAACTCCTACTGTTGCTCCTGTCAACAGTTCACCACCTGGTAGTACTGTTGGTGCTGATGATGATGATGATTGCAGTACTTACCTCTTCAGGTTTAGTGATCAACTGCCTGATTCAGCTAGACCTGATGTTCCTGTAGCTCCAGTAGCACCATCCACAACAAATGCTGATGAGAAATTTCTCCTCAGTCGTTTGTACAACTGCTGTTTCATTCTAAACAACTGAAGCAATACCATGTCTTCAGTAGTTTTATAACTACTGATGACTAATACCAAGTCTTCAGTTGTTTACAACAGCTGATGACAAAACCACTGTCTTCAGTAGTTTCATAACTACTGATGCCAAACACCATGTCCTCAGTTGTTTCATCATCTGAAGTCAAAACCATGGTCTTCAGCAGTTTTCTAACTTCTGATGCCTAACACCACGACTTCAGCTGTTTCAACGTCTGAAAGGATAATACCATGTCAACGGTCGTCTAAAACTACTGATGACTAACCCCACATCCTTCAGTCGTTTTCTCACACGTACCCTATATATATCCCTGACCTAATACTTCAATGCTTCATCTTCTTCAAACCTAACGTTCCTCTCCAAAACTTCTCTCTTCTCAATGGCGTCCATGCAACTTAAACCGCGACACAACTGTGTTGCCTGCCTTACTAAATCGCCTGTCTGGGCTAAGTTCGATACTGCTATCGATCTTATGTTTCAGTCCAATACAAAACGGCATTTCTTCTGAATCCCATACTACATGCCGAATCCCTTCAACAATTTTGGATGAACGTTACTATTACCACTGGGGAGAACAACACACCATCTCTCCAGTCGGTCGTCAACAACAAAGAAGTAGTCATCACTCCTGCAGTTATCCGCCAAATTCTTCATCTGGATGATGCTATTTCTCCTGCTGGATATCCGAAGGGCACCACAGATCTATCCTTTGCCCAACATGGATATCAAGGCAATCTCAGTGCCTCCACTATCATGAAGAAACACTTCCATGACGCTGAACGCCTAATTTTTCACATGGTGAATGTATGTTTGGCTCCTAAGACGTCGTCTTGGGATCAAATGTCGACCAAATGGCAGTAGGTAATGTATTCTATTCTTGAGCAACAACCGCTAAACTTTTCAGAAATAATATTTTCGGAGCTCAAGGATATGGCTCAAAAACTAACTGCCAACCGTTGGATACTATATCCACGGTTCATAATGGCCATCATTACAAACCAGCTTAATGCTGAGGGACTTGTTGGCTTGGGAGTCCCTGCTACGGCTGTTCTGCCGGAAGTATACTCCCGGCACAACTCTGACCAGACACTCAAAATGGCTGCCAAGCTGCGAAAACCCACGCAGCTGGAACCCACAGCCACCACCTCCAAATCAAAAGTCCCCACCAAACCCACCAAAAAGAAACCCAAAACGGCTACTCAGGGAATTGAGTCCCCTGAGGATGCCCCTGCACCACAAACGCAGGATATATCCACTAGTCCAAACCCCCTAGTGGATACAATGACTCTTCCAGCCATAGCCGCTCAGGCCTCCTCTCAACAGGAGCCTGCAGCAACCACACAAGGGGTACCTACATATCTGGGATCTTCCTCACTTGAGGAGATTGCCATTGAAAAGCACCAACCTCCCCAGGTGCACACTGCTTCTATCCCTTCACCCCAACAACCGCCCCTCACAGCCCAACTTTAATAGTTGCACAAGTGCTGACTCAACTGCACTCCTCACCCCCTCCCCAGAAACCACTTACTACTGGGAACACCTCTACAATTGAGGGGGAGGAACACAGTGCACTTGAGAACCCACAGCACAGGGGTTTACCACTTCTATCTCCTGGTGTAGATAAGGAGCTTAGAATTTCTAGTGAGGCTGCCACCTCTTTTGAATCAGCACATGATCAGAATGCGGCTGGTAACAGTGCTAAGACTCACTCGAGGCAACAGCTGATGATGGACATTGTCCTAAGGCTGGAAGTCCTCAGTACCAAGCACAAGGGGCACATGCAACAACTGGTCTACACCCAGTGCATGTAAATCCTGCTCCAAGCAGGAGGTCAGATGATTCAGCTTCGGCTGATGATGACCTAGGCTTTTTCTACGATGTTCTTGCCCAGAACACAATCCTTGAAGAGAAAGTCAGTAGGCTGCAAAACCTACTTGACCACCTCTCACAAGGAGAAAGACCATCTGCCCCTACCAACCCACAGATGGCACCTTCCCTTGAAGGTTCCCCAAACACTGAGTCACTCCAAACTCAACCACCTGCCTTTGCTTCAGGCCCTATTTCTCAGGAACAGAACCCTCCTGAGCAAATAGGTGTTGTACTTCAAAATTCCCTCCCTCTCATCACACCCATAATCACTGATATTGTGACTAAAGCCATTGATGAGAGGCTTTCCTCAACTTTACAACCCTTGATTGATGCTGCTGTGCAAAAGACACTTTCTGCAGTACAAACCCCTTCCCCCAATGCATCCAAAAAGGGGGAGAGTACTGCAGCGAAAGAAAAGAAGAGGAAAAGAACAGAAGAAAAGAAGGAAGAGAAGCAAGCCCAAGAGGAGGAGAAAGAAAAGAAACCTCTGCTCACTTACAAGCGAATGAAAAGTGCTGATGATCATATTGCTGAAGACAAATCCTTGGAAGAGCTGGTAAAAGAAGCTGACACTACACACAGCCGATCCATGGATAAAATAATTGAACAACTCTTCAGGCTGGGGTTTGATACAGCCACATTGGATAGTGAGATCAGAAGGTTGGAAGTGCAAGAGATACAAACCCGATGGGCTGGGTATGGTGCTCTTGAAAAAGAGAGATTGGAATAATGATCCGCTTCATTGCAAAATACTTAGGAAGATCGTTAATGGAGATTCGCGCGTGGACCAGGGACAGTATTCTGGCTATAGCCACCAGAATCTGTCTGTCTGAGCAATTCAACAAAGGGATTATTGTGGAAGCCCTTGATGAGGCTGGGGCTGGTAAAAGGTGGAGATGGCTAAACTCACAAAGGCGAAACTTACTACAAAAATGTGGATCAACCTTCCCTTCCACCCACTCAAACAGAGCCTATCCCTCAAATCTCCCAACCAATCTCTAAGCCAAAATCCAAACATCCTCATTCTTCAAAACCAGTTCCTTCACCAACCCAACCTTCATCCAGTGATGCACCTAGAAGGAGGAGAAGGGTGCTGAGGATGGAAGAAGAAGAAGAAGAGGAGGATGAAGATGATAGTCTGCCACTCTCTGCTGTTCTAAAGCTACCAAAACCCCGAAGTCAACCCATGATCACACCTGACTCTCAAAGGGAAATGGTCAGAGTCAAGATAGAAGATGAAGAACAGCAGAAATAGCACGATGAGCAACTGTTGAAGATGGTTGACAAGGAATTTCCTCAGTCATCATCTATTCAAGCCATGAAAGGGCATGCTCAAAGGCTGTACACTCTCAGGCACACTTTTCAGTATCAGAAGGAGAGAGTGAGAGTTTGGCCAGACCCCAGGGTGAGTTCTAGAATCCATAAAAGAACTATTCCACACAGATACAATGGCCAGGTCAGAAAAACAATAGATTCTACCATCATGTTGGCCATTGTAGTCTCACCTGGGGAAATCATTGATGAATTCAAGAAAGCTCACCAAGCAAAGATGACCCCTCAAGCTTTACTAGAAAACAAGATGATTAAGAAGGGGTTGTTATATAAAAAGCTTGAAGACATCCAGAAGAATGAGCTCCAGTTACTCCTTGAAGGCAACCATCCTGATGAATTTGTATATAGGGAGGTAACTACGGTGGAGCTGAAAAATGGCAGGACCATGAAGTACTTATCAGAGTACTATGGTCCAGAGTTCTTCTTCGAAGGAGGAGTAGAAGAACTCTCTCAGGAGGAACAAGTTGTTCTCCTTGAGGCCTATGTTCGAGAGTCTTACGGACTAATTATGGGGAAGTAAATCTCATGAATGGGATAACAACTCTGTGTCCAGTTCCCTAAAACAGAGTTCCCATCATACCCTGCCAAACAAATATCTGAGATTTCTTCCCAGGCCGGAGCTTACATGGGTCATCTTCTCTACTGATCAAGGAGGAAAAAGACCAACATTTTGCCAACAATAAGTGGGACAATAAATAATTTAGAGGTTTTGGCTGCATTGGTTCAGGGGGAGTTTGTTGGACCAAAAGAACCAATGAGCCAAGATCAGAAAACCTCTAAGTCCCACATGGTATCACAACAACTGCTGAAAGCCTCATCAGCAGTTTGACAAGTGCTGAAGACTTCAACAGCTGAAGATCAAGTGCTGAAGACTGCATCAGCTGAAGAACTAAAGTGCTGAAGTACAATAGCTGAAGAATGCAAGTGCTGAAGCTGAAAGACCAAAGTACTGAAGTACAACAGCTGAAGAGTTTACAAGTGCTGAAGATCAACAACTGATGTATAAAGTCTGAAGACAAAGACTAAAGACATCAGCTGATGACATCTACTGAAGTCATCAGCTGATGAAACACCTGAAGGTCAAAGTCTGAAGATCAAGTACTGAAGCCTCAGTAGTTTGTCACAACTGCTGAAGAGTACTTCTTCAGTAGTTGTGATATCAGTAGTTTTATATTTCTAGTTTCAGTAGTTTTATGTTTCAGTAGTTTTGTAAAACGACTGAAGAGCTTGTTCTTCAGTCGTTGTAGTTTCAGTAGTTTCTAATCAGTAGTTTGTTAAGATTTAGTTATTTTTGTAATAGATCTGCCAGTTGTCACTTTCCGTGATAACAGCAGTGATTGTTGCACTCTATATAAGGAGTGACAACCTATTGTAATAAGTGAATGATTTGAATGATTTGATTAGAAATATTCTATATCTATAAACATTCCTTGAATCAGAAATATATATTCTCTCACTATAACTGTATGTGCTCTTAATGCATACAAGTATCGATTACTTGCTACAATTTGTCTAATTCCTGTTCCTATTCCGCTGCTTTGAACTCTAATACATCAAACTTGTGATCGCTGATCCTGTCAGTTTTGAAATGTATACCCAAAGCAAGCTCTAATCACACGTATCATAAGGCACCCTCAATTAAATCCAGAATGAAAGTAGAATTGCAAATTGCAAAAGTTGTTTAAGGCTTAAAATTAAACTCACATATGGATGGAATTGGGTAAAAGCATTTTATTTTACATGATTAAATACTTTACTAGATTAGATTATTGCTTTTAAGGATATCACAAAAAAGCATTTTCAATTTATTTGGACGTCATGAATTTACTTTCTTATTCCTGAAAGCGTATATTTATAATTTGGTTTATCAAAAATTAATGAAATTTTTGGTTTCTTGTCACAAAAATTACTTGTTAAGTGATCTTTTCAAAAAAAATTTAAATTTGGACCTTTTAGCAAAGTCAAATGCATTACTCCCATCCTCACACTTAAAATTCACATTGTTCTCAATGTGATTAACATAATCTTAGATCAAGAAAGGGGTAATGAAATAACTCCCTTAAAAATATTGAATTTGTCACTTGTGTTTGGTTGCCCTTGCTTTGGTAGAATTTTCGAGATCACCTGACATGTCACCAATTTTATTGAAAGCATTAAGATCCTAGACACACAAAATAAAAAACAAAATGACATAAATCAAAAGATAGACTGGCACAAAACAACTGTGTCGGGGCCCCGAGAATGATACGGTTTTCAAGGGCTTTGTGGTGGGATATCCCCCCACTCATGGTACATTCGGTTCCTTATGTACGTGACATCGTTGCTCAGGTCATCGACTCGGGAATGTAGATTTTTAATCAGTTGAAGGCTCATTGGGCATATTCAAATGATCGCCTTGCATGGTCGCTGGTGGTTTGGATTGACTCATAGAGGTCTAACATGGTTGGGAATTCCCTTGTACGTGAACTTGAAGATCCAGCTCCGGCTCCTTCTGGTTGTATCGGCATGTCGAGGTCCATAATTATTTCTTTGGGATCCGCCGGATCCCAGATTTGTCCCTTCTTATCCATGAATCTCGGCTATCCATTTGGTAGGCTTGTCACCATGTACATACTTGTGCAAATGCTCAAGTCTAATAGTACCGGCACCACTCCTACGGTTCCCTCAGTGTTATAACCATAGCTCTCGTATAAGTTCAAAATCCAGCTTCCTCCAAATATGGGTGTTGGAGCACCTACAATCGCATTCTTGGCAAAAAGATTACATAAAAATACCCAATATTACATGGCAACTGATTGACCATAGAATATAAAATGAACAAGTCCCTCAAATTAATAACTCACTAACTTTGACCACGAGCTATTATGGAATGACTAAGTAACTAATGAATGTATCGCAGTAGTGGGTCTCGTATCTCACTGCTTTTTGTTTTACTCGAGTTGAACCCTTCGGTTCCAATCCGCTCCCAAAATGCGTTCCTCATTGCACCACTTTCCGCGTCTTTACTTTCCTCGTCCGGGAAGGTATGGTACGCCGACATTCCAGATATTGCTTCCTCCTCCATTTCTTGTTCCGTGTAGATCCTGAGATGGACCCCGAATAAGGAAATGGATGTTTTGTGCCAATGTCTAGCAAGTCTGAATGAAACTACATTATTATCCCAAGGCTTAGAGTCTTTCATGCAAAATTTGAAAGATGGGGGCGTGCTTCATGAGGTGGGGCATGGCCCTGTGCCTCATGGGGCACGGCCCCGTATCTACTTAAGGGGGAACAGTACTTTTTGTCCTATCAGATGTCCAAACACGGGGGTGTGTTAATTTAGCATGGGGGTGTGTTTCTAGTAAAGCATGGGGGCGTGCTTAATGAGGCACGACCCCATGCTTGGACTCCAAAGCTCAGATAACTTCAGTTTCTTGCTAATATACTTCTTTTGTCCAACTTGGCCTTTTAACCACCTGAAAAAACAATTTAACATTTTAAGTATATTTTCATCATTTTAAGGAAGGTATTAAGGAATAATTGATGTGCTTTTGATAGGATTTATATGTATAATTTGGAGCACATCACACTGCTGCTGTTGCTCACCGGTGGGTGAGAGAGATAGAAGTCGTTCTTGATATCAATGAGTGTCGGGAAGACCAAAAGGTGAAGTTTTTTGCCCACTCGTTTGTGGACTCGACTTTGTGCTGGTGGGACAATATCGCCCAAGCCGAGGGTAGTCGGGCGATTGGAAGGATGAAATGGGCAGAGTTGAAGAGGTAGTGATTAAGGAGTTCTGTCCTCACCGAGAGATGGAAAAAGTTAAGAGGGAGTTCCTGCAGTTGGAGGCGAGAACTATGACCCATCAACAATACACCACTAAGTTCAATGAGATGGCGCAGTTGGTGCAAGATCAAGTGACACCTCTGTCACGCAAGATCAAGAGATACATCCAAGGGCTGCCGGCGGATATCCGTATGCACATGATCGTTGCCCGACCAAGCACGTTTAGGTCGGTGGTTGACTTGGCGGGGAGGTTGTATGATGAGAGAACTATGGTGGTGGCAAAAGCTAGCAAAAAGATTGGTGGTGACCGGAATTGGAACGGGAAGCGATTTGGACATGGAGGAGCCACTCCAAGCAACAAAGGTGCACGAGTGGATGATCGACATGTTGTCACATCTGGTGCGGGTCGAGGAGTTGTGTTAAGTGTGGATGAGAGCACACCGGGGAATGTAGAGTGATATCCAATGTCTGTTTTCGTTGTGCAAGGACTAGACATGCGGCAAAGAACTGCGGGGTAAGGAGGCGTTATACTTATTGCGAGGAGGGCCACATGAATAGGGACTACAAGAAGTCAAGGTCTGAAGGTTCGGGAGTGAAGAAGGCTGGAAGAGAAGGGCAAAGGGTGAGTGCCTGAGTGTTCATGATAACGCAGGAGGAGGCTAGGATGGACCTCAATGTTATGTTAGGTACGTTTCTAGTAAACCAAACTTTAGCCTTTGTGTTATTTGATTTTGGTGCTAGTAAGAGTTTTATTTCTGATGCTTTATGTGCTAAATTGCCTGTTAGTAGTAAGAATATAGATACACCCTTTGATGTAGAAACTGTCATTGAGATAAGTCTACCAGGATTTCCATGATAATAGAGGGTTGTGACGTAGAATTAGAAGGTCATAAGTTCCCTGTTAAACCATTTGTGATGACGTAGTCCTAGGAATGGATTGGTTGGCGGATTACGAGGCGAACATTGTGTGTCACAAGAAGATGATTTGGTTGATAACGCCTGATGGGAGTTCGTTGACGGTTTATGGTGATCGAGTCACGATAATACCGAAAGTGATTTTGATGGCGGTGGCGGGAAAGTGCATGAGTCGTGGATGTAGTGCCTACGTGGCCTATGTGAAGGATGTGGATATGCCAACACCACTACTAACCGATGAACCAGTGGTGTGTGACTTTCCAGATGTGTTTCTCGAAGACTTACCAGGAGTGCCACCTGATCGTGAGATCGAGTTCCAGATTGACTTGATACCGGGTGCCCAACTTGTAGCTAAGGCATCATATCGGTTGGCTTCGACTGAAATGAAAGAGTTGATGGAGCAATTGCAAGAGATTCTTGATAAGGGGTTCATCAGACCAAGTATCTCTCCTTGGGGTGCTTCGGTCTTATTCTTGAAGAAGAAAGACGGTAGCATGAGAATGTGTATTGACTACCGTGAGTTGAATAAGCTGACAGTGAACAATTGGTACCCCTTACCAAGGATCGATGGCCTGTTTGATCAGCTCCAGGGTGCTAGTTGGTTCTCGAGGATAGACCTTCGATTTGCTACCATCAGTTGAAGTTAAAAGAGTAGGATATTCCTAAGACAGCTTTTCGCACACGTTATGGACACTACGAGTTTCTCGTTATGTCTTTTGATTTGACCAACATGCCAGCTGCTTTTATTGACTTGATGAATTGAGTGTGTCAGCCAATGTTAGATAAATTAGTGATTGTGTTTATTGAGGATATCCTGATTTATTCGAAGAGCGAGGAGGAGCATGTCGGGCATATTCAGGAGGTTCTGGAGATGTTGAGAAGGGAGAAGTCGTATGCCAAGTTCTCCAAGTGCGCATTTTGGTTGCACGAAGTCCAATTCTTAGGTCATGTAGTGAATCCTAAGGGGATAATGGTGGACCCAGCAAAGGTGGAGGCGGTGATGCAATTGAAGTCATCAAAGACGTCATCTGAGATTCGTAGTTTCTTGGGTTTGGCGAGCTATTATAGGAGGTTCATTCAAGACTTCTCTAAGTTAGCTTCTCCACTAACCAAGTTGACCCGTAAGGATATAAAGTTTGTATGGGGTCAAGCTCAAGAGAAGGCTTTTAAGGAACTAAAGGCGAGGTTGACTCAAACTCCTATTTTGTCGTTACCCAATGGAAGCGAAAAATTGGTGGTTTATTTAGATGTTTCCTACTCGGGCTTGGGATGTGTGTTGATGCAGAAAGGAAAGGTTATAGCCTATGCATCCCGACAATTAAAAGTTCATGAGGTTAATTATCTTACTTATGACTTTGAGCTAGCAGCATTGGTGTTCGCATTAAAGATTTGGAGGCACTGCCTATACGGGACAAAGTGCACCATATTCACTGACCATAAGAGCTTGAAGTACTTCTTCGAGCAGAAGGACTTGAACATGAGGTAGAGGAGATGTTTAGAGCTCATAAAGGATTATGATTACGAGATCCATTACCATCCGAGCAAGGCGAATGTGGTGGCAGATGCCCTTAGCCGAAAGGAGAGACCCGAGCCGATTCGAGTGAAGGCTTACAAGTTAATTATGACCTTTGGTGTGATGAAGCAAGTCAAAAAGTTTCATGATGAGGCATTGAAAGAAGATCATCTTACTATGAAGGAATGAGAGGTCTGGTCATGGAGTTGGGTAAAAACACACTCGGTGTTAGGACCCGATTCGGACAGATGTGGATTCTGTGTTTTGGGGATCTACGTGGGAAGATTATAGATGAAGCTCATAAAATTCGATACTCCATTCATCCTAGTGCCACAAAGATGTATCAATACATGAAGAATGATTATTGATGGCTGGGTATGAAGCGCGACGTAGTGGAGTACGTGAGTAAGTGCCTTACTTGCTTGCAAGTAAAGGCAGAGCATCAGAAGCCATATGGGAAGATCCAACCTTTAGATATACCGGAGTGGAAGTGGGAGCACATCACCATGGACTTTATAACGAAGCTACCGCGTACTGCGCGAGGATATGATGCCATATGGGTGATAGTTGATCGTTTGACGAAGAGTGCTCACTTCTTACCGATCCGCGAGACGTATTCTTCTGAAAGGTTAGCGGATCTATTCATCAAGGAGATTATGACTCATCATGGTGTGCTAGTGTCTATTGTATCTGATCGTGACACCCGGTTCACATCTAAATTTTGGAATAAATTCCATAATGTGATGGGGATGAGGTTACATATTAGCAAGGCTTATCATCCTCTGACAGATGGTCGGTCAGAAAGGACCATTCAGACGCTGGAAGATATGCTCTGGGCATGCGTCATTGATGTTGGAGGAAATTAGGATGACCACTTACCGTTAGCTGAGTTCTCATATACAATAGTTATCATGCCAGCATTGGTATGCCTCCTTATAAGATGCTATACGGTAGGAGAAGTAGAACACCCGTGTGTTGGGGTGATATTGGCCATAAAGAGTTAGGGAGCATCGAAGTGGTCGAGGCTACGACTGAAAAATTAGAAAGGATCAAGGCCTTTATGAAGGCAGCTAAAGATAGGCAAAAGTCTTATGCTGATAAGAGACATAGATCGATTGAGCTCCAGGTGGTGATAGAGTGATGTTGAAGGTCACACCTTGGAAAAGTATCATTCGGTTCAGAAAGCCGGGCAAGTTAAGCCTGAGATACATAGGGTCTTTCCGAATCATTGCTAGAGTAGGAGAGGTGGCCTATAGACTAGAGTTACCAGATAAGTTAAGTGGAATTCATCCAACATTCTATTTTTCCTCATATGAGAAAGTGTTAGCAGACAAGGATATGGTTGTACCATTGGAAGATATCAAGGTAGATGAACGGCTCAATTATGTGGAGCAACCAGTGGCGATCATTGATCGTAAGGAGAAAAGGTTAAAGAATAAAGTGGTTCCTCTTATGCATGTACAGTGGAAGCATAGGAAGGGATCCGAGTCTACGTGGGAGATAGAGGAGGAAATGAGACAACATTACACATGATTGTTTAAGGAATAACAGGTTTTGGGGATGAAACCTATATAAAGGGGTGGACTTGTAACACCCGATTATTTTAAAAGTCAAATGAAGAAAGAATGGAGTGAAGAAAAAGAAAGAAAAGCTATTTAACCCAAGTTGAAGGGTTAAAAGTGTTAAAAGAACAAAATCTTCAAAAGTTGGTGATAAAGGTGGCATGGCCGCCCATCACCCTCTCTTCACACATATCTTCGGATATTTTTAGAGAGAGAAAGTGAAGGAGAGCTGCAAACTCTAGGGTTTTTGAAGAACAAGTGCAGAAGTTTGAATTCAAAGTAAGAATCCGTGTGTTTATGGTGTTCTTGATTGGCCTTGCCTCGGTTATATGCTTACGTGTACTTTTGTGTGTTCGGGTATGTTTTTGGTGGGTTTCTAGGTGGTTGAACTCAGTTTCAAATGGGTTTTGAAGAAGTCATAACCAAAGGTTGCTAAGGTGAGTTCTAGTACCCCCTTTTTACTTGTTTTGAACTGGTTTGGGCTGGAAATGCATGTATGAATGTTTTTATAAAAATGGGTTTTTACCGGTATGTTTGTGTGCATGTGATTGCGAGAGGGGTTTGATTTTGGGCTATGTATGTGTTTGATGATGTTATGGTTGTGTTTCTAAGGCTTAGAATGCATGATTTAAGCTTAGAACATGATAGGTGATGTTTAGGGACTGATTTATGATGATAAGTGTGAATT